>CM032415.1:10853648-12062372 GCA_019049465.1 Dryas iulia moderata | reverse complement strand
AGAAATGATGTTTTTATCAACTTAACTGTTTCCCTTGAGCACGTTCAAGTCAACGGAAGTTAGGACGACTTGGTCATGTAAACAGACGTACATCACGTATTTTCTGTTGATGTTGAGAAGCGGAACTAAGTATTGTCGTAAATCGTCGTTGTTTTATCAGGGATGCACTAAGCGTCAGAACATGTGTTTTCCGTGCTCGCGACTAGCATTTTAGACGCATAGCAAATATATGGATACCTTTATAAACTACTATATTTATTTAATTATTCCCCCTTCGTGGTATATTTTTCAGTTATCAAATCAAAGTCTCCCAGTTAAATTAACATTTTGAATATAATTGTACTTTGATTTAAAAGTTTTTCGAGTAGCATTCTTATTTTATATTATTATTAATAGATTAGGCTAAATAAAATAATATGGTGCATATTTTGGTCAATGACGCGTAAAAGATAAACTTCTTGATTTGTCATTACGCTTGTCCACGCTATGGGAGCTATGTATGTAACCATAAAAAAATCTCAGGTACATGTAGGATAAAAACGAACCTTCCGAATGGGTGATGTAATGCAAAATATTACCATTTAAATCCGGTTTTGATTCTCATTGCTTAAAAAATCGGTTACAACCTTGACAGACGTCGTAGAGGCAAAGACCGACCTCATCTATACGTCTAAAGTAATCATTATTAGCGAACACTTAAGGCACGTGCACTCAATTTATTCTATGTTAATAAATATACATACCATTTTGCCAAAAATACTGATAACGTTTTGATAGAGGATGCATATTGATATTTTTGGAAAATGAATAATTCATTAAAAACTATAAGATTTCAAATTATTAATAACACACTTTGAATTACATATACACTTAGATCTGCCACAAAAAAATGGTATAAAATTTAATTAGCTAGTATATTATATCTAATCTATAAAGAATTTTAATGACATATAGAATCTACGTATTTAAATTTCGAAGATTCAAAACATAAGCGTTTTTTTTTGTATTCTTCATATTGTGTAGCATTAATGATCAATATTTTACAAAATATTTCAATGTGTGCGTTTTTTTAATATGGAATATAAACATATAACAAAACAACTATCTACGTCATTAGATAATATTTACATCTTCACGACGGATTCATAAAACCACGTCATAAATATTTGATGATGAACTTGACATTTCAATAATTAACACGTAAATAAATATAATATAAAATATGTGCATGTTCCGCGCCGTGTTTTTGACCATTATGATATCCTCTCCATATGTCCTTGTGTTGTTTTATACACAGTCTGTTCCTAGTTTATGACTAAATCCCTAAACAAATTATTAACGTGTAACGGTATTATTTACATAATCTTAAACGTATGAATAAACTGTCTAGGGCAATTAATTGTTGATCGGATAATGATCCAATGATAAAGTATGTTTATCCTAGATTGGTGGGGAATGTGCTATAATCAGACACATGTATTGCACATATGGAAATGTAAAGCTCAGTATTGAAATGTATTCGTTTATATCCCAATTATATACTTAGTTTAAAAAAAACAATTAGAATTTTAGTATCCCACAAAAAAAATGTATAAAATTTAAACTTTATTGACACAAATCTTCGAAAAAAAACACTGAATCATACAGAACTGAAATAAGAACTGAAATAAGTTATAAAATTTCACTTGGTTACATATAGTTATAGGATGCCTTTTTAATAACTTAAGAAACTTTATTATTATGATATACTTAAAGGTCACTTATAACATGCAAAAAAGGAGGAAAGAATGAGAAAATTTACGATATGACGTTCGAGTTATACAAAGAACGCAATTTTGCAAATACAAAAATTCCTTGCTAATAATTTCTGCTTAAATGTTTTTTGTTTACATTATGGACACACGTTTGAGTATTAAACGTTTATCTGGTAGTACACACATATTCATTTGGCCTTAGGATTATAAGTTGTTGATATTTCTAAATTTTACATGGTTATATTACATATATATAAAATATAAAATAAAAACGTAATAACTGTATATTTATGCATTGCGATTATATATAATGCTATGGGAGCGATTGTGCTGTGCGTTTCGTTGATAGCGACACGTAGCATTCACAAATTTGCTCGTTTTTGTAGCGCGGGCTGGCCTGCCATTCACCTGGACACCGCGGCCACGCGGAACCTGACGACCACGCTACCAGCCACCACGTAGTATGTATCTCCACTCATTTGTATAGGCAATTGAAAAATGCTGTACAAAATAATCAATTTACATAAAATCACACTTTTAAATAAATTATTGTTACTTTTGTTATATTTACATACATATATTAATTACTCTTTAGCAATATTTCCTGCTTTTATACATTAAGATTTTCTATCATAGTTCGGTATATAATGCAAGTAAATTTACTTTTTTAAGTTATTTTCATATTAAAGATATTTTTCCCAATTACATATGTACCATATAATAATATATGACTCAGCTATTATAATATAAGGCGTATTATATACAATTTACTTGGCGCTGTTGGTTTGCTTTAAGTCATTTTATAAAAAATATAAGAAAATCCTAAGCATTTCGTAATAAACTTTACGCAATACACGACAGCTCTCGCCGGCGACAGCGACCTTGGAACAAACTTTACGCTTCAGTTAATATCGACGAGGGTACAGTTAGAGTCAATATTATTGATAATATTCCTTATATTATAATTTCACTTTAGACTTTTACTGCAGATCTAAAGTACACTACAAGTGTAAGACTAGAGTTAAATCAAAAATGTGTAATTTATAGATTCTTCTCATTGGAAATAACGTTAGGACTTCCGAATAATTTTTGCGTATAATTTTTTACAATACATATAATATAAATGTTGCACAATTAATTTTCCAATATGTTGTGTGAAAAGCCAATTATCTTAGAGTAACATTTCATGATATGTCATGTTATTCATTACAATATGTAATTATGTTAAATTATCCTTTCTTTTATCGTCACAGATGAAACCGTTAAAATGACAATTTTAAAATATACGTAAGCAACGTATTACATATGTATATTATTATGTTCTGTCGAGGATAACCACTAATTGTTCCTGGTGTTACATTAAACGTCACAGCCTAAGTACTATGTGAAAGATTTAAAGTACTCTATAAAAGCCTACTAATTATAAAGAGCTAGAAGGAGATATAACACGTTCAATATGAAGATATAATTGTTACGTATGATAAGGTATTATAATAAGATTAGGCAAATATTATGGTTTTAAGTACGTAACGAACGTACGCAGAAAGCAAATATTTTTAATCATAGAAATAGGATATTAATAAACGATAAAGTGTGTAAATAGTTATTTTTTTGTAAATATTTTCTTTGTTCGTGTATATCATTTTTAAATATTAACAAAAAGTGTTAAAGTAGTACTTAAAATCATCAAAAGAACAAAATGAAGTTTATTTTACATCCATTTTAGAATAATGGAAAGTGAAGAATTAGAAGTACTTACATTAACATTTAATGGTCATTCGAGGTTGACTTAGCGTGTGCAATTCGTCGTATCACACAGACGTGTCGCGACGTGAGCGGCATTATATAAACGGTAATCGTTTAACGCCATCCAATGTTTTGCTTAAAAAAGCTATTTTCATGGATTTCGCTTAAAACAATGATCTTTTCTGTAAGTGAGATCTTATTGAAATATTATTGGGTAAATGCTATCTGGACAATATGCAGGGTAGCGGTTAGGTACTTGTAAACAATACAATGTCAATCTTATGATAGTAGTAATTAATAATAAAATGTGTAGAAATTTATATAATTTAGATTTTGCGTCTTGTTTGATAAAAGGTTTTCTTACAATTATTTGCCACTTTGTATTTCCTCAACTTATTATTATATACATGATAAATAAAATCTACAATACATTTTGCTTATTTTTATATTACGTTAAATATCTAGAGTTTGCGATAAACTGAAGTAATATTTTGTTTACTTCAATAACTTATACTAATTATAGATGGCAATTGACAAATTATCATCTCACGAATCAGTTGTAATAAGTATTTATCAAACAAATGTGAAGTTAAACAAATGATTTAGCGACGCGATAATACCTCGAGTTATAATGTAAACTAGAGCGCCAAAGAAAATATTTGCTGTGGTTCTTGAAATCATAGTTTTTGTTAAAAATATAATCATAGTTGAGTTAAAATAGAAATAGCAATTAAACTTAATATTTTTTGTATCCTTAGGCAGTAATTAATTAGACACCATTCTTTAGCGTATTTTAGTAGATTCGTTTCTAGAATATTACAATTTTATTTATAACTTATTCGTTACAAATGAGGTTTTACTTACATTCCGTAAATTCATTGCCGGTTGTTATTAATTTTCGGTTAAAATACGTTTAAGAAAAAAGAATTTACTTTGAATTTTGAAAAGAGTATAAGTATCTTTTATGAGGATCTGAGTGATCTAGTTTCTGTGAAGCATATTTTTCAAGACAAATGTTTCTCTTATAATTATGCTAACATTATTCACTACGTTTTGAGTTCTAGATTTAGCTTTAATATTTAAAGACTTGACATCTCAAACCGTATTGTAAATTAAAAAAAAATATAATTATTTTATGAGACTTTATTTCTAACATATGATTGTGTTGATTTGGGTACACACTCTTAAATACCTCTGAATACATTCTCACTTTATTTACAAACTCAATAAGTTATTTCATGAAGTCATATAATAATTCTTATTCATTATATATTCTTAATAGTTATAATACTATAAACTATAGAAAAAAACTAGCGTAACCTGAGAATAACTTTAAGCGAAACTAATTGAAAAGAGAAAATGCAACGATTACATACGAACACCTCTGCGCGTACGTGAACGTCAAGGCGAAAACAATGTATTTATTTTCTTAAATAGGCTCTAGAGAGCCATTACAGTTGAGTTGCAACAAAAACTTAAGTACCAGTCGCAATGGGACTCGAACAAGCAGTCAATAAGAGCTTAAGCAGAATTTATTACAAAAAAATATTTAAAAGCAAACAAAGATATTACATGCTATTATATAAGCGTTAGTAATGTTTAACTAACCTTCCATAGATTTTATCAACATATTTTATCTTGAAACTCTCGTGAGCGCTTGGCATTAGTTGACGATGAATATTCATTACGATCTTAACGTCATTCAAACAGTGGCGTACGGCTCACGTCAATGTCCTAATTGGAAACAGATGAATAAACTGAGGTAGCGTTTATTTTTATTATTTATGAAAATGAAAAAGGTAAAGAACATTATTTGAAGTTTTTGGTTTATTCCGTGGAAACTTAATTGTTATCTTTCATTATATGTCTTTGCTGGCGTAAGCGTTAAGTTTTTTTAGATTTTTCATAATCACAGTTGATCCAATATTTAATATTGGATATTCTGTATTGTTTGATTGATATATGAGTCATTACTGTTACGCGCATACGATATTACGTTGCATATATACATATGTACCGAATGCACATTTAAGGTTGAAACTTTTGTAGACGATATGAATTGCGAATTTGAGAACTTCTCGCATTTTTACATTAAATTATGATAATTTAAAAGATAGAGACATGTAAGAATTAAAATAACATAATTTGTAAACATGTAGCGCTGTGACGTACTTTCTTATCCTACCTCAATCATTACTTGCTTAAGGAATATAATCTTTCTAATCAAATCTCAGCTTATAACTAGGGGCTCGTTCGTGGCTTCGCCGCGTGAACTACATAGCTGTTTCGATATATTGCAACACTCGGGGATGGATTTTTGAAAAATAAAGTAGCCTATGTTTAACCTTGGATTATCAACTACATCTATGCCAAAACTTATTACAATCGGTCAAGCGGTGTAGATTTTTCATATTAACTTCTCCTATTACAACCCTTTAGGGGTTTATTTTTGAAAAAATAAGTAGCCTATGTATGAGACCCAGTAATTTTGACTACTTTCATTCTAAATTTCATGCAAATCGAATCGCTAGATTAGCCGTAACAGCGTGACGGACAAACAGACAGACATTCACATTTATAACATAAACTCTACTCATCTACTAAATATCTAAAAGTACTAATTAAATATATATGAATATTAAATGGGTTATTAGTTTTTGCAAAATCACTAACGAGAACGGAACAGAAAAAAACATATGCGATAAAATGTAAAGGCATTTTTTTAAAAAAATATAATTACTTAGCAATCAAAATTCACGTTCGTTAATTGTATAAAGTTGAAAAATATTTTCAATCGTGTAATTTACAATAATAATACTCTTTTTGACAAATATGCATTTTTATCAAACTACATTAAATTATTTTACTTACAATAATTAAAAATCATCATATTTTAATTAAAATAATAAATATATTATTAGAATACTCAATAAGTATAAGTTTATGCACGATAAAAGACATTATGTATTTAAGAGAGAAAACAGTGAATCTCTGAAAGTAAAAATGTTTTTACTTTCAGAGATTCACTGACTTACGAAGAAACTTGCTCAGAATATGTATAAACCATTTGTATAATGACTATAGTCGTGGCCCAGTGGCACAAGCGTGTGACTGTAAACGACTGGTTGTGGGTTCGATTCCGATTCGAGGAGTGGAAATTATATTTCCATTTTCTTCGCTCTGGTGTCGAGGTAAAGCGCGGCGTTAAGTTCCGCCACTTAACACGCAAGCCTCCGAATTCGGCGGAAAGTGGGGAACGGAGTGTCTTAACACTAGGTTCCCTCTGCTTACCTTGCTGTGTGCGGGATACAGCGTGAAGCTAAAAAAAAATAAAAAAAAATAATGACCACAATAAGTCTAACACTGATTAATCTTTTAGTTCATTTAAATATTATTTATCAAATGTTACCGTTACTTTACAACTGGTTCTTCCATCATGCTTTCCTATTTATGTACTGTAGTCTAATAATAAATCTATTAAATATATTGATATTATTCATATATTCATCCAACACATTTAAAAATTGGAATCATATTTATAGTAAGTTCCGTTTCACATTAATTTTATTTTGTTGTAAATTCAATTTGCCTTTTTTGTAATATTATACAATCTTTTTCGCGCTCTTTTCTCTCTTTATCTTATTTTTTATTTCTTAGTTCTTGGAAAGTTCGAAGTGTCAAAGAAAAACACATTTTTCCTGTCCAAGAACATCATCATATGTAGGAGCAGTCCAGTCCAATACTCATGCTGCAACTTAAACGAAATTAAATATGTCTATTGACTTAAGCTTGTACTTAGCTTTCTATTATTTTACGTTGCATTTGCAAAGGTTGTCAAAAGTTAACGTTATTATAGTAGTAGTATAGTTTTAGCGGTTACGCTAAATATGATGACGTATTAAAAAAAGTACAGACATGGGTGATATTTTGTATTCTTTGTATTTTTGCTATTTATATTTATTGAATTATTTACATAATAAATGAAGTTGTTTCTACAAATATATTCGTGTGTACCGTAGTTCTTATTTTTAGAACATGTCATTTGTACATCTTCTTAGTATAATTTTGTAATATCATAATAATGGTCAAACAAAATACGTTATATGCACAGAATGTCATGGTTAAGTGTTTGAGGCTAACCGCGACACCATGATTCTCCTTAAAACACACGGTTGGACGTAAAAGACTTTCGTAAACTAAGACACAGACAGTAACTTTCACTATATTGTTGGTGGCGTAACAAATATTTTTTATATACCTACAAAAAGGGTTGCGAGATATCTTTTCTAATATGAAGGATAAGGAGGCAGATGAAAAAAACAGTTTTCTCAATTGAATCTATATTTTGCTACTTGCAATTAAATCGTAGTTTGGATAAATTCAATAATATTTTAATAAGTATATCAAACTTAAAAAGTATTTTTTTTTTCAACTTGTTGCATTATATATTATATCGACATAGCAGGATAGTTAAAGAGAACCTGATGTGGAGAACGGAGTGTTCTGACACATAAACTAATTAAGTAAATGTCAATTTGTAAATATTTAATTTGCATTAACCTTTAAATTCATGTGTACTAATGAATAATTTATTTGATATAAATAGAAATAGTATTATTGAAATATTTAAAACATTTGTATGTTTCTCTAATGTATTATATAAAGTGAGTAAATCAGATAAACATGGCGCTGTTTTATGTTCCAATGAATAAAAAGTATAAATAATGTCTATTTACAACTAAGTGAGGCATGCCGCGTACTCTCTTGATGGAAACTAGAAAATCTAGTTTAAAAGTGGTTCTAAGCTGTAAGAAAGTAATGCGAGTAAAAATAGAATCGAATCCAAGTCTTAAATGCCGCTATAAATAATTAACTGGTTTCAGTTAGCAGTTACTTTAAAACCTCTGAGAATGATGATTTTATATTGAAAATATACCTTTTAACTATGATTTATTGTTGTTACTAGCATTTACTACATTTTCTCCCCATTAGTATGATTCATACTAATATTATAAATGCGAAAGTCTGTTTGTCTGTTACTGTTGGAACACAAAAAGGAGAAATAAAAAATAATGAACAATTAAAATGAGAAATATTGAAATTAGTAATGTTTAAGGCAATTCGAAGACAATAAGCAGTTGTTATTATCAAGTTAACATCACATTATGACTATTAGTTACCTCTCATAATCACATTAGATAATATAACAACATATCCTCTTTATAATATACGGAAAACATTAATAAAAACTTAATTGCAATGATTTTGTATTTGTTTTTTAAAAGACTGAAGTATTTGCAGTAATTTTATGTATTGTAGTAGAAAGATGGAGATAATTGTTAATCAGCATGTTCGCGAGCGAGATAATAATTTCTTAAAAAAAATAACTTATTTTAATAAGCTAAAATTATTAGCATTTGTATTTATTTTAATAATAAAATCACAATTACAGTGTTTTCAATTTTATTATATAGGTGCTATATTTAAACAAAACGGTATTTTTTTACAGTAAAAGTACCTATCAGAGAACTATACTGCAAATTGAAGTCATTGACCATTGAAGCTTTTAACGAAAAAAGAAATTATTTTTTTATACAACATTCATGATAGAAACCGTAACAGTTAGGTTAGTAGTTAAAATAAAATAATGTTATTCTATGTACATATTATGAGTAAATCTACATATAAATATAATATTTATATGTAGATTTACTTACTTTAAGTAAAATTTAATATACCAGAATAATATAAAATTATTTTGTTTCTACTGTGTGAAGAAACATGTTTGTTACACTATTAATACATTATCGAGATATTCCAACACAAGTATAATCATTACTTTAGAGGATTGTTTTAATTATTAAACTTATTTATTTTTAATGTATCAACATAATTTGATATGACGAATATTTTTAAATCACCGTATATTCCCGTCATGAACGATAACAATTTATATTTCTTATATTTCATTATAATACAAATACAATAAATACACGTATATCTTAGAACTCTTCATACAAAGCATTCGTACACAAGTCCGTCTTGCACTTTCATGAGACTTCTACTCGATTTCTGGTAATACAGTTTTTTTTCTCTATAGTATGTATATTTGCACATCTGTTTTATGACTGATTCATCAAACTATGTATTTGCAAGAAAAAAGATCACATGTGTCACCTACGGTTATTTATACTATAAATTTAGATTTCTGGTAACAATGTGCATTGATTAAAGTATAACTTATGTACTATAGAGGTAATCTACGAATAAATTTGCTTTTTGACTACAGAATATTTCTCAAATGAAAATAAAACATACAATCATTGATTTTATAGCAAACTATGTGGAAATTATCTAAGTTATGACATGTTTATTACTCAAGCATATAACAATTATCTTACTCAACGGAGTATGAATGTTTTCGTCTACTCGATACGAAATAAAGTTTGATTAATTCAAGAGCAATATCATTTGTGAATAGTTTTTCAAATAATCGCCGTTCTCGTACATTTTTTTAAAAAAATTATTATTATTTTAAAAAAAAAATTATAGTCGCTCAAACTATCAACTATCTATGGTGGATAGAGAAAGGATCAAAACAGCAATATAAAACATGTACAAGGTCAAATTTTACTTTTTTCATTTTACGTCATAAATGACAACAATGTCGCATTAAACCGCCGTTTTAAAATTGGAAGTGTTGCTATACTTTATAAATAGTAATATATTATAAGATTAAGCTGAGCGGCGAACTCATCTAGTGTTCACTCCAAAATGCTGGAAACAGGCATCTTAAGGTTTTCTGAAACGAAACGCTTAATTTTAATTCTAAATTTATTTTTAAAACAAGGCTGATTCTACTTGTTATTATTATAATTGTTCGTTTATAATATAACTTTCAAATCCTATGAGTCATAAGTGCATTCATTAATTGCGGATAAATGCAAATGACAAAATGATATTATATGCCCATATATAATTAATTTACACGTCAATGCTTGTTTAAATTATGCAAACCTCTTCAATATACAACAAGTTATTTTAAGAGACTTTTCTCTCGTTATTTTATTTTAAAAATCAATATACTTAATGTAAGCGTAATGTATTTCTTAAGAATATATCGTTTAGTATTGACTGTGTAGAGGTTATTGAGCAAGTTCAGCAACAATAAGGCAAAACAGAGAGTAAACTCGGGAGCAACGACTTGCAGCCGATTAAATCCAGACAGTCCAGACGGGTGTAGTTCTATCCACTTTCGACCAGATGCAGCCGCTAGTAATTGTGGGCGATTAACGATAAAGCGTGATGATGTGAGCGATAAACTTTACTTATTGTGCGCGTAATATATATTTTGAACTTATATAAATAATATATCTTCTGAATTTAACGATACTCTGAATTTTAAAATAAATAAATATAGATAATATTCATTTGAAGCTCAACCCGAAAATACATTTTTCGTAGAGATTAACCTTAAGGTCTCTTAACTTAATCTATTAGGAAACTTACTAAATACGTAAATCTCATTAATAATGCGGATAATCCATAAAACCTCGTTTATTTTCAAAATGAATACTTCAGACTTACTTATAAATTTATTATTATAAAACAAGCAAGAGCTATATAAGCATTTACCAGACAATTTCAACGTAAAATTCTGACTGGTTTTCCATAGTAAAATACGGTTTATCCAGTAAATTAAAAATATTCCTGTCTTTTGCGTATCTATGGTCACTAGACAAGCTGAGATTTGATGACTTATAACCACTGATTTAAAACTATAGGCTACCTATATAATAAAGTTTACTTTTTAGTAAAAAAATAACCTTATGAATAATAAACTTATGAAAAAATTAATATAAAATAAGGTAAACTAAAGTAGTAAAAAAGTTGGCGTATAATCTTATAATGTGTATGCGCGTGTATGTGTGTTTGTGTATATACATATAATAATGATAACAAAACAACGACCTTCCTCAATACGAGATTTGAACCCGGAATCGCATACCGAAAGCTGATTGACTGTTTAATTATGATAGCAAGTAATTGTATAAACAAAACTTTTTTGTTACATACCAACAATTCCATCCCAGATCCCTTCCTCTTTAAAACTCGTTCAAAACCAGTTGCCAAGTATGAAATGAAATTTCCTATATGTATGTCTTATACTTTGAGTACATAAAGACTTAAATATTAAACTTTTAATACATAACTATAATATATTAGAAAATAGTTAGTTACTTTTTTATTTAAAATATTTTGATGATTTGTGGCAATATTTTACGAGTACAAGAACATTTATTTTTTATAAAACAATAATAATAATAATAGAGTTGCTTATTATAAAGAAAATTAAGTAAACATAACAATATATGACCAAACTAGTTTCGTTTTCATAAAAAAAAACCAAATCTAAGTCAAATAAAATACATAAAAGAGAACAGGTAGGTATCTGTATATTATAATTAATTTACAAATGTTACTCTTGCATATAATGTGATTGTATTGAAAATGAGAAAACTTTCAAAAGAGCCGGTTTGTGGAACCTGTTATTTAAGGACAATTTCGGACGGAGCGAATCGCGACAAAAATGTATTTCTTTTTATATTTATCACTTTTTCAGTTCTACAAATGTACTAGGTGTTGGAAATGACTCATAGTGTTTAACAAGTATTGGCGTAATTATTGCAGTATTCTGTTGAATTACCTTCAGAAACTAATTTATCTTTATTAGGTGCAATAATTTAAATGAGGTCAAATTTATACTAAGAAAATGTTTTAGGGCGAACTGTCGTCAATTATTTTAATACGAGTAATAATACTGCAAAAAATCATGGAATTTAGATAAATGTCCATGAATACTTTGGTTGGAAGGTCGCAAGTGGATTGCTTATTTTAGATGGGACTATTTGATGGGACTAGGAAACTCATGTCAAACTATTGAAGTATTGTTCAAAAGTAGCTAAAATCCTTAGAGGTTGACTTATTAACTGCAGAAAAATTCGTTAAAGAAGGAAATGTACATGGAACCCCCACTTGAATGAAAACCAAGGCACATTGATAGGTGTTTTTTGACTTTTTGAACGATAACACACCTTGGGAATGAAATGCTCGCTCCAGGCTATTCCAATGGTATCATTGTCAATATATAATTATCTGTAAATGCTTGACTTAAAAAAAAATATATTAAAAAAAAAAATCGTCCCGCTGAGTTTCTTGCGCCGGTTCTTCTCAGGTCTGAGGCATTCACTTTAGTGAACCGGTGGTAAATTGTTTGACGTTCAAAAAATGAAGCATGTAACTTCTTACTTTGAATAAAATTATTTGACTTTGACTTTGACTTTGACATGTATACTGCTTCAACTGTATAAAACAAAAGTTCCTTCTTTTGTGGTATGTCTCCAAATATTTCTCCTTCAGACCAACTGTTCTGATCGTTGAACCATGCTTTATGAGGGGATACTCTTACATCTAATGAATAAATACAAATTGTATTGATTATTCGATAATCTTTGAAGACGAAGTGTTCTTTGGACAGGGTATCCCGCTCCAGTCCGATATAAGGCCAAAATGTAGAAGGATGAGTAGTACTTTCTGTAATGTATTTTCAATTAAAAAACATATTAGTACCAACACCCAATAATAAATCTAAATATCAATGCTAAACATATAGAGAAATAATAGCTTCACGCTATATGCCGCACACAGCAGGGTAGGCAGAAGGAACCTAGTGTTAAGACACTCCGTTCCCCACTTTCCGCCGAATTCGGAGGCATTGCGTGTTAAGTGGCGGAACTTAACGCCGCGCTTTACCTCGACACCAGAGCGAAGAAAATGGAAATATTAAATATTTCCACTCCTCGAGTGTGAATCGAACCCACAACCAGTCGTTTACAGTCACACGCTTGTGCCACTGGGCCACGACTGGCCACTAGACTAGACTAGACATATAGAGAAATAATATTGTACATATCATCAATAAAGTTAATCATTTAAAAAATACTAAGCTTAAAATTCTATTTATAATGCTGAATTTTAAAGCTTCGTCTGAACTTGTCTTTATATTATCCGTTAATTTGCAAATAGCGAAAACTGGTACCGAAATAAATTATATGTACGTGTGTTGTCGATTTCAATCTTTGTTTACGGCTACAGGAAAACCATTCATGTCTTATGATTTATCTATCGTTGAATTTGCTAAAGTGGTTCTTAGAAATATTTAAATTTTTAATAAGGAAGCTTTTTAAAATAAAAGTTCTTCTATAAAATTTAAACGCAGTGTAAAGACAAAGTGAGTTTTTATTTTATATTCTTGTTTTTATAACTATTTTGTGAGACGAATTATGCACATGTTAGGTATTCAAAGATTAACAAAATTTGTATATTTGTTGTTTATTCTTAGAAATAATTAACGATTTTAATTAATATTTAATCGACACAGTGTTCATTTAAATGATATTCTAGGTCAGATACTAAAACTTTCCTTTTTTCTTAACTATCCCTGAAACTTTTTCAGTTGCAGTAGTTGTATTGATTAATTTCACTCATTATGTCAACTATGAATAGATGTGTTCATCGTCTTTTATCATCACAGTTATAATATTATTGTGATGAATGTAAAATATTGCCAGTAGTCGCGCAGGGGCCCAAAGTGTACGGGGGATGGGTTGTGGGTTTGATTCCCTCTCGAGGACTTCCTAATATTTCATTTCCTTTTCTCTTGTGTCGAAGCATAAGCGCGGCGTTAAGTTCTGCTACTTAACACGCAATGCCTCCAGAATTCGATTGAAAATGGAGAACGGAATGTATATGTCTTAGATTCTCTCTGCCTAACCTGCTGTGTTCGGGATGTTGCGTGACCCTAAAAAAATGTGATACATTTCAGTCGCCATTACAGTATAGTATATTTCAAGGTAAAAAGAGATAATTAAAATTGTATAGAAATAAAAAAAACACTATAGTGAAGATAATTTATTATTATTTAGAAAAAAATACCATAAAATTATTTGAGATTCTACCAATTATATTTCATTATTGCTTGCTATAGCCATTGTTTTCCGACCTTGGCCAATTGATGTAATGTGGTCAATGTGCGTTTGTTTCCGTGGCGCAACAAAATTTATATCCATTACCCCTTAATTGGCAGAGTGACAACCCTACATTTAAGTTATAACGTACTTAACAATAGCGATTTATAATAGTGACCATGAGAATTTCGTTGGCTTTACAATATCATAATTTCCCATATGTAGAACTAATCGGTAAAAGAAATTTAAGTATTTTATTATATACGTAAGTACTTTATTATATACTACGTGTAATATCTTATCATTTGAAATTTTTGTTAATATTTATCAATCATGATAAATAGTCGAAGTCGAATCGCTGAAAAATATATATTTTTTATGCAATGTTTGTGTTCATGTAATAATAATAACTTGTGATTATACTTGTGTATATACATAATACTAAGAATATCGGTCAAGATGCATCGTACATCACAAGAGGATGTCCTTTGAAAACAAGTTGTGTCAACACATTGAGCTTACAGATGCGAAATGTCTAGCTATTATAATAATGAAATACCTTTATTTTGAGCTTTGTAATATATTTTATTACTCAATTTTTGAATAGTTTTTTATTCTATAGTGTACATTTTTAAAATTTCGCAAATTTTCTAAAAAACTCGTAAAAGTGTTACGTATATATATATAAATACGATTTTTTACAATTATGACTTGTAATTAAACTTCGAGTAACCTTTAAAGGAGTCAACCTAGCACCTAGACCTTTTTTATAGATCGTCAAATTCTCTACAAGAATAACTTTTTGTTTTTACTAAACAGTTATCTATTCACACGCATAAAAAAATCCAAAGAAAATAAAAAAATATTCCCATATAATTCAAATCAAAAATTACAAAGCGCCACCTCTTAATATTAATACACGTACGTAACGTTAAAAGATGTATTTAGTTGAATAAAGATCGCCGTTTAGCGAATTAGATTAAAAAAGATAATTCGTTACATTTCATTTAAGTTGGAAAATAACATTTAGTAGTTTAATTTAGCAGCTAAAAATGTTTGTCAATTGGTCTCTGAGCCTTATTACCAGTATCAGAGGAAGTACGTATAATGACAAACACCGTGGGAAGGTTTTAGATACGCTAGCCAGCAAAGTTCATACAACAATAATAGCTCCATCATATATCACAACTTTCAGTGTTTTTAATATTTAGAGTATTATTCCGACACCTAAAAATTAAAATCCTTTTGTGATTAAATCATTTCGAATGTATAGACATCGTTACATTATCAAGTATTATAGTTATAATAACAAGTGCATGAATTTGTAGAGTCAGAAATATAATTTAATAACAACGAAATACCAAACGTCATATAAAGAATGAGGTAGAAAAATATGTTGTAAAAAAAGAGAAAAATATTACAGAAGTGTTGTTAATTTTGCGAAGAAAACAATACAACGTCTATATAGCATGCGAATTAAGCACGAGGTCTCCTCAAATGACTTTCTTTGATTCAAGAAGGCAATTTGCATATTTATTTGCTTTTACGAGAAAAGACTGTCGTAATGTTTTGAATGGGGTTTTAAAATGGGATGTTTGTCATTTTTGTTTTCAGTACATAATTATCCATCACAAGCAAGTTTAGTGGCTGTAAAAGACAAGCCTAGTGGCAACATCTAACAACAACATACATATATGATTACTTCAACACCAATCATGTTACACAATAGAACATTGAATTGATTTTGGACGCGTACTAAATATGAATATAGACATGGAGTTTCACCATCAGACTCTACTAATATGCTTTTGTTCTTCTTGAATGCTCAAATAATAAACTAAAATCTTCTAAATATGTTTATCTTAATGTTGTTATGTAAAGCTTAAAACTTAATACGTCGATAGTTGCTGCGAATAGTTTAGTTATTCAGTAAACTATTTATATTATACTACAAAAAAAAAACGCACAAAAATAATATAAATAAATACATCATCACTATATGGTTATACAATGTCAGTATTTTTCCAAATTCTTTTTATATCTGTAGTAGTGGAGGCCAATTTTCATTTAGTTTATTTTCATGCAATGGTGCCATGATTATGTCATGTCAAAAGAGTATGTGAAATACAGTACAATGAGGTGATATGTACTTAGTCGATGTTGTCCATTGTAGTGTCGGTCTGAATCAAATCGGATTTGTCACAGAGACCGCCTCCTCGATCACAATACGGTTTATCATTATATTGGGTGCTATTTGTCATTAAGAAGAGGCCTCGTGGATTGTTCTTATTATGTTCATGACGTCATCTTAAAGAATACTGTTTTGGTGAGGGATTTTATGTTTAAAGTTTGTAGAAGTAGAAAGAATTAATTAGAAATCTTTATCTCGTTATATTAAACTTAATTATAGGCGTTATATTAAACTTAATCTTATAAAGTAATAACATATATATGATATAACATAATATTATTTAACTAAAAATAGGTGACTTTATTTATATTTTCTTTTTTCTTTTTTAAAGGGCAAAACGAGAACACGGTATGACTGCAACGCACGGTGGCGGCTGTGAAGACCACCGGCCGGACAAAGACTCTGTGTACACTGTGAAAACTGGATTTAAAAACGATGGCTACCAACATGATAAAGATTCCAATGATGACATTGTTAAACCACCACCTCTGCCCACTGAGGATGACTCTTATCCTTCAGGAAAAGTGAAACTGTCCAGAAATGAGAAATGGAGAATATTAAAGAATGTAGCGGCCGTTAGTGCGGCCTTCATGGTACAGTTCACAGCATTTCAAGGAACTGCCAATCTCCAATCTTCAATAAACGCTGCCGATGGTCTTGGTACCGTTTCTCTTAGCTCTATTTACGCGGCACTCGTCGTTTCTTGTATATTCGTGCCTACTTTCCTTATCAAGAGGCTAACAGTGAAATGGACCCTATGCCTCTCTATGCTCTGTTACGCGCCGTATATTGGCGCGCAATTCTTCCCCGCATTCTACACCCTCGTTCCTGCTGGAGTAATCGTTGGTTTAGGTGCTGCACCTATGTGGACTTCCAAAGCTACTTACTTGACTCAAGCTGGAAGTGTGTACGCTAAGTTGACAGATCAAGCTGTCGATGGTATTATCGTCAGATTTTTTGGCTTCTTCTTTCTAGCGTGGCAAACTGCCGAGTTATGGGGAAATCTTATTTCTAGTTTAGGTAAGTTTTAACAATATTCACATAATATTGAGTATTTTATTGCTTTATTTATAACGATCTGAATTGAACTTTAAATTAAACTCGTTTCTTTTGTATAACAATGGATTCACTTTAAAGCATCCGGGTTCGATGCCCTGATGAAAGAGATTTTTTCGCCATTGAAGATCCTAATTTGATCATTTTTGTAATGTAAGGTCTAGGTATATATATAGGTGTATATATTATTTAAGGCATTTAAGTCACAAAAAGAATCCTGTTTTTTTGACACTCTAGACTCGAATGCTTGAACAGTAAATTCATTTACTTGCCAATTACAATAATGATGACTTTAATGTTGAGTAATATTTTGTTATGATTTTCAACAGTATTTTCCTCGGGCGTACATAGCGGAAATACATCCAAAGAGAACACAAGTAACACTTTCCTCACATGTGGAGCCAACTTCTGCATGATTGGAGGTGGTCATCATGATAACCAGAACTTACACAGGCCCCCTGACAGCGAGATTTATGAAATTAGTGCTATATACCTTGCTTGTGTGGTGGTAGCTGTGCTGATGGTGGCATTACTCGTCGATCCTTTATCGAGGTAAAATTCTTCTAAATTTAAAATATAACATAAGAAAAGCAGCTAGTCTAGTCTACTAGTCGGAGAGAACCTAGGGTCAAGTCAGTCCGTTCCACTTTACGTCTGAAAATCGAGACATGACGTGATTCATGGAACCCCACTTGTGCACTTTGTCTAGATACCAGAGCAAACAAATGAAACTAACATATAATCATATCACCAAGTGGGGTTCGACCCCACAACCATCGCGACAACCACGACGGCCTCAACGTTGTATACATTTAAAAATAAAAGAAAAATGTTAAGTAATAAAAGGATTACTATTTATAGAATGTAGAAACTGGAACTTAATGAATAGAAGAGTAAATGTTGTGCTATGTATAAATTGCACCACTGGATTCACTGGATAAATCTATTAAGCAATGTCTGCAAAGCTATCTTGTAACATGTTGCTTGTGTATTGCGCGGCATCGTATTACACTAGTTGCATATTCACCTTTTCATACCAATTAAAACTGTTGCTTTTTCTTGCCTATTTATGGTTTTATAATTCATCTTAATTTATTGTGTATTAAGTGTTCATTTGTTTAAAATAAAGTTAACTTTCGATTAAATATTAGTTAGACTACTTAAATAGATTTTATTTATCAATTAGTAGTATTTAACTTATTCTAATCACAATTTAATCAGTCAATTATATGTTCAAAGGTATAAAATAAACTTTAAAATAAGACAAGCAGCAATTAACGTTTTTAAAATTAATTTAACGCTTGTTACAATGCCCTCTTCAATACTCATTGTTTATTTTTTTAAATACGATTTTAATTTAATTCTACAATTTAAAACGTTATCTAAACTGTCTTCGGAAAAGTCTAGAATGTTGTGCTAACGTAATAGAAAAGCACTCAAGCATTTACAAACGGAAATTAGTGCTTTACAGTAAGTAAAAGAGATTAGTTAAAAATATTAACAAAATAGTTCATTTGTAGGTACGGTGAGAAACAAAGGACTGCCGATACTGCCAAGTTGTCAGGGATTCAACTTCTATCGGCTACTGCATACCAGTTAAAGAAACCTAACCAGCAACTGCTCATACCAATCACGCTATGGATAGGTATGGAGCAGGCATTTATCGGTGCTGACTATACACAAGTTAGTAAATATATACTACTTTATACATATACTAATTTAAATATCTGCATGGATCTCAAAACCCAAGTTAAACCTATTGAATGTTTACGTTGATTCAATTATAAAATTAAATACAACGAATGATTAAATGACTTTAATTAGAATATTGATTATAATATGTTTTTACAGGCATACGTATCATGCGCTCTTGGAATCCGTTCAATTGGTTACGTGATGATTTGCTTTGGGGTTGTGAACGCGCTATGTTCACTCCTATTCGGTTCAGCTATGAAGTACATCGGACGGTTTCCAATATTAGTCATGGGGGCAGCTCTTCATCTCGGCTTAATTGTGTGGTTGCTCATCTGGAAGCCAAACCCTGAAACACCTACAACGTTCTTCGTCATTTCTGGCTTGTGGGGTGTTGGAGATGCTGTGTGGCAAACTCAAGTTAATGGTACGTATAAAAGAAACATAATTAACTTACTCACTTTATCGTTAATTCTAAATTACGTAATATCTTAGTCTCGTTGATAAACCGAAAATTTCTTATAAAAAATAATTTTTTTTATTTTTTTAACCTAAATCAAAATTACGTGTATGTAATTTACATTATGTAACACACGTACATGAAGACGATATACATATATTCGTAATAAATTAACGGCGTAACACGTATTAGATTTTTGCTGATAATCAGGGAATCGATTTGTGTATTTTTTATTAATAACGTTGTACTAGTTATAGAACTCGTGTAAATAATATTTTTTTTTGCGGTAAAGCAGTCATAAAATTAATATTGTTTGCTATTTGTAATTGAAGATACAATCCACTCTCAGAAGGCCAATGAGTCTATTCTAAGTGGCTTTGTTATTATATAATTTTCTTATGTCATTGATGGACGCTGTATTTATTTTATGTAAAGAGTAATTTAAAAAATGACGTGGTAGTGTTAGTTGTAATTGTCAGTACGTAAATCATATTATCCAGCAAACGAAAATTTTCGTCTATTGAACGTTATGATTAATTTAAAAAAAGTTGGAATAAGTACCTTTATATAACTTTATTTCTAAAAGTTCTTAAGTGACTTAGGAAACTTAACAGGTAAAAACATAAATATTCGTCAAAAAATAAAATAAATTTCACATATTCATCGTAATAAGTTTTGAAGTTAATCCTGGTTTCAAATAAGTATACGTTCGTATTAGTAGATGTGAGACTAATGGCACGATTCGCTTGCGCAGGCGCATACAGTACACTGATTATAAATGTAAACTCCCTTACTTTGAATTATTACTAAAACGGCAAATAATATTATCATAAAAACAACAACAGACTTACTATATATTAATGAATTTATTTATTTAAAATAAAATCAATAAATATGGAATAAAATAGTGGTCGCTGGCATCAGGTACTTGCGTCTCTTTCGAATTAAGGAAAGAAATAGGCGATTAAACTGCATTGAATGCGCATTGGACTTTATTTAACCTTGCGGACTATGAAAATAAAATCTATAAATAGGATGCTCGAAACAGGAATATAATTTTAGACCGAAGTCCTTGCATAGGCTTTTTGCATTAATGAAAAACTTTGAGTTTAGGTATGTATTAATTGAATAAAATATTTTTTTTATACAATAGTCTCTTTCATTTTGATTATGTTAAATATATGATTTATATTTTAAATATATTTAATTAAGAAGCATTTAAATCATAAATAAAAAAAAATATATAATACTAGTGTGGATGAAAATATGGAACGAAATAGAGATCTATTGCTGTTATTTCTGTTGTAAACTCATCGAGGTGAGTGCCATACTCATTTTCTACAAAAGTAGAAAAATCATTGAAGTGGATATATGGCCTGCCTGTTGTTCAAAGTTATAATATTTTTTGTATAACTTATTTACATCCGCGTCAAGTAAAAACGAATAGAAAAACGAGATCGGTGAATGTTTTTGTTATTATAATTCGTGTCTATTGTTGTTTAACGGTTTATACACAGGAAATTGATGTTTTCTTTTAATACTGGTTTCCTGTAGCTTCTTTATAGCCAACTATAATTAATGTATGTAAGGTTATTCCAATGTGATGACACTGTTCAAAACGTGTATCTTATACAACATTTCAGTAAATTTTATACATTTACTTGTAGTGTAATTTTGTTGATAAATTTATAATAATAAGACTTAGCTTATCTTTAAACGAAATTAATTTAGGAAATTATTATATTGGGAGGCACTATTATGTTCGAGGCACTACATGTAGGTCCAAAAAATACTAGTAAATATTGAAGACGCGACAAAAATTTAAGGGTTTTACATCGTAACGAGATTCAAACAAAGATGCTAATATCCTATTATTAAATTACCATACAAACTACATTAAAATACATAGTATGGATGTAACTATAAATTACATGCTGTTAAAAGCAATTCATCGTTATCTCCTTACAAAGGCTTTCGGCTCACGTAATTTAACAGGCTTTTCGGGTCCACTGACTTTCGCTGTTATTACAGACTCACGTTCATTTCAGTTATAATAAAAAAAATTAAGAGTAAACGGAACATATCATGTCATATTGTATTTAAAAACACTTCGGAAGCTGAATATATTTATTTAATTATTAATTATTACGTAGTTTTATTGTAAGGTTATTAATTTTTACTACAATTGGGCAAATAGATAAAATTTCGTCTTTAAAAATAGTTGATAACTGTTTGCATAAGAGACTTAATAGCTAATAAAGGCCTGAAGAAATATCAGAGCGTGCATGACGTTTGCTATGAGGCGGTCTTTCCGGTCATTTAAATTTGACACATAAGATATAAATATTACTGGGTCGTTTAGCTTATTTATTGCAAACTTTATAGAAAAAAATAAAGAAAAATTTAAAAGAATAAATCTACAGTTAATCTGCAGTATTTCGTTGTTAATTTATAATAATACATCATTTTGAAATCGTTGTAGCTTTAATGTAAATAGACGTTAAAGGTAAGATATGTCGACATAATTCAGTGTGTATACTGTAATTAAGAATCAATTCATAGAAGCCCTACCCTAGTAACTAAAGGTTATTCTAAAGTTATTATAAGCATGTATATTAAAAATTATTATTACTCTGTAATAAATGAATGAATATGATTGTATCAACTATTATTGCTAACAAACTGTTTATTTTGTGTCACTACCGGTTTCAATCGGAATATATTATACTAGCTGTTGCCCGCGACTATGTTCAACCTTGATAGTATAAATTTAAAAAGAGGCTTTAATATTTATTGTTTCTTTATATTATAAACAAATTTAGTATATCTTTAAGACGTCGAAGACATAGTTTAATTTAAAGCAAATGCTTTCTGAGGATGGGTAGTTAACTATATTTAATTTTATTTTTTCAGGATTATATGGAGTGCTTTTCAGGCGCACCAAAGAAGCTGCGTTCTCTAACTACAGGCTTTGGGAAAGTGCTGGCTTCGTCGTAGCTTACGCCTACTCTACGCATCTTTGTGCCAGAATGAAGCTTTATGTGTTGATGGTAGCTTTGCTTATCGGTGTTGCCGGTTATATCGTTGTGGAGATACTACATATTAGAAAGGTAATACATTTACTACAATTTCCAATCCCAAAAAAAAAAATAATAATAACATAACTTAATTTAAAATTTATCATAAAATTTCGTATCATAGCTACTCCTTCGTTAATATAATAACATACATCTTGTAGATTCTCAATGTCTAATAAATTTGCTACTTTCCTAACTATTTAATAAAAGCCAAAAATAATAAAGACACTTACAAAAAATATTTTAACTTTTACTATTGATAGATACTTAAATTATAAATTATCAAAAATATTTTGTTTAGTAAAATATTCGTTTATATCAAATACTACAATATACAATAATTGCATTTCAGGCTCGTCGTATGAAAGCAATAGCAGAGAACCCAGTGGCAGCAGCTGAAGCTGCCAAACAGCCTCCAGAAGAAGACGACGAAAAGGATGAGATTGATGACGATATTATTATTACACATCTTTGAACGCAGGATGTACTGCATTGAAGCGTGCAAGCGCAATTGCCATAAACATTTTAGGTACAAAACCACGAGCAATGTCATCTCGAATTTAATATATTTATGTATGCAATAGTTAAGAAAATTATTGAAGTACAAAATTCGTTTGAACGGCCTCATTTACTATAATAAAATGGATTGATTTCCTTTTCATTGACCATTTGAAATACGTGTTCGAGTCGCTTTGTATGCATATTACTTTGTGATGAATGTAATTTTCATACAAAATTAATCCTTTTGTAGGGGACAAATAATTGCTTATAAGTTCGACATTGCGGTCAGTTGATTGATTGCATACGAGATGACGTTCGAACCGATTACATTACCTGGAGTAATGCTAAAATGTACTGAAGACTATAAAATAGTAAGAATAAATATTTTCAAATTTTATGTGACTTTTTATCAAAGCTAAACTCAGTAAGTACCATTACTAAATGATATAAGTGTAGAAATGCAGAAATCAACTCGACATCAGAAGCAATTAAGTTCTTCTATGACGTTTATTGTTATAATGTAATATGCATACAGATCAATTACAGAACTTTTACTTGAATTACTGTGAGAAATAGAAAAAAAAATATCGAAAAAGACTGTCTATCAACGCTTGATTATTTAAGTTTTTATTTTATTATATTATTTTCCACAATTTTGTTATATTATTTACAATTTTATAATATTATTTACAATGTGTGTAAAGCGCAATCGCGTTATATTATTTCAATGAATTAAAAACACTTGTGTTTATTTTTTCGTAATTATTCTTTGTTTCGTTATTATTTATATTACAGTAAATTCTCTCATACAGGAAATAGTTCAGACGACTCATAATCAGCACGTCATAAAATATAAAAATTATTTTCGTAATATTCCTTATACTTTTTTTGAGTATATTAATACTTTAAGCATCACTCATTTACGCACTTTTCCTGGAATTCCATTATTTGCAGCTATTTTCCTAATGACTTTCTTCACATCGATTAACACATTATATTATAATGTAAAATATGTAGGTACATACATACATATTTACAACAATGACGACAAAATCTGTTATTTTTGATGTATGTAAATACGGTTTGACATTGGTATGTTTTCAAATAATGTTTACCAGCTACTATATATCACTATTCTTTGTATCTTGTTTGTTTTTATATTTCATGTGATTTCAAAATAATATAACTTTTAAACTCTTTATGGTGTTCGATAATTATTTATTATTTCATTAGAATTTTGTACAAATAAAAGGAGATAACATGTTTTCGTATTTGTGCTCTTTGAAAAATACAATAGTTTCATGAATTGTCAAGGAACGTGATAAGAATTATTAAAAGGTAGTAAATTACTTCATTTAAGGCTCGTAGATCAAATAAATTAACTATGTTAAGATTATAAATATTTATATAAGGTGTGTATCTCGTAATATATTTAGGATAATTATAGTTTAGGAAAATAAAATTGTTCTCCACTAAAAATATGTTAATTGATAATTACTTAAAATTAACATGTTATAGATTTTGCACATTTTCGTTTAGTGAAAATACGTTGGTATTGGAACTAACAATATCATTTTTCAGTAAATACTATATGTATGTTGAACAGAAACATCGTCATATCAAATCGACATACAAGGTAGATCAATAAGCGTACCCACTTTGAAAAATACATCTTTGAAGTTTTTACATTTATTTACTCATGTAACTATTTTTACACGTTAATATATATTAAGTTACGTTATAGTTTTGTTTAAAAATATACTTTTTAGTATATTTCACTTCAAATAAAAATGCCAGTAGCTGGTTGTTATCTACTGAGTGCACAAAGAGAGAGCATACGGAGGTCAAAGGTGTATTTCTCAAATGTTTAAGATAGGGTGAGAAAACCACGTGATAATTAACAATATAGCTGTAAAACATAAGCATATGATATTGTAAATTAATTTTTCAGTTTAGAATAAGTAAAAGGCTATTAAGTCGATTAATTTACATTGTTTCAACAACATTTATGATTTAGTTTAAGATACTATTATATATTATCATTTGAATTTGTGATGAAAATAAACAATAAGTTGTTTGGTCGATATATGTTTTATTGCTTTACCTTGAATTTTATCAAATTATTACTAAGCACACACCCACTTTCCGTCTCAGATATGTTATTTACATAATTAAATTCAAAATGCGCAGCGGCAATGTGATTACTTAGAACTTTCTATTTATAATGACTATTTTACATATATTTCTCACAGTCATCTCTAAATTAATTTTATTTACTGAAAGCTACTATAGTAAGTATTATATAATTAATTTCTATATTCCTAAAAACTTGCTGCTTATTAGGTATTTAAAACGTTTAAAGTTCAAAATAATTGAAATTTATTTTATTTTCATTAAGTAACATTAACTTCATAGCAAAACATGTGTAATTTATAAAATATATAGGATCTACAATATTTTTCTTCGAAATTTAAAAGTCCAATCCAGTCGTTAAATTAAACATTATACTTATATGTCCATATATTTATTATGTATAATAAAATATACCAGTAACCGAAAAACGGTGATTCCCCAAAAATATGATAACATTTTTAAGGTCACAGATAAAATGTAGTAAAAAAAAAGCAAAGAAACTTCCTGTATTTTGTTGCTCTTTAGAATTCTTAATAAGTACAGTTAATGATTTGATTTATTGTACTTGTATTTTTTTGTAAAGTTTTCAATGCAGCCTTAGTAGATCGTAAAATATCAAGTATAAAGAATGTACCTAATACATTTTAGGTCACGGCATAACTTGCGTCTCTCTTTTATCTTTTAAGCATATTATCAGTAAGTACTTTATATAGTTCGCGAATGGAAACACAAACATTTACAACAATAACAATATTTTGAAATAAAACTATTTTACTAAACACCTTAATTCCAATAAAGCAGACGGTTGGAAACTTTCTACCACAACTTTTTTGAACATTTACAATATTTTTGTACAATGTTTGTACTCACCAGAGAAGGAAAGTTGTTAACTTATATTTTTTATGAAACTTTTGATATTACTAAGTAGGTAGATATAGATAGATCTACAAGTATACATGTAAGTGTAAAAAATCTGTTCTTTATAAACGCTATCATGTTCTTCACTAACACTACCATGTATGATTATATTATTATATATTGTGATACTTACCGTACCCGTGGCTTTGCGCTCTTCTCTCATACGAAATAACAGTAATTTCCTCATACATGATACATGAGCATGGTCCCTTACTGGTGTAATGATGAATAAGTTACACCTCATAAATTAAAACATATTAAGAGGAATTCAAGGTTATCCTGAGTGCAGACCAAGTACACATACACGTAATACACTTGAGCTTTAAGCTAACCTCAATATTTGGGGATCTTGTCGCTTTATACAGTCAACTTTAGAAAGGAGAGCGCATATAAGTGTGACTTGTCTTCCACATAGGTGTTTTACTTGTATATATACAGCTTTGTATACACAATAGATCAGTAATTTAATACGCTGTGGTAACATGTAATTTTTTTTGGCATTTTAAGCCTGAATTTGAATTGGTGCTTCTAGTAAGCTTTTAGTGGCCAGTCATGGCCCAGTGGCACAAGCGTGTGACTGTAAACGACTGATTGTGGGTGCGATTCCCACTCTAGGAGTGGAAATTATATTTCCATTTTCTTCGCTCTGGTGTTGAGGTAAAGCGCGGCGTTAAGTTCCGCCACTTAACACGCAAGCCTCCGAATTCGGCGGAAAGAGGGGAACGGAGTGTCTTAACACTAGGTTCCTTCTGCCTACCCTACTGTGTGTGGGATACAGCGTGAAGCTAAAAAAAAAAAGAAAAAAAAAAGTAAGCTCCTATTTGAATATTGTATACCTAGTACCGTTGCTTTAAATTCGTTTCCATTTTTTTCATTCAATTCCAATTTTAATTATGTTAAAATGTCTTTAACAGAGTATTTATACATGTTTATATATTCATACTAGCGGCTCGCTCGCGGCTTCGCCGCTTTAAGTAATTCATTATATTGCAACCCTAGGGGGCGCATTTTTAAAAAATAAAGAAGCCTATGTCTAAACCTACATTATCAGGTATATTTATGCCAAAATTCATTACAATTGGTCAAGCGGTTTAGATTTTTCATATAAACTTTCATCCCCTATTTCAACCCTTTAAAGTTGATTTTTGAAAAAAACGTAGCCTATGTTAGACCCAGTCACTTTTACTACATTCATTCTAAATTTCATCCAAATCGGACTGGTAGATTAGCCGTGAAAGCATGACAGACAAACACACAGACTTTCCCATTTATAATATAAGTATGGATATACACAGTCATTGTGATAGACACAGAGCAGAGCGCTTGATTTATGCCTTTGAGTTTCTATATTCAATTCAGCTGCCAGATGTAGGTACCCTGTATTAAAAATGAACATCCCAGTCGCAGTTTCTCGAAATTTAAATGCCTCTCAATCATGTAACGGCACGAGAGTTAGTGTCACGTAACTTGGAAGGAATATAATTATTGTCACCAAATGGTAATAGCCGTAAGAAAAGAAGAAAATTCCATTAATGTCTATATTAGCTACGGATCTGTTATTCCAATTTTAATTATGTTATTATGTAAATATTGTAATTTTCTATTGAGTTTAGTGTAACTATAACCATTAACAAAGTGCAATGGTAAACCTTAACGATAGATAAGTAGGGAAAAACATAAAGTGAGGAGCGAACTAAATGAAAATTTGTTAATATAAAAGTTTTGAACATCAGTGAAAATAGTGAGGGTGAAATTGATATCATAAATGGTTTATTATGTAGTCGGAAAAATCATTGACGATATATGTAAAGTAAAATAATATTTTAACCTATAATCTACAGGTACTCCTTATTTGGAATTAGTTATTTTTTTATTTATTCTAAGGTTACTCATAATAATTCAATAAAATATTCCGGGCACGGCTTTTATCAAAGCAGTCTAATCGCATAATACCGCACTCTCAAGTTTTTTTAATTTAAAATATTCATATGATACATAAAACACTTTTGTCGAAGAAAATAAAATATCGCGCTTATCAGACGTTCACGTTTCCATTTTAAGTACTTTTGCTATCACAAATTATCACTAACAGATTGTTGTCAAGTCATCTTAATCTTTACTTAGAACTTACGCTTCATAAGAAATAGATAAAAATAAGAAATTACTTCGTTGTAATATAAAAAAACGACTGACTTCTTCTGGTCTAACTTTAAACGCGATTACTGCGGATTTGGTTCCCGTTCGGGGCTACGATTTTATTTAAATTTTCATTTATTTGTTCTGACACTTAGGATAAAGCGCAGCGTTGAGTTTCACTAATCATCACGAAATGTCTTGGTTTCGGGTACAAGGTGGAAAAAAGACTGTCTTGATACTAGGTCCTCTTTGACTATCCCGTAAAGTTTAAGGCTGTTTTAAAAAACTAGTTATACACATATAATTACTGTACGTTACGCGTACAATAAATTGTATCAATATGTACCGTACATATCTTAGAATTTCAAGAAATAATCGATAAAATAATTGAACGGTCGCATTTCATAAAATGCTCAATTATCGATTAATCAGAATATGATATGATATGAGTTGACCAGGTCAATACCCTATCCTACCTATCGTTACGATGGACGATAGTTTATCGTTTCTCGACATGATCACCTTAAAACGCGGCTAATTTATAAAAACTTTGTTTCTCTTTTGACCAAATCGTAAAATAATGACTTTAATTACCGATAGCGCCTGCTAGGAACGTTTATTTTACATATACCAACATGGCAGCTGTTAGTAATAATGTCAAAATTTTAGTTTTACCTTTCCCTTACATATAGAAGGAAGAAATCTTTCACTTTTGTTGTAGCAAATGTGTCGTAAAATATTATATTTTTAATTTAATTTAATTTAAAAAAAAAACAATTATATTTTTTTATGTGATGAATGAACATATCAAGATAAGTATCATAGTATAAAATTTTAAAAATTAGGTAAGGTAGGTCAAATTTCGGTTATTTAAATGGAATTAGTTAGTTCAGAATAAATTAGTCGCATTTAAAGCTAAATATTTTTAAGCTAAATACAGGAAAAAATGGCCCATATACGAGCTAACTAAAAACACTCTGTTTTTGTATCGTAATTTTAAAAATATTAAACGAACAATTTTATCAAGCGCAAAACCTTACATAATGTATGATCATAAAAAAAATGTTTAAGTACCTGAGTCTATTATTTGTATGAAAAATGAAAGTACTCAAGTGACATGACTTATTATTTTGATGATTGCCAAATTTGTTTAAACGACTAAATAATTATGGAATTAGTTAAAGGACTCAAGGTTCTGTAAGTGTTCATAGTAGCGTTTGCAAAATCGGTTAAGAGACAAGCCAGTAAAAAATGAGTATGGTCACTCTGTTTGTCACTTTGAGTTGAAATATGCCGATTTTCATGATTTGGCTTGACACATTGGATTTCGAAATGAGAGCAAAGTAATTTTGGGTAAGTCGGGTTCAAGCGCCAAGTAATCAGAAAATTAAACCAAGGATACGCAAAAATCCACTAATTCCGAAAATGTACATAAGTATCTCAATATCACAAAAAATGGCGTTTATATAAAAAAGGATTTCAACCGTCGATATATAATGGTTTGTGTTATATGTATATTTCCGTGAATGCCACGGCGCGATGTCCCTGATATGAGGAAGTACGAAACATCTGCGCGGCGAAATAAGTTGGTGGCAATTCTGCGGGCGGAGGTGTTCAGACTCTCAATTCAGAGGTCGCGGTGGATGGTCGTGTTCCTCACGAACCACGGAGTGTGATGTGTGTGTTGCACGTCGAATCGTGGTGTTCTGTACAACCTGTAACTTGCTTCTGGAAGAGGGACTGGAGAGGGCGTACCAGGCCGGGATGCCGCATACGTCAAATGTGTTCTGAGGTAATCGAGATCGCAGAAATCTACGAAGCAAGTAAAGTGCAATATTCAGCCCGGATTACCTTTTTCAGTTGGTGGGGCAGTCTTCAGTTAGATGTCCAGAATGACGCCTAAGTAGGTGCCCTGGCACTTCCAATGAATGCTGGTACGGTGTATAACCACAAACGGAGGTATCTTCCTGTGACCCCCAAACATAACGGCTTGAGTCTTGGCAACGTTCAGGGTCAGCCTGCACACTGCCAGAAAGTCGGGCAGCAGGTCTAGGGAAATGTCGTCTGCGTACAAAGCGAGGAATGCATTCTCCTGGACTAGGATGTTGTTTGTGAACGGAGTGCATAAAGTGATGGGGATAGTATACTTGCCTGTGGAACTCCTGCGTTGACAGGAAAACTCTCAGAGATGGCCGTCCACCCTCACTCTGAATATACGACCGCGGAGGAAGATGGCTAACATTTGTGTGAGGTGAAATGGGGCGTCAGCGTTCAACATTTTGATGAGAAGGTCAGGGTGCCAAACCCGGTCAAAGACCCGAGCGACTTCCAGGAAAACCTCTGCTGTAGATTCCTTCCTGTTCGTAGCTGCTGTGACGTGATGGACCACTCTCGCCACGTGGAGGGTGGTCGAATGGCCACTAACCTGTTCGGGGCGCGGATTTAGGTGTGCCTGGATAAGAGGGAGAAGCAGTTTCTCGAACAGTTTGGATGAGACGCTGAGGAGCGTGATTGGGTGGTAATCTTCGGGGTTGCGCGGGTTCTTGTTCAGCTTGGCAATCATAATAACCAGAACTTCCTTCCACGCCTGGGGGAAGTAACTCTGGCGCAAAATCCTTTTGAAGAGCCGGGTCATAGCTGCGATGGTCTTCCACGGTAAATTTGTCAAAGCGACGTTGGTAACACCGTTACTGCCTGGAGCCTTGGAAGTAGACGACAAGACTGTAGGGGTAAGGTGGCCTTACCCAGAGCAGTCGTAATGGAGGAAGTAATCGACTGCTCAAGACGATCAACGCTTCCAGGGTCCGACAGCGGTTCCAAATCAATGAACGTTTGATCTGAATACTTCCCAGTATTCCCTTGCTTCTAGATGGAGAGTTTCGGGCAAGGGTCAGTCGGCCAGCCACAGCAGCAAGGACAGGCAGATGGCCGATGGCTGTCTGCAGCGTTTCAAGGAAGACGGAGCCAACCCCCCGATGCACAACGAGGTCTATGGGTAGGAAGCTAGAGACTCAACCACTATTCAACCCATTACGGGTTAATTTATGAAAAAAGTAGCCTGAAAGCAAATCTTTAAATATATCGTCTATAATTTATAATTATCTATAATGTATAATTATCTATAATGTATAATTATGTAAAATGTTCAATTATCTATTGGGGTGGGGAATAAGTTCATAGCATTTTTACTAAAACTTTTGTTTAAACATAAAATAATAATTATATCAATAAGTTAATGAATTATATATTCGCCGTTGCTGTTTACAACCTCTTCTCGCCTCTCGCCCAATTTATTGATACCGTCAAGTCAAAGAAATTCTTGAGCCAGTTAAAGACCTGTTTATTATCGAAGGTAACACCTTTCATATGATTAGACAGAGAGTGGAAAAGATGGTAATCGATAGGTACAAGGTCTGGAGAAAAAGGTGGATGTTGTAGGATCTCCCGTGCGAGCTCTTGGAGTACGACGGCTTTGACGACTTGTACAACATAGAGCTTGGCGTTGTCGTGAAGGAATATGGTTTTACAATGTCATACAGCTCTTTTTAGTCGAATAGCATAATTCACGCGAAGTAGCTGGGCAATTTTAAAGCTTCTTGTTGATCGTGGCATGCTTTTTGAGCGTCTTCCAGTGTATCATTCCCTCCCAGTCCCAACAAACACATATCTTCTTAGGACGAAGGTCTCGGTCTTGGCGTATCACCTGGAGCCACCCACCACTTCTTTGCTTCATATTGATGTATATGCACCCTTTGTCATATCCCGTGATGATTCGGTATAAAAAGCGCTGTTTATGGCCGCATGTTGGTCAATGGCGGGCGAGAGGCTGAGAAACAATTTAAGGCCGACTTTGCTTTAAACTTGTGAGGTGGAGGTGGTGGTGGTTTTTAACTTATAGCTAGAATAGAATAGCATACACGGGACGTAGTGTTAATGTTACAAAGACTTTTCGCTGCAAAACAATAACATAATAAACTGATTAGTTGGTGGCCAAATATACGGTTCGGTAAAGATTAAATCGAATAGTATTCGGGATTCGCTTATTCAGTGAAACGTCTATTCAGCACATCTCTAATATTTAATAACCTGGACTTAGGGTAAGTATAATTGATTTCCGCCCAAGTCCGCGGACGATGGGGGCAGTACCCGAGACGTAGGCTAGTGGCGGGAGAGGAGCACCGTCAAGTTTTAGTAGGTAAACGGAGGCGTATCATCTTGCCGAACCGGAGTCCCACATAACCGCGTCCCGGGTTCCCACTCCGGGCGGGTATCTCTAACAGGATTTTCTGACGTTAAAAAAAAGTATAATAGATTTCAAAGAGTGGAACACGTAACGTATCTATAACTGTAATAGACTAACTACATAATAACAAATAATGGATGGCTGCTGTAACAAAGTTTGATTAGCGTGATATAAATTGTCCGGCAATATATGTGAATTAAAGAAACGGAACAATATTTATTTATGCAACATTGTAGTCTAGACTATGTTCTTAAAGTAGTTCATCTAGACTAAATAAGTAAATGCTGCACTAGTATAGATTCTAAGCGTGGTGATCAGTTAACAAAAAAAAATATTGCACATTGTGACCATCATGGTACAGTGGGACAGTGTGAAGAACACTTAAGAGAATAGTTATATTTAAAGAATTTAAACTATTCATTTGTTCCCTCTGCACTGTACTGAATTCCAGCATTTATTACGTCTTGAATTTGGATGGAAAGCGGAGAGTGAAGTGTCGTTTTATTATATTTCCCGGCAGAGAGAGAAAAATGTCGACCTGAAAAGAAATTACAACCGTCTGACACATAAGATATGATGTGAAAGTCTAAGAAAAAGGAAATACTAATTACATTATCAAATTTCAGGTGGTGATAAAAGTAGTAGGTATACAATAAATATTAATTATAATATAGAATAGTAGTAATCATAAGTCCGCGCAAAAGAAGATCCGGGCATCAACTATTTTTTTATACATATAATCATGTGTCGAATACTAATCAAGCGATAAAAAGTATAATAACAAAGACCAATTACGCTCCACGTCTGCACCGACGTTATTGATATTATTATTTGCCAAAATTTGAGATTGATATCAAATTTATAAGTAATTTAGTAGACAAATAATAAATAGAGAATAATTAAGTTATCTTAATAATAATATTAAATTATAATATTATTTTGCTATCAAATGAAACTTCCTTATAGTTAATGTCTGTAGAGTCAAAATGGTGACGTAGTTGTTTTTACCAACGTCAAAGTTTGCAGTACCAGTATTATCAACGCTATACTTGTTGGCAGTAGATAAATAACACCAGAACTTAGTCACTCTCGGAATATCGTCGCGAGTTGTTGTTTAAAACGTGTATTTGATTACGTCAGTGTTTTTGTGATGTGGCCTGCTAAAGATGAAGGTCCGGAAACAAATAAAAGTGCTTGCTCTGATGTAGTGGTCATGGACGATAGAGCGATTGCCACGGCGATTCCACCAGCGCCTATGGTGTCCACTCTAAATGTTACCAAGTCGTCCAAAGTGCATATAGGCACAAAAATCGTGTCTGTTACGCAGAATGTTCACAATGTAGAGGTGATTAAAGGTGAGTCGCATGCGCATCCTTTGTTCCATTTATTATAAGACTGTAATTTTTAGGCATTTGCGAATTTGTTGTCTCATTTGTTAAAATCTTGCGTATTCATGTACAGCGATGCGAAATGATATAAACGAAAAGATATAACTATAAAAAGATATTAGCCATTGTTTATTAGTGATAAAGCTGTAGCACGCATGAAAAATGTTAGAACATATTTTAATGTTTTAACAGATTTTAATATTTTATAATTAGTATATAATTAAAAAAGTTCTAAACACTTTCAAACATTTATTTGACAATTGTGATTAATATTTATATAGATTAGGTGAATACTCATTTAAAAGTTAATATTCGTTAACAAACGTTCATTAGATTTTTTTTAAGCTATAAAGTACGTCAATTAATATTTGTATATTAATGTACATGCATATAAAAATATACGTTTATAATCAAACATCGTTTCTTTTCTATACAGTAAAAAATATTGTATGCAAAAAATGAAAACGATTGATTACTTAACGATTTGATGATCCGTGCTAAGGAAATTCCAGCGCTCGTTTATTCGATACTAGTATTTGCAACGGTATTCGTCACCATAGTTGTTATCTATATAATATAATGTTATTTTGTGATTATGTCTGTTATCACGTATAATATACGTACGTTTACCAAAGAATTCAACCAACGCTTAATGGAAACGATTTTCATACAGTATAGATTTTTAATTCTTTAATTGTGATAAAATTAAATAATTACGCTATAATTAGATGTTTTAAATTGTTTGTTTTCTACGTATCTGTTTGCTGTCGAATTCTTAATGCACCAGCGATTGATTACATTAGATAAGATTAAAACCTAGCAATACCTATGGGTGTTAAAATGTAACTTACAAAATTGTTTGTTATTTCATCAGAAAACTAGAAAATATTTACCTCCTTAATTATGAATGGAAAGCAAATAAGGATTTTTTTTAATATGTTAATAGAGGACTGCTAAACATTAATAGGATTTTTTTAAGAATGCATAGTATTTTTGAAAGTGATAATAAAAAAACGTCCCCGTGTACAAAAGTTCCAAAGGAAAAATAGCCCCAGGGCTCGAAAAAATATTTGAATTTCAAATAGGTTTTATTATCAACCAAAGCATAATCACACATATTGTATGTGTATGAGTGTGAAGGAAATGTCTATGTTCTTTATATAAATAACCTTTTATTGAGCAAGACGAACATTATAAAAACAGAAGTTACCTAAGCAATGGAAAACGAAATATTTAATATATATGAGCACTGTATCACTAAAGTTTGAAAAGGGCTCACCGTTATTTATAATTCCAAATGCCTCCAGATCAAAATGATTTAGGCAGATAGGGTAAACTTAGAAAAAAACTTGCTATGTCTGTATGTAGGGTATGCAAGTAATCGGAACACTCTAATAGGCAGGGTTGGAGGATAGAGTGCTTCTATATAGAGGTCAATACTCCAGTAAGTTTAGAGTAGTTTATGTTGAAGTATTGTTGAAGCCTATTTCAATATGAAGATATGGAAGTAAAATCTCGTTACAATCTATAATTTATATTGACAATGAACTGCTGCTAATTTTTAACACGTATGTCGTAACCAGCGACACGAAAGAAGAGCTTGAGCTTTCGGTGAGCCGAACGTTAACGCGCATGCTTAAATCCCTCTGCGTTCAAATTTTTATACGTATCTAAATGGCTGTTTCAATTTCCTAAGTGTGTGAATAACACTTTAAAAATGTTAAATGTCATTACCTAATTTTCACATCTGATGACATTTCACGTTAACATACATATAAGACTAGATGGTAACCAAACGCCATTTAAATGAACGTTATACTTACTATGTACGTGTAACTTCCATCCATTTCTATTTACCACCCATTGTGGACATGTTAGTAAATGTCTTAAAAAAACAGCAATTTACCCAAAAAATAAAATCATAATAGTAGTTAAAGAGATTGTTTCGAAAAGACAAATACTTAGCAGGACACCCAGACAGTCCCTTACTAGGTATCTGACGGATATTTAGAATGAGCCCTACGGATACACAACCACGAATCCGCTAGCCACCACTGTATCTTTATCTAATCCATAAGAGTAGGACGTATCCCGCGTTATGAAAATAAAACAGATTCAGCCATCAGTTTGTCGTTTAATCTGAAAGTGACAGTGGTGGAGTTTGAAAATACGAAATATAGAACAAGTGAAACCTGCATTAGATTTAATATTGGAGGTGAAGAGATGAGGTGGCCCCGCAAATCGAGCAGACATGTGCCGTAAATGATACACTTAATTTCAAGTGATTTTAATAGCATTGGGAGTTTATTTGTTATATGTTTATTATTTCTTGGGATTTCCGGGTGTTTATTTTAATTCCCGTCTTAAATGCCTCATTTCGTAGATCTTCTAACTTGGCTTATATGGCGGTGTGTGTGACTCAGCAGACATAATCATCAGAGTCCAGGGCGTTGGATAGTCTACAATCTATAGTGCGGTGCCTGTTGGTTCCCGTTTGTTAGATTGAAGATAACAAGAAATATTATGTGTGACAGAAGATACCCGTGACATGTGCCTGTGTGTACTGGTATATCTTCCGAGATCAGAACATTTTGTGAAACAAACAAGTATATTTTCCGTAGATGACTTTGATCAGGTTTGTGATTTTCTCAGGGATTACGTGTCCATCTCATTGTATCGAAATCTTTTTAGAAGTCTACAAAAAGTCAAATTCGAAATGTATTTTGCCTTGCCATTCTGATGCTTATTCTAACACGATGCCTTGGGTGATAATCAAGTCTATGCATGATAGACTGAGTTGAAATCCGGCGTGTTCACTACGAATAAACGCTGAGGTGAGAATAACAGCTGTTGCTCTCGACAGCCTTTCTAGAATTATGTTACAGAACACTTTAAATGTCAAAACGTTAAAAGCAAATGAATACTACTCTTTTTGGCACGGGCATATGAAGTATTTAGGCACCAGCCAGTATAATAATCATGGCAATTATATATAACAGAGGTACTGTTACGTAAATTATGGAGTGATTTATTTAGTGCTTCTAACAACATTTACGCACCCAATAGAACATACTTCAATTGTAAACCAAGAGTTTAGCACCAATTTTATTTGGGAATTTCAGTTGAAATTAATTATTCTTCCTGGTAAGCATGCATTTTTACTTCCTGAGCGATTGAATTTTATGTGCATGTTAATCATTCCTTCTGGGACTATCATCTTTTCTGAACGAATGAATTGCATGTGTATGTTAATCATTCTTCTTGGGAAAAGTTTAGTGGTGATTTTAAAACAGAAAGTTAAGCGTGACACACGTTTAGTAATGGTTTTCGTTTAAGGGCTGTACTGAAAGCTACGACCTCAACGTTTTGATCGTTTCTTGCAACAACAAATGTAACAAAATATTTTTCTTAAAGGGGAATTTAGAAATAAAAATAGTTCATATATAATTTTTAATAAGACAATATCAAAAGCACTAATCAGTGATTTTTTTCGCGGGAATGAATTCGTTATTTCACTATAAATAGTAGGTGTATTATTAAAACCTATGAAAATTAACATAGGACGCTATAATGCACTGTCGTCATATAATACATCGTCATACAAAATCATATATCTTATCCTATAGTCAGTCTATGATTAGTTATAATATAAGTAACGTAGGATTTAATGGGCTGTGATTGGTTATAATCCGTTACGACTCAGCCATTACGCGCGCATATGCCATTAAAATAAATAAACAAGTATTAAATTGTTTCGTATTGAATTATTTTGAGAGATAATTATAACATTCAATTAAAGTTAATTATATAAACACAATCTACTTCTATTTTGCTTACTTATGTCGTTTGAAGGTGACTACTAGTAATAGGTTTAGAGCTAATTTAACAAAAAGAGATATGACAGCGAAATCTTTTTTATAGTTTACTAAGTAAAGGATCTCAGCCTCTGTAAACGATCATCACTTCATTTTTGGTTCAATAAATCATTCAAAATAAAGTAATTTGCAATTAAGTTAGATAGATAGAGGAGTTTGGACTGCGGAGGCAGGTGTTAATGTATAATTTAAGCTCATATTTGGGGCGGCATATCTCGGCACTGACCCGAGCTCCTCGATCTATAACACGATGAACACAGTAAATCCATAGAATGCTATTGAAGTTTCTTCTCAAAGCGACAGGGCAAAATACAGTTCCAAAATACTCAATATCATTTCTGCTAAAAAATAAATGTAAATATAAAAACGTATGAACAGTTTATATGATCAAGAAAAAAAAATCACGCTAGTATATAATAAATAAATTCCAAAACCTTAATATACTAACTTAAATACATTATTTTATACTTAATATAATACCTTAAATATAATGAGATGTTATTTAAAAAAAACAAAAAGCGATATTTAATATTGATATATTTGTTTTTATTTTTACAAATTAAATGATGTATTTTGTTTCAGGCCGCTTTATGGGCCTTGAATTGATGTCTTCAAAACATTCTCGCAGAGTGCGATGCAGTGTAGCTGTTTTCATCTGTTGGGCGCTTCTCGTTGCAATTGGACTAATTGTATATCTCATATACGTCGCTCTGCCTAAGCAAACTAGGCTTGACATAGGTAACATATTAATTCATACATTCGGTTTCACTTCATTTATTCATTTTATTTATTGTTTTCTTGATTTTTTTTAATCGTTGCTAACTTTTTATTTGCTCATATTGTATTTCTTTATAATAAGAAAGTAACATTCGTTATTTGTTCAGGTTTGAATGAAACATGGTACCTTCGTCGTGGGGACTGGCAGGCGATGCCAGCGTATGGTGCTGATTTTCTTGAACTGCCGTTATCGTACGTAATTGTCGGGCATTCCGCCGCATCGCATTGCACCCAAAAGTATGATTGCATTGAACAAGTTCTTGAAATACAACAGAACCATTTAAGAAGGGGATTTGCAGATATCGGCCCGAATTTTCTCGTTGGTGGAGGAGGATGGGTATTCGAAGGTCGCGGAGCTAACGTTTTTGGTGCAATGATACCATTGTATAATAGGATTAGTATATCTATAATGTTTGTAGGTGACTATGGTCAAGTAAAACCAGACGAATCCCAATTTAACCACACCAATATTCTTCTTGATGTCCTTGTAAGAGAAGGCGTTCTCCGTCCAGATTATACAATTTGGGGACAATGCCAAGTCAATCCTTATACGGTTAGCCCAGGACAGCACATAATTGATAATTTGCACTTTCTTCCTCATTGGAATTCCTCAAATACGCATGTTTGTTTACCCAGGTGACGAAATATTAAAAATTAAAGTTGACAAATAAATGGGTACAATCACCGGTTACTAGAAACATAAACGAAATTGTGTTTTAAAGCCCACACGGAAAAAAATAATTAATTTTGAAACGCCACATTAGCCGAGTTAGAATTGAATATAATTTGTAAATTATATCTTATCTGTCCATTTTTTGTCGAATAAAATTTTGCAACATTCAATAATACAATACAATAAGCAATTACTTTAGTACAAATATGGGAAATAGATCAAGCTATTTCTTTTAATTAAAGCAAAATACGTACGTATTGTAAATCTATATATGTAAAAGCGAAAAGTTACTGTCTTCGTGGATAACAAAATCTCAAAGAACTTATGATCTATAAATATAAAATTTAACATGAATATAACTTGTCAATTACGTTTATTGAAATCCGTTGCTTAAGAGAGTTGAAGAGAGAAAAAATTATTTATTTAAATTAAACTGAATATAAATTTCATCCAAGTTTTCTGAGAATTATATAAACTTATTTATTACAATACAAGTGGGGTATATTAGTAGTATCTTAATACTAGGTTCCCTCTGCCTACCCTGCTATGTGCGGGATACAACGTGAAGCTGAAAAAAAAACAAAAAAAAATACAATACAATACAATTGTCCAGAATATTGGAAACTCCGTTATGAAAAGGATAAATACATATTATAAAAATTATTCGTGACATATATCTAATGTGGAACGAACCTGATTAACTATAAAAAAATAATGACAATCAATAATTAGAGATCAGACACATCTTACTAAGAGGACGGCTAAATTGAGCTTCAGCAAAACGTTATCAACCTGATAGACATTTTTGTTAGCAGCAGAAAATTAAAGGATTGTAATTTTTAAATATAAATGGCATATTGAAAACTGGGCTCGAACTGTCACTTTCACTAAAAATTAGGGCCTAATTTTCAACCGAAAATTGTAACCACAATAGATCTTAAATGGAAAAGAAGGGTTTAGGGTATTTTATATTTATTTTAAATGAGAAATAAGCCGACTATTACTTTCATTACTTATGGACTAAAATTGTAAATTTGCTCAATACAAAAATATTTATTGGAGGAATTAATTTAATTTGGTATTATTTATGTGTATATTTTATAATAAAATATTTACATGTAAGTAGTACGTACAATGTACATCATAATATATGATTAAAGTGCTAATGTTTTACTTCGAAGAGATTTTCCTTAAGTGACGCCTGAGTCGATCGTCATCGTCAATTAGTAACAAAATATCATTTGGACTAACCCATAATAAAATAATTTGCTGTGATTTTATTATGGACAAAATATTTTTATCCAAGTATCATTCGTAATTCGCGTAGTCTGTCAATGTAGCAGCGTTGTTCTAAGGTTTTTTCTATGTGCTAATACATAAAATGTTAATATTATTCAAAATAAGATTCCTCTTAGAATGCTCTTTGTCATTATTCAATCTTTAATAACACATAATTGTCTTAAATTTTAATAATACTTTATTACATTGAACCAAATGGTGGCCAGTCGTGGCACAAGCGTGTGACTGTAAACGACTGGTTGTGGGTTCGATTCCCACTCCAGGAGTGGAAATATTTAATATCCATTTTCTTCGCTCTGGTGCTGAGGTAAAGTGCGGCTTTAAGTTCAGCCACTTAACACGCATTGCCTCCGAATTCGGCGGAAAGTGGGGAAACGGAGTGTCTTAACACTAGTTTCCCTCTGCCTACCCTGCTGTGTGCGGGATACAGCGTGAACCTAGCGTGAAAAAAATTGAACCAAATTAAATAACAATTACATTAGTTGCAAGAAATAATTCTCATTCATATTATTATTAGAAACATAAAAAAGAAACTCTCATCGAAGAGAAAGAACCTGTAAGATACGTGCTAAAAATGAACTGATGATAGTTCTAGACAGGCTGAGATCTTTTAGTAGGTTAGAGCATAATTTGGCTTCTTTACTTCTCATGCCTACTTCTTCAGCATATCAATTAACTCTTAAGTCTATTTCTGGACGGTTTTCTCATACATGTCAATTAAAGTGCAATCAGTGATTTTAGAATCGATTAAAGGTTTTGTAAAGATTTATTTGTCGAACCTTTCTTCACAAGTTTATCATCATTTGTTAGTTGTTATATTTATCTAAGGCACTTTTAGAAATAGTAAGACACGTACCTACCTAGGTATATAACATTATTTATAATTTTTGCAATGCTGGAGAATAATACTGAATAAAGGCCATTTGAACACTATTTTTATCTCTAAATAGTGTTGAAGTATCCACTGAATGCTCTAGTCTAAACCAAATTTCAATATTTTTATGACATTAACATCTAACTCTACCAAGAGGCTTAAAAAACGGGGAACGATGGCTTCTAAGGCTGGAGTGCGGCTTTCGTAATCTTTTATTAATTGAGAAATTAAATCGATGACAGTTCTGAAAATTTAAAAAATGCTTTACCGCCGATCTCTTAAGAGATAAATATAGTATTTCGTCTTCCCACATATGAATATTTACTTGGTTTTGACCTATCCTGTTCGTCCACGTACAGAACTCTACTTTTGATAATAAAATAAAGTATAAGACATTGCTTTGACAACTACATTTTTTGTCGTGTCTAATGAGTTTCTCCATTAGAATATTAATATGTATGTTAAATATTATTAATAAAAAAAGACTTTTAATATCTTAGACATTCTTTATAATATTGTTAATGCTATTATAGTACAATTGGGAGATATTTGACATGGTATAATTGTTTATTTCTAGTTTGAATATTTAATTGAATTATATATATTTTTTGAATGTAAATTAGGTATGTGATTTTTATGCCAGGCAAATATGTCTTATATATTGCTACAACTTCTATGGAATTTGATCATTTATAAAGTGGAACTTATATTGTGATGCAATTTTCAATAAAATGGCAAGCCTTGTCCAAGTTTTTTTAGTTTTTTTTACTTTGAAAACTTTATATTTACTCCCTATACAAACTACTACCTTAATCTTAAATTAAGCTAATATTTTTAATTATTTTCTTAGAATTAACACATTCTAAATTGTTTATTTTTCTCGATATATGTATAATAAAACATGCATGTACTTATTACACTCAGACAATTTTAAAGTAGCACAGAAAGATATGGCTTTTATTAAACCAATTAGAGATAAGAGGCTATTGCTACAATAGGTCAATGATTTTTATTGAAGCTCACTACAGTACCTTTTACATGTAAGTTAATTTTTTGATTCATTTATTATATCGTTAAATTATTTAGTTAAAATGCACAAAACAGTCGTAGATTCGCTCAATTTTTTATAACATTTTTATTTCTCCTGCTATATGCGACTGAACTACAAATTACATAAAATTATAAAAATGTACTGTTTTGTAATGTATTTTTATATTATTTAATTAAGTCACAAATGAAATAAAAAATATAGTAGCGAAATATATTGCCATATTTTATTTAACACCCTTATAATTATTTGTCAGAGTACATTATTTTGAAAATATTTAATACCCTTAAAATTTTTACGTTTCAGAATTGCCTCTGCTGACTTACCTTTGGAATTTAGTAAGAAACAGTTCACGTACAGAGAGATTGTCTTGTGCCGCTGTTGTGGTAGTGCTTATCACTTGCATCACTCTTATTATATACTTCACCTTGGCAAGTACGAAGGACGACAACGATGATGACAGGCGTAAGTATTATATTTAATTTAACATAAAGGAAATTCTTCGTCGTACATATACTTAAATTTAAAAGTAACGAAGTTGGAACACTAATTTTTTTTTTAAAAATCCTTTTAAGTTAGAAAAATATCTAATAAATTTGAGTTGTACCTATACATTGAAAGTAATTATTTATTTCGAGTTTACTATTGTGTTCGAAGATATCCATTAAATCATCATGCGATTGTTTTATTTCTTTCTTTTTTTTTTTTAAATATAACCACGGACAAAGTTTCTCCGTGCCTTTGTTCGATAATTTTTATTAACTTTTAGTGATTTTATCTCTTTAAATTTATTAATGTTAGTTCACTCTTTGGAACAGATGTATTATAAATATTTTATTTATGATGTACAATGTATTTAATGTATATTTTTATTCAAAGGATGATGATGGATGATGTGATGATGTTTGCTATGGTGATGATGATCATGCGATTGTTAGGTAATTAGAGTGATGTCAATTGTCCTGGTTATAATAGGTTCAAGTCTCGTTTAAACAATTTTATTTACAATTTATAATATAGGGGGAAGTAGCCTAGTACCGGACACTTAAGGAATAATTAAAATAAAACAAATCTTTAGCAAGTTGTTGTCATTTGTTTATTTAAGTTTAAACAACTCTCAATTATATATTTCAATCATCCCAGATATACCATCAGTCAGTCAGCAAAAAATACTATAATACTCATATAGCAAAGACGATGTCTTCAACAAAGTCCCTTTAACTTTGCTTATTTAGAACAAATTAATTACTCATAATCGTAAGTATTCAAATTAGAATAGTAAAAATAAGTAACTAGTGACCACATCACATTGTACTGTTAATATACTTCACTATATAATTATAAAGCAATAATTTACTATGTTCCGTAACACCAAATCTAGCTTAACGAATATTTGACGTTCTTTTTCAATTTAATTTTTTTTAACCATGAAGTTATATCTACATGTTAACATGAATTGAAATAATGAATAATATTACTATAGCAAATAAAAAATATCCTTAACATTGTTCCAGTATTAGAGGACTTTGAGAGTGTCTAATCTTAGGGACCCTTTGATCCATCCAAAAGGAATTCTCACTCACGTTGGGCGTGTTTAGTCATAATAAAAAGAATGCATTATAACAGTCTCGTAACAGAACAATAATATATATTTCTTTTATTCACGCTTCACGCTGTATCCCGCCTACAGCAGGGTAGGCAGAGGGAACCTAGTATTGAGCCGTTCCCCACTTTCCGCCGAATTTGGAGGCAATAAACGGCCGGATCTTAACGTTGCGCTTTGCCTCGACACCAGAGCGAAGAAAAAGAATATATCAAATATTTCCACTCCTAGATTAGGAATCAAACCCACAACCAGTCGCTTTACAGTGCAGTTTGTACCTCTAAATTCTTCTCGTGTTTATGTTCTCATATAAGGGATGTATATGTATGTATGATGTATGATGTTTATGACAACAAATGTCTTTAAACCTAAACCTATTCCTAGTTTATTGAGAAAATGTTGAGTTTCAGATAAAACCTATAAATTGTGAAATATATGCTCTATTATATGACTACTCTACATAAGTTAAAACTTACACAAGATCATTAAAACATACTAGTTGATTTTATGAAACCTTTATTAAGAATAACCTAGAGTTCCAATCAAGTACAAATAATGTGTGTAATTGTATCTCCTAATCCCACTAAGATGATAAAACTTGGCACAATTTGTTGCAGTGTTATTTAATGGTGACAATTGACATAATGATTTATGGCGCCATCTGTTTTGTTGTTGAGATAATACAGAATTCGAAATAATTGTCTTTAGGTTAGGTTAGATTAGGTGTCTTTACAATAGGTAGAAGGTATAAAAAGTAAACACTGTTAAAATATGGTTGTGTTTATTTTTATTTGAAATAATAATTTCTAGGTTTAATGTTAAACATTTCAAAGTGATCACAAAGTTACAAACTGAGTAAAAAAAAACGTTTTTTCTTGCATTAAACCTGTCTAGTTGCAAAACATTGCACTCATCTGCTGGGCCTTTTAATTACCTCTAATAATTATATTAAGTGTGCCTACAAAATATATTATAAATGATTACACAGGGAACAAAACAGCCAATTAGTGGATATTCTAGAAGTTTACAGAAATGTTGTACAAGCACTTGCCGTAAATGACTAAGTTTGCTTGAATTTGGTAGTAGGAGTTAAAGGTTTTAGTATGGAATATTGTGGATCTTTTTAAGTCCTTAGTTAACTATTTATTTTCCATACTGTTACTATTCCAACTTTTTATTAAACCATACAATTCGCTATTGATTGGTCACTAACAGCCAATCATGATTGCCCGCACATGATTTGCTTTATATGTGAAGAACAATGTTTGGGGCAATAAGAAATTAAAATCTTACCATGTAGTGCCACTGCCCCACAAGACATAGACACTGCCCGTCTAGTTTATTTTAGTTATTTTCATAGCATTTTATCGTATGGAATGCTATTATTGGGAAGTGCTGCAGAAGTAAATACAATATTTATTCTTCAAAAAATAGCCGTGAGATCCATTTAGAGCTAGACATTCTTTGCGAGATGTTTTCAAACATATATGTAGGTATACTTACAGTTTACAGTATGTAAACTATAACATTTTATTTATCCGACAACATGTTTAGTGCTTTACTAAAAACAGTGACATACATACTATAGGAACAAGAAATAAAAATAAACTTGTAACGCCACGTTATCGCCTCCAAAAGGTAAATAAATCTTTTATGGGTCGGAGTATACGTAAATATAATAAAATTCCAAAGCTTGTCTTAGATTTACCACTGGAGAAGTTTAAAACATTGTAAAAAATACTTTAATAAGTAAGGCTTATTACTCTGTAGAAGAGTATCTAAAGGATAAGAATGCATGAAATGAATCTGATTAGAGTCCAATGCCGATTTAGATAACCATTGTATCAAATAATAAAATTGTAAATTTATATTTGAAAAGAGCAACTGCTGAGTTTCTGGCCGGCTCTTCTCAGCAGAACTGCCTTCAGAGTCGGTGGTAGCTTATGTACATTCGACGATTCAATAGTGCATACAAAAGTCTATGTGAACAAAGATGTTTTGAATTTGAATTTGAAAGTGCTTAGCGAGGTTCCCACTAAAACATGCCAGATCATAATAATATTTAAGTGTGCAAGTCATTTGGCATCTGCACATGTCATGGTTAGCAGATAGATCAATGTTTACCGAGTTAAATTGAAAAGGTCATTATCTCAGAACGTCTAAAAGTAAGCTCCTGCCAGTGTTAGTGAGCAAAATCATATAAGCTCTCAACCGGTGTAAGTTCACGAAAATATCTAAATTTATTTTATTGAATTTTGTTAGACGTATCAATTCTATTATGTTGAGATACTAAATACCTCCTAAAATGTGATATTTGTATTATATTGTAACTGATTTTTTGTTATTTGCATCTTTATATCTCGTTTTCTTTATTTATAATAACCTTCATATTTTATTCCACTAAATTTATTCTGTTCTGTTCTGTTCTTTATATTATGGCTTTTAGGCGTGCTAGCAGAGCACAATTAACTTCGCCAATGACAGGTAGAATTGAAAAAACACGATTTAGATTGGTTAGTTAAATATTGAGAAAATAATCCTTAATTTTTAAATCACTATCTAAATAATAAGTACAAATTTGTATAGTGGACAAAATAAAAAATAACAGATAAGTGTTACTTAAATCTAATCATTAATCTATTTATAACTTAATTCTATTATATCTAATATATTTACATAAAAATGTACAGAGAGTACTAAACGTTAACCAACACTGAACAAATTTGTTGTTTTTGGTTTGTTTTTTTTTTATTTTTTATGGTTGCCTGTGTAATTTTTGTATTATATTATTTTTTCAAAGATTTTATGACGACGTTTCAAATATATTTGATGTAATTTACTTGACCTTTTATGGCATGTTTTTTGTGCTTATGCTAATAAATGCAGAATCATCTTTTAACCCTAATTATTTTTTTGCGCAAGTTGTTTAGTACATTTCTGTACACAGTCGCCATCTGGTTATTGCTTCTTACATACATATTATGTACTAACAAACTTGTTTTAAATTCAGACTAAATTTTTTATTTACAGAAAAGAGTAAAATACTAAAATATAATGAGGTATAACAAATTTTGATGTACAGTATGTATTCATACTGATTATTGTTTATTAAATAATGTTTTTGTAAATTAACAACAACGGCGGCTATTTTTAAAACGAAATAACAATAACGTATTTTACTTCATCATGACCGTAATGTCCACTATTACCGCAATGCTGGATGTCATTTGTAAAGCGATTGAGCCGAGAAATTTGCGGTATTTTCATACGATTTATATTATATAAGTCGATTATCAAAGGAGACGCCAAAAAAATACAGTTGTAGACTTTTCAACTAATGGAGGAATTCCATTTAGGCGGATTTTGATTTGATTATGGTTCATTCTTACAAATTTATGTACTTACATTTTCGGCAAATGCTTAAAGTCGGTAACTTATTTTTCTCCAAACTATAGAGGTTATTATAATATTCAAATATTCGAGTTGTAAAAGTGGTAAAACAAAACATTTTCGAGATATAGAGGTCCAATTAATTTTTTTGAGTTATGGAGAGAAAATATGTACGAAAAAGGGCTTGTAGGGACTCATTGATTATTTCGACGAAGAGAGAGAGATGGTTGAGATTCCGAGTCCGATTTGAAGGGAAGGGAACAAAACATTTTGTCGAGATTTGGAGGCTTTCGACTTATCGAGGTTGTCCCATAACATATTTTGGAGAACATAAGGAGACATTTATGGGAGTTTCCATAAAAAAACATAGTTAATTCAAAAACATTTTTTTCATAATTTTCAACCAGACGTACTAGGAAAGCATATCGTGTAAGAAGTTTGTTACAGATATCTCACCTCTCGTTATACACAAATGTGTGAAAGAGTGAGATGGTCAATACTATATTGCATACACAGTATGCTGCGTTTATTGAAAGTGAAAACTTCTATTGCGCATCGATTGCACGTGGAAAATGACATCTTTCATCTCACATTTCACTACGAGTCGGAGGGAGAGAAATACTGTCTGATACGGGTAATTCCTCTAGTCATACTACTAAAAATGTGCATCGAAAGTTGCATTTAACTTGACAGGCAAAAAATATTTAAAGAATTTATTAAGAACTTATTAAGTAACTAATTATTTTTTCAATATAAATATTTAGTATCTTTTATATTGTGGCCATAATATGAATATTGTGGCCAGTCGTGGCCCAAAGGCACAACCGCGTGATTGTAAACGACTGGTTGTGGGTTCGATTCCCACTCGAGGAGTGGAAATTATATTTCCATTTTCTTCGCTCTGGTGTCGAGGTAAAGCGCGGCGTTAAGTTCCGCCACTTAACACGCAAGCCTCCGAATACGGCGGAAAGTGAGGAACGGAGTGTGTTAACACTAGGTTCCTTCTGCCTACCCTGCTGTGTGCGGGATACAGCGTGAAGCTAAAAAAAAAAAAAAAGAAATATATATTTTCTATATTCTATCTTTTATATTTAGTATCAATAGCCATAATAAATATTATAGCGGAGATACTAAATATAAAAGACAAGACGAAGAAAAAACACATGTTGACTGACGATAGCCACAGCGTAAGCGTTTAAAGGAAGATAATAATGTAACACTTGACAGATGTTAATTCTAAATTTTACTATTGAAATGGAAACAAAAAAGTATAAAAGTCCGTAAAAATATTACATATAGTTATTTGTGTTTATATTGGTGTACTTTATTATTTATTATTGTTGTTAATTCATTATTATTTATACTACGAATAGCATGAAATTCTTTAAGTGGAATTCGAACTTACAACCATCGTTTTTTAGATATAATGAAGTCCAATAATAAACTAGATTTTAGTTCAATCATCTTTCTCTCTCCAACAAATATCGCAGATACACAAATAAATCCTTGAACGTGAAATGATGCGAAAATAGTACTAGGGAAGTATAAAAGACTAGGAGCAATCTGATCGTTATAAGGCCGACAGGAGCGGGCATAAATCAATAAAAAACAGGGTCAGCGTTAAACTTAGCAAATTCATTTATTCGTCTCGCCGTCTAATGTAACAGATCTACTGAGTTATTGATCAGATTTTAATTAAGGCACGTAAACATAATAGGATGTTATAAAATCCGTTACGATTATGTTATGGTTAAAACACGAATATTATAGCCACACTATAAATGTATGTCTTCTGGGCTCCAATTTAGCAGAAAAAAACATTTTAGTTGTTTTTTATATACCTCGATTATTGTATACAAAATGAACATTGACGTTATGGTCACTAAAACCTATTAATTCAGGACAAAACACTTTTTCGTCGGTAACGCCCATTGCTCAGAGATTTATAAAAATTTTAAGTATATATAGTGATGACCAATCATATGAGTTTTATTTTTCACCATTATTTGCAAAAACCATCCATCATCTTTAGTTACATACATAATTACAAAATTAACACCACCGGCACCATACAGCTACACTACAGCTCTATTTAACAGAGAATTTATTATTCCCTGCGTTTGTGTAAATACTTGAATTAGTATACTTTGTATACAATAAATAGTTCAAATATTTCTTACACCAGTCATGTCGATTCATTCTTGTCATAAAAGTACCTATGTAATTTATTTATTTTCTGTTTGTACCTAATTTATTTTCTTTATGAATTCATTTAGGTTTTCAAGAAACATTTCGAGTAAACCCATGAAAAATATTCAGGCGAAAGGTCAACCACTGAGGACATGTTGGTGACAAAAAACAAAAGAGTACAAAAAAACGACTAGTTTTTTCATGTAGCATGCTAAAATACTAAGACAACATGAATGGTTAGAGCAGTATGACCTAGACTTATAATGTGTAAAATATGCACTATTCCCGTGAAGTGAGCGCCAGTAATTTGTATACGGAAGAACAGTTTAACCTATTTGAAACGTCATTTGCAGACTACCATTGGAAATTATTTTCGTCTTGCTTTATTGCAGGTTCTAGGATAAGGACAAGTAGATTTTCAGTTTCAGTTACATGCTTGCTAATACAATATATTCTTCCTGCTCTAGTCTAGACCTATAGTGATATACTGTACAAGTATGTCTAGTAGTGTTTAGACGAATTTTCCTTCTCGTTCCATCTTATAGTGGACAGCGATGCAGTTGTATTCGGATCGCATAAACCGAAAGAAATTTCGATTTGGCTTGATGCATGTGACCTATATACATTTAGCATTTTGTGTGTACGTATAGAAGTATATGCTAGGCGACAAAGGTAGACAGACGACCGAGACCGCAACGGTCAGGGCTAAAGACGATTGCCATTGTGCTTTTACTATAAATGATTTCTAAGTATAATATATTCGTTTTAAAATGTATTAAATCAATATTGAACATTAAAAACTAATAGAATTCCAATATTGTCATCTTTTATTTTTATAAATGACCAAAGTATGAAATGTATTCCAACAGTATAGGAAGAAACATATTTGGATATTTGTGACGAAATATTTGAAATATATACTATCTCGTTTTTAATACATTCCAATAACGGACATATGAAAATATTATTCAATGCTAATAGTAAATATAATACCGGTAACTATTAGTTAACAGTTAACTACCAGAAACTAACTTACAATTTGTCATACATGATACATTCAAGAATAAAATAAAATTAATGTTTAAGAAATAAAAAATAATCAAGTGAAACGGTGGTAATTCAGATTGTAGGTACCGATCAGGGTCGGTATATATTAGGGCCAGTAATATATGTATTTAAAAACATATTTTTTGAGTTCTTCTTTGGATACTCGTATAGTGAGAGACGAGTAGAGATTTTCCAGATTCACTTTGGTCTAATAAAATTAGCGGTGCTAACTTCTTTATAATTATGTTTTTCATATTTCACGCAAAATTATCTTTTACCACGTACTTTTGGTAATTGAACGTACGAGTAAACTTGGATCACATAACATCTTGAAATTTGTGTGTTCTGACGGTTGCGTAAATCTCGGTTGCGTCTCTGTTTTTAATGCTGTGTGGCACTGAACAGTTTCTCCTAAAATTTATAACAAGGACAGTGAACATATTATTCAGATTAAAGATATCCGATTTACATATGTATTATGATGAATTTTTGAAAAGGTTAGCTAATAGAAAACTGTCGTCATCGACAATGTACAGATGCTTTATGATTTTTCCGCATACGATAGCTTATTTGTGAAAGTGTTTAGTGCAATACAAGAAAAAAATTTTTTTTAACTGGATGGTACTTTTTAAGTACTTTGCCACATATCTTTTTACTCAGTGAATCAATTTTGATGGTTCTTCTTTTATATGATAGGATATACCTCATATAAAGTCCCAATTAAATTTTATTAAGATCTGGCCAGTTGTTTTGAGTTATTCATAATTATTACTAATATTATAAATGCGAAAGTAACTCTATCTGTGTTATACTCAATCACGCCTAAACTACAGAATTGATTAAAATGACATTTTGTACAACGCGCAGACCATAAATATGGAAGTCGGCCGGCGCATTGGCGAGACGTACATAATATAGGTATAAGTTATGTGGCTTGACCGTCTGAAGTTATTATCGTTTTTACCAGGATCACTGATAATGAACTCTTTTGTACTGTAGGCGGTTAGGTTATAGGCGTCGAAGTAGCTCCGTTGAAGATTCAGATCATTCTTAACGTGACAGATTTTAAATTACTTTGTATGTCGGAAAAAGTTTATCAATTTAACTAGATTTTTGGCTCACTATTTTAAATGCAAAGCTGAGGCTTCTACATTTGTAGAATCATAGCGTACACGACTTTAATTAGAACCTTTTGAGACAAACGCTCACACGATTTACATACATATGTTCGTGCACTCCGAGAGTTCTTGCATCGTACATCACAATAACCTTTAGACGCTAACAATTTTATGAACTTAAGTCAGAATAAGATCTTAAAAAATTGTATTGTAGTGTATATAAAAAATGTATCACTTATATTTTATTCTGTTCTGTAAGCACAAGCGAACAATGTGTTACTAGTCTAGAAATAAAACAATTAACACGTATATTTAACTTCCGAATACATGATGTTATCTAGATGCACAGGAGCAAAGCATTATTCTTTCACACTTTATATATTTAAAGGAGCAATTCTTGCATATATACATAATCCAGATCTCGGAAATGCCTTCAACGATTTTCATAAAATTTGGTATGTACGGGGTTTCCGGGGAGAAAAATCGATCTAGGTTTCATTTTCAAAAAATGTCTTTCTCCGTATTTTTAGAGAACAAAAAAACGGCTAATATGTTATTAGTATACGAGTCTCAATTTCACAACTCTGTTTTTTTAGTGTCCGACCGAAAGTTCGGTTTCGGTTTCGGCAAGTTTCGGCAAGTTTCGGAAAAAAATGTAGTTTCGGCCGTAGTTTGGGTTTCGGCAAAAAAACTGCCAAACCTTCAGCAATGCCGAAACTACTCACTCATGAGGTATCTACTCATAAATTTATTGTAATATTAAGGCGTTAAGTTCCGCCACTTAACACGCAAGCGTCCGAATTCGGCGGAAAGTGGGGAACGGAGTGTCTTAACACTAGGTTCCCTCTGCCTACCCTGCTGTGTGCGGGATACAGCGTGAAGTTGGGAAAAAAATAATAATAATAAAATATAAAAGGGGCCAGTCGTGGCGCAGTGGCACACGCGTGTGATTGTAAATGACTGGTTGTGGGTTCGATTCCCACTCGAAGAGTGGAAATATTTAATATTTCAATTTTCCTCGCTCTGGTGTCGAGGCGAAGCGCGGAGTTAAGTTCCGCCACTTAACACGCAATGCCTCAGCTTTCGGCGGAAAGTGGGGAACGGAGTGTCTTAACATTAGGTTCCTTCTGCCTATCCTGCTGTGTGTGTAAAATAAAAACACTATCATCTATAAAAAAGGAAGGAAAGATCTAAAAAATCATCACGTTTTTAATTTCGCTAAAGGTCATTTTTTAAAGCCGAAATCGCGATCCTTAAATTTTCTTCAAAAGTTTGATCGAATGAAACAAAAGAACGGCTAAATGGTGAGGTTTTTGTGAATATATTGAACTGTAAAACGTACTGTCAACATTACCAGTTTTCTTGATATATCCAAATTAGCACCTGATTTTCCCAAAAGCCAGAAAAAGTTCTTTTTATAATGATTTTTAAAATTAATGTAAAGAAAAAGATATATTTTTTTTCAAAAATCAATAGCTGGTTTTAATGGGAAATTTACAGAAGATTTTAAAATACTCCTTACGTTTCTTGTGCGATCAACGGTTATCAAGATATTTATGGTGAAAGACAAAAGATCATTTTCCAGTCAGAGTTCGATATCTCAGCGAGAAGTACATGTATCGAATTTTTAACAACAGCAAGTTAAATATAATAACAGCTAGATAAACAAAAAAAAAATAAAATAAATAGCTTCACGCTATATCCCGCACACAGCAGGGTAGGCAGAGGGAACCTAGTGTTAAGACACTCCGTTCCCCACTTTCCGCCGAATTCGGAGGCTTGCGTGTTAAGTGGCGGAACTTAACGCCGCGCTTTACCTCGATACCAGAGCGAAGAAAATGGAAATATTAAATATGTCCACTCCTCGAGTGGGAATCGAACCCACAACCAGTCGTTTACAGTCACACGCTTGTGCCACTGGGCCACGACTGGCCATAAACAAGTTATCCGATCCATATAATGGTTAAGTTGAAAAAAAATGTTCCAACTTTTTAGACCAAAAAAATGAACTGAAAAAATTTCAATTTTTTTTCTCTCGGTATTCATCAGGCTATAGCGGAACAAATCGCTTGGAAATATTTTCCATCGTAAGATCTCAAAACTAGATATTTCAAGCTTCAAAATGTTTGTTTTTTTATTTCAATGTTTTTTTATTTCAATGCGACCATTTTTTAGGAGAATACAGCCACTTAAAAAACGTCAAAAAGTTTGGAAAATTTTACCGATCCTTTAATTATTTCCGCTAGTATATTATAAACAACTGGAATAAAAATCAAACAAAAGTACTTTTAAACTACTTAATACCTACAGAAGAAAGAAATTAACCTATACCTAAACTACAAACTTATTTAACTAAAAAAAACAATCTTACGTTTAACAAATTAAATAAAAATTATTCTAATATTATGCTAAAATTAAAAGTAATCTCTGTTTCCATTAAGAATATTAAATATATACGTATGAAACTAAAATCGCTTTGAGAATCGAATTTGTCATACGAAAAATCGCTTAATGAACTCAACCGTCAACGACGTCTGCCCTCGCTGTCGGGTCGCGCACTCGGTGATGACGGCTCCTCGCTCGCTCTGCGCGCCGCGCCTTTTAGATATTCCCGGGGGCTTTAGATATTCCCGTTTAAGACAATCTCATCGTGATAACTTTTTAACTATTCGTCCAAATAAATTACTTAGTGTAAAAGACAACGTTTATCAACATTCAATATGTAAAGTGAGTATGTATCAATTTTCATAAGAATTCGATAAATAATCTAAAAGGTGCATTGCTAAAAAATATCCAATTAAATTGCATGTTTTTGTTCACTATTTTGATCATAGTGACGTACACATAAAATATAGCTGCCGATATGCTGTCGTGGACTTTTATTTCAACTATTTAAGATAAATAATCCTACAGTAATTATCTTTATTCTCCAACGATAAAAAAACTTTTTTTTAAATCGTTTTTTTTATTTTTTTTTAAAACTCGTCTTCGAGTAATCTGAGGAACATACGTATTAAGAACCTCCTCCTTTTTGCAGTCGGTTAATAAAATGAGATGATAGTCAGATAGATTTCCCAATTGCGTTATTATACGAAAAAACCGCATCTGTGCCTTTCAAAATTGAGGGTTGCCCTCGATTTTTCCAGGATTTCATCATCAGATCCTGATCTCCTTACCACGGGACAAATTGTGAAATATCCCTCTCGGACAAAAAAAGAATTTTGAAAATCGGTCCACCCATCTTCGAGTAATCGGGGAACACATATAAAAGAACTTCCTCTTTTATGTCGGTTAAAAATCCCCGTAAATTTTAACTTATTATGTTATTCTGATATCAAACCTATATTACTGCAAAGTTTCATGAAAATCCGTTCAGTAGTTTTTGCGTGAAAGAGTAACAAACTCAACACATCCGTACAAACTTTCGCATTTATAATATTAGTAAGATATTCCACACTTGCTCCATTTTTTAACGAAAATTCACAGTTTTATTCAAAAATAATTTGTTAAAATAATGTATGTTAAATCCATTGTTTTGTTTGCAATGGATTTAATATACATACATTGTTGTTAAACACAACAATGGATTTCATATATTATTTGCTTTCACAGTTATGACTGTGAAAGCAAGAGAGATTATAAACCGATTTTTCTGGTTATACATCCCTACATAGTGGGGAATGAGAAAATTTATAGAGAAGGACGGATATGATGTAACTGTGATAGTAGCGCATAACTAAAAAGAAAACCCAATCGCGGAAAATGCATACTATACACAGGCACTTTGCCCTTGATTGACTTTCAAAGAACAAGTCTGAATCACAGTTGCATGTATGTCACTGGCTAAGTTTATTAGAAATTTAGATTTTCATATGCAACTAACTAATAATATACATATACTTGAATCTTATTATACAACCTTTTTTTGTGTCTTTTGACCTTTAATATAGTAACTTTTTTTTCAGCTTGACTCAGGAGGGTGGGTAGGCAGAGGGAACATAGTATTAAGACACTCCGCTCTCCTTTTTCTATCAAATTCAGAGGGCATTGGGTGTTAATTGGCCGAACTTAACTCCGCGCTTTGCTTCTGAACCAGAGCGAAGAAAATAGACATATTAAATATTACCGTTCCTCGAGTGAGAATCAAACTCACGATCAGTCGCGTTTACAGTCACACAATGTCACTTTGAGCCACGACTGACCGCATAATTACTTTTATTTATAGAATAGAGTTTTTTGTTTTAAAATGTATCATTCTCAATCGATGTTAAAAATGTATGCACAATCTGGTAAAAGTTTTAAACGTAAATACCAAATTCTACCTGATGAGGTGAGGACTTAAGTATGAGACACGGGGAGGCTACTGATTAAAAGCGTGCGTTCAACTATACCTATTTTATGATATCCTAGTAGCTCAATGCAAAAGGCTATGCATTTTGCCGAATGTGCATGCAGGTTTGTAAAAAAAGATGGTTATATTTTTGAAGTTAAATAAAATATAACCATTCATTTTACACGGTTCCACTTGCATTTTTACAATTTTAAGGTTCTACTCATTCATATTTACGATTTAAAAATTTATATGAAAATGACAATATTAATACTCGTTTTACTAAACGCAAACATTGACTTACTTACATATGCTATGTCTCGAAGGCCTAATCAAAATCGAAATCTTCCCTTTTTTCGATTATGTGAGGATTAAAAGTAGAGATTAAATTTTCACTAGGTGCTGGAGGTCACCAATGTAATTTATTTTCTGTACATTTCTACATATTTAATTGAAATTGAGTTTTAAATTACAAGACTTACATAGTTAGTAAAAAAATATAAATCTTTTGTGGAGATAGATATTGCAATTTAGATTTTGTAAATTTAAAAGTTCGACATACATATATAATCAAAGAGCACGTGAGAAGAGAGAGTACAATGAACTTTAGGCCATGACTGAAACTTACGCTACAATACTATTGGGATCGCATAACCAGAGTGCAAGTGTGCTTGATATATGTCTACATATATACAAATAAGCTTAACATACTTGCAGCTAAAGTATGTGAATAAATATTGAACAGTACGAGTATATCTATCCCAGTCTAATAAACGACCATTTCACTCATTGACTCCTCCTACTGTGGCGCACGCCCACTGAAACTTTGCTGAAGTTTTTGAATAGCTATTAATATTGAGACGCTATCGGGTAACGGTCATTACTTCAAACGGCGCCTATCAAATAATACAATAAGATTTTATTGTATGACCCCTTTTTATGGTAATGTCCGTGTTACCAAAGTGTACTACGACTGAAAAATATTTATATAATGTGATAGAATAATTGGTACTTTTAGCAAAATTTTGTTAAATTTCATAAATGGTAGGAAGAATTCAGGACGCTTTCAGTTTCAATATTAAATTGCTTTTGTCTATTTAACTACCACCTTTTACTTGGTATTTAAATGTTTTAAAGGTTTATTACTAATTATATTATTTAACCTTATGCTATGTTTTTTTTGTAAGCTCATCGATATAAATTAGATAACACGAGTGTGATAGTGTTTTTTTTTTCATATGTTCTTTTTTGTTCTCTTTATATATATTATTTTTTGCATTGCATCCCGCTTTTTGTTTGCACTCATCCACCTACACAGGTTGACTGGAAGACATCTCTTCTAGAGACAAGTCCACCGTTGTAAATCATCAATTTCTGTTTTACTTTTTTTAAATACAATAAAGAATACATAGATTTCGGTGAGAGGAACTATAAAAAAAACGTAAATTCCCTTAACAAAATTCAAAGATCTACCGCAACTGAAAAAAAACCATAATGATATATAACATATATATATAAGAAATAAATAAAGCCCATTTAACAAAAACTAGCCTATATGATAGGAAATTTCCGTTGAAGTCAGCAGAACATAACAAATTTTGCACAAATTAAAAATATATATACATTTATACATGTATATAACGTGCGCCTATACTTCTATTGTGTCTTCTATAGTTTACAGTGGGTTTGGCTATATTCCAGTAGGAGGAGTTAGTATTTAAAAGGCAAAGGTTGTGAACAGTATAGATTGTAGTTCTTTACATACACTCATTTATGTTAGGGGTATAAATGCACTTGCATGTCAGTTATGCGCTCCTAGTATTATTGTATCGTAAGTTTCAGTCATGGCTCTCTGAGTAAACTTGTCACGTGTTATGACCACGTGGCTTCGAGGGTGTTATAAAGTTTTAATGTGCCAATCATGAGAATTCATCAGTGATTATTCAAATAAATTATTTCTATGTAACAAACTCGACAGTTTATACAGTGGTAGAATAATAGTTTTCAAGGTAAAGGATTGGACATGAGTAATGAGCTCTGAGGAAATGCAAAAGATGCACGGACGGACAAATTTGGGCGGTTTCCGAGAGGCGTGGGTTTGAATCCCGCTGCATTCAAGTTTTTATACATTTTCTAAACGTCTTTTTCTATTTCCAAAGTATTTAATAATTATGAGTTTTATGAAATAAAATAATTGTAACATATATTATTTGTTATTCTTATTCACTTATGCAAGTCTCACATTTTGCCGTTTCAAGTACTAGTTAACATGTCAATCATCCGTATCTCCTACCCTCTATGCGCAAAGCAAGCTTTCTCTTTAAATATACGCAGAGTGTTATTGTTTCTCTCTCTTCTCTTTTCCTTTCACCTAGTTGCCAGTATATTACGCCTTCTATTTTATGCTAACTTAGTACAGTTTCATCTTCAGTCATGAGGTGAATGAGCCTTAAATTCGCGATACAAATGCAGCTTCACACGTTTTCATGTGGAAACCACAGAGGACCTAGAGTCAAGACAAAAATTTGGCCCTAAATTGTACTCGTGTTATGGAATCTATTTAACTATAGAACGTTTTATTTCAAAATATATGCAAATGTTAGTTATGGATAGCTAAATTGTTGTACTATTGAATAAATATAAATTTAAACGATTTTGATACATTTTTTTATCAGATAAGATATAATACAAAAATAGTGATATTAAATGTATCTGCAGGAACAAATAATAAAAAAAATATGAAAGCATTACATGTGTAAACTCAACTGCGGGAACGACGTTTTTTAGACCTGAAACTACTCTTCTTATACGTATTGATCGAATGACACTATTTTTAGCCTGCAATACCAAGGTGTCATAAATCTATAACAGTGAGCGGTCCTGTAGGATTTAAGTGAGCTCTTCCTGAAAATCACTCGATGTTCTCCTAGTAAGATCAAAAGTAGTATTTTTAAAAATGTATGTATGTAGTTGCAAATATTTTATCTTGTTTATAAGGACAACAATTTTAAATTGCAAAATATAAAATAATAATAATAAAAATGTATTAAAAACGGGCAACTTCAATTTACATTTTGAAGTTTAAACTTCTTTAGGCGCGTTGAGCGTTTTGGTAGAGGGTAAAATCCTCGGTTCGCGTCACCGACATGCTAATTATACGATATTTAGATAAATTTCAATCAAACATTTTTATTTCTTATTTCAGTTACCATAAACCTATTGTATCTTTTTTAGAATACAATGAAATGATTGAACGAACAGATAATCTAACTATTGTCGAAATTAATGATGACAATGATGTAAATAATGAAAATAATGTTCAAACTTGAATTCATTGAAATTCGTGTAAATATAAATACTATGTATAATTAAGATAATTGTATATTAATTATTTTTTCAACCACTTTGTATTTATATTTTGTTCATGATTTGTTTAACCCATCATATGTAACTAATAAATAAAACATAAAAAAATTTATATAATTTTTGCATATAGTTCTAATTACACTCAACTTAATAGTTCCGTTTTCACTTCTATCGGCAGTCCCACGACTGCTATTATTTTTTAATACACGGTAACGGACTTAAGTGTATTTTATTAATCGTTTAATTGTTTTTAATAAAAGTCTTGTTTCTTAAAAACTATAGTTTTTAAATATAATTTTATATGGCTGGTGTATTGGTTTGTTAGTTAGAGACTGCGAATGTTACGGTAGTTGTCATGGGTAGGCTCCCTAATTCAATTACGGATAATTTCTTTATCCTTAATGCACGACTACTAGATCACCGCACAGCCTAGTCCGCTGATAGTAGAGACCTGAAACTTGGAGGGTGTATTTTTTCTATGACAAGGGCGATGTTAACAAAAGGATTTTTCAAAATTCTACGTCTAAAGAACAATGAAGGCGAAGTTTGTATGAATCGACTTTTTAGTCCAATCTACTTTAAATTTTGAATAAGCATTCGTAAACAAAATGGAAACAAGACGTGTTTTGTATTTATACACATATTGCCAATGAGATTAAAAAATTGACAAAGTAATTACGTCGGTAATTTACGCCGAAGTTGATATCAACAGAAGGAGCATTGATATCCACTTCGACGTATCGAATTTCGATTGTATGTATAATTTAAACATGATTTTGACACTTGTTGGAAAATTCAATCTTATTTTATTCTCATATAATAATTTAACAAAACAGTAAAAAAATGTGTTGTTGTACATTGAATATATTTACAAAAAACCAATTTAGGGGAGTGAAAAATAGAATAGAAAATGCATTTTAGATTTCTAGAAGATACAACTTAGGCCATAATTGATTTTAAGGAGTAGGGCGTCTTAGGTAGTAGATATAGGAACTATAAGAAAAAAAAAAAGCCGCTTTACTAAATTTCTTCCACTAGAATCGGTTTTATGTTAACATATTCTAATTATGGAAATTCTGAATAAGAGATAAGATCCTTAGAACGGCGAAATAAAAATAAATATAATTAATCATTCCTCGGGTGGAAATAGAATCCACAAGCATCGCATATGCTGTCTGATGCTGTCACACTACGCCACGATGGCGCTATGAGGTAACCAGCTTTCTTTATACATGAAAAAATATTATTTAATAATTAATTTTATTGTATTTTAACATAAGGAAATAAGGAAAGAATATTTTTTTACTGTATAATTTGTTATGTCGTCTGTTTATACATATATACTGAAAGAAAAAGTAATAACAGAATATGAATTTATTTTATTTAAAATGTTATCTGTTTATACGCGCACGTCTTTGTACTGCTGGATGGATTTGACATGACACGACGATGACACTTATTTTGCTTTTAACACTGGCCAACTCAACTGCAGAATATAATTTAATAAATAAAAATGTTTAAACTAAAGTATTTGAAAATAGTTTTCATCTTAAGATCTGAAAATTAGAATCATTGAACTTTAAAATGCTGTTTTTTTTAGATTCCACTTCGACCATTTTTGAGGGAAATACAGCCACTTGAAAAATCTCAAAAAAATTGGAATTATTTTGTGGTCCTTTAATCTTTTCCGCTAGGATATATCACAAATATTTATACTCTATACGAGTACTTGTATGTGTAGGTAACTCATAGTTTATTTATTCATATATCAAGTGCACCGACACTTCGATTATGATATCTTAGTAACGTTGTGTCGAAGTTTTGAGTGGGTGTAGCTATATCAAGGTAGGAGGAGCCAATAACTGAAAAGTGCATCAGTATGAGAAGGAGAGAAGATATCATCTTATATATATACACGTTACAATACAGATAGTTTTAAATGTGTAGAGGAATAAAACGCAATTGCTTATCGATTATGCGTTCCTAGTATTCTAGTATCGTAAATTTCAGTCATGGCTCTCAGAACAAATAAAATCTAGCAGCCGCGTGGTCCGTTTGAACAAGTAACTTATAAGTATAATATAATATTTACATAGACCAAAATAGGATCAATTCGTCCGTACCACGGTTATAATTGTACTTTCTATGCCTATCTTCGAAAAAAAATATAGTGAAGAAAATCAGAAAACTAAAAATTTCTTAATAATAAATAAGCATTACAAATACATTATTAAGTGACATTTAATATTTACCAATTTTAACTTTAAAAGTCCCCGTATTCTTTAACCATTATAGATTTCCAACTTATACTTTGGTAAAATTCAGGTAAAATTCAAAATTGTAAAACCCTAAGTCATGTGGCAAATGTTGATAAAGTCACAGAGAATGACAATGAACACAAAAAGGAGATTAAAAAATTCCACACATTTTCTACAAAGATAATAAATAGTTATTTATTATACGAATGGATCAATATTCGTTCGACCACAGTATCAACTGTAATGTTTTATTATAACTACTTATTATTTTAAATCAGATTTATTGCTTTTAAACTATTTTTGGAATGTCGTGTACTGTAATGAGTCTGACATTTCAGCCCATTTTCTTAGAAATAGTGTCCTGTGTTATGTTTATTTTAAATATGTTGTTTATTATTATTAATTTATTAAGGGTACTGTAATGTAATGACAGATTACGGCCTAAAAACTACTTGCATAGTAGTAGTAGTAGTGCTTTTTATTTTAAAACGTTATTTACACACTTAGGAAAATTGAAAAAGACATTTAGAAAGCGTATAAAAGTATAAACGTAGCGAGATTGGAAACCACCGCTTTTGGAAACCGTCCAACGTCTTGGACGCTTCAGTAGTAGTGTAGACACACGGTTATATAGTTTTAATACGGTAAATATAATTGTTTTTTATAACCACGAGCCAATGTAAACTACTTTTATTTACATTAAGCGCTGTTTAAGACACATATTTTTCGATAACATCCAAAAAAACTCTTCTAATTAATTACTATTTTTTTTGTATCATTTCTAAAGTAGTAGTTATTGTTATTTTTTAGTATATGTACTATAAAATTTTATCATTATATCTAATCGTGATAACTTTTAATTATTATTTGAAATTGCCAAGAAATAATAGGTTTAGATTACACTATAAACAAAATAAATCGTATAAAGTGGTTTTATAAAACTTTACTACTGCTTTAAAAGAAATTGAAAACAAATTTCTTCACTAAAACTGTAAATCTAGTTGAATTTATTATATAAACATAGTACTCGCATTATTTATATTTGTTATTTATCTAATTATATTTTTATTAGTGTCCGACCGAAACTGAATTTTCCATCGACACCGAAACCGCAACCGAAATGACGTCATAAATTTTGTATAATAACTTTTTTTTTCATTGTTAAATATATTTTATTATGTACATTTTATAGCTTCCCGCTCCGTTTTTCCTCATAGCGAGTAGTCGGAGAGAACGAAGTGCCTTAACACTTTAAGACACTTCGTCCATCACTTTCTGCCTGAAATGGAGACGATATGTGTTGAGTGGTGGAACTCAACGCTTTGTCTCAGGTGGGAGTGTGGTGAAAAGACAACCATTCTCACGAGTAGGGATTCAAAATACTACGAAGGAAGGCCTACAAACACGATTGGTTGTGGTATTTTTCAAGTCCGCTATTGGCTAGGGTTTGTCTTTTTACATTTGCCGGTTTAGTAGTAGTTTTAACGCATGCAGAATCTGGTCATTATATTCATTTTCGGACTGAGGAAGTTTGATCGCATCAGTGAGTATCGCTCAAGGCTTCGATGGCTCTCTATGAGGGATCGACGGAATCTTCACGTACTCACTCTACCTTATTCCATTCTCTTTTATGCCAATACTCCATCGTACCTCAAGAACTTCTTCACCTTCCTCGGCTTAAAATCCTGTTTTTCGCTAAGTCTCCCAACCCATAATGACAACATTTTAGAGATTACACTGTGCCGTACTCGCTGTTACAGTGAGTCTTATACTGTCCAGGCTGCGAAACTATGGAATAAGCTACCACGGTCCATAAGACAATCTAAGTGCTCAAGTGTATTTAAGAAAAAGGTCAAAAACTACTATCTCACAATATATGTAGTATATTATATGGAAGTTTATAAGTATATAAGTATGTGTATGTATGTTCATATATTCTATATATTTTTATTTATTATGTATGCGTATTTTATGTATTCTATGTGATAGTATATATATAAGTATGTATATATATATATATATATATATATATATATATATATATATATATATATATATATATATATATATATATATATAAGTTTAAAATTAATATTAATACTCTTTATCTAGCTCAGAACGCACTTTGCCTGCTCTTGTACTTTGATTATGCCAAATGACCAATATGACCAATAATGCTATTGATAAGGCCGCCGTTTCATACTATTTAAGTTCTATTTAAGATCTGCATACTATGTATAATTAATTTTAGTGTGAAATAAAGAGTTTTTATGTTATTATTTAATAAACTATTGTCTTCACGTTATTGTCTTCACGAGATTATCATCATGTAGAATTACTTGTCTACGATAACAACACGGCGCAATAAAAGGGTTTCTTAATACTACATAAGATGAATTGCCAACTGTGACAATAGTTCGATCCCCCAAGTGCAACGCACAGCTATTTTTAAGACCGTGAGTAGGACTTTACCTTTGGCCTCTCCTTTCATGTCCCGAAATGCCGTATCCAAGAGTAAATATTAATATGTAAAATCTTAGCTAGTTGTTCATGTCTCTTTAAATGGCTCGCGGCCACTATCACGTCAAAAATAAACTTCCAAATATCTGATGATGTGTTCCGGTTTAATGACATGTAAGCCAGATTTCTCTATCTCATCTTTCTCCCTTCGTCATCCTCAAAATCGGTAATGCATCCACAATTCCTCTAATGTTGTAGATGCCCATGATCGAAGATAAACACTTACCATCAGACGATCCTTTAGTTAGTTGGTTTTTTTAGAAATAATAAAAAAAATAGTAAGTACTAGAGATCTACGGCAGTTCTCTTTGCCCAAGGCTCCTAGGGTTTTACATAGACGGTTTTCGTGTTGTAGTCCAGGGGCCTGTGGGTTATCAAGACCCTCAGTATCCACTTAAGACTGGCAACACTTGGTAAATAGGTTTTTTTTACGAAAATGAAAACGTTTTACTTAACTGTGCATTTCCTGCAGGGAAATTTATGTGGTAACTTATAATGAGATTATACATTAGACATATATTTATATTAACTTATTGACTATATACTGTGTAACATTTATATAGATAACGGTTACACTTTAATAATAATTAATAAGGCAAGCCTCCAATATAGTAAATTGCCTAGATTTGCAAAATTCATAGGTATTTGACCCCTGAAAGAAACCACACTTCGCGGCATATATTTCATTCGTCGGTTCGCGACATACAATTTCGTTATAGACTAACAGGCATAGTTCATTTAATCTGTCGCCAGCAGTTCATAGTATTCATTAATTTATAATTTATAATATATTAAGATTAGGTTCAAAAGCTATAAAAACACTCAAAAGTATCTAAGCGACGTGAAAAATCATGAGTAGTTACCTCATCAGTGAGTAGTTTCGGCATTGCCAAAGAATCGGCAGTTTTTTTTGCCGAAACCGAACCTTCGGCCGGACACTAATTTTTATCAATAAATTAAAATCTTTTTTGTAAATTAAATTTTGAGTTAGAATCTATCGTTACTAAGTACTAAGTAAGATTTTGTGTCACAATAATTTTATAAATAATGCACTGACGCTACCCAGCGACGGAGGGGAATTGTATTCTAACCTCTCTTCTAAATGGGGGGACGCCCCACGGGTAAAAAAGCTGTTGGTATCAGATTTTGCATAAAGAATAAATTGTCGAATATACTTAATTCTATTAAACTTAATTATTAAAAAGTACTTAATTATTAAAACCTAGTAGTTAATTATTAAAACCTAGTATTCTGTTTTAGTCGCAAGAGATGTCAAATGAAACTGCCATCATGTCTATGTGTAGGTTAGACAGTCATATTTATACATATTTCATCAGCTATGTACTTGAATAGTTTATAAAGAATATACACCTATGCCCGGATTATGTGATCCTAGTGAAAATGTATTGTAACTTTAGTGGGTTTGGCTCTATGACAAATAGTAGGAGGAGCCAATAACTGAAAAGTTCATTCATAAGACAAGGATAGATATATTCAATTATGTTATGGGTACTACTTATACTCACAGAAAGTTTACATGTACACTTCGCAACAATTACTACGCTACGTAACACATGTATATCGACTATGCGTTCCTAGTATTGTTGTATCGTAAGTTTCAGTCATGGCTCTGGGATCAAATTTGTCAGAACTTTAAGGAAACTTTTACTTTCATTTGACACAGGTGCAATATAATTAATATTATATATGATTAATATTTTATTATTGCACACATTAATCTGTTAAAAGAAAAATATTATTCACCATTATCATCTACAAGATATTTTTATGGATCTTCAATTTATTTGGATATAAAGCTTATAAATATTACAAAATAAAGCTAAAAGAAGAATCAAACCCAACTATAATAACGCTTAAATTTGAGACATTGCGTGTTGAGTGTCAGAGTTTAGAGTTCAGTCTGACTGTAAGAGCGATGGTCATGGATTCCATCCTCATTAGGGTGCATGTTTAGGGTGTAATTACAGTGTTGAATTACGTCACCCAATACGCAATTTATTTATTTTTTTTTTAAATTTTTTAATTGTCTTGATTCTTGGTTTTCTTAACCTACATGGTTATGGCAGGTAAAACCAATAGCTGAAAAAACTATAACTGCCTAGAAAATTCGATTGATAAATGTGATGGTGTTAATTCAAGTTTTAATATATAAATGCTTTAAATATTTAGGAGCAAAATTGCGGACATACGTGGGGATACAGATCTAACACGTAGAGCCACTTTTAGAGATAATAAATAGTTTTACTGTGATGCATCAACCGGGATCCATCTCTGAGTAACCACAGTAAATTGCCTAAAGTTGGAACTATGAAAAATATGGAAAACTAAACTGTCCCAGTTTAGTTTTCCATATTGTTCATATGGAATATTAATAATTAATATGGAATGAAGTTAGGATGGATTGAGTACTAGGCTATTTAGTGATACTACCGGGCGCATTTCAACAGTCTCAAATTGGATGGTTTACGTACGGTAACTCTCCTTTCGCTAGATGGGCCTCCACAAAGCGGTGTATTACCTCAGGTGCAACACCGGCGTGATTGGCTGAGGGTGTAGAGAGGTTTCACTATCACAAGCGAGCTCGAGAGCGGGTTTCCCCGATATTTTGCAGACTGAGCATTTCCACCCTTCGCGAGCATAGCTCTTGCGATCCACTCTACGAGCCAACGAAGGCAAGTCAGAGGTGGAGGATAAATGTCAATTCTCCTCTGGATGTCTCAGGTCCGTGGGGTCGTCCCTCCTCAACAGCTCGCCACAAGCTGCACTGCGGGTTTATTACTATTATTATTATTTATTTTACACATTGAATATCGATATTTATTAACAATTATTGATGAATATCGATAATTCCCACATACTTGAAATTATGTTCAATGCTTTTAAACATCAACTATAACTGTCGTACGCTGTGTAGGAAAACCAAATAAACGGATAAATGTGGTTAAAGTGTAGGCTTATCTTATCAACCTTTAAAGGGTTGAAATAGGGGATGAAAGTTTATATGAAAAATCTACACCGCTTGACCGATTGTAACGAATTTTGGCATATATATAGTTGACAATCCAAGGTTAAACATAGGCTACTTTATTTTTCAAAAATCCATCACCGAAGGTTGCAATATACCGATACAGCCGTGTAGATCACGCGGCAAAGCCGCGAGCGGGCCGCTAGTTACTAGTAATTGTGTAATTTTGTCTTGTTCACCACCAGAGTGGGAAAATTGAAACAATTATAATATTTAAGTTCATTCCATCAAGTAAGAGTCGAACTCACAAATAACTACGATTACAATCAGACGCTGTCTAACTGCGCTACTGAAAGTGGAAAACGGAGTGACGCTAGGTTCCATCGAGGTTATCTTGTTACGTGGGAAAAATCGTGAAACAGAAGAATACAAAAGACACTAATGCTATGAATTAAATTTGTTTGAATAATGTTTTGAATTAGTACTTGCTACGGACTATTTCGTAGACATGTAGCATTACGATGCTACATGTCTAGTCACACCCTTGTTATTACTATCACGAGGGGAAAGTCACAATAGGTAACTTTCGAATTAAAATATTGCAAATATGTTTGTCCATAACAAATAGCATGTAGGTTTTGAGTGAAACTGTCATAGCTTTGTATTCCCTGTATTAAATAATTAATTATATTAACTATACGAAGTACGTTTTTCATTTTGTAATGATAAGTCCACACAATGTTTTACAGTATCGTTATTAACTGGTCAACATTATTGCTACTCTAAGTCACTGAATATAATAAATTCCTTGGCAAGGTATAAAATACCTGCCCCCAAAAATTCTCGTAATATTATTATTACGACTGATTGGATGTACTGTACTAGCGTCCCGACGCCTTATATCCTTTTTAAGTTAACCAAATGATAGCGCGATCTAAAAGCGTTCAACGCCATCTATGAAATGATTCATGAGTTGGATAAAATAAAATGCTACTGCAGTAAATACTAAAAATAAATGAAAATTGCAGTTAAACTATACTATGATAAATGAAAAAATGCATTTGCTATGTTAATTATGCTTAAATAGTACATTTTCTATATATTTATAATGATGATAGCATTTTTTGGGCGCTAAGAGAAATAAATATGGGTTGGAAAAATATTTATTTAATGAGAAATAGTATGTAGTAATGAAACAGGCTTAATAATTAATTTAGTTAAAACATTAATTCTACGAGCTATTTCTACATAGTTAACAAAGCGCGTAGCATTTTCGTAGCTGAGCCAAGCTGAGTTTTTCTAATGAAATTTCCAGTTTATTAATCATGGAGAATCCTTGACGTTTAAAGGAAATAAAATCATTTTCAACAAAAAACTCGAAATCCAAAAAATATGCTGCAAAGTAATATGATATCATTTACTTAAGCTGAAATAATTAAATGTGTACCTATAATTAATGTTGAAGTCAAAACCAAGTAAAGCGCTTGTAGCGCTCGTAGCTGTACTATATCCATCGCGTTTGTGAAGTTTATACTTGGGATCGACTTCAGTTTTTTAATCTTTTCAAGTTTTGAATGAAGTCTCTAACTGGTTTTGAAGTCATTTTTCACTTGTTTTGATGCTGCAGTATATTACTATTTATTTACACTCTTCTTATCCTATAATATTATTTATAATATTATAGGATAAGAAGAATGTATATATATTTTAATACAGTATTTTAATAGTGTCAAATATGAAGTAGATAATATTTCGCAAATCTGCACATTACACTTATATCACATATTACACTTTTATAATTAAGTTGTATTGTTTAATAACCACATTATTTATTAAGGGTTATTCTGCCGTGATAATTCTAAGTTCAAATGCGCAGTATCGTAGGTTTGGAGTAATAAAAAGTATTCTTTACGTAATTAAATAATATATAGATATAGATAAATCTGCTAAATTAATTTAATAATTCGTACGTACAAAATTATTTATGATTAATTAAAATGAACTGTTTTTATGTATACTTTCTTTTAAACCAGATTATTTATAATATAGAGAGCATTTCATGTCATATAATATACGTATATTACATATACGTATATGTACGAGTATATCATAGAGGTCTAATACTATGGGTTATAAATGTACTAACGTTGTTTTATACTGCGGAATATGTAATTTCGTTTAAATGATACAGACTTTTTCAGAGATTCACTCCTTTTTTTACATGTAATGCGGTATATCCATACTCATAATATAAATGTGAATGTCTGTGTGTTTGTCTGTCACGCTTTCACAGCTAATCTACTGGTCCGATTTGGATGAAATTTAGAATGAAAGTAGTAAAAATGACTGGGGACATAGGCTACTTAGTTTTTCAAAAATCAACCTCTAAAGGGTTAAAATAGGGGATGAAAAGGACGGTTGTAATATACCGAAACAGCTGCGTAAATCGTATTATTTATAAAGTGTTTATTATTTCTGTTGGTTGTTTCTTCTAAAAAGTAAATAATTAAGTGAAATAATAGGAAAATTTAGTTTCAGCAACAAAATGTATCGATCATAACAAAATAATAAATAATTTAGAAAAAGCTCCAAAGCTTGAAGTTTTATTAAACAATCATATTTCTAATCAGTTTTTTTTGCGTAATTGACGCACAAACTGATAGACCGACAGGCTAGTCGAAACATTGTGTGTTGTTAAAAATGAATATTATTATTTAATATGTATGTATGTGTTATTATGTACATATGCTTAGATACTGGAATCTTAATTTTGATATTGGACTATTAAAAAGTTAAAATTGCACCAAATTGTGTTCCTACACGTTCTGCATTACTAGATTTTTTCACACGCAGCCGAACGCCTAGTACTTACGACTGAATAAATTTGTATTAACTTATTGCATTTTCACACCAATATAGCTAAAATGCTGTGTAAGTGTGATTTACAACACTCGATTATTACAAAAAATAAATTGTTTTAGATATGCTTTCCGAGTGTTCGTAGCCAAAGTTGTAAGAGTAATGCGAGAAACAATAAATCAAAATTGAAACATCCTGACGGTCTAGACAGACGTATCGATTTTCATTTAATATGAACGTCATTGATTACAACCGTCCTGTTCACCTACTGACCTAATAACGTTTACTGCACCTTTTCATAAGTTATGTTCTCCTGGTAATATTTTATTCTTGAACGTGAAATGTTCAAGGACTTCTTGTGTTGGACAAGGAAATGTTTGTTGTTGTTGTTTGTGGGCAGAAGAATATTTTGTTATATCATTATAAAATAAACATTTTTTATTGTAGTGAATAATTTAGTATGAAAAATAAAGATTAATTAGAAATCAAGAAATTGTATTTCACTTTTGTACAAAAAAAATAAATAAAATAAATGATCACGAAATTTAGTATGTAATAAAGGTTTTGGTAGCGAAAAATTGATTGAACCAGATTTTATTTTTAGAAAATATTTTTTTCTCCGTATTCATCTTCAGGCAAAAAAACTGCCAAAATATCATTACTATCATATATATACATAAGAAGTAATCAAAATTTCAATAGGATAACTCGCTTAGTTAATTTAAACATCATTTTAGTTTTGAGTAGCAGTCAATGTAATTTAAGAATTGTAATCAAATCATATTAAGGGAAAAAAGGATAGGAGACTATATATCGAGAAAAATACTTAAAATTATAGATACATAAATAAAGCATCTATTAACATAAGTATACATAATTATTCCGCTTCTAGAGCTCTTTAATAAACAGACGAGTGACCTAGGGTATGGGGATATCGATTTAGAGCTTTTGCAACTTTATGGTCTCCTAGTAGTCAGACCTAGAGGTCAGATGTACCAGTTTTCCCTTAGTACTTACCCCGGTTAAAGATGTTCTTTCACCACATTCTTTATATTAAAAAAATAATTTACGTCTACGAAATCCTCCACCTTAGGCCTTTTTTTTATAAAGCATTTAAATTTAGTTACCTTTCTCATGTTAAATGTTATGTAATTTAATTAGTATTTTTATTAAATTAACCCAAAAATATATATTATATTCTTAATTAAATTTTATTTTATTTATTTACTTGTAGCGGAACCTAACGCCACGCTTTGCTTCGATACCAAAGCGAAGAAAATATTTAAATTAAAATAAATTAAAAACTTAAAATAGAAGTCACGTTGACTTTTCTGGTTCTGGTTAACAACGTCTCTCAGACTTTAGAAACGCTGTTTACCAGGAGAACATGACTAAACTAGAGCTTGTGTGAAATAATGGAATGGAAGAGGTAGAATACAAAATATATTTTTGAATTTATAAAAAATAGTCATATTTTTTTTACTGTTTACGTATGCTTATTATGTACATATGCTTAGATACTAGAATCTTAGTTTTGATATTAGACTATTAAAAAGTTAATAATGGCACCAAATTGTGTTCCTACATGTTCTGCATTACTAATTTTATTCTGTGTAGTATTTTTTACTGTGTAGTATATTCAGTTTTTTTTAATAATGCATAATTTTGTAAGCAACAATAACGCATTTTCAATTGAACGTATTCAGATCCAAAAGTAAAAATTTTATTTATTAAATTAAATTAAATTTTATTGAACAAATAATTTAGGAGATAGTTAAACACAGCTTCTCAACTTCCAAAGAAAAGCAAAATTTCCGAAATTCGTGGTAGTTGGACTTTTATCCACGTTTGGCTTTAACTAACTAACGTGTTTGAGTTTGAGTCTGTATCTATAACTACATACATAAACTATGCACAGTCATCAATTTTTTTTTTTTTTTATATTTATTTATTTAACTTTATATCAATATAGATTCAAATTGCACAGTCAGTAGGTACTATAAACAAAACAAAATATACTAATAAACAAAATCACCTATTCTGCAACATGTCTATTATTTTTTTTAGCTTCACGCACACAGCAGGGTAGGCAGATGGAACCTAGTGTTAAGACACTCCGTTCCCCACTTTCCGCCGAATTCGGAGGCATTGCGTGTTAAGTGGCGGAACTTAACGCCGCGCTTTACCTCGGCACCAGAGCGAAGAGAATGGAAATATTAAATATTTCCACTCCTCGAGTGGGAATCGAACCCACAACCAGTTGTTTACAGTCTACACGCTTGTGCCACCGGGCCGCGACTGGCCACTCATCTTTTATAATATTATTATTACATTATTTATTATTATTCATTATTATTATTTATTTATGATTTATTATTATTAACAGGTTATTTTCCAGTGAGTCCTCGATACCTTCTTTCATTGCTATATTTTTTTAGTATACATATTTATTTTATTTAAATTATAAAAATGTATTTGGAGATAGGAACCCAATTTGTTTATCGTACAATGTTGTCAGAATTAAAACTTAATAAGGCATAAAAACAACTAAACTTATTTTAAATATGGGTTAATTAAATAATATCTCTTTTGATGCACCTGCAATATCTGCAGACTTGCAGTCTATTCTGAAAGGGGCTACTAGGGAAACATGAAATAATAAGATATAAACATGTTTCGCATCAGATACACATACTAGTGTAGCTTGCACTCGTATATATACGCACATATACAGTGGAAGAATGGGTGAGAGAAAACCAATAACATGCGCTTACTGAAAGTGAAAGTGCAACTGATCTGCGCATCCACAGTACATGATATAAGTTATAAAATAATTTTCAATGTCTCATTGTTTTGCCAATGGTGCTTGAATGGTGTTGGCTATGAATAAATATTGAGCACTTGAGTGTATTTGTATTTCGAACGACATGATTTGTCTTGTTTACCAGAACGGAGAGATGAAAAGAATAAATTTATGATCAGTCCAGAGAGTGGACGTTGAACCCACAACTAAGCGAGATTATAGTAATTTTGATATCAAACAAGATTGTTCGTTCGATTTTAACATGACACAGGTACTTCACATACAAAACTAATAGAAATAAATATTAATTATATTTAAACATTCAATTACATTTCAACAAGCACGACGAAGCGACATTGTCTGAGTAACTACGACATGTACTACATCATGACAATGCACATCACGTCACTGATGTCCAGACAAACTTATTGATTGTATGTGACGTGAAAGTCATATTGATTCGTATGTCATCTGTTGCTATATGTAGGTAATCGATGATGATCTGCTTTTCAGAGTACTTCATATTCATAAGTTAAATAGTTGTTGCTAAAAAAGTATTTTACTTCATTTGTATTTTAATCACCAACTTAACCTCGAATTTAGTTTTAAAATAAATCTTTATAAATACATGTCTAATGATATATAGGATAGAAATATGTTTCATGATAGATGATAGGTAAGCTAATAGCTTCTTTGTTCACCCTTGTTGCTATGAAGGAAAAAGTGAAATTTTGAGTCAGAGTAAAAGTTGTAATTTTTATTTAATTGATCTGCCTGATTATAAGCTTAATTTCAATATATCTTCAGATGTTATAACTTACATTATTTTTATTTATTTTTAATTTTTATTCATATTATTGCTGGTTGTATTATTAGATTCTATTTTTTGCATGATTTGTACACAAAAAATTCATCAATGTAAGGTATATTCTCCCTTCAGTTATCAGCTTAATTTATATTTTTCTTAAATATGTGAAAAACGTTTTTATTATGCCACGTTTTAAAGTGACATCACGGAAACGTGGTTAAACGTGATAAAAAATATATTTTGTCAGTCTCCTGGTTCTATCCTACTTGTCCACCAATTTTCAGCCAAATCGGTTCAGCGGTTTTTGAGTTATAAATAGTGTAACTAACACGACTTTTTCTTATATTTATCAAATTTATTTTTGTTATTTAGTTATCATACAAATTTTTCGTAAAATAAATAGATAATAAAAAAAAACATGGACAGTGATAGTGAAGCGTGGAGGATAAAGATTACCTAGCTTTGATAAAATGCAAATTGCCTTGCCCAGGGTCACAGGTACTTCAATGGTTGTGATGGCGGAAGTGGAAAATACTAGAACGGCGGGAAAAGCGGAAGAGGCATAACCCACTGAAAGTTGACCTCACATATAGAGGACGAAGGTTCCATTGGGGCTACGCAGTTAGGCAGTTGTGCAGAAATGACGTGAGTCCAACGGCGACATCAAACCTCTTCGGAAGAGTTACTGTCTTGCCGTCAGGTGGCAGCGGGCCGTAAAACTTTAAGCCAAAATAAAATTCTCCTTGTCGTGCAAAACCTTGACATCACATAATCGAGAGATCTGGCGTAAACTAACAAGGAAAGCCAACCCTGAAATAGGTGAAAAAACGGAAGGAAGAGGAAGAAGAAGCGGAGTCTGAATTATTAGTGACTTCTAACATAAATGTTTCTAATTCCATTGTCTCATACAAAATGATCCTTACATTTTCTTCTTGTTCCAGTATACAAGAATAGCTGCACAATCATTCAATTTTAAATTCAAATTTGTATAACTTTTTTGTTTCATTTGAAGATGATATTTAAGAATGTAAATGATTATCACGTTTTTTAACTAATTCATTTATACACGAATAATATGCGGAAAAATATTTTTAAAAACACAAGTCCGTACAAATATTGAACAACTCTAACTTTACGTTTTTATGTATTAAATTTTTACTACAATACGTACATGTATAAATAAATATATACATACATATTACATACAGACGAATTAAACATGTATATTACGCATATTTGAATAATGTCCTGGCTATTTCGATTCGTGTGTAGATAGTAAAAGACGTAGGAGATGCGATATCTCAACACTGTTGTGTAACTATCAGTCTATAATATGTCTGGATAAGTATAGTTTCCACAGGTTACGCGAAAAGTGATCTACACGCAGTTGGATCCGCAGGCAATGGCCAGAATATATTATTGAAGTTCGTTAGTATACTATTGTCGGTAACTAATGATTAACAATATAAACAGATGAGCATAATCTGTTTTCATCCCCGTATCCCTCGCACTGAAACGTTGAGTAACAAGATATCATAGCAGGGAAGGGCAGCTATTGTAACCTCTATGTATAGCCTACCCCACGTGGGATTTTAGGAGGAATTAGTTAATATAAGCCGATGTACACAATCTATTTTCATAGCGTTATCCCTTGCTCTAGAACGTTCGGTACCAGGATATCATAATAGAATTCAGGAATACAGCCTACTCATCGTGGAATTTTACTTAAAATTTATAAACAAGTAGCTGATGTTACGTAAAGGTAGAATTTTGAAAATGCTGTAACACTCATTTAGCCTTTTTTAATAAATAACTCAGAAAAAAGATCAAACTTATATATTTAAAACTGACAGAATCCCATAAAAATTTTTAAGCCCAATTCCAACCCCTTTTGGGCATTGAATTCCAAAAACCCTTTTTTCGGCCCTTTACTATCCTATAAAATAAACCTAGTTACCAAAAATCAGATAACACAAGTACATATATGATTGTTATATTTGTATGTGAGATTTATTTTTAACTTCTAAGTTTTTGTTGCTGACTTGGGTTAAAGACTGAAAATCTATCGCTTTGTAAAACGACAGATCAAGAAATGTGTAATTATTTTTAAGTTAGATAATGCTATACGTTAATTAAAAAATATACAAATAAGAGGACCGAATGATTGGGGGTGTCCAACCTCTTAATCAGTACTAATATTATAAATACGCAAGTCAGTCTTTTACGTTTTAACGGCTAATCTACTGACCGATATGGATAAAATTCGGAAGGGTGGGTTCGAATCCCGCTGCGTCAAATTTATCATCTCGTCATTTATATACGTTTTCAAAATGTCTTTTTCAATTTCCTAAGTGTGTAAACAACACTTTGAAAATGTTATATAGTATAAATATTGCTTGTATCTTAAAAATGAAATAAACAAATATTTTTGCAGTAAATAAGATTTTAGTTTAATTCTGTTATATAAGATGTGTATTTTTATTAGTCATATTACCCACAACTTACTTCACTTTTATTATAAAAATAATGTTAAGTAGGGTAGATTCATATAATGCTTCTTTTGTTATTAAAAAACGTGATTTTGGAACTAAAATGTGTTTAAATATAGCAGTGGAGACGAGTTATTTTTTTTTTTACATAAATTCCATGTACAAATATGGCACATATACAATCAGTTATATTCCATGAGTACCAACCCAGGAATAAAGATTTTCGACATTACATAGACAGATTGAATTATTGTTTCATTGCAATCAACATTGTTACCGATGAAGCAAACTTAAAGAGCAAACGTTTTTACTGTCTGCGGTTCACAAGTTTACAAATTTGTTGAAGCATTGATAACACCACAACAAACATATGATGTCAGATATAAAACTCTTATTGATACATTGGCAAGACATTATACAACTAAGACAAATAAAATTACTATGACATACAGGTTTTACAATTGGAATAAACGAGATAATGAAAAAGCAACTGATTATAACACTGAGTTAAGGAAAATAGGTGCTTACTGTAATTTTGACAATTCGATACGAAACCTTAGAGATCGCTTTGCGTGTTGTATATGCGACGGAAAACTCAAATTTGATTTATTAAAACTAAACAGATCGATTTTTCAAAAAGTGCCAGATGAGAAGATTGCAGTAGAGATGGCACACGAGGACTCTCGTGAGAAACTCTCGTGCGTGACAATGGTACTCTGTTTGTGTCGAATGTATTAGATAATTTTTTACAGGGAATTAAAGTAAGGCACATAACGACTACTCTCCATCATCCAGATACCAATGATCAAACTGAAAGAATGGTACAAACTATAAAAAAAAATGGAAGAATATGCAAAATATGCCTTCGGATATTATTAAATTGCCTAAAATTTTGTTAAGCCTGCGAGTTATATCTTGTTCGGTCAAAAACAAGAGCCATGCAGAATTGTTGATGAATAGGCAATTAGGAATACTACTGGACACTGTACATCCGAATACTAGAACACAAACAAGAAAATAACAGTAAATAGAGAGAACTGTGGAAAAAACACACAGAAAAATAGATGCAGGAAAGACAACGTACAGAAGCTATACAGATGCGTCAAAATGGATGCCTGGAGGAATTTTAGAAAAAAAGGGTCCGGGTAGTTACAGAATTGAAACGCAGAAAGGTAATGTTATCTATAGACACATTCATCAATTGGTAAATGTGAAGGAGATAGAGGAGAATAACAAGGTTGATATGGAACGCAAAGAAGATGAATTAGAAAATCAATCACAGAGTTTTACTAAGGATCATCTTTTTTGTCATAAGGGAAATCTTCAAAAAGATCCTGATCCTTGGGGCAAGCACATTATGTGATATTTTTACCCACTGAAACCCCTATCGATTGTTTAACCTCGGTACAACACAGGGACAACGGGAATTCGGTTGAACCGCATCCGCTGTCCTTGTCATGTATCCCCATTCACACAGCAGGCTTAATAGCCCACCAACCTGGCGAGTCAAGTGCCCCTATTTGCCTCTTGCAAGACTTTGGGATAATTTACGACGCTCCCTTAACGTCGACTTTGGCATGTGGGATCAACCTCTATCGATCCCGCTCTGCAGCCTAATATTTTACTTTTAAACTACTGTTTCAAAAGGGGAAACTACAGATCTCCATGATTCTTCTTTGAGCCACATTTTCGAAATGACAACTGGCAAAGAAAGAGCTTGTCCTAAATCTAAGATCAATATACGTCCCAAGCAGTATATACTTGAAGGGTATGTTGGGATGTATCCCGATCTGCTCCACAATGATGACAGATTGGAGATGATTCACGTCCTATTTTAAATAAAAAGCAGCAAAGCAACCATGACCGGTAAATATTTGCGTCAGTCGAAAAGAAATACGTCTTTTCCTCCTTATCCAAGACTCAAAGGATAAAACCTCAACAACACGTTTACGAGCAAATCGCTCTTCATGTAACCGAGAGTACCATGTAGCAAATACTAACTTTTGCTCTCTCTGCTTTATATCATACAGCATGTTTAATGATACTGTTACATTATTCTGACGAAGGACTCGTATGTGCTCAAACATCCTCGCATACATATCTGCCAAGATATCTAAAGGTGGAAATCGCGCTAGTAAAGTAGCTGCCTCAAACGATTTAGTACAATATCCTCTTACAATTGTAATCGCCACTTTTCTTTGCAGACTATAAATTTTAGTCCTACAGTGCCTATTTTAGACCTTTGCGACCATATTGGCGCCCCATAGAGAATCATGGATCGAACTTTCTCAATGCACCTATCACTTTGTCACCTCAACCAAACGATCAAAATGGTCATCAAAACTCCAACGCCTATCTAATTTGAGTCCCAGATATTTCATGAACTGACCTACTTGAACCTGGGAGTCACTCACACGAATAAACAAGTTATGCGGAACTTTGGTTTTTAGCAACTCATGGAAATAAATTGCTTCTGTCTTATGAGCAGCTATCTTCTGCAAGCCTAAGTCTCAGATATTTTTTGTAACAATTTGAATTCCCAGATTCCACAAGATTTTTAGCCTCATCGATACTATCCCCAACAGCCAGTACCAAAGATCCTCTGCATAACAGACGATAGACACGCCGTCGCAAAGTTTGGCTCTCAAGACTATAACATATGCGAGGTCCCACAACAACGGTCCCAATATCGTTCCTTGAGGTGTTCCTCAACAGTATACTTCTCGTTGTACCCTCAGCCCGACTTGATTTAAGTACGTAATATATCTGGAGCACAAGTTATCTGCGATTATAGCTTGCAAATACAAGGGAACTTGATGATACACCATGAACACTCTTAATTGAGTTTACTGAGGATCAGGATCAAGATGACCAACACCATCTACATCTGATGTAGGCATGAATAAGAAAAAATCCCGACTCCATGCAAAAGTCCCGTATGAAAGATGTTATGTAGATGTATTGTAAATGTATTTAAATTACTTTTGTTTATGTTTAGAGATTATTTGTTAAGTTGAGAGAAAGGTGTGTTAAATGTATACGATATGTCATAATAATTATTCATGTTACTCACAACTTACTTCACTTTTATTATAAAAGTAATGTTAAGTAGGGTAGATTCATATAATGCTTCTTTCCCTTACTGGCTAGAGGGCGGTCGGCTTGGGGAAGGTGATCACCTAGTCACCTGGCCCGAGTAGGCGTGCGTAGGTTGCTCCCGCGCGCTACTCCAGAGCAGGCCGTCAAGGGTGACCCACCACCCTTGACTCCGCAACGTGCCTTGCTGGCTCCCGCTACCGGGGTTCACAGGGTTCCAAAGGATTTCCTCACGAAAAAAAAGTATAATGCTTCTTTGGAACTAAAATGTGTTTGCATATAATAAATTCTTTTAAATTTAACAACTTTCGGGATCATCAGGGACTTGAAGAAAAACATCATTATTTCAAGAAAAATACTTACCCGCATAAGAGCGCAGGGCTGAAATGCTTTAGGTGAAAAATTTTGACCATGTAGGTTCAACATGCCCGAAGATTGCGATAAAAATGACATCTAATCGGAAACTTACTGGCCCCGAAAATAAGCGAGTAAGGTATTGGAACAATCGTATGCATTCGCCGACGCCAATTATGTTCAGGGCGACGGAGACAAACAAGTTTAAAACAACTGATATAAGTGCCAACCTTTCCTACGGAAATATATTTAAAATTGATTCTATTGAATATAAAAATAGAGGAAGAATAAATGACGATGTGAATATGACGAGACATCTGTAACAAAAAAGAAAAAAGCTTTAGTGCAATAAAAAGACGAAAACTTTCATCCTTTAAAACGCAAATTATTATCCCAATTTTAAAACCTGGAAAAGATCCCAAAGATTCCTCTTTCTACCGTCCCATTGCCCTGTCTTCGGCAGTGTGCAAAGTTATGGAGCATTTAATATAAAATAGACTTGCATGAATACTGGAAAGCAGGGAATTTATTCATAACTCCGAATCTAAATTTAGAAAAGGTATTTGGTGCAATTGACAGTCTTAGTGTTCTCACGTCTGAAATGAAGACGGAGATACTTATCATAATATAGTTTTCCGTATTATATCTAAAGAGTACATAACATATGACATTATCTTGGACAAGAGTTTTTACTAAATGTAACGGTGGTGACGGATGAAAGGAATGTAAGATTAGTAGGTAACAACAAAACAGTGCACCCTATCCAGGTTGCACTGTTTTGTGACCGAATATGAATGTAATGCAAAATTCACATTTCTACGCTTTTATTATATATATAGATATAGATATAAGTATTTATTTATATATGCTTGTATGTATGTTATGTATGTATATTATATGTTTGTAAGTATGTTTATTATAGTCTCTTGCACTGTTTTCCTGTGTCTTACTTGTTCACCAACCAAAATCTCTGTTAATAAATACACTGTTACAAATAAAAGGTAACTTACAGGCGTAAGAGATCACTTCTAGTGTGAAGGCCGCCGTTGCACTAATTTATTTTTAATATTGTCAAACTTGTAAAACCATTCTGTATTTTTTGTGCAATTAAGAGTTTTTATTATTATTATCTCCTCTAGGATGTCTCGGGTTCAGAAGAACCCGGTCCTTTGGAAGGCTTGTGTGGGGACACAGGTCCAACACGTAGAGGCTAGAGGCCTTAGAGATAATAAATTATTTTACTGTGACGCATCAGACAGGATCCATTTCTGAGTAACTACAGTAAATTGCCCAGAGATAGTCACTGGCTAATGCGTAGGAACTATAGAAAATATGGAAAACTAAACTAGGACTATGGAATGGAGTTTGGATGGACTGAGTACTGGGCTACTGAGTGAGACTACCGGACGTCCGCCATTTCAATAGTCTCAAATTGAGTGGTTGACGGACGGTGACTCGCCACAAGGTGCCCTGCGGGTTTATTATTATTATTATTTTATTTTAATTTTATATATTTCATTTTATGAACGTTAGCTTGAACATTCTATATTTTTAGACGATCAAAACTGGTAAGTATTATGACTCACCTCAAAGCTTTTATACTTTTCTTACAACTTATTTTTTATAGTTTTGTGGAGATTATTGTTCATAAGAATGATTATAATAAGAGATGACAAGAAAGAATGCACATATATACTACACATCAGAAAATAAACTACACATAAAACATAAATATTTTAGTATAAGTAGTAAGATACGTATTTCAGCGATTGTGAAAATTCTACCACTAAGTTAGTGAAAAAGGGTGCAAAAATAGTATGAAAATTAGTCATTTTCTATGTCAAAAATATAAAAAAATTATATTTTATATATTTGTACGCTCAAATCTATTGATCTACTGGACACTAAACTTTTATTCGGCGTCCAAATCGCATGTGGTATGTTTTTTTCTCATTACTCAGCAGTTCTAATACAAAAGCCATTTTTCAATGTTACTTAATTAATATAATATGTTGCCCAACGAAAAATTTCAATCGAGAAGCAAACCTGAAATTGTAGTTATAAATATGCCTAAATCCTTCAGTAATATAAAAAGCTCAACAATTTATACAGAATGGACGTGTGTCAGTCAAGAGTATAAAATTTTTACAATTTTTCGTTTGAAGATTACATTTTAGGAAGTAAACATTTGAGACACACTAATAATTTTGGCTTGAACTTATAGTATACAGTGATTGAAACGTTTTATATACTTGAATTCAATTTAACCAAAAAAAAATACTCAAATTTTATTCAGCTACTTTTCTTTTATATTCCGTATTTTTACATTGCGTTTTTTCGGAAGATAAAGAAATTATTTGTATAAAGTGATTATATTATAGTTATTCAATTATTATAGAAAACAATGCGTGCCAATGCGATTTCTTAAATTGAGTCTGATAAGGGACAAGAAATTTGTTACCAACCCATAGTAAATCATTATACTCTCACTATTACATTATCTTCCGAGCCATCATCACACTCAACCAATTTTTAAAAAATTTACTATTTTAGTTAATGCCTTTTGCAATAACGTGAAAAATGGTAAGATCACTCTTACACGTTGACTAATTAATGTCATAGTAAAATTCTGTTATAATCAACGATTTCATAAATTCAACCATATGACTACGACATAATCAAATGAAAAATATATTTAACAGTATGGATATAGTTTGACTTTTCAATAAACAAACAACTCTTCCTTTCATAAGAACAAAAATCAAAAAATCCTATGCTAAAACACTGTAAGTGTTAGTGTGATTTTAATGGTTTAGCGAAGTATTTTATTACCATAAAATGCCACCAGTGAAGCGTCAAAATATCGGTCGTCTGACACGAACACGGAGGCGAAAATCAGAGTACGAATTTCTCAAGCAAGCCACAACTACTGAAGAACCCATACCATCGACGTCAAGTGAGAGACAATAAAACTCACGATCGAATGTACACGATCAACAACCTAAAAAACGTTTAGTGTTTAGATATGATACAACAGTTGATTATGCCGGAGATAAATCAGTATATTTCAGAACAATGAGCATTTCTCATGCATCATTTCTCTGCATAATCTGCGATTTGGACTCATGCTGATTGGATTATGTTGTGTAAGTGTAAAGGTAAAATTATCAAAAACTTTTACTGAAATCTTTTTCTGTCTTTTAGGGCAAGGACCTCTAACAAAGCATTTCTTACAAAATTTACAACAGTGTGTTCTAAGTAACATAATTTGACCCAAATATAATTGAACAACGAACTTCTAATCCATCTTTACGAAATTTTATTATCCTTCTGCAATATAACATAAACCTATGTATATTACAATATATAAATATACAACAAAATTCAAATGAAAATGTTAAAAACAAAGTTTTTTTTTAAATATTTTCTTTTCTTTAAAATTTTACAATATTCTACGACAAATTCACCACGTGAAGGAGCACTTCCGTCAATAGTAAAAATAAACATCTTCATATTTAAGATTCAATTAGATTTTTCTTAGGGATATCTGCAGCTGTATAAAATCAAAGCTGTGCTATCATGCTATCCATCATACACCTAAGAGAGAGAGATAATTGTGTAGCTACAACAACGTTTGCATGAACGTAATCAGTTGATTAAATTTATAGCCTCGAAATTGCCTTAGAAGTGATTCCGTCGTCGGACAATCATAAAGTGATAGTGATCATTGCAGGCACAGAGTTACAGGAGAACATGAGAGACAATGTCAAATTAAATTTCTTAAGTTGTTGGGGAGAATATGGACATGTCAAACACATCGTTTCATAAATAAAATAAATTTGAAGTTAGTGGTAGTTCTAATTCATTTATCGTACAATGTTCTAAGACATAAACACTAATATGGAATAAAAAAATATTCCCAATTTCGGTTCAAATAAATATAAAGTAAACTAACTAACTAACTAACTACATTTTAGCGAAGATTTCAGCAGCGGACTCATAGTCTACTCTGAAACGGGCTACTAGGTAAACATGAAATAATAGGACATAAATATGTTTCGCATCAGATACACTCACTGGTTTAGCTTGCACTCGTATCCATACAGATACACTCGTATCCATTTCCGATTTGGATGAAATTTAGAATGAAAGTAGAAAAAGTTACTGGTTCTAACATAGGCTACTTATTTTTTCAAAAATCAACCTCTAAAGGGTTGAAATAAGGGGTGAAAGTTTATATGAAAAATCTAAACCGCTTGACCGATTGTAACAAAATTTAGCATAAATATAGTTGATAATCTAAGCTTAAATATAGGCTACTTTATGTTTTAAAAATCCACCTCCGATGGTTGCAATATAAGGAAACAGTCGCGTAGTTCACGCGGCGAAGCCGCGAGCGGGCCGCTAGTATAAGTATATAGGTTGAAGTATAAGTGACAGGAGCCCAATAACATGCGCTTACCGAAAGTGAAAGTGCAACTGATCTGCGCGTCCACGTTGTTGTACAACATAAATAGGAGTCTTATATATAAAAAATAACGATATCATAACATAAGTTATAAAATAATAATACCTCATTGTTTCGCCACAATGGTGCATACAGGTTACCATTAAATATTGACCACTTAATAGGTGTACTCGTTTTGTTTTTAGTGGCAAAGTCAGAGAGAATGAAGTATCAAACGATATAATCGCAAACGAGACTTCTACAGTCGATATAATCGAATAAAATATGAAAATGGTCATCTCCTACAGAGACAGCGAGACGACAGCCAAGTCCGCAATCAAACTCAACACAATAATATAATTTTATCTGTTCAAATATATAATATTAATGCAATATACTTTTCTTTTTTTTGTATGGAATAAAGAAGGCAAACGAACAGAGGGCCCATCTGGTTTTAAGGTTACCTTCGTCCATAGACATCCACAACATGGCAGTAATGGATGCGTTGCCAGCCTCGGAGATGTAGGACAGAAGGAGGAAGGAAGGATGGGAATGGTGGGAATAGGGAGAGCTGGCTTACATGCCATCGAACCGTAACACATCATCAGATGTTTGGCGGTTCGTCTTTGACACGATAGTGGTCGCGAGCCAGTCGGAGAACGAATCTCCTACCACCAAGCTACTTGGTTACCCGCCTTTTACGGGACGCTACCCAGTGACGGGGGGAAAATGTATTCTTAACCCGTCCCCCCACGGGTAAAATATATGTGAATGAGTAACACAATAACGTAAAAGAAAAAATAAACGAAAAGGAAAAAAACAACAAGATTTAGAACAACAACGCCACGTAATTTATAGTCTCTTCGTTTAGCCTGAATCGATAACAAGCAATGAACTCCGCTTATTTTATGTTATACTGGTAGTTTGAGTTGAAAAGGGCCTCGAACTCGCTATATAGTCAAAGTCAAATCGATACGCAACAAATAGCTTCGCTTATCTTATGCTCTCCTAGTGACTTGAATCCCGAATGGCGTCAAATTTTCAAACTTTTCGAAACATACTACCGGGAGAGCATAAGTTAGCAAGAACCACGATTACTCACTCACACTAGTCAATTTTCCTCACACATGCGTATTTTCTCTTTCTAACAGTCAAAGTTAAGCTGAAGCGGACGTTTGTAAATGGTGTTGTCCTTTTTTGTATTGCACTTTCAGCGGCTACGTGTGTAGGAGATGCAGTTACTAATTAACGTCGATATCGACTATTATGTGCGACGTGGCGATTTCTGACACTTATCTCTTTCTTACCTACAGTTAAACAGTTATGCAGAAAATATATCTATACTATAATCTACTATTAAGTTACTGTGATACGAAACGCAATTCCATTTCTTATTTTTATTATTAAAAACATATTTTATTAAAACAATCTGGAATAGGCAACTCCACGCTTTCTCCCGCACAGCGGGGTAGTCATGGAGGGCTTAGTATAAAGACACTTCGTCTTCCACTTTCAACCCGAAATGGACACATTGCGTATAAAATTTGAAAACAAAATCATTGCTTATTTAATTCTATAAAATTAGATATATCTTAAAAATGTTTAGCAACAACGAAAAGAATCAATCAACTGTTTAAAGTTTGCTACGCATCTTGGTATAAGTAGCCTCAATGAAGAAACTTTACTTTTATGTATTTAAGAATTATTTTAAGCAATTTGTATCGTGAGACTAGATTGATTATAAACAAATATATGTATGCATACAAATACATTATAACTTATGAGTCACGTTCATATAAATAGGAAATGTAATCAATTTTTCACCTTTTTTTTTATATGAAGAACACGTCGTCTAAATAGTGGTTATGGATAAATAAGTTATAATTATATTAGTCAGTTGTACAAGCTGTATTATAAAATTGCATTTGCCCATTTTTATTTACCAGTAACATTCATAAAGAAACTAAATGAAACATTTTGTGAATTATTATTATGTAGCACTTCTCGTAGCACGTAGCAACGAAATAGTTACGTAATTAGTTGTTGCTTTTTCTGTTTTCATCAGTTCCATATATAAATATATAAATATAATTCAAAGGTGGCCGGTGAGCACAAATAACTTCACCAAAATCACGTTGCTTGAAGAACCATATAGAGAAAGGAAATAAAAAATGTGATATAATGCTATAATAGATAAATATTATTAAGAGATCCAATAACAAGAAAACAATTTTTACCTTTAATGAAACAAATAAATACTTACAATATACATATATAAGTTATACACACAACAACTACAATTATATCTTATATTATTATATAATATTTAGATAACTAAACATAAACAATAAGAAATACTGAATACTGAATATGAATGGAATAGATTTTTATAAAGTAGATTGTATTGTGTATCAAACACAATCGCATTTGTTTTTACGCCTTTCTCACAAAAATGTTAAAGCCCAATATGAGATTCCTAACCAAACCATGAGTGAGGAGGGAAAGTGGACACGTGGAATACGGCTGCTGGCCTCTTCACTGCTGCGGGCGTACACCTTATCATTTTGTTTATTGTTGCTCTTCTCCACGGTGAACATTTTTTCGTCCAAAAAGATAATTTGACGATGCTTTTTTCCCGCGTACTGCTTCAACAAAACGCGGGATCTCTTCACTCTCATGTCTATTAGATGCGCATCTAAACAAAAAACATCTAAAAATGTCCTGTTTTTCTGCAATAGGCTCATAGCCTAGGTCTTCAGTTAACCCCCTTTTGACCGTGGTTCTGCTTAACCCCATTTAAAGGGCTAACAGTTTCTGCTTGCGTATGGGATTTTTTTGGATTCGTGCCTTCACAGCTTTTATCACTGCTGGTGTCCTAACAGAGCAAAGACGACCTTTCAAACTTGAGTCCTCATTATACCGTTTGATGGTACGAAAAATCAATCTTTTGGTTAAATTTAATATTTATAGTATATTAAAAATGTGAGGTGGTGCGAAACCACATCGATGTAGCGCGGTAACCGCGACACGGTCTTCTTTAAGCGTCCACTCCATAATTAATAATACGCCAAATATGAGAAGAAAACACATTCTTATTTTCGCAAAAGATTCTAGATTCATATTTAAGAAACATGTTTTTGGCCAGCATTCCATAATTTTTGTCCATAAATGTTTTACGATTACGATTTAGAGTTTTCTGTCACACGAATAAAGAAATAACTTATACAACGTTGAGAGTCAAATTACTTTTATAGGTAAGCAAGAAAATTAAAAAGTGCATTGAAACTAAGATATATAAGTATAGTTTAAATAAACTTATCATGTTTGTGTAAATATAAAATTTTAAACAGATATATAATAAAGAATAAAGAAAATGTCATTCTAGTTATTAATATTTCTGATAAAGTTATCTAGTCAAGTAGCACCTATTTTCATTTATATAGTTATCTAAAATATTTTAATATTAACGACCCGCTTACGGGAATCTGCCACTTTTATCTCTTTTATTTTATATTTAAGCCCATTTGGGAATTTGTGAACTTTCTTTAATTATAAAATATAGCCTACAGCACTCCTGAATAGTGTAGCTTCCTAATTGTGAAAGAATTTTCGTGATCGGTTTAGTATTTCTGAAGATTAGATGACAAACAAAGCAACACACTTTACCTCTTAATTATATTAGTAAAGAATCTTTAAACGGCTAAAACTGGCAAGGATTCAAAATCACCTCGATATTGCAATACTTTTTTTACAACTTTTTTTAGCTGTGAGGAGACTGTTGTTCATAAGAATTATCATAGCAGGAGATGACAAGAGATAATGCTATATATTATGTATGAAATACAAATATTTTAGCAAACATTCTAAAAGCTTTATGTTTTTTATCAAGTGTTTATTAACATTTCATTTAATCAAAATAAATTTATTTTATAATTTTTATTCAAGTTAAAATGAAATAATTAAGAAGCCCACTGTAATACATGTACTCATAATAGTGTAGCTCGCACTCATATGTATATAGTACAATAAATATTTCTATTTATGAAGAACAACAACGTGGATGCGCAGATCAGTTGCACTTTCACTTTCAGTAAGCGCATGTTATTAGTTTCCTCTCGTTCATACTCCTGCCAATATACTATACGTCTAGATTTATCTATCACGAACCTGAGAGTCAATGACATTGCTTGCTTACTGCAGCACTATTTTAAAATATATAATCAGCTCTTACTTGTGACGTATTTCACCAAGTATGAATTTTAGTATACATCATTTTATGTTTAGATGCTTAAAAGGGATTTATAATACCATGATATTTAATAAATAAATTTATTTATAATATTATATTGTGTTATTATTTTTTTCGAGGTTGGTATAAATTGCTTGCAATAGCTCCGAAACACATAAAAGTAAAGTTTCGTTTTAAAGTTAATGTACACCAAGATAAATTAAGCAAGATTCGGATTGCCCGGCCACGTGACGTCTCCGTCACGTCAACGTCATAACGTCGTAACGTGTTTATTAAATCCATTTTTATATTATAAATGCGAAAGCCTGTGTGTTTGTCTGTCACGCTTTCACGGCTAATCTACCGGTCCGATTTGGATGAAATTTAGAATGAAAGTAGTACAAGTGGGTCTAACATGTGGGTCAACATAGGCTACTTATATTTACAAAAATCAACCTCTAAAGAGTTGAAATAGGGGATCAAAGTTTATATGAAAAATCTACACCGCTTGACCAATTTTAATGAATTTTGGCATAAATATAGTTGATAATCTAAGCTTAAGTATAAGCTGCTTAATTTTTTAAAAATACGCTCCCGAAGGTTGCAATACAACGAGATAGTTCACGTGGCGAAGCTGCGAGTGGACTGCTAGTATATATATATTTTACACTCATTAAGCAAGCAATCAAATAATGTTACGTCTTTTCCAATTACTCCAATAAAATATGCGTTTATTTAACTAAAACAACAAATAAAATTGTATTATGGTTCATAATGGTATGGTAAATTTACTATAGTAAAGTTCTGTTTCACTGACTGAATGATTCATCATCGCAGAGCGAAAACTACTGGGCACAGACGCATGATTTTTGGTCAGTACGTTTTTTTTTTATGATCTAGCCACTCACTAAGAAAGAATTTTTGGAACTTCAATCCATAAGTGGGTGAAATTATGAAAATTCTACACCTAAAAAAGAGAAATTGAAAGCTTAAATTGAAGTTCGTCATTTTTGATTTCAGAAATGTCATAATTTATTATAATTATATATTTAATACATTAAAAATATAATACAAGTTCCAGCGCTTACGGTTTTTTTCTCCTAATGAGTGAACTAAATGTTGGAAGTTTCTATGAAATGTCGTCGTTTTGGAATTTAGATATACAAAACTTTATGTGTTAGCCACTGATTATAAATAAGTAAATATATAATCCAGTGTGTTTTAATTGTGTAAGTTTTACGTATTCATTTTTGCACCCGAAAGGCATATTCTCATGTGTATATTAATGAACTTACTGTTTATTTTCCATTGACCATGCAGACAAAGCTGTCGGTAACAACGGCCAGTTACAGTATAGATGTATTTTCTGCATATGAATTGAAGTAGTAGGACAGAAAGGGATAAATATCAGAAGACGCCACGTCGCATATAGTAGTCGACATCAACGGTAATTAGTAACTGCATCTCCTACACACGTAGCCGCTGAAGGTGCAATACTAAAAAGGACAACACCATTTACAAACATCCGCTTCAGTTTAGACTTGACTGTTAGAAAGAGAAAATACGCATGTGTGAAGAAAATTGACTAGTGTGAGTGATCGTATTTCTTGCTAGTTTAAATGTTACCAGTAGTCTATTTCGAAAATGGCCTCAAATCGCCGTGGAGCCTGAGTTATGAGACAAATAGCTTCGCTTATCTTATGCTCTCCTAGTGACTTGAATCCCGAATGGCGTCAAATTTTCAAATTTTTCGAAACATACTACCGGGAGAGCATAAGTTAGTAAGAATAAATTACTCACACTAGTCAATTTTCCTCACACATGTGTATTTTCTCTTTCTAACAGTCTAAGTTAAGCTGAAGCGGACGCTTGCAAATGGTGTTGTCCTTATTTGTATTGCACTTTCAGCGGCTACGTGTGTAGGAGATGCAGTTACTAATTATTGTCGATATCGACTACTATGTGCAACGTGGCGATATTTAGTATTTGTCTCTTTTTATCCTGCTGCTGAAAATGTTATGCAGAAAGCATATCTATACCATAACCTGTTGACAAGGGAGTTCCCATTCAAATTATGCGACATGTACCGGGCGCGTATTGACCGTTTCAGGGCGCACATTAACTTTTGAGAACGTTTTCACAGAAGCTCCACGCTTTTTACCGCGCAGCGGGGTAGTCAGAGAGGACCTACTGTCTTACTTGATGATATATCTACTATATACTTGATGATATACGTTTACCTCTTTATAGTAAAAATGAAAGAGACGAGTCATATAAATGCGACAGTTTGATGTTTAAAGTTAAACTCGACGTGTCATATGGATGCGACAGTTTTATGTTAAAAGTTAAACTCGACTTGTCTTGGTATAAGTGAGCTTTATGAAAAAATCTTTACTTTTATGTATTTGAGAATTACTTCAATCCATTCATAATGTGGGAAAAAGATTATTTAGAACAAATATATGTATGCATACAAATACGTAACAAATTATCAGTCACTTTTACATAAATAGAAAAACAAATCAATTTTTCACCTTTTCATTTTGAACATCATGAACAAAATAACATTTGACAAGTCTTGTGGTTTTCGATAAAATAAGTCACATTTATATTAGTGAGGTTGTAAATTGTATTATAAAATCGCATTTGTCCATTTTTATTGACCAATAATATTCATAAAGTAACTAAATCAACTTATTAATTCTTATAATGTAGCATTTCGTAGCACGTAGCAGCGACATAGCTACGTACTTAGATGTTGATTTTTTTCACATCAGTGCCTTATTTATAGCCCTTCGAAGGTGCCAAGTTAGCACAAATCATTGCACCAATGTTACGTTATCGATTAAGAAGGTTACGGTCATCTTGTTGGGGACGAATTAATTTGGACTAAACAATAAAAAAAAATTATTCAAATCTTGTAACCATCAAGATATCGCTGTTTTATGAAGAACAACAACGTGGATGCGCAGATAAGTTGCACTTTCACTTTCAATAAGCGCAAGTTATTCTCTCGCTCATACTTCTACTATATAAATACATATATGATGCACTCATAGCTATGTATTATTTTATGTTTTCCTGGTAGCCCGTTTCAGAATAGACTACGAGTCTGCTGCTGCAAGCGTCACTAAGATTGTAATTTACTTTATTTGTATCTACAATATATTTTTTCTTGACATATAAGGTTTCGCTTTAAAGTCAAAAAAATATCTAGCATCTCAGTTCACTACACTTCACTTTTATAATTAAGCGTTTACGATAAAATTTTCGTATAATTGATGATAACTATACAAATAAGCAAAAGATTTTCCCCGGCATATTGTTTCAGAATACTCGAATAACGCAATCATTCAATTCATGTAACTATTTTCTTTTTTTTAACTTATTCATTTACATACAAAAATCGCCGAATTTTTAAAAACACACGTTTATACGCATATTGAACTACATTAACTTTACGCTTTTATGTACTTAATTATTACTACAATACGTACATGCATAAATAATAATAATATATCCATATTACATACAGATAAATTAAACATATATATTAACATAAATTTTAGAATACGTGTATTAATAAGCTATATCTCTAAATTTATCCATCATGAAGATAAATTTCATAAATTGTAGGGTCAATGACATTGCTTGCTACTACTACAGCGCGATTTAATAGTCTGCTCTTACTTGTGACGTTGCATATTTTGTATTGATTTTTCGGTGCTACATTTAGGTTATAGTATCAAGCTTTCATGAAGCACAAGAAGCTCTTTAATTTCCGTTTGTCACTATGTAAGAACGCTCACTTTGCTTATCGTCGACTAGTACTTTGTTTAAGTATAATCTTAGTATTATTAACTCATTTAGTTATTCAAGTATGTATCCATTTTAAACAACCAAACATGAAATTTAAATAAACGCAAAAGACAAAGGAGATTGAGAATATATTGCATTTTAAGATTACAAAATTACTTATAAGCGACATAAATTATATGAAGACTGAACTTAACACATAATATAATAGACAACAGAAAAAAAATGTAATAGGGCACGTGGAAAAATTGCAATGAGAAGAGAAACTGACTCTTATACGCGAGGTTGACTATAGCTTACTGTAGAGAGTGCAAAGTTATTATAGTGTAAACGTCTGAAGTGAATGCACTCGACTGCCTCGCATATCATGCAAAGCAGCTACTAAAATGGAGATTAGTTAATGTTTTGAGTATCATATATTCGATATTCAGGTATTCGTCAAATACACTTAAAGTATCATGCGCTTTGTTAAATATATTTATAATACCATGCTATTTATTAAATAAATTTATTTATAATATTTTAACTATTTATAAGTAAGGTTTTGTAAAGTTAATGTACACCAAGATAAGTAAGGCAAGGTTTTTATTGCCCGCCCTAGTGACACGTCTCCGTCAGGTGAATGTCGTAACGTCGGTGTTTACTAAATATATCCATATTTTACAGTCATTAAGCAAACAATTAAATAATTTTACATCTTTTCAAATTATTTCAATAAAATATGCGTTTATTGAACTAAAACAACAAATAAGACTGTATTATAGTTTGTTGTAAATTTATAGTAAAGTTCTGTTTCACTGACTGAACGATTAATCATCGCAAAGCGAAAACTACTGAACACAGACGCATGATTATAGAAAAACGTACTGAACGTTTCTCTATGAATTAGCCACTTACTAAGAAAGTATTTTTGAAAATTCAACCCATAAGTGGGTGAAACAGGGGTACAAACTTTCATTGTACGAAAGACGACGCTGCAGATGATGGCTTCTGCTGGCTGTGTTCCCTTAATCACCTTTTACGACATCCACGGGGCGAGATGTGGTAGTACTCAGCCGGCAACCACACGGCCAATATATTTTATATATTTAAAGGAACAATTGTTGTATATATATAATTTGAATATCGAAAACGACCCAGATTTTCTTAAAATTTAATATGTAGAGGGTCTCAGAGGAAAAAAATCGTTCAAGCAAGGTTTTATTTTTAGAAAAGGGTTTTTTTGGATTTTCAATGAAAATAGCAACAAAAATATCTGCGAAAATATCATTAGTATACGATTGTTAATTTCGCTATAGTTGACAACATTGTAATAGCACAGTTGGGGAAGTAGCTAGCGTTTTTGACCATAAGTCCACGGTTCGATCCTGATATCCTATAGTATGTATGTCACTGTTTTTAGCAAAGCACAGAACATGTTGTCGGATAAATAAAATATTATAGTATATATACTGTGAGGCGACTGTAAGTATACCTATGTCTTTAAAAACATCTCGCAAAGAATCTCTGGCTCTTATATTATAAATGGATCAAATTTGTATAGTAATCCGTCATTTTCAATATCAGAAAGATGAATTTATATATTACTTTATATATTAGTAGTCAATAAATCTCACACAATATCTGTTTTTCTTTTTCTAATTTCAAACTAATATACCTGCCTATACGACGATGAAATTAAATTATTAATATAAGTCGGTAGATTTATTTTATTTACACTTGCCATGTAACGCCAAATATTTGATTTCTTGTATTTGCGGCGTTTGACGTGTCAAACAAAAATTGCTTCGTTTATCGAAAATAAATTTAATTTTTCACAAACAGTTTTCATTAATAATGACTTATCGTATTACTAATCATTTGCGACATCGAATAGTGTCCATGCATGAAAATAAGAAAACAATTCAAGAAATCACAGTAGTAAGAAATTGATCGCAGCGGAATTCAAACACGCGCCTTTTGAAAATTCAAGTTCAAATTTTAATACGTTTTCTAAATGTATTTTTCAATGATATGTTATATTTTGAAAATGTAATCAGAAAATTGTTTTTATTTAGACCTGACTTATTAACTGAAACCTTATTTCTGTTTTAGAGGAATACTACTAAATTGTGAATAAGAAGATGGGCAGAGAGTGGCAATGTCACTCATCATAAGAGTAGTGGTCGGCCTAGAAAAACAACTGCAGTTCAGGATAATGAAATTATCCAAACTTTTATAATTGATCCATTTAAACCAACACAAACGGTGGCAAATGTCAATCAAGTGTCAACAACTAACACATCGTTCAATAAGTCCCGGGACTAGCGTAGAAATGGTGCTAATAATGGCATTTATATAGGTACCAAGGTTCGGAAGTACTAACCTTGAGATAAGATGTGTCAAAATTTGATTTAATTCGAAACATAACCATGAAAGCTATAGTAGTGAGAAGTGAGGCTACCTTTGCAATTATGAAAAAATGAACCAAAACGAGTTTCGTGTGTTGATAACACATTTGCCTTCTAATGGAAAAAAAACACTGTTCAAGCTCAGCAATGGCTTGAAAAACGTTAGCCGGACTCTACTCTGTAGAAAACAACCATTTGTCGGTAGTATGCTGACTTCAAACGCGGTCGTGCTGATACAAATGATGAGGAGCGTTCGGTTCGGCCAAATGAGCCAGTAACTTCCGAAAACACCAAGCAAGTATTGAAAATCGTGATGGGTGACCGCAAAATGAAAGTGCGCGAGATAGCTAAGATGGTGAACATATCAACTGATAGTGCATTTACTATTTGGCATCAAAAATTGGGTATGAAAAAGGTATTTTCCAAATGGGTGCCGCGTTTGGTCACAATGGAACAAAAGCAACAACGTATCAAAGATTCGGAGAGCTGTTTCACACTGTTTGCTTGCAATAAACAGGATTTTCGCATCGATATGTGCTAGTGGGCGAATCAATGATTCACTATTTCACTTCGGAGTCAAGTCGGCAGTCAGCTGAATGGCGTACGACCGATGAAGACAACTCGAAACGTCCAAAAATACAACAGTCGGCCGGCAAAGTGATGGCGTCCGTATTCTAGGATGTGAGTGGTATAATTTCCATTGACTTCCTCTAAAAAGGAAAAGCCATCAATAGCGACTACGAGATGGTGTTATTGGATCGTTTAAAGGCCGAAATAGCGAAAAAACGCCCACACATAAAAAAAAGAAAGTCATCTTTCATCAAGACAAGCCACAAGTCAATTAAAACGATGACCAAATTCAACGAATTAGGCTTCCAACTGCTTCCTCATCCTCCGTACTCGCCGGATCTGACCCCCAGCGACTACTGGCTCTTTGCGGATCGCAAAAACATACTCCAGGGAAAACGATTTGGCTCCAAAGAGGAGGTGATCGCTGCTACTGAGGCTCATTTTGAGTCAAAAGACAAATCGTTCTACAAACATGACATTGAAGAGTAAGAGAAGCGTTGGAATGATTGTATTAGACTTGAAGGAGATTATGTTGATGAATACTAAAGAACTTTGTCGATAAAATGTTGTTTTCATAGTTAGTCCCGGGACTTATTGAACGTTGTATTACAATACGTCGTCGACTTAAATCTGCCGGTTTTAAAAACAGAATCCCAGCTAGGAAACCCTTACTAACAGAAAGACAATAGCGACTTAGATTGGCATTTGCAAATGAATATTTAAATTTTGATTTAACAAATGTAAGCATACCCATATGATTTAACATGTAGGCAGGTTGATGAAATTTCACAAGGAATCGTCTATACTAATATTATAAAGAGGGAATATTTCACTTTTTGCTTGTTTGTTGCCATTTATCTCAAAAACTACTAAACAGCGAAAAGCCACACCAATTTATATCGGTCATTTATTAGCGAGCATGACCTAAATGACTACATTTTATATAGATAGGAAGACAGGTTTCCATAGGGAAAATTATTTTATGTAAACAATATTTATATACTTAATCGTTTTAATAAATCAAGACCAAATAAATAATTGTTATAAACATTTAACAATAATGAATTGAAAATATGTCGTTATAAATTGTTTTTCTACATGAAAAGGTTTTTTTGTCGACGAGTGACGGTCGGGTATCACTTAGTACAAACAATACCCGGTACAACCCAAAAAATATATTAAACAAAGATCTGGACGCACCACGTGCGGTGCTTGAGGCTGGATGTCGTCAGCCGGACCCGGTGAATTGTGCGAGATGATATACTGTCTCACATTTTATTACCAACAACACGTATCAGTTACTCCGAAATGGCACCTATATATGTGGTGCAAGATAATAGTCCGATCCATAATTCTAGAATAACTCGTGAGTGGCTTGATACTCAAAGAGAGGCTTCAAAGTTAATTGCCCTGATTTGAACCCCATTGAAAATCTGTAAGGCTTAATGCTCCAACAATGGGATCTAACTCAGTCTCGAACATATGAGTCTCTACGTTGTCACGCTTTTGACATTTGGGAGTCATTACGAGGCACGCAAGTATGTGCCAATATGGTTTCGTCAATGCAAGAGAGGCTACAGGACGTTATTAATGCTAATGGTGGCCATACTACCATTTTAATTTACATGTATATATAAAAACTTGTATATACAAAATAAAATAAAGTAATTAGTTGAATAAGTTGATTAGGCAAATAGAAATATAGAAAATATTTATAATGTGTTTTTTGTTTTACACTCCCAAATACATAATACTAATACAATTTGATAAAATATTTTAGCCCTTTTTTAAATTTTCTTACTTTAAGAAGGACGAGGTTATCAATTCGGTTATATTTTTATATGTCTTACCGCATAATTAATAACTGAGTGAATAAATTTTGATAGTTCCTTTTTTTGTTAAATAGCTAGTAATTATGTGATCCCATTTAAATTTAGTCAAGATCTGACCAGCAATTTTTGAGTTATTCATAATCCTTACGAGTATTACAAATGCGAAAGTAACTCTATCTGTGTCTGTGATACTTAATCACGCGTAAACTACAACATCGATTTTAATTGAAACCAATGAAATTTGGTACAAACAACGCCTAGAGACTAAGAAAGGTCATAGGTTACTTTTAAATCCGAAAAACAGACTGAAAATTTTGTATGGGAACGTATGGGATCCAACTCAAAAATACTAAATCAGTTTTAACGAAGCTCTCAACATCCGAAAGCTATATTTTCACTACGTAATGTAGGCTACATTAATTTTTAGCAACAATTAGGATCCGCACTAAAACTTGAGTAATGTAACACAAGGTGTAAAAAAATGGTCACAAGTATCTCAACAGAGAAAACCTCTCCGATTAGAAGGCCAACCTACATTCCGAAGGAAAAGAAATTCTTGAACTTGAAATTCACTAAAATCATGTAATATTCTTTATTAGCTTAACGCTATATCTCGCACATAGCAGGGTAAGCAGAGGGAAGCTAGTGCTAAGACACACACACACACACACACACACATTCTTGTGTCTACGACATTCTATCAATGTCACCACCTACATAAACATTGTCAGTTTTGGAGTCGGTGTCAGCCATGTGAGCTTATGACTATTTCAAGGATATCCTATATTAATCATAGAACAACAACATAGACAGATACAACTGGACACAAAGACAGTAATGAATGGAAGCGGTATAGTGAGAATGGAAGCGAGCTGAAGAATTCGAAGAACGCAAACGCGGGAGTCGGCCTGCGCGGTGGCGAGACGTGCATAATATAGTTATAATCTCCATGTGGCTGACACCAACTCCTGATATTTTTTACTTCGGTGAACTATAATTATATATTTTGATAATTGTTTTTAATTGTAACCATGTGTTGAATCATATATGAAGTGTAAGTGGGTAACAGTGTTTAAATTTATAGTGTAAAATAAAATTTTCTACAAGAATTTGAAACGGCTCGAAGGATTTAATTGAAACTTTGTGGAGTTTTTGTCAATATATTCAACTGTAAAATGTACAGTCAACATTACCAGTTTTTTCGATATATCCAACTGAGCGCCTGATTTTCCCAAAAGCCATTTAAATTCCTTATTTAATGATTTTTAAAATTTATGTAAAGAAGATGATATTTTCTTTTTTTAAAAAAGTTGTTTTTATGGGGAATTTACTGACAATTTCAATACGTTTCTTTTACAATCAACAGCTACTGATATATTAATGGTTAAAGACAAAAAGATCCTTTTCCAGTTAGAGTTCGATATCTCAGCGAGAAGTATATGTATCGAATTTTTAACAACAGCAAGTTGAAGATATATAAACAAGTTATCCGATCCATATAATAGTTAAGTTAAAAAAATGTTTCTGACATTTTAGACCAAAAAAAAAAAGTGAAAAAAAATCGAGTTTTTTTCTCTCTTGGTATTCGTCAAACTAGAGCGGGACATGTCGCTTGAAAATATTTTCCATCTTAAGATCTCAAAAGTAGAAATTTTAAGCTTCTAAATGCTTGATTATTTATTTCAATGCGACTATTTTTGAGGAAAATACAGGCACTTAAAAAACCTCAAAATTATATATAAACGTAGGGATATCAGATATTATTGCCCCCCTAGTTGATGTCACATATTTATGCTTCGAAAGATTGTCACAAAATTCTGTGTTAAAACACTGTGAGTCTTAGTGTTTAATGATTTGGCGAAGTATTTTATTATCATAAAGTGCCACCAGTAAACCGTCAATACATCGGTCGTCATCGGTCACGTAGCGCTAGTCAAAGCGCATAGGCAGCGTATAGAGGCGAGAATCAGAGTCCAAATTTCTCAAGCTAGCCAAAACCACTGAAGAAACCAATACCATCGACTCCACGCGAGAGGCAACATAACACACGATCAAATGTAAAAACCTATGTTTAGACAGATTTCACAACGAGATTTTTTTTTATCTGCGACTTGGACTTATACTGATTATGTTGTGCAAGTTGAAGGTTAAATTATCTAAACTCTTACTGAAGTTACTTTTAGGGCAAGGACCTCTATCAAAGTATTTCTTACAAAACTTACAACAGTTTGTTCTAAGTGACATAATTTGGTCCAAATATAATTGAACAACAGACTTTCAATCCATCTTTACGATATTTTATTTTCTTTCTTTAATATAACTTATATCATACTGCAATATGTAAATATACAACAAAATTCTAACGAAAATGTTAAAAAGAAATATTTTTTAAAAATATTTTTTTTTGTTTAATATTATAAGACAAGGACCTCTATCAAAGCATTTCTTACAAAATTTACAACAGTTTGTTCTAAGTGACATAATTTGACCCAAATATAATTGAACAACGGACTTCCAATCCATCTTTACGAAATTTTATTCTCCTTCTGCAATACAATATAAACCTATGTATATCATATTGCAATATATAAATATACAACAAAATTCAAAAGAAAATGTCACTTCCGTCAATAGTAAAAATAAATATCTTCAGATTTAAGTTTCAATTAGGTTTTTCTTAGGAATATCTGCAGCTGTATTAAATCATGCTATCCATCATACACCTAAGAGAGAGATAATTGTGTAGCTACAACAACGTTTGCATGAACGTAATCAGTTGATTAAATTGATAGCCTCGAAATTGCCTTAGAAGTGATACCGTCGTCGGACAATCATAAAGTGATAGTAATCATAGCAGGCAAAGAGTTACAGGAGAACATGAGAGACAATGTCAAATTAAATTCCTTAAGTTGTTGTGAGAGAATATGGACATGGCAAACACATCGTTTTATTAATATAATCAATTTGAAGTTAGAATCTAATTCATTTATCGTACAATGTTCTAAGAAATAAACACTAATATGGAATAAAAAAATCTTCCAAATTTCAGTACAAGTAAAATAAAGTAACAACAACTATCTACATTTAGCGCGAAGATTTCAGCAGCGGACTCATAGTCTACACTGAAACGGGCTACTAGGAAAACATGAAATAATAGGACATAAATATGTTTCGCATCAGATACACTCACTGGTGTAGCTTGCACTCGTATATGTATGTATATAGATGAAGTGACAGGAGCCCAATAACATGTGCTTACTGAAAGTGAAAGTGCAATTGATCTGCGCATCCACGTTGTTGTACAACATAAATAGGAACCTTATATATAAAAAAATAATGATATCATAATATAACTTATAAAATAATAATTAATAAATACCTCATTGTTTCGCCACATTGGTGCAAACAGGTTACCATTAAATATTGACCACTTATTAGGTGTACTCGTTTTGTTTTTAGTTGCAAAGTCAGAGAGAATGAAGTATCAAACGATATAATCGCAAACGAGACTTCTACAGTCGATATAATCGAATAAAACATGAAAATGGAGACAGCGAGACGACAGCCAAGTTCGCAATCAAACTTAAGACAATAATATAATTAGAACCGTTCAAAGATATATTATAATTATATGTGTGAATGAGTAACAACACAATAACGTAAGAGAAAAATTAAACGAAAAAAAAAAGCAACAAGAAGAACAACAAAGGCACGGAGTTGTGTCCGTGAAAACAAAACAGTCTATTATAAGAAAAGTCGCAAATCTGAAATCTTTGCTTCTGATAAAAAAACTAGCAGATACCTATTTCAGAGATTGTAAATATTGTATCCCTAAGAAGGAGAAATAGAGATTGATAATTGAATTAAATTGAAGTCCATAATTTTTGATTTCCAAAGCATGCAACTTTATTGATTGGCTACTAATTATAAATGAGTATAATACATGCTCCAGCATTTATGGTTTTTAAAAAAATATTTTCAATATATTTTATATTTTTAATTTTATGTTCCAGTGTGATTATATTATAGAAGTATTACGTGTTACAGTGTTTTTCATTAACCACGCAGGCGAAGGTGTCGGTAACTACGGCTAGTTATAGTATAGGTGTATTTAGGGCTTAACAATTTAAGTAGTAGGACAGAAAGGAATGAATATCATACATCGCCACGTCACACATAGTAGTTGATAACGACAATAATAAGTAACTGCATCTCATACACACGTAACTTTAGTAAGTGCAATACAAAAAGGACCAGACCATTTATGAAAGGTTTGCTTCAGTTTAAGCTCTACTGTTAGAGAGAGAATATACGCATGTGTGAGACATAATGACTAGTGTGAGTAATCGTAGTTCCTGCTAATTTATACTCTCTTCGTGGAGCCTGAATCGATAATAAACAATGAACTCTGCTTATTTTATGTTATACTGGTAGTTTGTGTCAAAAAGGGCCTGGAACTCGCTATAATCGTTGAGGTCAATTCGACACACAACAAATAGCTTCGCTTATTTTATGCTCTCCTAGTAACTCGATTCGCAAATGGCCTCAAATTTTCGATATTTTCGAATCCAAATACTAGGAGAGCATAAATTAGTAAGAACCACGATCACTCACACTAGCCCATTTTCCTCACACATGTGTATTTTTCTCTTTCTAACAGTCAAGTGTAAACTGAAGCGCACGTTTGTAAATGGTGTTGTCCTTTTTTGTATTGCACTTTCAGTGGCTACGTGTGTAGGAGATGCAGTTACTAATTAACGTCGATATCGACTATTATGTGCGACGTGGCGATTTCTGATATTTATCTCTTTCTTACCTACAGTTAAACAGTTATGCAGAAAATATGTATGTATGTGATCGCAATTCTATTTGCCATTTTTATTATTAAAAATGTGTTTTATATAAGCAACTTAGTGTAAAAGGGTTTAGTGTAAAGACACTTCGTCTTACACTTTCAACCCGAAATGGAGACATCGAGAATTTAATTTGAGGGAGAATTTAATCAAAATCATCGCTTATTTAATTCTCTGCTTGACGATTTACATCTAGATTAGATAAATCTTAGAAATGTTGGTGGGACTGTTTAAAGTATGCTATACGCATCTTGGTATAAGTAGCCTCAAGGAAGAAACTTTACTTTTATGTATTTAAGAAGTATATTAAGCAACTTGTATCATGAGAATAGATTAATTTAAAACAAATTTATGTATGCATAAAAATACATAATAACTTATCAGTCACTTTCATACAAATAGGATATCAAATCAATTTTTCACCTTTTTCTTTTTTTATATGAAGAACACATCGTCTAACTAGTGGTGTGGCTATGGATAAAATAAGTTATAATTATATTAGTCAGTTGTTCAAGCCCCAATATCTACTAGCATCGCTATATTGTTTTATATCATATATAAAAATGAATTTGGAGCTAGAATCCAATTCAGTTATCGTACAATGTCAGAAATAAAAACTAATAATTAATAAAAAACAATTAAATTTCTTTTAAATTTCGATGCAAATAAAGTAAATTACCATTTTGGTGACGCTTGCAGCCGCAGACTCCAGTCTATTCTGAAACGAGGTACTAGGAAAGATATGAAATAATACATATGCAAATACTGGTGTATTTTGCACTTGTATATGTATATACAGTGGAAGCATGAGCGAGAGGAAACCAATAACATGCGCTTACTGAAAGTGAAAGTGTAACTGATCTGCGCATCCACGTTGTTGTTGTACTTCATAAATAGAAACTTATATATGTTGCAAAATTATTTAGCATATCTGTTCATTACATTTTTATTTTAATAATTTATCTTTTACGGCAAAGAACATATTATAATATAAAAAATAGTTATAAAAATGTTGCATTACGATTATATATTGAACTCTTAGGAGTATGAAAGAAAAAAGAACAGAAAAAGGAAAATAATATTTAATATTACGTTAGTACATAATAATTTCCTTCTTTTTGAAGTTTTAAAAATATTACCAATATAATTCACAAAAACATACATACTATCATAAGCAAATATAAATTATATTTCAAGATAAAATAATTTAATAAAACTCGCAAACACGACGTGACGTCACAGCTTCCGTCACTACTACAAGTAGACATCACGTCACTGACGTCCAGACAAACTTATTGATGACGTGAAAGTCACATTGATCCACATACCATCTGTTGCTTACGCGGCTAGTTATTCGTTCTTTTAATAATACCATAATTATTATAACATTTATTGCTTAGTGAAATATTTACTTAAAAATTAAAATAATCGGTTTGAGGCCAGTCATAGCGCAAGGGTACATAAGTGTGACTATAAACGAGACTGGTTGTGGATTCGATTCCGAATCGAGGAAAGGAAATATTTAATACACAAAGCCTCCAGAATTCGGCCAAAAGCTTGGAACGGAGTGTCTTAACACTAGGCATCACCTGCCTGTTGTGTGGGGGGTGCAGCGTGAAGCTAAAAAAAAAATTAATTAATTTTCTTAATAAATAATGTAAGTTTTCTTGTCATCTCAAATTTCAAAGTCACCTTTGTAAAAAAAAGAGAGCTGCTTTCGGAACTATTCTTAACCCTGCATCAACCATTTTACTAGGAGAGTATAAAACTAAAAGCAGTGTTTTCTAGCTGAGTTTCACCTATATGTATATAGTACACATAGATATAATATAAGCACATCATAATCAGCAGTCACAATTTGAAAACAGTGCCATCTCTTTGAAAACAGGGCCCGTGCCCGCTTTTGGTACTTTTTGATAGTACTGCAGCGATTTCAAAACAAGAAAAATTAGCCCTAGCTAAAAGTATGTGTTTTATTTATTATAAAACTTTAACATCTTTTTTTGCGATGTTAAAATTATTAAAAAACGGTAGGTTATCGATAATGACGTGCTTTCCATTCCAATGATTTCATGTTCATAAGTTAAATAAATGTTGCAAAGAACGTATTTTACTATCAAAAACTTTACATTTTTACGAATACTGATCTAATTAAACCCCAAGTTTTAGTGTACATGATTTTTACAACATACCATAAGAAAAAAAATAAAAATATTCGTATTAAATATATTTACATTAACAAAAATCATAATGTACACGTGGAACATGTATTAGTATATTATATTTTTAAATATGTCCCCATATCGTACTACCATCTCTGAAGATAAACGTCGTAAGTTGTAAAGTCAATGACATTAACTTACAGCACAATTTTAAAATCAATAACCAGCGTTTACTTGTGACGTCGCACTCTCTCTATTGATTTTCCGGTACTACAATTAGGTTATAGTATTAGGTTCTCATGTAGTACTAGAAGCATTTTAATTTATGTTTTTTCACAATGTATGAATGTTTTCTTTGATTATCAACGTTATTATTTGTTTAATTGTAATTTAGATATTATTAAGCAAATCTTTTAGCTATTGAAGTACGAGTATGTCTTTTATTATACAACTATTGCACACCTTTAACCTTAAAATTCTCTCATTATACTAAATAAGTGGGAAAGACAAAAGAAGGCTCCCGAACGAAATTGAATGAGCAATATAGTACTATGTTACATTTTTAGATTACAAAATTACTAGAAACATTATGAATTATGTGAAAATTCAACTTAAAAATATCAGTGAATTTTGCGCTTTGCCTCGATACCAGTGTGAAGGAAATGACGTATTAAGTATTTCAATTCCAATGAAATATTTAAGTTCCTCCTTGATAGATGGTAATCGAACCCACAACCAGTCGCATTTGCAGTCGCACTTTGTGCCTCTGTGCCATGACTGGCCTCAACTGGTTCAAGCGGCTTAGAATTTTCACACAAACTTTTAACCGTTATTCCAACCCTATAGAGTTCGATTACTGAGAAAAAGTAACCTAAACGAAGCGTTTTAAATTTAACCCGTTTTAGCTACCAGCAGCGGGAATTTCAATCTTAAATCGTAACGTCCCTTAAAAGTCGGTCGCCGTGGTGGTAGGAGATTTCCCTATTCCCACTGATTTCTTCCCTCCTTCACCCTCTAGGCCGGTAAAACATCCACATCTCGTATCTTAATATTTTAGATATCTATGGGCGAAGACTTACCATCGGGTGGTTTCTGCTCGTTTGACTTATTTATGCAAAGCGATTTCTTAGAAAAGCTGTCTGCTTAGGGATTTTTTCTTTCTTTCCTTTTTTGACATTATTTCCGCTTTGAAGTACCGTTTTGACCACCTACGCGACGCACAGGAGGGTAACGTGTTTATGTTTGTTCCTCTATGGCATAGCAGAGATCAAGTGGCTTGGCCGATTTTGATGAATCATATCATGTCAATCGAATTTCATAACTTTGTGACTGCCACTAAACACATAATAGTAACCAAAATTTAACGTTGCAACGACCAGTTACGATATTGTCAAAATGAAAAAATAAAAATAAACAATCAAATGTTTCTAGTAGCGGTATGGTTGAATAGCTGATTAAAAATGATTAAAAATGGTTTACTCTGACATTTTTCATTTTAGACAGCTGTTTAGGATGTATACCAATTTAAAGTCAGGTAAACAACTATCTTCGCATTACTAAGATTGCAAAATATACCGCATTCTCATAAAAAAGTCAATGAGGACTAACTAAAAAGTGAAAAATAAAAAAACAAATCATAAAAACAAAAACCCGACTAAAACAAAAAACCCGACCCAAAACACAAATTATATATTGTATCCTATATTTAGATTTATCAACCTACATTATTTTTTTTTGAAAATAATTGTTACAAAATGCGACTGTATATAACAGTCGCCGTTCCGTCGCGGGTAAAAATAACAAATAAAAATATTATAAAATATATTGGCAAATTTATAGTAAACTATAGAATACATACATATATGTATATCTTGCATAGCATTTTAAGTACTACGACAGATAGAGACAAATATCTGAAATCGCCACGTTGCACATAGTAATCGATATCGACGGTAATTAGTAACTGCATCTCCTACACACGTAGCCGCTGAAAGTGCAATATAAAAGAGGACAACACCATTTACAAACGTCCGCTTCAGTTTAAACTTAACTGTTAGAAAGAGAAAATACGCATGTGTGAGGAAAATTGGCTAGTGTGAGTAATTGTGGTTCTTGCTAATTTATGCTCTCCTAGTGTCTTGCTTCAAAAAGTTCAAAAATTTGAGGCCATTTGCGGATCGAGTCACTAGGAAAGCATAAAATAAGAGAAGCTTTCGCGTATCGATTTGAGGTTCCGGCGATAGAGAGACGAGGCCCTTATCGAACCAAGCTACCAGATGAATATAAAACAAACCGAGTTCCACGGGAGATTTAGTAAATTTGAAATGAGTGTCAAAAGATATATTTAATGCTAATGTTAATCAAAAAATATCACATTTACAATTTATAATAGGAATAATACATGTGTATTGCTGCGGCTGTTACCTTGTGCTTAAGTAAAAATTCAAAATAATGTATTAGGATTTATAAATAGGATACATCACAGGCCACATTATACTTTTAATTAAGTATGAAAATTTTAAAATACGGAAGATTATAAATAATAATCATGTATAAATTTATTATTAAATGCTGTTATTACAAATAAGTGAAAGCTTAATCCAGCCTGATCCCTGGTCAAAATGAAGTTCCTTTCTCTTTTTTAATATTTTTTGTTACTTCAGAATAATCATTTTTTTTTGTTGAGTTTTGGAAAATACCAGACTATTAGACTTTAGAAACATTACTTATTAGGATTTTTTCTTATGTATTTAGTTAAAGTTAAATTAATAAAAAAAGAGTTAATATTAACATATTCATTAATATATTATTATATGTTAAAAAATTAACTAAATACATAAGTAAAACTCCTAATGAACGTTACTTATTTGTATAAATTATTAATTAATATAATTATTCCCCTGACTGGGAATTGAACATGTTCACAATCCATTGCGTTGGCTGTCAGACGCTGTCCCACTGCGCCATGATTTTAGATTGATTCTTAAAATTTTAGAGGAAACTGGACTTTATACTACCCGGACCAGTGCCCACTTTGTTGGGCGTTTATTAAATTTTTGTGATGCTATTGTATTTTGTATTTCTTAGTAGGTACCAAGCTATATTAAGTTCATTGTTTAGAATTAGCTGTCATTGGATGTGTGTGTGGTATTTATATTATTTGTTGAAAACTTCCCGGAATATAATGTTTGAGGTTAATTTGTTATCTGGCAGCAAAATATGTTGGTTTAGTGGAGTTATAATTCAAACTACAGATAAGCCAACATAACGATACCGGCCAGTAAAAATGTCTTAAATTAAATATTAATATAAATTAAGCTTCTAATATACAAATAAATTCGATTTTTCTAAATATTTTTAAATTTCATAATATTTAGAAAAATCTACGCTGTGTTCAACTATATTCAAAGATGGCGGCGCTGCGCGGCAACCGCGTTAAGTAATTTATATTACAAATTTTACGTTTTTCATAGAGAGAATATTCTAAGTATTTATTGCCTTACCTTTGCCAATATTATTATATTATTTTGTTAATATTCATTTTATATTACGTTTGTTTAAATAATGTAATAAGAACTCACCAAGAAATTCTTCATAATTTACAAATATGCATCTCGCCAATGATGAAAAGCACTAATTTACAATATTTCGATTCCTTTTTATTTTAAATGTTAATTTTACTAATTTAATAAAGACTTCCTCGTATTAAATTTATATTATTTGAATTTTAATATTAATAATTTACTGAACGTCACTTTTTCACTAGCCACGCATCCGCCAAGCCCCTTTTCTTTTTTTTAATTTTAGAAACTATAATCGACAACTCGTACAGCCATCGATATTGTTTTATAAAAATGTAAAATCGTTTTTATTTTTTGTTTTAAAATATTAAATAAAATGATATTTTTATAATTATTAAATTCATTTAAATTATTCAATAAATATTTTATATTCCTACAATTATTTATGTATGCTGTATCGTTACAATCTGTGTGTCGTTACGCTGTGTTAAGTCCAATGGCTAGTTGTTCGTTCTCTTGATCTTATAATAAAAATTATAATATTTATTATTAATTCATTATTTATTTCAAAAATTATATTGAATTTTTAATAAGTATAATCTATGTTTTGTTTTGTATATGTCATCTTATAAAGTTTCGGTTGAATGCACAGAGAATAAATAAATAGGCGATTAAATGAGGCCTCACGTATCTCTTTTAAATCTATTTTTTTGTTATATGTTTATTTACATCTTACAAGTTGTTATAATTATATAAGGTTATACGTTATAGATACAAGTATCTTTTAAATAATAAACGATTTTTTTTACTATAAACTATTTCTAAATGTTTTATCTTTAGATATATAATAAATATACAGACATTTGCACGAATTGATACCATAAGTTGGTAATACTGTCGATTGTACAGTTCAGGTACTGAACAGGTTAGGTACTTCTTATAGTTTATAAAAAAATGGGTTAGATAAATAGGTTAGTAAAATAGGTTTTCTTCAATATTCCTTGACAGGTTTTTCCATGAAATAAAAATCATACTATATTTATTGTCTGCGGAGTACATAAAACAATAATATTTCAAATTAATTTGCATATTCTGTTCTCAATAGATTTTAGAATTAGGCCCAATGAAAATATGCGTATCATCATATACTTTAGAACTTTAGAACACTTAAATTACTGAAAAATAATAATTTATCGCTGACCAGTTTTTTAATCTTAAGTTAAATAGCAGCAATGTGAAATACTAAAAAAAGGCAAAATTAGTCCTCTATTAAAGTTTTCTGTTAAACTTATGTAAAAATCATGTATGACAGAATTGTTTCCCTCTAAAAGTTCTAAAAAAAGTCCACCGCAGCATACGTCTATCTTTTAAGGGCGACTTAAAACATAACTTTTTTTATTACGTTTCTATACTCGTGAAACTGAACATGAGATTGCCGTTTACATTTTAGAGATGCGGATGGCGTGGGTAGCGCGAGGCACACTGCTGCAAAAAATACTAAATATTTTTTTTAAATTCACCCTAATTTATTTCAAATGTATTTTATAAGCATTACATTAATTTAATTTTGAACAAATCGTCTTTTACATTATTTAATTTCTAGGAATATCATTAGTTGGCTATAGCGTGCGCATTAACAGTTTCATTGGGCTTTAAGCGTTCATATTACATAATACCGCTCTGATCCTACCAGACACAGAGACACGTGTTGAAGTCTTTAAGAAACTTGTGATATTTTCCGCCTCAGATTTTCAAAATAATAAATTCATTTTTCGTAACCCATCACAATTCGATACAAAAATTAGTTCCTTTCGTGGTGTTAAATAAGCATTTTACAAGTGACTTTACGATTTTTCATTCAACGTTTATTCAAATTATGCGGGACATAATTACTGTGTATTGGCCATTCCATACAAACGTTTGTTGATAATTTCTTATAATACATGTAATGCTTCTGCTGATTGCCGCCATCATCCTCATCCTCATCAGTCAATCATCCAATAACTTCTGTAATTGCTTATCTTTACGTAAATGTGGTTTATCAGACCGCTCACTGTCTTGTATATTAAAACCACCACTTCTGAATTTTCGAAACCATCGTATCATCGTATTTACCATATGTTTCTACCAGCAAACAATGACTTTCACCAGCACTTGAATAAGAAAAGCAATGCTTGCCGCAAATGTTCCTTTTCAGGCACAAATATTGTCATTGTCAAATATTTGTGTGTATTTGTACTTTAATATCATACGAACAGAACTGTCGGACTGTATGTTTGTGTCGGCTAATCTTATATTTAATATCTGGAACGAATGGACCTGTTTTGACAGGAGTTTTATCGGCAGATATCTGTGTAATAAGAAGTAACTAAGGCTAATTTTATTTTAAAATTATATATTTTTTAATTCAACGTGGACAAAGTCGCAAGAATAGCATAGCATAGCATAGCATACTTACTATAAACTTACGCTCGTAGCACGTAGCTACGAAATTGCTACGTATTATGAACATTAGGATATTTCTTCGAAGTTTTGAATGATCTGTCTATATCTACTAAGTGAATAAGAAAAATACTTTCTTTAATTTTCTATTGTTTAAATATATTAGTCTAAATTATTCATATTAAAAAGAATTAAATAATGAAAAACTATTTCGTATATACCTAATTTAAGACCTTTTTTTTATATTAGAATTACTTGTTTGGTAAAGTTACAACCAATATATAATTTCCATAAAATTAAAGTATCATTTTATTGTTGTGATTTCAATTAAGTACGATCAATAGTTATTATGTGGCCAGTCGTGGCGCAGAGGCACAAAGTGTGACTGTAAAACGACTGGTTGTGAGTTCGATTCCCACTTGAGTCGAGTCGAAGTGCGGCGTTAAGTTCCGCCACTTAACACGTTACACCTCCAAAATTTGACAGAAAGTGGAGATCGAAGTGTCTTAACTCTAGGTTCCCTCTGTCTACCCTACTATATATGGAATACAGCGTAAAGCTAAAAAAAATATTATTATATTGGTCACTTACTTTATTTTCACTTAATTTTATATTAATTTTAAAATCATTACTATTAAGTAATGACTTCACATATTGGTCTTTGGTGTTCAAATTTGGAGATGATTTGTAATACAGAAGATATCGTTCTTAAAATTAAATGATATATAAATATAAATGATATTTAATGCTGATCTTCAATATGATAATTGATTAAACAATTTAAATATAACCATGCCGTAGAGTGAGAATGGAATCTACAACAGCTATTTTGCACTACAATGGTCTCAATGTTTATTTGTCTATAACAGCTAATACATAACCATTCTTAGTGAGGCCAAATATATTGTTTCTTAGAGTTTAGTTTGTATATCGTGGTTCTTAATTCAAACTTTCATATCTTTTATGTCTGAAGATGAATAAAAATGTCTTTCACGTTAACAATTTTTATTAAAGAGGCATTTAAAAAGACATTTAAAGAAAACGTATAAAAATTTGAACGCAGCGGGATTCGAACCCGCGCCTCCTGAATACCGTTCAGGAGGCGCAGGTTCGAATCCCGCTGCGTTCAAATTTTTATACGTTTTCTTTAAATGTCTTTTTCAATTTTCCTAAGTGTGGAATAACACTTTAAAAATGTTTAAAAGAGGCATTTACTTATTTCTTATACTTTAGCTGGACTTAGTCCTTTATCAGTTGCAAGTTTAGTTAAGGCGGCTTATCCATATTTTTTATATACCATCATGATTCTTCATTAAATGTTCCACTTTTCAACAATAATGACACCCTGAGTCTGAGTTCAAAAGCTGTATAATAAAAAAGTTTCATTCAAATCTGTGCAGTACGTCAAAATAAAAGAACAGAAAATAGACCAACAATAATTACATAAATCATAGATTTATATTCTTTTATTATTTCATATCCATTAATATAAAATGAATTTATGATTTTAAGTGAAAATTAATTATTTGTAAAACAATTTAGTATGCAGATTCATTTAATAATATCAAATAATATGCTTGTAATATGAAAAGGTGAAAAAATTATATATGTTTTTCGGTTATTATAAACTTATATGTAAATTCAGTTTTAATAACCTACTATGATTGAGATGATTTACTTGAAATAAATCTCAAATACATAAAAGTAAAATTTCTTCCTTAAGTTTACTTGTACCAAGATACATAAACCGAAGCTATCACACATCCCTTCCGTTTATACTAAATATGTCCAGCTGCTTTAGTTATCAACTAAAGTTATAGAAAGAAACAAGAAACAACAACAACAACAATTTGTTGTTTTAACTTAAAAAGTAAAAACAACAAATAAAATTATATAAAACATTTCAGCAGCTTATTTACAAACATTTTAAGCACTTAGTAAACTATAGAATAGATACATACTCGTATATATCTTGCATAACATTTTAGGCAGCGAGACAAAAAGAGATAAATATCAGAAATTGCCACGTCGCATATAGTAATCGATATCGACGGTAATTAGTAACTGCATCTCCTACACACGTAGCCGCTGAAAGTGCAATACAATAAAGGACAACACCATTTACAAACGTCCGCTTCAGCTTAACTTTGACTGTTAGAAAGAGAAAATACAAATGTATGAGGAAAATGGACTAGTGTGAGTAATTTATTCTTGCTAATTTATGCTCTCCTAGTAACTTGTTTCGAAAAGTTCGAAAATTTGAGGCCATTTGCGAATCGAGTCACTAGGAGAGCATAAGGATAAGAGAAGCTATCGCGTATTGAATTGAGGCAGCGGTGAGCGAGCACCCGGTAATTGCGAGGTGAGGCCTTTTTCGAATCAAGCTACCAGGTTAACATAAAATAAACAGAGTTTATCGTATATTATTGATTGAGGCTCCACGGATATTTAGGTCACGGTTTGAACTGAGTATCAGAAGACAAATTTAATGCTAATATTAATTAAACTCTATTTACATTCTCTTAATATTTTAATGTGTGCACTTAAGAAAAATAAAAAGACTTTAAGAAAACGTATAAAATTTGAACGCAGCTGGATCCGCTGACCGCTAAACCATGCGTTCATATTTCTATTTATATCTTCAATTTATAATAGAAATTATAAATATATGTTATATGTTGTTGCAGCTGTTAGTTTTTTCTTTTGCTTTAGTAGAAATACAAAATAATTCACTAGTTCTTAATATAGATAGGACATTGCAGACAGCTTATTGAGTATATTCAAATAAAAACATGTATAAGGAAAAAAGTCGCTACAATCACGGTCATTACTAGAATTTTGTATGTTACATATATAAATACATTTGGACTATATATTTGTACTATATCAGACATAGACAGACCAACATCACCACAGCAGTTCACTTTAGCCGAACACGTCACCCTCAGTAATGCAAAACTGTGTTGGTTGTGTCACCGATATCGGTTATCAGTAAGCTATTAGCTCTCCGAAAGCTGACAGTCGTGAAATACTACATTTATCTCCCTACACATTTAGTATGCATGTGTGTTATTTTAAGCTTCTCAGTCATATGAAATCGTGATAATGATTGCCATAGAATATTTAATTTTTCAACGTATCATATATTAATATTACCTACGGTTCCAATGTACAATTAATTTATAAATTTCATAATATCAGGAATAATGTACGCTATTATAACCATATACAAAAATTACAATATTATTCATCAATCAATATTTTAAATTTACTTTTCCAAATTTTTTGACGTTTTTTAAGTGGCTGTATTTTCCTCAAAAATGGTTGCATTGAAATAAAAAAACAAACATTTTAAAGTTTCTAGTTTTGAGATCTTAAGATAAAATCTATTTTCAAGCAACGTGTTCCGCTATATCCTGATGAATACCGAGAAAAAAAATGTTAATTTTTTCAGTTTTTTTTTTTGCTCTAAAAAGTTGGAACATTTTTTTTTACTTCACCACTATATGGATCGGATAACTTGTTTATCTAGCTCCAACTTGCTGTTGTTAAAAATTCGCTAGATATACTTTTCGCTGAGATATCAAACTCTGCCTGGAAAACGATATTTTTGTCTTTAACCATAAATATCTCAGTAACCGTTGATCGCACAAGAAATGTAAGAAGTATTTTAAAATCTTCAGTAAATTTCCCATAAAGACTAGGTACGGATTAAAAAAATATATATATCTTCTTCTTTACATTCATTTTAAAAATCATTAAAAAAAGGACATTTTCTGGCTTTTGGGAAAATCAGGCGCTATGTTGAATATATCAAGAAAACTGGTAATGTTGACTGTACGTTTTACAGTTATAAAAAATTAAATAGCTTCACGCTATATCCCGCACACAGCAGGGTAGGCAGAGGGAACCTAGTGTTAAGACACTCCGTTCCCCACTTTCCGCCGAATTCGGAGGCTTGCGTGTTAAGTGGCGGAACTTAACGCCGCGCTTTACCTCGACACCAGAGCGAAGAAAATGGAAATATAATTTCCACTCCTCGAGTGGGAATCGAACCCACAACCAGTCGTTTTACAGTCACACTCTTGTGCCACTGGGCCACGACTGGCCACAGCTATATATATACTTACATAAACCACACGCGTTTTCGATTAAATTCATCAAGCCGTTTTTTGTTTCATTCGATCAAACTTTTGAAGAAAATTAGAGGATCGCGATTTCGACTTTGAAAAATGACCTTTAGCGAAATTAAAAACGTGATGATTTTTCAGATCTTTCCTTCCTTTTTTATTGATAGTAGTGTTTTTATTTTACACTATATATTTAAACACTGTTATTAATAAGAAAACTTTTCTTAAACTTTATTATTTCGTTTTTTAGTTTGATTAGGTGATTTTTGCAAAGTCGCAATTGCGATCCTTAAATTTTCTTCAAAAGTTTAAAAAGTCCTTTAATTATTTCTGCTAGTGTATGAAAGTTACTAATAAGTTACTGGGTTTTGTATATGTATATTTTTCTAATAACATATATCTATTTTTTTAATAACCCAATAATAATATTACTATGATTGGTATAAAGTATTTGAAAATAAATTTTCAAATACATACAAAAGTTAAGTTTCTATTTAAATCCAATATACATAAAGTTTGAGCTTCCAGATGTTTTACTTATCAAGTAAGGCGTTAAATAATTTCATGTTTTTTCAAAATTACTTCAATAAGAATGCATTTTATTTACTAAAAACAATAAATAACATTACAACAGTATTCAGGGTCATGGTCATTTTATAGTAAATTATGGATATCGATAGTATAGATGTGTTTTGTATCTGGGATAGGATAGAAAGAGATAAATATCAGACATCGCCACGTCGCACATAGTAATCGATATCGACGGTAATTAGTAACTGCATCTCCTACACACGTAGCCGCTGAAAGTGCAATAAAAAAAAGGACAACACCATTTACAAACGTGCGCTTCAGTTTAAACTTGACTGTTAGAAAGAGAAAATACACATGTGTGAGGAAAATTGACTAGTGTGAGTAATTTATTCTTGCTAATATATGCTCTCCTAGTAACTTGTTTCGAAAAGTTCGAAAATTTGAGGCCATTTGGGAATCGAGTCACTAGGAGAGCATGAGATAAGCAGAGCTTTCCCGTATCGATTTGGCAATGGCCAGTTAAGGAGTTGAGCCCTTACAAAGCTGATATTGCATGTACAGTTTTGGATCAAATATTTCATTGCAAATATCAACTGAAATTATAGAATCAATTTCATCTGCCCTGTTACGTGCTAACGAGACTAAAATGCGTGGGGCAAACTACACTTCTGCCATTCCACCGAATACATCGAACAACTGACGTGACTGTACTTATGATATCGTATAATGAATGTATGTTTGCCGTTCAAATTCCATTTTGATATAAAAAAGGTTAAGGGATATTTATTTTTATTTTATGCGTTTCATAATAAACAAGTTATCTATTTATTTTTTAAGTTTTTAACAATGAAAATTGGAGAGTATCAGGTATCAAGATTTGAAATCGCCTTGATATTTATATGGTTTTTACAATTATTTTTTTTCACATATATGTAAGGAGAATGTTGTTTCATAAGAATGGCCATAACAATAGATATAGAGAGAGATTGCAATATATATAACAAATTATTTTCATATTATATATTTTTATTTAGCTTAATATTAAAATTGTCCAAAATTGCAGTCAGTTACTAAATTAAAACTAAAATGATTAATTTATTTTCTAGAAGTGAGTCTCATACTTACGTACATCGCAATATCTTATTTTGCTTGTGTTATTTATATTTTATTTGATTTAAAAGAAATGGATTTGGAAATAGAACCTAATTCTTGTATCGGACAATGTGGTCAGAATAAAAAATTACTAAGGAATAAAAAATCTTTCAAGTTTCAATGCAAGGGATGAGATTAATCAACCAATCAATCATTCCTTTTGATGACGATTGCAGCTGCAGACTTGCATTCTATTCTCAAGTGGAGTACTAGGAAAACATGAAATAAAAGGATATAAATATGTTTTGCATCGGATACACATACTGGTGTAGCTTGCACTCGTATATAGTGGAAGTATGAGTGAGAGAAAACCAATAACATGCGCTTACTGAAAGTGAAAGTGCAACTGATCTGCGCATCTACGTGCGTACGTACGTACGTCATTGTACTGTATAAATAAAAACATATGTATATGTCAAAAAATCCATTAGCAGACCAAAGTTTTACAAAATAATAATTATAACCTCATTGTTATATAGTTCTTTTCTACCTCATTAATACCCAATAGTGTTCACTGGTTACGATTAAATATTGAGCACTTAGGATGTATATGTATATTTCGAACGTCATAATTAGTCTTGTTTACCAGAAAGGAGAGATAAAAATATGATAATGGTTCCACAGAGTGGGTGTTGAACTAACAACCAAACGCGATTACAGTCATTTTTGTTAAAAAACGGTTAATCATTCTATAACGAGAAAAATATAAACATTTTTTAAAAATATATGTTATATAATTCACAAATTCAGTGTAATAGATAAATATTAATTATATTTATACATTAAATTACATCTGGTCTGAGGTGATGTAGTACGTTTCTGGGTACACACACTTACTACATTACGTCAGACCAGAAAAACTTATTGATTGTATGTGGAAATATTTTATTGCCATCTGTTGCTGCAGTAGACTAATGTCTAGTTCATCCTTTCAATCCTACAATAATGAATATATTTATTTTTTAACGTAATATTTACTTAAAAAGAAACATTTTATACCTTAATAAGCAATCTGTTTTTTATTCATGAAAAAAACTTTTCATTTCGAGTCAAACTCGTGAAGAACAGTATTTTATTACTGGATTTTACATCTTTTTACGGCTCTCACATAGATACAATTATATAAATATAAGTACATTATATAATCTGCAGTCACTAATTGAAAACAGGGCTGACTACGCTTTTATTTAGTTTCATATGCAGTAATATGAATGCAGTAATTTCAAAACACGACGCAAAATGATTTCTCACACATCAACATTTATGTAGAAAAATTCATCGTCTTTCACCAAATTTGCATTAATAAAAAAGCATGAAGCACTAGAACCCCAAAATGTTCTTTAAAATCATAATCTTCGAATCTTAAATTATAAATTAATATCACTTTTTTAATTATTAAAACAAACGTTTCTACGAATGGTGAACTACTTAAACGCTACTCTTATATGTAAAATATTTTTAATACAATAAGTAGATAAATAAATATATACATATATATTAAATGTGGCCAGTCGTGGCGCAGTGGCACAAGAATGTGACTGTAAAGCGCTTGGTTATAGGTTCGATTCCCACTCGAGGAGTTATATTTAATTTTTCCATTTTCTTCAGAGAGAGAAATATTTAATTTTTCCATTTTCTTCGCTCCGATGTAGACGCAAAGTATGGCGTTAAGTTTCGCCACTTAACACGCAATGCCTCCGAATTCGGCGGAAAATGGGGAAAGGAGTGTCGTAACACTAGGTTCCCTCTGCCTACCCTGCTGTGTGCGGGATACATTGTGAAGTTAAAAAAAAAACAAAGAAAAAAATATATATTAAATATTTGCACGTATTTACAACGATTTTTGACAAGTCAAATGTATTCATAAAAAAAAAAGTTGAAAAGTTGATTTGATTCACTATTTACGTTACATCAATGATAACTTATTATATTTTGTTTTTAATAATCCTATTACTAGGATTGATATATTTGTTTGAAATAGTTCTCAAACACGTAAAAGTTTGTTTTTAAAGTTAACTTACACAAAAATACGTGAGGTAAACTTTGAACTGCTCCGCCCACATGACACGCCCATTTCGTTTCTACTAAATATATTCAGATAATTTAGTTTTGATAACTGAACTTTACTACAGAAAATAATTAAATAATTTGTCTAATCAAAATTACTTCCTTGAAAACATGCGTTTAATTAATAAGAAAAACCAGTAACAATGAGAATCATGATAATTTTATAGTAAGTTATAGTTAGTATAGATATATTTTCTGCTAACTATGTAGGTGTAGGTAAGAAAGAGATACATATCAGAAATCGCCACGTCGCAAATAGTAATCGATATCGACGGTAATTAGTAACTGCATCTCCTACACACGTAGCCGCTGAAAGTGCAATACAAAAAAGGACAACACCATTTACAAACGTCCGCTTCAGTTTAAACTTGACTGTTAGAAAGAGAAAATACGCATGTGTGAGGAAAATTGACTAGTGTGAGTAATTTATTCTTGCTAATTTATGCGCTCCTAGTATTTTGATTCGAAAAGATCGAAAATTTGAGGCCATTTGCGAGTCATTTCACTAGGAGACCATGAGATAAGCGAAGCTATTATTTGTATTCTATATCGATTTTGAGGCCTCGACGATATAGCGAGATGAGGCTTTTTTCGAACCAAGGTACCAGATGAACAAAACAAATAGAGTTTATTTATATAATCGATTTAGGCTCCAATGGCGATACGAGACCATTTTGAAAATAAGCTGCCGGATGAGTATAAATTAGCAAGAACTTATCAATAAAAGTAACTATATCAAAATAAATGTCAATTCTTACTTACTATGTAGCATATAGCTTACTATGAAGCAACAACATAGCTACATGTTTAGTTATTGCCTATTTTTGTCAAATCGATTCTATAATTTGAACGTGCACTTTGAACGTGACAATTGAATATAAATTACTTCACTAACATTATGTTGCTTGTAGGACATATAAAGAGAGAGAGAGAGAGAAAGAAGTAAAAAAGAGTTTAATTACGCTATAATATTGAAGGAAAAATATAAATTACTTCACTAACATTATATTGCTTGTAGGACAGATAAAGAGAGAGAGAGAAAGAAGTAAAAAAGAGTTTAATTACGCTATAATATTGAAGGATCTTAAGAGAAAAAAAAACATTCTACCAAACAAATTAAATTCTTGCACAGATACAATTGCAACCCTTACACGGATATGCAAGTGCAGTCACATAAATAAATAGACAAAGATATAAAAAATAAGACCCCTAATCTATTATTGCTTTTTCATTCCTCTTAAATTTTGTTTTATAATATATTCAAGACATAATTTTTTTAATATCTCATTATAGTATATTATGACACTTTTATTAAGATAGAAATGTCTAAGATACATACATATTTACTTTTATGTAGAAGCCAGAAAATATTCGCTCTATAAATAAGCCAATTTACAGTATTAACAAGTAGTTGTTTATTTGATACTAGGACTGCTCGCAACTTCGTTTGCGTGGACGTTATAACTATAATATACCTACTTTTATTGCTACCTTATATTGAAATTTGGAGTCAAAATTATAATAGCTTGGCGAGTGTCATTTAGAACGAATTATGCATGCGTATTGCAAGCAGGAATTCAACGTCCCATTTAGTGTTACTTGAAAGAAAATGAAAGTTTAAATCTAATCGTAACATCAAAGGGAAATCGCATCAATAATCAAAACATTTATTCAGACGATATCTCACTACGCCAGAATGTTTTAATATTCAAAGACTTTTATTTGTCAATGAAAAATATCTAAAAGCTCAAATTGTCGACTACATTTCTTTGCCAGATTATCCATATATTTAATTTTTATATGTCAATGGAAGACGCTTATAACGTTGAACAATTTTAGATAAGGCGACATTAGCTTGTTTGTTAAAATTAAGCTGGACTTTTATCGTTTTTCACCTGAGTTTCCAGATCTTTATTTTTTGTAATTCAAAGGAAATTAATCGTCACGCTGCACATTTTTGGTAAGGTTTCATTACTTTATTTCTCGTAGTTTAGCTCAATATTCCGTTCTGAGGTATACAACAAAAAAGTTGAATTCGAACCTGTTCAGTAGATCAAAAGACGTTCACGTATACATAAAAAAACACACGTTTAATTGTTTATTAAAAAAAACATCGATTCATATTTACGGCCGGTCTCAATAACCTACCAACAGTTAAGCTCGGTTACCTATCCGAGTTTATCGGTAACTTCCAATCTATCTGTTACTGCCGTCTCAATAACAAAATTCTCGTAAGGCTAACTCTAGTTAAAGATAGATAGATCCCTTATCTTTGGTTAACGTCTCCCTCTCAAGCGTTTTGTTTTTGTATTATAATAAAATGGACTAATGTTGACGAATAAATAATTAAATTTACTTTAGCCATATCATTTTAAGACATCACATGCTCTTTTTTAAAGTTCTATCATTAATTATGCATAAAAATAGTCTTGTTATTTTAGTTATATTAAAATTATGCAACTTATATTAAGCAATCTAAAAACTAAAACAACAAAACGCAATTTGACATTTGACAGCTGGTGACGTTAATGACCCGCGGTATATTTTGTTTCATATCTTTTGAAGTCAAGTCTTAAATATAATTAGCAACGGCATTGTTATTATATTCATAAACAAATGGCTGATCTACAAAACGTAGGTATTACTTCTGAAATTGATATATTGCTTATACTCGTGTATCAGAACCAATTGAGGAGGTTTTTAGCTTAGACCTGAAATCCCATTACTAGTAGATCATACTTGTAATATTGTGTTGGGTGACGGCTGCAATAATGCGGGGGAAAATAAAATTTCCCCCAAAGAAATTAATTATAAACTAAAGGCTGGAAATAAAGGCTGTAAGATACAGAATTTTATCTTAACAGTCTTTAATTGTTTAGGTGGTACAATGTATTTTTACAATTATATTAGTTACAGTGAACAAACAAAGGAAGCTCTCTGATAAAGTGCAGAGAGCACAGAGACAAAGACCAGGAGCTAGCTAGCTTGTTATTTAGAAAAAAATCTGAAAGAGTGGAAATCGAAAAACAAAAAGGATTGTTACAAAATGAAAAGCTAGCATTAGAAAAGACAAGGCTTCAGTTACAAAATGAAAAATTAAATCTTGAAATTAAAAAATTAACGTTAGAAATGAATTATGATTAAATTGATTTGTGTGTAATTTGTGTACACAAATAATATAAAATAAAATTATAATATAAAAAAAAGTGACAATAATCATCTTATTTATATAAATAAGATGATTATTGTCACTTTTTTTTTATATTATAATTTTATTTTATATTATATTCTTTTATTTTATTACTCAAGATAGCGCAATTTATTTAAAAAAAATAAAGACAAGAAAGGAAATAAACATTTTATTTAAGAATATATAATTTTTACAAGTTCTTTATTATATTTGTCCATTAACATGTTGACAAGTTGTTATTGTGTTATCCGGAAATAAGATAGAAAGTAATAATTAATAATTATTTTGACTTAAAATGTTTATATGAATACATCACACCAATTAAAATTATTATTAGTCAGATGACTCCTAACACCATGATGTTGGTAAACAACTTCATCAAGATGTGGAATATCAGGTTGTTACGGAGGAATATATACCTCTGGTTCTACCTCATTAATATTATTTAATCAACAAATGTTATGTAATATAGAGGTGGTGATAATAACAGCTGGTATGGTTTGTATTGAAAGGCAAATTTTTTGGGGAAAGCACTGTGAATTGCCTTTTCTATACACCAAAGCATCTAAAAAGTAATATTTGTATGACCTCTTTATATTTTATATAATAAAGTCAATATTATTATGGATATACATATATATAGGAGAGAGAGAGAGAGAGAGAGAGAGAGAGAGAGAGAATAGAGAGAGAGAGAGAGAGAGAGACGAGAGATAGAGAGAGCGAGAGAGAGAGAGAGAGAGAGAGAGAGAGAGAGAGAGAGAGAGAGAAGAGAGAGAGAGAGAGCGAGATAGAGAGAGAGAGAGAGAGAGAGAGAGAGTAGACGAGAGATCTAGAGATGAGATATCTATATAGATAAGATAGATATATATATAGATAGATATATAAGACGAGACGATAGAGCTATATATATATATATCTATATATAATATATATATATATATATTTATATATATATATATATATATTATATATAGAAATAAAATAAAATTTCAAACTCACTTTTAAGGATTATTAAATGTAGTAGAATCATGAGCAGGCCTTGGCCACCGAGCAACTACATTCATAAATAACAAATCAGCCTTACATACACCTTGAACATTTATTGAAAATATTCCTTTTATATTTCTATATTCCTCTCTTATATATGAATCTAAAAAGAAATCATGGAAATGGCTGTAGTAAAATTACTTTTATTGCATTGCAACATGATAATAGTAAAAGTTTCTACCTACCAGGTCACTGTATGGGTATGTGAGTACATAGTTTTAAACTTTTAACATATTTTGGATATAACTCCGCTATGGCACGAGATACATTAGAAACAATTCTGCTTGCTGTAGCCTTTGCAACTCCAATGAAGTCTTCAACAGATGTCCCTGACAAGTATTGTCCCTAACGCATAGCCGTAGACTGAGTAACAGCTGATGCAATGGCGATACGCGAAAATTCCTGAAAGATATCTTTTGCATTATTTTATGAATGTTAATAAATACACAGAAATGTATTCATTCTGAACGAGCAATGCTCATTAAAATTACATAGTCTAGTTTTTACTCACCGGAACGATGTTACTCGCAAGGATGGTAATATTTTTATTAATAACTCATAAACGCTTGTTTTATTCAATTGAAATCACACATTTATAGTCGATACGGCTATACCCTCTGCGTTTTTTAAATTTTTGATTTGCAACAGAATCAAGAATCACTGAACAAATCCATAATATTTAATGAAATTAAAAGTTGTCGAAGTTAACTATAGAATAATCGCCCGAATTTGACGGATAGCAAATTTTTAACAGACAGTAACCTAAACAAACTAAAGTTAGCTGTCAAAATGTTATTGAAACGCTCCAATTTTATTTTCTATAGCTTTGTCTATCTCTAGTTAGCGGTAAGTCCTCCCAAAGATAGATCGATTTTGAAAGTTGAAATTTTGATCTATCTTTGTTTATTGAAACGCAAAAATGACCGTATAGCTAACTACAGTAGCAAAATTAATTAACTGTTAAAGATAGATAGGTTATTGAGACCGGCCGTTAATTGCCGTTGTCAAGACCCTGTCCATTATTTTTTCGTAAGTTTATTCAGCTCAATATTCTTCCATTCCATTTCCATTTTCTTTGTCCTGGTGTCGAAGCAAAGTTCGGCGTTACCTTCTGCCACTTAACACGCAATGCCTCCGAATTCGACGGAAAGTGGGGAACGGAGTGTCTTTACACTAAGTTCCCTCTGCGTACCCTGCTGTGTGCGGCATACAGCGTGAAGCTATAATAAAAAAATAATGGAGTCCTTTTACTAGGCAGTTTATACATGTAGTTTAAAATTAGTTCACAATCAATTACAATGAAATTAATAAATAATAAGCCTTTTATTTCTTGCATACATTACATATAACTTAATAAAAAAATTAAAAAGTTTTTGGAATAGAAAATAAATACATACTAGGTTTTACTATCTATTTCTTAATACATATGATAATTGCAAGAATCCCTCAGGTAAAGGTGAATTGATATTTTTTTCTACACATTACATTTTCATAGATATCATAGATATATACTAGCATACTAACACGACTGTCAATATATTCATTTTCTTAAACTTTTGCCGCGAATGCTGCTGAGCTAAGTCTATTTGCCAATCCATCAATATGAAGTCCCCACTGTAATTTGGTGTCATACAGAGGAATACCGTGCAAAAAAACATCGGATTAATTATTTTTCGCATTTAGTGTTCTGAAAATTATACATTTGGTTTTTTGTTTATTCAGAAGCATGTTATTAGCACTAAACCAATGTTTAATTAGTTTTATATATCGACAACCGTTAATAATACCCTATTTTTATTGACACCGAATGTACTATTTCTTAGAATTTAGCTTGTCTATCATCGATCTTAATCCATTTTCCTAGTCAGCTATGTAGGTTAATGAAAAATGTCTATCACGATAAATAATTGTTATTAAAGGTGTACTTGTTTCTTATACTAAAGCTGGACTACAATGGTTTATCATTAGCTCATCCGAATTTTTAATTTTCATATATCTACGGAAAATTTACATTGTATTAAACATGCATTTAAGGCGGCATTGCTCCTTTTTTATACTTTAGGTGGTCCATTATGATTTTACATCAGGTGCTTCGCTCTTCGAAAGTAATTAAATTCCAAGTTTTACTTAAGGATTTTTAGTTGATATTTTCAAAAACTTCCTAAATTATATGTTTATGATATTTAAAAGGTTTAGGTGAAAAATTAATTTGTGTATTTAGGTGTCCCTCGTGTTTTTACTAAATTTATCCGTATATTTCAGTCATCAAGTTAAAGAATTAAATAATTTTATATATATTCAAAATTACTTCAATGATAAGCTGTCTGTAATTCATAATAACAACGAATAACATTTTGTTATACATCATGTCAACTTTATGGTAAATTGCAGTTAGTATAGATGTACATTCTCTATAACATTTTAGGCAGCAGGAGAGAAAGGGATAAATATCAGAATATCGCCACGTCGCACATAGTAATCGATATCGACGGTAATTAGTAATTGCATCTCCTACACACGTAGCCGCTGAAAGTGCAATACAAAAAAGGACAACACCATTTACAAACGTGCGCTTCAGTTTAAACTTGACTGTTAGAAAGAGAAAATACGCATGTGTGAGGAAAATGGACTAGTGTGAGTAATTTATTCTTGCTAATTTATGCTCTCCTAGTAACTTGTTTCGAAAAGTTCGAAAATTTGAGGCCATTTGCGAATCGAGTCACTAGGAGAGCATAAGATAAGAGAAGCGTTCGCGTTGCGTATTTATTGTATCTTCTGCTTGCTGTATATCGATTTGAGGCCTCGGCGATGTAGCGATGAGGCCCTTTTCGAACCAAACTACCAGGTGAACATAAAATAAATGGAGTATAACGTGTATTATAATCGATTAAGGCTCAACGCTAGGCTCGTCGTTTGTATACTGGCTAGTGTCTTCTTAAGCCATGATGCGTTGCAAGAATCTTGGCGACTTAAGAAATGTTTTCGTCCCTCCGGATGAGCTTCAACAAATGTGGGAGACACTTGAACCATGATGGTCAATTTCGAAATCAGCCATATTAGACTTGGTACAGTCCTTAAAGCGAAGCAATGGCACCCAAACATTTTTTTGCGTTCGCTATTATTACACCAAGCATGACACTGAGCAGTAGTCGTGAGAGGCCAACAAACGCTTAAGCCTCAGCTTTAAAAGTGCTGTTAACTAGGAAGGTGCCAAAGCTACTAAAGCCTAGTAAGCTGTGCGATTTCTAAAACTCTCTGGTTGGCGACTTTGTTTTACTACGATATACTCTTAGAACAGTCATAATTTATATTTGTAATCAAATTACTCATATTAAATTGAAAGTTTGATTTTTAGCTTCATGTTGTATTCCGCACACGCAGCAAGTTAGGCAGAGGAAACTTAGAGTTAAGACACTCCGTTCCCCATTTTCTGCCCAGTTCTGGAGGCGTTGCGTATAAAGTGGCGGAACTTAATACCGTACTGTGTGACACTAGAGCCAAGAAAATGGAAATATTTAATATTTTCATTCCTCGAGTGGAAATCGAACCCACAACCAGCCACGTTTACAGTCATACTTAGGTGCCCCCGCGTCACGACTGGGCTCGAATTCTAATAAAATATATGAATTCTAATAAACCATATTTATTTCTATATTTATTGTTAAGTTAAAAGCAGTACGCTGCGCTGGGAATAGATAAATTAAATTTACAAAATAAAAACTCAGGCATTGGATAATTAAGTTAATAGATAATAAAGAACACAGACGAGAGAACCCACGCGGTGTAGTATACCGCGTAAACTTAAGAAGTGTCAAGAAAAATCTTGGTAAGTTTTTTCCATCTCGTTCTCGTCCCTGTTCCATAAATAATAAATCTTTAATTTATAAATAGCCTATCTTGACCATCAGAAAATCCTTGAACAAAATTTCACGTTCAAGACTACAATTTTACCAGGATAGCATAACTTATGGGAAGTTAGAATGGTAAACGTTACTAGGTCAGTGGGTGAGTAAAATTAGTGTAGTATAAAATCAATATGACGTTCATATTAAACGAAAATCAATAAGGCCGTCTAGACTTTACTGACGTCACGTATATGAAGGGGAGTTGCACTTTCTCCTGTCAATACTAATGACTAAAAGGGATGGCTTAGTATTGAGATATGTTAAACTGACGAAACGGTGGCAATACGTTTGTCTCACTTTAATATAGGTTGTATAGACAAAGATAGTTAGATGTTTCAATTTTGATTTAACTTTGTCAACCCTCGCGTACTTTACTGCTCCTACAACTTTAGATATGATAATTATTTTTACCCTCTCTATCCATAACTGTAGATACGCAATAGTTATGCAGTTGCACGCGGAAAGCATAACTTAAAACAAGGTATTTGATTTACGAAACGAAAAGTTGACTATTATTTTTTTATTTTATCACTTCAAAACATTTACACTCGCTGATTTGTAAATCAATTTGGATTTCTTTTATTTCAAAGAATATATTTTTAAAATATTTAACATGTTATCTGACTAAAATTTAATGACCGAATCTTTAGAAAATTGTTGAAACTCTGTAAATAATATAAACACCATACGATATATTCACTTTATTTATGCAAATAATATTATTATTAATGCAAGTAATGATGATTTTTAAAACGCTCTATATGTGAAATAGCTAGTTTTGATTTACTGATTTATCATTAAGTGTAAGCTCAATACTTCAACTCATGATTATTGATTGGTTGGGGGCACTAAAAAGCCTTCTGGACATTCTAATTTTTGACTTTTTAATACCCTCGTAATATACAACTTATACGACTTAACATTGGCAATACCGTTATGGTGTACCATGTCTAAAAATGAAATGTCTGAGTTACAATAGCAGAGTCGCTCGCTAGGTCATAGGCAATTTTTAGATGAATAGCTAGATGAATAGTTATTATTTTTTATTGCACCGTCTGAGTATTACCATAATTGGTCCAAATTAAACTAACATTAAATTATCTAATCCCAAATGAGAGTGATCAAAATGGTGCACCAAGCTTTTTCGGGGACAAAACTATTTTTGTTTGAGCCATAATCTTTAGGTTATTTTGCAGATAAGATACTCCTTAAATAAGTTTTATTTATTGAATTTTCAACATTTAGAACGTTCGTTGGTCATACGGAAGTTAGAAATTTTATTTTGATGCTTTTTATAATAAGAAAATTGTATTGAATTCAAATTCAAATTCAAAATATCTTTATTCAAATAGACTTTTGTAAGCACTTTTGAATCGACAAATGTACATAAAGCTACCACTGACTCGGAAGGCAGTTCTGCTGAGAAGAGCCGGCCAGAAACTCAACAGTTGCTCTTTTCAAATATATAAATTACAATTTTATTGTTTGATACAATGGTAACTAACCGGTATTGGACTTATTCAGATTAATTCCACGCATTTTTATCCTTTAAATACTCTTCTACAGAGTAATAAGCTTTACTTAATAAGTATATTTTACAATGATTTTGAATTTCTCTAATATATGGTAAATCTAAAACAAGCTGTAGAATTTTATTATATGTGCGTATACTCCGAACCATAAAAGATTTATTTACCTTTTGGAGGCGATAACGTGGCGTTACAAGTTTATCTTTATTTCTTGTTAGTTGTTCCTATAGTATGTATGTCACTGTTTTTAGGAAAGCACAGAACATGCTGTCGGACAAATAGAATATTATAGTATGTGTACTGTGAGGCGACTGTAAGTATATCTATATCTTATTCCTATAGAAAATATCTTGCAAAGAATCTCTACCTCTTAGATTATAAATGGATCTCACGGCTCTTTTTTTAAGAATAAATAAGTATTGCATAGTTAATGAAAATTTTTGAAAGTTCTATGCAGTTCTATGTAAACTGTTCGACAGTAACCTCTGCGAAAAGTCATTTGGTCCACTATGTGAAATAATATGAAACTAATTAATAAGAATAACATACAAAAATATACTACATTTAAATGGTATACTACCATTTAAGTGAAGTACATTAAAATAGTATACAAACGTGTAAATGTACAGAAATCACCACGTATCACACATACTAACGGACATCTGTGGTAATTAGTAACTGCATCTCCTACACACGTAGCCGCTGAAAGTGCAATACTAAAAAGGACAACACCATTTACAAACGTCCGCTTCAGTTTAAACTCAACTGCTAGAACGAGAATATACTCGTATGCATGTAATAACACTAGTGTGAGTAATCGTGATTCTTGCTAATTTATCCTCTTCCCCTACCCTATATCGCCGTGGACCCTCCTCAATTGATATGCACTAAGTATCATTTGTTTTATGTTCTCCTGGTAGTTGGGTTCGAAAAGGGCCATCATATCACCATCGATGGCTCACCCAAACAAAGAGTTCCATTTTCGTTTTGTTCTCCTAGTGGATGTATACTCGCTAAAAAGCCAAGCCACACTGAAGAATTTTTTTTTTTCCAAAACAACATTAAAAAAAATGATTTAAGAACTAAACAAAATTTAAACTAAACAAAATTACAGTAGTAATCATTAATTAAAATTGCGGTGAACTTCCCTGAAGTCAAACAAACACTTCATATAATAAATATAATAAATTTAATAAATAGAATATAATTAAATAAAGTGTTTAGAAACGACTTTCTAAAAACTTTATCGAATTATATTCTATTTATTAAATTTATTACATTCAGTAATTTAAATACAAATTTTAATTACATTACTGACACAAATAAATATAAATTAAGACTAATTAACAACAATTAAAGTACATTTTTGCAGAAAATAACCAATACATGGTTCCGATATTTCCTAGTGCCTGCGTGATTGCTTTAATTGTTGTCATTTCAATTAACGAGAATTCATTAATAATTTTATAATATAGTAGACGATTACAACGAGAGACTTGTTTTGCCCTCATATTTATTGACTCTAATGAATAAAAGCGAACACGCACTGTCTCAAATACGGAAAGTGGAGAACATTGACACTGGTTTTTCCTAAACTGTTAATCTGCTTTGCGAGATAACCTTCATAAAACTGATTAACATTGATTATTTTTAAGAGTCATTTTAAAAAACTATTAATTTTAAGACTTCCTTGCTAACAAACATTAAAAACATTAATGTGTATAGATTTAATAATATTTATTTAATCAAAATTAACTAATCAATCTAGAAGAAGGTAAAAGAGAAAGAAGACTTGGTATTATTTTTATAGTCCAGGAGCCTGGCAACAATTTGTGAATCGTACCACTAGGAGACCATAAAATAGAGACGCAGTTTTAGCGTATTTACTTACTTACTACATGATATCGATTGAGGCCCCGTCGAAAGTTGGTTGAGGCCTTTTTCGAACCGAGCTACCAGGCGCACATATAACAAGGGAGCTTATTGTGTGTACATTATGGATTTGACCTCCACAGCGAGATTCATTCATTAGGTCATTTTGGAATAGGGGATAGTATGCATTAATAAGTCCTACAGTTCCTCACCCTAGTCAATCCATGCTTATATTATAAATGCGTATTTATATTATAAATGCAAAAGTCTGTGTGTTTGTCTGTCACGCTTTCACGGCTAATCTACCAGTCCGATTTGGATGAAATTTAGAATGAAAGTAGTAAAAGTGACTGCGTCTAACATAGGCTACTTATTTTTTCAAAAATCAACCTCTAAAGGGTTGAAATAGGGGATGAAATTTTATATGAAAAATCTAAACCGCTTGACCAATTGTAATGAATTTTGGCATAAATATAGTTGATAATCTAAGCTTAAAGATATACAGAACTATAGTAGATAACGAAAAGTCTAGTAAATATAATTACATTCCATAATACATTTTACAAAGGTAAGCTTAATAGTTTTCATTTACATTTATTTTTCGGCTAAGTTGTGTGTTTTTCCAGGCTTCAACTATCTATATTAAACTTAATTACAAATAGCTCAGCAGATAATATATGACACAGATAAACAAACAGATCCAAAGAAATGATCTTATTTTTTTATGTCAGGTAAAGGAGCAGCAAGCATCTACTCTTTATCGTATTAACTTTTAACATATTCATTCTTCATTTAAGTTCAGACTCACTATTTAGCATGCAAAGCTTTATAGACATTGTGCTTACAATCCGACAGGAAAGCTAATCATTTTTCAATAACAGCAAGCGTTTCATCATCAATTTATCCGACTTTTGAAGGTAGCACTAGACTGAATGCCATCCAAAATCGATAATATTGTCATTAAAGTTAACACCTGCCGGTGAGCATGTCACTAGATTTAATTCACAGTGCGACAATAAATAGACGCGTTACAATATTAACAATATGAATAAATATATTGTTGATATTGTAACGCGTCAAGGGGAAGATATCAATATCAAAATGTTATAATACTCGTATATGAATAATGACTTAAGCGGGTCGTAAGTTTTGTCACATTTTTATCGTAAATAATTGAGACATGTTTGTTTTTAGAGTAATCATTTATCTATCAAAAGAAACGTAATAAAACATGGATTCTTATTTTAATTACTATTATTCAAACATATATTCTATCAATGTAGTCACACGTTTTATTTGTTTTATTAATAGTAAAGATAACAACGTAAATGCGCAGAACTGTTGCACTTTCACTTTTAGTAAGCGCTTGTTATTGATTTGCTCTCACTTATACTATCTTTATATACATACACATAAGAATGCAAGCTAGTATGTGTATCTGGTGCAAAATACATATATCTATATCCTTTTATTTTATGTTCTCCTAGTGGGCCGTTTTATAACTGACGACCAATTGTGGAGTTGGTTTATTTTTTATTTTAATATTTATAAAAAATAATAATTACATTGAAAAAGGTTAAGAAAATAAAATAAGGTATGATGTACGTATAATATACATACGTACGTATTATATAAGTGATGCAATTAATTATGCGCAGGGCCAGCGGAAGCGTTTAAGAAGTGGTTTTTTGACTTGGACAATGGCCTTTTGACAATGACAATCGGATTGTGTGCACCACGGGCACGCGGGCAGGGCTAACAATATTTGTTATTATATTTATTTCTATATAAACACACCAAAAATAATTGTTCCGTACCTACTATTCACAGTAAAAAATAATCTCCATTGTCACTGTGGATTGTATCGCGCGACCGCCAGTTTAATCATGTTCTCCTGGTATATAGTGCTGGTAAAGTCTAAGAGTCTAAATTAATTTAATCCATCCGCGGAAGCAATGAAAAGAAATTTATTATTTTATCATTTATTTTATTTCTTTACATTTTCGTAAATTCGATAACAAAAGAAAGAATGATTCATAAACAATCAATTTGTCTTCTTATTTACAAATATTTGTGAGTATATTTTTTAGTTTTGTTTAATAAAAAACTAAATATTTATTGTTTTTATAATTTAGTCTTACGCGTAAGAATGAGTGTATACAACAAACAAATGGACTAAAAAAATAAAAATCGACGATTTCTATTTTATTCCTATTCTTTACAGGAACACATCAGGGTTTCTTTGTGGTCAGTTATAGTTAGATTAGTTAGCGAAGCGAATTTTTTATACAAAGTAATAAAACTACTTTTTATTTATTTAATTTTTCTCAAATAATTCAATAAATTAATACACATGTATGTAAATTTATTGAATTGTTTACAAAAATTAAAATAGGTAAAATTAACACACATGTGTTTACACACACACACACACAATTAGTAGGTTGTTATATGTTATAAATACATAATACATAAATGTGTAGATAGCCCCTGCTCCTTTATAGTTATGCGTTCCTATCACGATTCATAATAGTTATTCCATTTGTGTAGGTAGTAAAGTAGTGTAGTTAGTTAGTTTGTCTAGTTAAATAAAAAAATCATACTTTGTTTTATTTTAATGACGACCGACAAACAAGATTGTGCTCGAAGTGTTGTAACTCGAGCCCAAATTTGGACGTACGTCGTTTAAGGTGATAATTTACTATTGTCTCTAACACTTTCATATCTGATCACCATTTCCAACGTCATTTCCTTATTGCTTAAAGTTTGTGTTTTATACGGTGTTTCTTTAAACCCTAATTCCCTTCAAATATTCCAAAATAACAGCCATTTTAAATATTTCTAATACTTATGCTAAACGTTATGTATATGTATATCGTTGTAGAATGGCTGAAAAGATTAAAGTGAAGTTATAATTAATACTCTATCCTTCTCCCCGCTAGATGTGAACTGTATGTGAAGAATATAAAAATTATTGTATTTATAAATTATTCATTTCGTAAGTTATTCGTAAATTATATTCGTAATAACTTTTGCAAACTTTTTTAAGATTGCGTTAAGAAAAACTACAGTTGAGGTGCAACTTTAACTTCGTCAATGTCACCTTGAATACATAATGTACAAACGAGCATTGAGCACGTTCAAAACTTACTCGTACATATAAAAAACTGTACTTTAGTTATCAATTTCTGATTTTAATAAGAAATGATTGATGATTTATTTTGTTATTATATTTCATTAAAATAACTAAGCACATAAAGTACTACAAATAATATTGGTAAACTTAACAAGTATTGTATGGTTTGAAAAAAATGTGTTTTTAAGTCGATAAACTAATATTTTTTTTCTATATAGGCCAGGCGCAGGGGTACATAAGTTTGACTGTAAACGCGACTGGTTGTGGGTTCGATTCCGACTCGGACTTTTGAGATGAAAATAAAAATAAATACGAAATACAAGTAAATTCAACTATCTAACTCCTATCGACCCTATCCTGATAAATTATATATTATTTTCTTTTCAAAAAAAACTTCTGCTTCTAAAACTTAGGTTTCAAAGAAAGCCTACTTACGCTAGACTAAAATATGACGCATTGTATTTATCATTTCTACAAATACTGCAAGTTTGTACGATAACTCTTTTATATTTATGTGCTCCTAGTACATGTGCATCGTATCTGCGGCTTCTGCACTTTTTTGCACTAAAAGCGATATTTTGCGTCATTTTCAAAATAACTACAATTTATTTGTTAATTTTATGTTATAAATAGAAAGTTATATACAGTTAGTTTACAAACTAATCATAACTATATAGTAAATATAAGAAACTATGTCAATGAATTAAATATAATTGTTTTTACACTAAACTAAACCTAGACTAACTTATAATAAAAACAAGGCAGACTTTTTTTAAATAGTAGTAGTATTATCATAAAAGTTTATGAACAAAATTTTAAATTTCGTTTACAATCTATTTATTTATACGTAAGTACATTTGTATTTTCGTCCATTTTCGAATCTTTATTTATTATAATAATATATAACTTTATTTATAAAAAAATTTTGGTATGTAAATAATATTTTTTTAGGAATAATATTTAATAATATTTCGAGGTAAACAAATAAGAATTAATAATTTGAAACATGAAACATTTTGAAACTAAAATCGATGAAATAAATATAGGCAGAAAACGATATTTTAAACTATACATAATAAAAATGATTTCCCTATGTGACTCAAATTTTGCGAAAAATTAATTATTTTAAAACCATTGTTAATCACTTAATTAAAAAATAATATAAATTATTAATTACGTTTTTTTTAATTCATGAAAAAAGATCACCCTTTTTAGAAAAAAATACCATTTTGTTGGTCCTATCAAATATTTGAACTTTTGCTTCAAATATTGAAAATCTAAGGGTATTACTTTACTCTACTATTACTAAATATAAATAAACTTTAAAAGTATCTTGACTTTTTTCCCGTATAGTCGGAAAGAGAATTTAAAATGTAGTCAGAGAGAATCTAGTTAGTGCCAAGAGACTTCGTTCTCTACTTTCCACCCGAAATCGGGACATTGCGTGTCATACAAGGTATGGTAAATCAATATTATTCAAACATGACACGTTATTTAAATTAATAAAATAATAAATTATAATAAACACTTGTAAAGCAGTTATTAAATAAAATTTAATTTAATCAAGATAAATACAGCACTAATATTTATATATTAAGTTTTTTTTAAATACGTTTTTATTTAATAATATTTATTTGAATTTATTTATTTTCTTAGATATTATTTATTCATAAATACGATAGAGATTTGAAAAAACAATAGAGATTAGAGATTTAAAATTATTATAAGGCCGCAAGCTTTTGATGAAACTTTTTACCAGGAGAACACAAATTACTAACACATTTATTTTTTTTCATAGCCACTATATTTTTTTTATTGATAGCCTCAACCAATGAGCTATTTAGCACCACTCTTTCAATTTTGATACAACCCTTTTATCTATACTCAAGATATTTCAAGGATTTGATCATTGATTGTTATTAGATCAACGTTTTAATGAATTAAAAAACATATTTTATGAACATTTAATAACCAATCTAGAAAATTATTTGTATTTTATGTATATACAGGACTAAGAGCTACACACAATATAACATTCAAAGTTCAGATAAAGTCTTTGAATTTGAGATATTTATGAGATTACCTAAAAGTATTTGGATAATTTTTTAACGCGTACAAACACACATAACTTTATGAAGCAAACGTTTTAAAACTCTTTCACCTATTTTCCAAACAATTTTTCCGAAATATGTTTAACGTATAAACACTTTTTAATTTTATCCCGTGGGGGGACGGGTTAAGAATACAATTTCCCTCCGCCGCTGGGTAGCGTCCCGTAAAAGGCGGGTAACCCAGTAGTTTGGTGGTAGGAGATTCGTTCTCCGACTGGCTCGCGACCACTATCATGTCAAAGACGAACCGCCAAATATCTTATGATGTGTTCCGGTTCGATGGCATGTAAGCCAGCTCTCCCTATTCCCACCATTCCCATCCTTCCTCCCTCCTTCTGTCCTACATTCCCAAGGCTGGCAACGCATCCATAACTTTAATGTTGTGGATGTCTATGGGCGAAGGTAACCACTTAACACCTGGTGGGCCTTCAGCTCGTTTGCCTCCTTTATCCCATAAAAAAAAAAAAAAAAATATAATAATTATTTTATTGAGAGAAGCGAGCATAGCGCTCTTCTCTCTAGTAGAGCGCTACGCTCGTAGCGCTACGCTCAAGTTACGCTACGTAAGTTGAAACGGCAGAACCGATCATTATGAAATTTTATTATCCTGATAGTCTGATTCAACATTCAACAGATGTCGGCGTCAGGTTTCACGTAGTTCTTTTGTGATCCCTTCATATTAATATAACATTTGTGGCGGGATGTATATTTTATAATAATAATATTTTATAATAATAATATTTTTTAGTTTGTAATACTTGAATAAGAATAATATTTCATTTATAAAGTATTTATTAGTTAGTGTATATAAAAGATGTACATATAGGTAAAACGATTTAGGAACAAAAGTTATTCATAACAGGTGATCATGGCTGTTCGATTTGCACCAAATTACTTGTAGTCATCATTATAGTATATTTTGTAATCAGTCTACATTTGATTAATTTAAATTTTGAAATGTAAAATATTCTTCATATGTTTTATTCCTACTCGTTTAACCGTAAATCTCTATATATAATAAAAGAGTAGAAAAGTCAATTCTGTACATGAAAAATTTCAGAAAAATTTTAATTGGGTTCGTTAATATATCGATAACAGAGCCCAAAAATCCACTCAGTAGAATTTTTGTCTGTCTGTCTGTTAATTTGTTCGCCAATCACGCAAAAAGTACTGGATGGAAATGAATGAAATTTAGCATGGTGGTAGCTTATAGTCCAAAGGTACATATAGGATAGTTTTTTATCCCGGTTTTCCATGTAGTTTTTTTGTAAAAAATAAAAAACCGATATAAGTAAATCATTTGTATAATGATATCTACCGGGTAGAAATTGATGAATTTTTGTATGGAGTTAGCTTAAAGGGTAGAGCAACATATGGGATAGTTTTCATCCTGATATTCAACAAAACTCTCGCAGAAAAATAAAATTAAAAAAAAAAACATTCAAATTATGTCGATAGTTCACAAGTGAAGCTAAATTTGTTTCAATATTACTAAATTAAATAATTATAAAATAAAATAAGCATAACATTAATTAAAGATACACTTGACCGGTCTATAAAACTTTATATAATCTATATGACAGCAGATGTCACTACGTTTTCTAGAACGGGTAGCGCCATTAGTTAACATTGTACTAGATATATCCGTACTCATTAATATTATTATTATAAAAATGCAAAAATCTGTATCTCTTCTTCTATGTTTTCACGGGTAATCTACTGGCCCGATTAAGATGGAATTCGTAAAGAAGATTGTTGAAGACGTGGGGTATAGGCTACTTTTTAAAAAATCAAACCCTATGAGGTTGTAACAGTGGTGCAGTTTAGTATATAGTGAGAATGAAAGATCTGAACTCCTTGACTGAAATGAATAAATTTTCTCAGGAAAATAGTTAATGAGGCAAGGTTAAACATAGACTACCACCTTTCATAAAAAAAAAACCAGTCCCAAAGAGGCAATAGAGGATGAAAGTGGTAGTTCACGTGGCGAAGCCGCGAGCGGGTCGCTAGTAGGGTAATATAGTGAATCATAAACTCAACGATGAAAATAATTTCCGCTGTGGAAAATTATTAAATTATTCATTTATTTATTTAATCAATCAAAAGTAGTAGATATGTCCCATATAAAAATAAATAAATATAGAAAGTTCAATGATGGATTATTAACATAAAATAGTAGAATGTCAGAAAAAAGTTCTACACTCTTGGAACATGAGAAATGGCATCGTGACATCGTCCCTATATTATTAAAAACCCCTTTACTAAGCATATACAGTGGCTTTAAATGTGAATTTTAAAACATTTTAATACAAGTTATTCTCAGGGTAAATATTACTAGCACAGTATTTTCTTTATCTTAAACCCTATGTATCATGACGAAATAAATTTGCCAACTTAATTTAAATGTTACATGATTTTGATACTTTCACAAATCCTGTTTTCTTCCATATGTAATACAACTTAACATCAGTTATGGGTTCCTCGTATTCTTAATTGTAATACTTTTCGCGTTTTATCGTAATAGTATGTATGTGCATCTATGTATATCTATGATGAACGTAATGTGTGTATATGTATGTGTGCGTACGTGTTTTATTTTCAAGGTATGGCCAATATACACATTATTAAAAAAACTATCTTTTTTACGAAACCCACAGTCGTATCAAATATGTTAAAAATATTTTTGTAAAAGAAGTGCAAAGACTATAAAGAAATATTTTAACAACTCGTAGATAAACATTATATTAATAAAATAATTAATCGACTCATATATTTGACATACACGCCTGAATAAAATGATATTCATTATAAAATGTCATGGAGGAGTCTATTGCTTAGTGTATTAATATATCACTGGAAACCATTGGAAACCTTCGTTGTATTCCTATACATATAATGTAAAAAGAATCGATGTTTTTATATCGGCACACAAGTGTATGCACAATAAATTCTGTACAATACTGTATGAGCCATTGAGAGGAAAGCTTGCTGTGACGTTATGTTATCCTGGTAGCTTGTTTTACTGAAAGCGTGGGCTTCACGGGCTTCAATAAAGTAAAAAAATACAAAGCGTGTTTTTTGTTCTCTGTTGCCAGTGAAGTAGTAGGTGGTGCTTATAATATTACCGTGTTCAATTTATGACTGCCTTTACTGAAATCATTATTACTTTCATCGATTATGTGTCTGTTTTACTATTTCAAATTACATGTGTTTTGTTCATTCATGAAAAAAATTTATTATAAATAATTAGCATAATATAATTGACTTATGGAAAAATATCTATTATTAAAACTAAAACAGTCATCGTGCAAATTTTTGTTTTTTTTTAAATAACTGAACTTACAAGAAATAATTGAATTAAATCTACAAAGACTTTCATTTTGGTTTTAAAATTCGTTTCTTTTATTGAGTTCCCACGTGGAACTCAAACCTCTTCTGGTTGATTTGGATCAACCAGAAGACGCTTGGTTTGCATTTTTCGATTAGTCACTTTACTACTATAGGTTTTCTTTTTCAATTCACAATGATAAGAAGACGACATGGCTTAGGTCGTAGAGGTCAAGAAAATGTGTGACCAACTTGCCAACATATATATATATATATATATATATATATAGAATACGAATATGAATTAAATAAATGATGATGATATTCGGGTTCATTTATAATCTCAATAGTATTAAATAAATTTACTAGGAGAACATGAAATAGCGGGATAAATAAATTTCCAGTCACTTACACGCACAAAGGATACTGGTGTATGCGTTTAAGCAATGCATTAAGAGAGCTGGTAGTATGAATATGATCCCTTATAGCTCCGCCCCTACAGCTCGACACACCCTCTTTGGCTTTACTAGATATTTAACGTGGAATTTATTATAGATGCTTAAAGCAACTTTACTTGAAATAGGATTTAATTTCTACGTATTTTTAGCATTATGTGCAATACACATAGGCTCAAGTTATCGAAAAGAAACAATATATAAATTTACTGGTTTTTATCATTTTTATTCAAGTAATATGAAACGCCTAACAGACATGACTTCTTGACATTTTAACATTATGGGCCATAACAATATGGACAAGCATCAATAACTCCTGTAAAATGATGTCTCCCTGGTACACCTGCATTGTAATAGTTACGTTCTATATGTATATGACGCGGTAATAAATAAATATTATATTGTATTAATACAATTTATATTATTAACTAGCTACCTAACTAAGCAAGTATTACCTGCTACCCTTGTAATAAGAGCAAGATTAGCAAGCTTAATAGACGGAAACTATTACGATGCTTGCATACTAGGAACGCATAGTTATAAAGGAGATACAAATGCATTTCTGTATTGCATAGTACAACTGTATTAAGGAATGAATCTGACAAGTCGTCATAAAAATAAATCGAACGAAGCGCAGATCAGTTTACGAAATTGTTTCTTTATGAGAACGGAAAATTATACAAAGAAACTCTGTTACTCGTTTAACATGGATCGGAACAAGCGAAATTTACCCTATGGAAATCAAGTTTTATAAGTAGACACAAAAAAACAAGAAGAAAAAAATAATACCACTAGCAAAGTCTACCTTACCTACCTTAAGCTTCGTTTTGAAGTTCGAAATGAAGGTCACGTAGCAAGGCCATAACAGATGGATCTACAAAACCACGATATGAAGAAAGTCACTTGCTTCATTTTTTTTATTTTTTACTGCAAAACAAATTTATAAATATGCAATTTTTTACCATATTCCTTTACATACAGTTATATTTATATAAAATGTTCGGGAATATGAAAAATTTGAAGGAGCTCTTAAAATTTTAAAAATATAATTTTATAGGTATTTTTTGCAAACATAATTTAAACATTGAAAACATTCACGTTATTTTTTAGATCTTTAGAAGATAATAGATATAGTGCAATATAAAAAAAACTACATTAGAGACCTGGTCTAATAATATACTTTTGTGTGACACAGCACACAGGAAATATAGAGAAGACAAACCAAATAAATAACGAAGAATAAATTATGATTATGTTTCAAGTCAAACGGTAATTAAATAACTTATATAATTAAATATTTTATAAAATTAATAAATGTTCAAAATTTATTTATTACGTTGTCTTTCTGCCCTTCTTTTGCAAATAAACTTTAACGCAAAATGTCATACTACATGCAGTAAATAGTAATAGGGATCCAAACTTTTTACTAGAAGTAATTAAATATTCATTTTTTTATTATTGATTAAACAAAGTTGAGATTGACTATTTATATTATATACTACAATTGCCAATGAAAAATATGAATAGTAAAATCATTGAAAATATGTCTTTTTTATTTAATAAAGGAAGCAAACGAGCAGAAGGACCTGATGGTAAGACATGGCTAATGTCTAATAGACATCCATAACATTAGAGTTTTGGATGCGTTGTCAGCCTTGGGGATGTAGGAGGGAAGGAAGGAGAAAGGATGGGAATGATAGTAACAGGGAGAGGTGGCTTACATGTCATCGAACCGAAATACATCATCAGATGTTTGACGGTTCGTCTTTAGAGAAAAGATAGGTTTAAGAGAGGATATATTTTTGCAACATTGTAAGGGTCGTTTTATGTTTGTTTTATTTTGTTATGGCCGGTTTATAATTTTTTTCTCTACATCGATTTTTTTAAATTCTTTATAAATTAAAATCTTTTCAAAGATATCTTTATTATTTTTTTACCTGCCACAATAGAGCCACAATCTCGTAATGCAGAAAAACTATTACGATGCATGTTTACTAGGAATACATAGTCATTAAAGAGTTATTGAAGCACCTCGGTGTTATTTACTTATAAAATAACCAGCAGTTGAAGTCTGTACAAAGTAACCACAATTATTAAAATAAGTACCTTAAAATAAATGACAAAAAATGTTACATTATTATTATACCTGAAGAGCGGCTATTCTACTTAACCCTAATATTTGATTTCTCTGAGCATTTTAGACAAAGCTGTAGATTAATTTCGTATTTTTTTAAAGAATATCAGGATATAATCTCAGCAGAGACAAATTGGGTGTGTTAATCGTTTTAGGGCGGAGTTTAAGAGAGAAGGACACAAAATTTGTTGATTCTGTCTCTCGTATTGCACTATCTAAATGTACATGTATGTGATCAATAATAAAAAAAGTTTTAATTTATTTATTTACAAAAGACAGTGTTAGTGTGAAGTAAGTATTGGAAATCCCTCAATATTCTACAATTTTATGATCTCCTGGTAACAGAATCGAACCAAAACTTTTCTTTTGTTTGTAAGTAAATAAATTATTTAAAACTTTTTTTACTCCGATCTCCGACGAAACCTACCTGCCAAACTGTACATTACTTTATGTTCAGATGTGTATACAAACTAGATTGTAACTGTGTTTTATATTATATTGGACAAACAAAGAGAAGCATCGGTATTAGGGTAAAAAAATAGGCCTCATGATGTCAAGTATGGACGTGTATAGAAGTCAGCTGTATGTAGCATACAACGGATAAGCCCAACCACTACTTCTCTTCTACTTGTCTATCCTCGCTAGGGAAAAAATATACATATATCCATAGAATGATCCACAAATTATAAAAAAAACACCCTAACAGAAGGAGAGAATACGAGTGGAAACTTTGTTACACCTGGAACCAAAACTTAAAAGCTTTGAAGTCTCAAACACTACAGATCAAAATACAGAAACAAAACCTTATTTTAAAAGAAGCTAGAGCAGTAAGCAACTCAGCTAAGAAACCCTTAGCGGTAGTTTAAAAGTGTATCAACTGACAGACTAATATTACCCCAGTCTACCTGCAATTACGGACTGCTGTAAAATGTTCGAAACGTCGGTTTAATAAAAATGTATTTTCGAATACTAAAATAACGCGAAAACATGATGACACAAAATCGATGATATCTCACTCAAATGTTTTTTTATTTAATAAACTTAATGATGATTGAGAACTTAAAGAGTGATTAATGAAAGATCCTATAGAAGTGATATAAAGTATATAGCATAATTATATGTATATTTGTCGTATTATCCTTATATATTTTTTATTGATGAAAAGGGGACAGAAGAATGACCTGATGGTAAGTAGTAGCCCATGGACATGCAAAACATTAGAAAAGTCGTGGATTCGCTGCCGTTGGCGAAGCCAGTTGGAAAACGAATCTCCTACCAGCAGGCTATTGGGTTACCCGCTTTGTACGGAACGCTGCCCAGCGACGGAGGAGATAATACATTATAATTGGGTAAATCCTTCCGTCAAATCAAGCTAGTAGGCATAGTTACACTCTAAGTTTTTGCGGTATACAAAAATACCCCATGCATTTTGTTTGTCTGAAAGTATATAACGTCTAGCAGCCCTCTGATGTTAAACTTTAAGTAATACTGAAATACCTCACCAACATTTATGCTTTCCTAGTACACTTGCATCGTAATAGTTTCTTTATATATGGAAAGATACATGTTCATCATCTATATATGTCAATCATCGCTGTGGCTGTCAAGTGTCCTATCGTAAAAATACTTCTTCGTATTATTATAAAATCTGTTTACGTATATTGTACATATGAAACACATTATGATCTACGTTGGAACTCTTTTCGCTCAGTGTTCTATATTATAAATATTAACTTAATTTTATAAGTGGTATATAATAAAATAATATGAAATATAACTGATATTTCATATTATATTATTGTGTCCGGAGATAGACAACTCTACACATTTATCAGGATACCTTTAAAATACACGAAAACCCAAAAAATCGTAATACATAACAAAATATAATACAAAATAAATGAAGTGTACTAATAGACGCTATTTCAAATATGTATACGAATAACAAAAATATAAATATATGAAAGTAATTTAAGAGGATTGAACGCATATAATTATCTACATTCAATACTCTTAAATTACTTTCATATAAAAATGTGTAAAAATCACGATGATCGAATCAGTTTTATTAAGTGCTAGTAGATTGCTCGCGGCTTCGCCTGCGTGAACTACACAACAACTTCACTACAAGCACGTGCCGACATCACATTAGAAATATCTCAAATTAACAATGTTTCTGTACTACATTTATTATGAATGCACTATTTATATAAACCTTACTTTCGAATCATTCTATCTATTAAAAGAAACCCGATCAAAATTGGTTGCGTAATTTTGAAAATCTAAGTATATATACATACAGACAGACACGGGTAGCGACTTTGCTTTAACTATGTAAATATTACTGATACACAGGTTTTTTTTTTTTTTAAGCTGTATCCCAGCACACAGCAGGGTAGACAGAGGGAACCTAGTGTTAAGACACTCCGTTCCCCTCTTTCCGCCGAATTCGGAGGCTTGCGTGTCATGTGGCGGAACCTAACGCCGCGCTTTACCTCGACACCAGAGCGAAGAAAATGGAAATATAATTTCCCCTCCTCGAGTGGGAATCGAACCCACAACTAGTTTACAGTCACACGCTTGTGCCACTGGGCCACGACTGGCCACAATACATAGGTATAAAATAAGGTTTTATATTTTTTTAAATAATTTTTAAACAGAAGAATCATCATTTAATCATTTCATTAAGTTGTTAACTCGTAGTGAGTTAACAAGTGCGCATTTATTTGAAAAAAGTTATTTGCAAGGTAAGCCTCTTTTTCGGCGACTGCGAATTCGATTTCAGAGATGCGCTCACTTTTACTTTCAATGTGCGCAGGATGCTGTCAAGGACAAAAGTCCTTGTCATATTATTTAGATCTCTCTGTCTAGACGTTGTAATGTAAATCTTGGATCATCTTATGTTCTCCTAGTCACTGGCCGTACCAAAACTTCTGTTACACGCAAGTATCTCTAACACATACAAATTTTGCAAGGCTTTCTTCCTCCTTTCACAAGTTTTTAAAAATAATTTCTAATATGTGTTTAATCTTTCTATTAAATATATTTCTAATTCTTATCACATTTTATAGATTCAAAGGTATTAATTAATATTGTATAATAAGGCCATCGTGGCGCATTGGCAGTAAACCTAACTGGTCGTCAGGTTGGATCCTCCTCAGAAATATGCTTAAATTATTTTCATTTTTCTGCTCTGGTAGAATATAGCACGACGTGGAGTTCCACCACTCAATACGCAACGTCTCGATTATTTTCGGAAATGGTAAACGGGAGACAAAAAAAGGGTCATAAAATTATTTACTTTAATACGTATTTTATTTGGTTCGCACTGACCTTGGACTCTTGCATGCTTGCGGCCCTAGTTTATATTTATATTAAGGTCAAAATTAAAAAAGTACACAGATATTATATGTATAAACTCCTGTAGGAGGACTACAGATTACATACTACATACAGATTTCTGTAAGGCTGATACCTTGCCAATTTAAATATATATATGGCGCAGATGACACAGAGTAAATATTACAAATAAAAGAGTAAAACATCTGACCACCATTTGGTCATTGGTTCCACCCTAAATAGTTATCACAAAAAAAATAGTTTTATTAAGAAGGTAGAAATAAAATAATGGTATACCATAGCTGCATCGGATTGGCATCTTTACCTATTTTATTTAATTGTTGCATGCAATATTGAAAAAAATATGTTTCTAATAAAATTAAAAATAATACTTTAATTATATTTTAACAAAAATTTGATTTTACATATTATAAAAAAATGTCATAAAAACAATAGTTTTAACAAGGTAGGAATAAAATAAATTGAAATTCAAAATATCTTTATTCAAATAGATTTCTGAAAGCACTGTTACATAGTTTGAATGAACATAAAATAAAGCTACCACCGGCTCGGAAGGCAGTTCTGGTGAGAAGAGCTAGAGAGATAAGAGATTGATTGGCTTAAATATTATTAAAGTACTAATTTTTAATTTTATTACAAACATTTTCAATATTGCATGCAAAACAATTAAATAGTAGGTAAAGACGCCATTCCGATGCAACTATACCAGGAACTCATAGCATTGAAGAGATCAAATGCAGTTTTGCAATCCTCGCAGTACATATACATACATGTTAAAGCATGCTTACGTCTGAACATTGACTTTTTATTTAAGAAAACAGTCATTTTCTTAATATTCCATAGTACCGTGTAATTTATTTTGTTTTTCTTATAATGTATACCATATAATGAGTACTACTGAAAATCACACAAAGCCGTAATGTGCAAATGCTTGAACAATAGTTTTGCGAGCGGAACCATAGTAAAATAGTTGTTGTAGAAAGTGGGCATGGCTTTAGGCAAGGGGTGGAGCGATTTGAATTGACGTACATATATGAGACTCTCAACATGAGAGAGACGCAGATATAGTATTCGCAGTATTGGAAATAAAAACTTTACTGCAATTGTGACAGTAAGATCAAGAAAAAAAGTGTATGGCAGTATCTACCTCGGCGCTCTTTCAGGTTCAGGTCAGCTCGAACGCAGTTTTATTTTAGTAATATCAGTCAAATTGTAAAATCAGTTCTTATTTCTTTATAAAACCTTCTTTATGTATTCATTGTTTTATTTGCAATTTCTGTTTTTTTATATTAGTAAAGTAAATAATAGACGAGACGTAACTCTAAACAAAATCTTTCAAGAGTTTAATCGAATATAAATTCGCAAAATCTCAGTTGGAGTAAACTCAGCTCTGTTTTCTAAACATTAAACGGGTATATTTTATTTCCTTTTTATATATACATTCTACATCTTATATGGAGAAGATTTTAAGGGCTTTTCTATTAATGTCGTGTGAATAATTTCGTTCTTTGTAAAAGTGCGCTGTTTCACAAATATAACGATGCCCGAATGATTTATTATAGAAAAATTGAGAATGTATGTGTGCAAACACACATATAAACATATTAAAAATATAGATAAAATAAATAAAAATCTCATTTGAAAAATAAATAAAAAAAACAAACATTCTCTCAATTTATTTATATATTTCAAACCAAGAAGCACAATATACATAGTTTGAATATATGTCACGCAGATCATTAAGTGGCTGAAGAATTCGAGAATTTTGTTTGTTTACAGTACACATACATAATATATATTAATTAGTATTTAAGTAGACATACAACACACCATCCATCCTAGGGTGACTTTCCGTAGTAGAGAAGCGAGCGATACATATGAAAATATGCGTAATATTACCAGGAGCACATAAAATTAAAGGATCTCTATAGCTATCAGACAATGCTTAGGGATAATCCTTTTTATATAGTACATATAGAAATTTCCTAAGTATATGATGATTAACACTTTTAAATGTTTTAAGTATTTAATAAGTAGCATTCTCTTTTGACAAAACGATTATTCGTAAAATAATCTTTGGGTAACCGAAATTTGTAAGTCCCTTAACAGAGATGCTAACAAAAATAAGTTGTAATAAAAAGCGTATAAGAATTTCGATGCATCTGGTAGTAGAACTCATGGCTTAGTGATCAGAGCGCTTGGACGATTTCCAGGTGGGTTCGAATTCCGTTGCGTGCAGAGAATTCTATAAGGTGTCTAAAAAATGTTTTATCAATTTCCTAAATATGTAAATAACACTTTAATAGATATAAAAATTACTTGACAAATAGCGTTCTCTCTAACCAAAAGATTATTCGCAGAATAATATTTTGGTAGTAGGAATTTATAAGAATATATCTATAGGGATGGTAACAACAAAAAGTGATAAGCGTAGAAGAATTTCGACACAGCAGGTAGTAGAACGATTAATGATTACTTATTTTAATCACTAAAACAAATGTATTACATAAAAATATACAAAAAACATAATGATGATCTCGTTACAATCTTTTTTTAGTCATTTATATTTGAGGCCACGACATTCATATCTACAAAATCGTTCGTTTTAAAAAATATCACATTTTTATAGAAACTCAATACCGCAGTTTTAAATATATTTTAAGAAATAACAATAGTAAGAAGGGAAACAATTGTTCGCATTAGGAGAATTAATTTCTGTAACAATTTTACTAATTTAGTGTAAATGTGTAATGTCATCTCTCACATAACCAGTGAAACGTAGTGCTTATTTTATATCATTATTAAATATATATATTTTTATTATTTATTTTATTAAATATATATATTTTATGTATTTGAAAATGTTTTCATAAACCAATACATTTTAGTATGTAATTTTTTCTTTCTTTACAGCCCCACATAGTTGGAATATCACGCGTGAAATGTGGCTAGCTCAACCATATAACGACAGTTCTATAGCCGAAAATTTTCTGCCTCTTATGCTTGTTGTCGTCCAGCACACTGTCAGTGGAGAGTGCACGAAATTCGCCCAATGCGCAGCGGAACTGAGAACCATGCAAGGCTGGTTTATAAAAGCTAAGAGATATAATATACCGTAAGTAAAATAATTAAAGTAAGATAAACCCAATACACAAGATGGGTATTGAAAATAACCAAGATCACTTAAATTTAGACAAAACATAACATATACAGACCTTCTTATTTTTACCCAAGATTGTCGAAATTCTTCTTTTTTTTCTCCTGGACTGTAGAGTTCGTCCTTGGTCGTACATCTAGGGATAGTGATGAAACGAGGGGTAATATCTATAAGACCCAAGACCATGTCGAATTCGTTTATATTAATATGGTAAGGGCTAATGCCGTTTTAAGATGGTGCCCCCTTAAAGGGGCTCAAACGCCGTTTCCCCGTACTCGGTATATTTTCTTAGAAAATAGATCGTATCTTAGTATCTTTATTGAAGTTTATTATGCATGTACATTTCATAAAATTTGTACTAATTCACATAGAAGTTTCTTTTTACACTTACACACAATATTTTTTTATTAAAAACGGAGGGTATATGAAATAATAGATACGCAAGATAGAAACATATAGTAGTTCTATTCATAAAATACATGTTCCTCCACTATATTACAAACACTTGTATAGATGACACACATTGATATGCGAATTTGTCATTGGTCACCCACTAAACAATCAGCAAAAAAAATAAAACGTAAAAAAAGTATAAAAAAAAACAATATTATTATTGTTTTAGTACCAAAAAGCATTTTCGAAGAAAAGTGTATAAGAATATTTATACGTAATAGATATATAATAATTGAAATATCTTTATAGCTATAAATAATTATAATATTTATAGCTCAAATGAAGACGAAGGCCGAGGCCGCATCGAACCCACAACCGATGGGCGCTCACAATCACAAATTATCATACTTCGCCATGCTGTGCTCAAATACTTATACACAAAATAATAATAATTGTTGTTTAGCATTATTAATTGTTTATTATTTAAATTTGTAAAAATGTAATGATTTTTTTAACATCTGTCTGTCTGTATCTCAATCATACCTAATCTCGTGAATCACTTTAAATGAAATTTGGCACAGAAACAGTATAGAGACTGAGATAAGACTACTTGCTAATCCGAAAAAACGGATTATCCCTTATAATCCGAAATAAAGGATGAAAGTTTGTGAGGAATTTGTCTCATGCATCATTTCGTTTGCGTCATTTCTAAAATTAGAAGCTTGAAATTTATTTTGTACACTTTTTGTTAGATATATAAATCCATACGGTTTACAAAATTTGTAAAAAATATCGTAAAAGGGTAAGAATGTGTTATGAACGTTATTGTATAAATGATGATATACCTACGTACAAAGCTTACGGCTCATAAGATAAATCTATGGAAAAATTACAAATAATTACTGAGGCATTACAAAATGTGAAACTGAAATTTATGGAAGCCAGAACTACTAAGCACGGATGAAGCCGCGTGCGGGTCGCTACTAGTTTGCCTAGTACCTACTACACTAATGTTTTTAAAATTAAAGCAAAAATTACATAAAGTAATATAAATTAAATGAAAATTAAAGACTTGCCTACTTCTTACTGAAATTAAATATATATTTTTTTACAGATACAATTTTATTGTTGGAAATGATGGGCGTGTGTACGAAGGACGCGGCTGGAACAAAGAAGGCGCTCACACCTTTGGCTACAACAGATGCTCTTTAGGAATTGGATTTATTGGTAAATATAGTTGCATGCAAAAAAGTCCGAACAAAGATAATTTTTCGATTAAGTAAAATTAAAGGATGGAAATTGAAAACTCTAAACATCAGAGTAAAGTACTTAAATTAGGTAGGGGAGAGTTGGATATTACCGCGCGGTTGATAATTGTGCGCCTCAGCATTATTCCAAAATTATCTATTAGCTCTGCGATCCAGTGCCTATACATCAAAGCCGGACATGTGTACGTACACCTTTTCCCGTGCACTGCCATAGCGGTCCACGCCACGACGGACGTAAAAATTGTAGAATTCCTTATAGCCACTGACTATAATTTTTCGTGTATTTTCAGAAAGAGGTGAGTAATACTGTATTTATATTGTAATACTTTGTGACTATACATTTTAATCCTTGTATCACTATAATGTATAATATGATAGTACGTAAAAATGTATACTGACATTAATTCTACACTTAGAATTAATGTCAGTATACATTTTTACGTACTATCACATTTTCTATAACCGTTTGAGGTTAAAAACAAAATATTCAAGTTTGATAATTCCGCGCGAGGGGCACGGTATTATCAGTCGAGGGCGCGAAATTGTAAAGTATGAAAGTATTTTTTATTTAAATCAACTTGTTTTATATAATATAATGTAGCTTTATATATTATTTCCATTATAGATGGACCAATCCATGCCAAAGCACAAATAACTTATGAAATCTCGAACATTTGAAGACTGCTCATGCAGCTATACGAAAAGAAAGTAACACAAAAACAGCTGCTAGAAACTTCATTATTTCTGAATCGACAATTAGAGATCACCTTAGAAGAAAGGCCGCATTTACAAAAGAGAAAGAGAAAGAAATGGTTTCATTCATTACTGTAATGGCAAAGAAGTTATATGGGATAACTCAGAAACAGTTGCGTAAATTGCCATACGATTTTGCTATTGCAAAAAATATTAAAAATATTTTTTCATCAGAGAAAAACATGGCGGGAAAATGTTGGATGTATTCGTTATGAAAAAAAATCCTGGAATTTCATTAATTACCAACAATTATTGTGGGCACAGTTTTGCCAACTATATTTCAGATATTATCAGACCAGTCTGACAATACTCGTTTATAGTATTTTTTGTAAATTAACAACAATTACTTTTGTTTTAATTTGGAAGTTTTTGTTATATGGTATGCGTACCTGAATAAATTACCTACGAATTACTGAATTTTGTTTCTTTTAATATGAAACATTTTCCTGATTATAGGTCCAAGTCCTTGGGGGCTCGGTATTATCCAACTCTCCCCTAATCTAAGTATATTATGAATGGAAATATATTTTAAAATTTATCATAACGATCAAAAATGTTTTCAAGAAAATTAAAAAAAAATGTTTCTTCATAAATGTCCGAGACCCGCCAAAGCCGACAAGCAAAGTAATGTTTTGTCCATCTTATCAGCTGCAAATGTGGAATACGTTACTAATCGTAAATTACTGAGTGCCCTTTTATTTTCATATTGTATATTTAATTAGACTTTATCTAAATGCCCAAAACGGACTTATTTAAATACAAGTAAAATAATTATCAAGTTACACAACACACAAGTGAAGGAAATTTGTCATATGAAAAATTGAAAATTTTACCAATTATAAAATGGACTACTTTTTAAATAAATTTAAGACTTCTGGTGCTACCATAGAACATAAATATTGTCCAGAAAGACCAACGAAATCAAATATGAAAAGCTGTTGTTATTATGGCCATCAGAAAGTGCCAAAAAGATATATTTTTCAGCAAAACAATGAACCAAAATATTGGCCACGGCTTATGCAATAGGTGTTTTCCGAAGAAAAAATTTTGCGTATTGGACCGGTTGTGTCAATCCCCTGACTTGAATTCTTAAAATGTTTCTGGCAAGAACTAAAACCACTAGTAGAAACTGAAATTTATGTTAATAAAAGTTTTTTGTGGATAATACATTAAGGAGGAAGGAATAACATAGACAGAATTATAACACTTAAGAATTTCCGTGATATCCTCGAAGGGTATATCTGTCAAGCAATAATGTAGGGGAACAAAGGGGAATCGGAGCCACGGGGTAATGGGAACTAGTTTAGTTTACGAGTATCTGAACAGGTTAAGTCCTATTTTTTTAACATATAACATAGAAGGGAATGATATAATTCATCACATCGCGAGTTAGTGAACGGCTAATCGATTTAATTTTTAACTGCTTTCAACGTCAAATTTTAAGTATTAAAACTGTTTTCTCTATGTATCTTCTGTTCTAAATAATAGATATACTATTATAGAATAAAGCAGAAAAAAACATATATGTAAATAACGAACTGTGTTTTATAAATTATATGAAAACTTAAATATGAGCATTTGGGGTAATTGGAGTCAAAGGACTCACATTAAACAATTTTTTTTTAATTTCTTTTTTAGACGTTTCATTATCGGACAGAATTACAGATAAGTGGGATCTATGCAATGAGTACTTTTGGCGTCTATGTTCCACCCATGTCCATATATTCGAGACAAACGTCGTCATTCTCCTCTTCTAGAGAAAGACGCAATTTATGACAAAATTCAAAAACTAGATGGACTAATGAAAGTCTATTTTAAGTGGTTACAGCATTTTCTAGACATTTGTAAAACCATATGAAGCCAAAAAGCTAAACGTCTTACGAAAGAAAATATAGAACAGAAAGAAAAGGGTAAAATAATTAAAGAAGCACAGAAAAATAGTACTAACAAAGCAAAGAAAAAGCTCGAAAAATCCTGTTAAAAGATGATACCAGCTCATTTGAGGAACCAGTCAATATCTAGAACATCTATGATTTGTGAATCTAGAAAATCGAAGAAATGTGGTATACCACACGCTCATTCCACCAATGATTGTTTGTGATATGTACCAGGCAATTAGTAATTATTTTTTAAATGACAAGACCGATTATATATGTTTCTAAAGATAATATAATTACATTTCACTCGCAAATTATAAGAATATGTATTCTTAAAATGACCCTAGTTACACCCTTATCATTTATTCTAATTACCCCATCATACTCTTGGGTAATGAGAGCCAATGTTACTATTATTAAAAATGAGTATAAATGATTTGTTTTGTTTTTTAATTTCTGTCTTAATAAGTTAAACTTTATTATTAATACTGTAAAGAAAAACAAAAAAAAATATTAAAAAGTGATGTTTTAGAAAAGATATTGGAGCTTTTTCTTAAGTGGCGCCACTTCCCCCGTGTTCCCCTAAATCATACTTTTATTTGTCGACCTGCTATATTTATTCCTTGTCGGATAGTAAGTAAACGCAAATGGCCAGACTGTTATGACGAAGCGAAAATTTTTATTTTTTATTATAAGTAATTGTAAACAAATTTTAAACTATATATTTTAATTGTCTCATAAGAGAACACCAATTATTGCGCTGAGCGAAGCGAAGCTCTTTCTGGTCAAAAGTGTGTTTCGTTGTGCTTTAACTCTTCCTGGGTTATTTGTAGTAGACATCTGAAATTTGGCAGAGATATAAAGCACAGTATCTTGTGTGCTGTGAAGTTTTTTGGTGAAAATTGTAATAGTAGTTTTTGAATAAATGGTCAAAAAGTGGCCATAGACTTAGGCTGTGGAACTTTAAGTTAAGTGCTATGTTAGTGTTAATTGTCTGCTTTTAAATTTTTTTTAACATGTAACTTTTTTAACATTTTAATAACATTAAATAGCTGAGCTTCTTCCCGCCATGCAGAGGTTAGAGGCGGATCCTTAGTATATTTGTGTTTCATTTTGCATAAGTTGAATCTTAGTTCATCATAAAAGTATATTTGGCCGGATACTTTTTGCAAGCAACTGTATGTATTATTTGTTACATATCCCTTTATTATACATCACCTACAGCAAGGCACGAGGGTATTGTAAATATTATAGTGTTTAACAAAATAATTATATATGCCACAAAATCACAGCCATATATCAAATATTTACCAAAAATAATGTATTGTGATTATTGCTATTTCTTATCTTAAAGTGGGGAACGGAGTGTTTTAACACTAGGTTCCCTCTGCCTACCCTGCTGTGTGCGGGATATAGCGTGAAGCTATTTAATTTTTTTATTTCTTATCAATGATAAGATCTTTTTCGTAGATTATAATGACAATATATTAAGGACAATAAGTATAATTTAGATTGATAAGTTTTCATTAAGCCGAAAGGTTTTAAATTTACATTTGTACATTCGCACGAAAATACTACTCCGTTGTAATATACTCTGCTATATTATAGCAGAGTAGGCAGAGAACCTGTTGTTATGTCTCTGTCCGGACTGTGTTTAACTGATCCGGAGAAATGTTACGAGTTACTATTCGAGTTAATTCGAGTAAAAAAGTTTTCATATAAATGTTCCAGGTGATTATAGGGAAGAAAAACTACATCACACTCGAGTAACGGAGCTTCAATTAAATAGGACTAGAATGTTACTCGATGAAGGCGTCCGAAGAGGCTACCTGAGGCCTGACTACTTAATTGCCGGAGCTAAAGATGTCCAATCTACACAGAGCCCTGGATCTAACTTACACAATGCATTACAACAATGGAGTAATTTTGACCATAAACGTCGATTTCGAGACATGAATTGTGAACAAATCCAAGAAAAATATGGCAATGTGACCTTCGATCAAGAATAATATTCTAATACACTCTTTTAACATTAGCAAAACAGAATCCTTAAATTACATTTGCACTCATTAATTGGTACTCTTGATAAATGAATTTTCTAGTTATACTGTATACAATGTTAAGTTAATATAAAAGCATCGCAATGGTTTACGAGCGCTGATCGTGGATGTGCTGTATTTGGATCTGTTTAGCAGGTGTGAAATGAATATTGAATCATAATCGTACACAAGTAGGTACTTTATGACATTGTATATTGTCCTTTTTTCCTTAAGTTAAGGTAAACCGCAAAAACTAATTTTGAGTTTATTTAAAAAAATCGTACAGTACTGGTAAAATGCCAAGAAGTAGATGTATTAACCCGCTAGGCCAGAAAAATGGTTTATGACGTTAATATTTACAAAAAAGGAGATAGATAAAAATAAAATAGTGTATTTTTTATTTAACTTCAATGTTTTTAAATTATCACTAAGATTGCTATAGTAGGTACAGAGGTAAATATACCTACTATAGCAATCATATTAATAGGTGCATATATATCTGGCGTCGAAATCATCGGCCTTTAATATAGTAAATAATCTGGGTATAAACATTGTTAATTACGAGTTCACACCTGCGTAAACCATTAATTGGTTGCCACACCTATTCTTACTAATAACAATTTTTTATTTTTTTAAGTGTGACTATTGTTTCAAAACTTATTCCAAATGTTAATTATATGAACATTTTTAAACTATAATATTCACTACAATAAGCTGCCATAAATGTTTTGCAAAAAGAAATCATTCATAAATAAAACAAGAGAGATTAAACATTATTATTAAGTAGATGTACTAAGCAAATATTTTTATTTAATGGTGGCATATACATTTGCGTAATACGGTTCAAGATTTTTTTCATGAACCCATATTCTTGATCCTTCGTTTGCGTATAGGCTTAATTTTACCCATACACAATTTTTCGCTATGCGTTTGTTAACGCCATTTTTCTACGCGATACGATACATAGCATTATATTCTTATAAACTAAATATTTTAGTTTTTAAGCATATTTTTTTATAGTTGTTACATTAAATTTTTAGTCAAGATCCTTTTTTTAATAAAAAATAAACAATGTTTTTACGTTTTTCCAGTAAAATGATTTGATATGTAAATTGAATTTTCTGTGGTGAGTTCAACTTCCACGTGGCTGATATCTTTAAAAAACATCTCCGTTTTAGTAATTACTGTGAGGTAATTACCAAATAGTGATAGGGGACAAGGGCCGCCATTGTCAATTTCTTGAAGAAATCAATACGTATCGTGTCACCGTTATTGATAGAGGAATAGTGTCTACCAGCCAAAACTTCGTTTACGTGGACTTAATGAGCCTTCCCATAGTAATTCTACTTATCAACCATTTGAAATTGAGCCTAAAATCACAACACTCTTACCACGTGGAGATTATGTTATATGTCCATCGCGCTGAACAACATTGCGAAGATGCCATTTTCTTAATCTGTCAATGTTTTACATTTTCAGACCAGATGTTTTATTACATCTAATTGTGATAAAAAATGATTGTTAACAACACAAATATAAAACTTAATGTTTTCTCCATACTTTTATACATCGATTTGTGTTCTCTAAATAATCAAATGGTAATGCTTTTGACTTAGCTATTCAAAGCACTTAAAAGATGTTACTGTTTTATTATTTATAAAATTTATTTACACTCAGTATAAAAATCTTTTACATATTTTAACGGAAAATAGCTAAGCAATATTGTTTATTAAGGCACCTTAATAACATGTATATTTTTAATACAGTAATTTCAGTGTTATTAAATATTTTTTGCAACTTATACCCTATGCTTAACGCCAAAAAAAATCCGTGTTGGCCAAATCTAAAGAGTTTTAACTTGGAGTATACCTTAGTGTTAAATTTCGTTGTCGTATATTATTTGACCATGACCTTTGCTAATTGGAAACTGTTCTGGAATTAAACTTATAGGTGCAAGTTGGGAACAGTGACTTGGATATTTTCAGATGTTCAAATTATGAAGAAAATTTCAAAGTACCGAGCTGAAATTTGCACACAACAAACTTTGGTTACTAATCTTTCTCTGTATTATCTTTTCTTAATGAAAAAATATTAAAGTTGTCTTATTGTGTTTTTAAAAAAAAATAGGAAACGAGCCACTGTGTACCGGTAGTGGTTTACAATGACTTAATGTCTTCTTCTGAGCTATTGCTAATTTTCAATAAATTCAGTAATTATTGCATAATGATTTGGTTAACTATTTCATAATATTTTGCAAATTTGTGCCATCTAATGATGGAGTAAAACTTACATTAATAATTTATACATCAACTGGGGACCTAATTATTTCTTAATAGAGAGATAAGTTTCTTTTATCATTTAATCGTCATTTCTAAAAAAAATACACAATGACTATAGAGCCATTGTGTACCTTTTAAATTTGAGCCACAGCACGTTGTTGCCATTTTGAATTCAATAGCGTACAAGTCTAATCTAGTTTTCGAAAGGTAATCGAATCTATGCCACTGCCTGGTGCATTAACATCACTTTCTATTAAAATAATAACAATCAAACAACCTCCAAATATTAAAGAGTAAAAATTCATCGAATTTACCTTAAAAAGTATTTTTTCAATCACAAAAACACATAAGCGCTTATACTTCGCCAAAAGGGCCTCAGAGATGGCGGATCACTGGTTTGGATGTGTTCAGGTTTCGAATGCTTCCGGTGCGTGCAGCAAACATATATAAATTTCTACTTAGTATAGGAAAAATAAGCATAAGTCAGTGTACCCGGACCGAGCCACTGTTCGCAACTTGACCCTATAAATAAAATTATAGATTATTATGGAATTCCGTTTATATTTTGTATATTTACTTTAAGATATAATTAGAATAAGAATATTTGTATATTTTAATGTCATGTTTTCATACACAAGTGTAGTTTCATTTGCATTTATGTCTACGAAAAATATGTCAAGACTTTTTTGTTAAAGTAAACAAATTATATGAAATATATATTTTTTTTACGGATTTTATTATTTGATTTAGGAACTGTTGTGAGTACTTAACACATTACATCTTATTTTATCAACATTTATTCCTAAGATAGTTGTCTTTGATCTAGATAAGCGCTAGGGGAGAAAAATAAATGTTTGAAACGAAGTGAAAGCCTGAATGATATAATCACATCGTTTATTAGTATATGCTTAATGAGAAGTTTATTGCAATAATCGTATCTATACGTAAAGAGCGACGATCAACCGATACATATACTTCGATATCAAATCATATTAAATACGTTTATAAACCTTAGGAAGGCAGAAACAGGACTCGATTCAGAGGTGTACATTAGTTTATTCACAATGTCAAAATGTACAGGACTTATAAACATTTGGCATAAATAACTTGTCTTATGAATACAATATGATGAATTAAATAAAATAGACTCTTATGATAATTCCAAAGTTTTGTAATTGTGAAAGGCTCAAATTTCTTAAAACATTTTTCCATCGAGGTTCTTTTAAGCACTGCATTACAAATTTAGAAAAAGTTCGCCAAATGAATTAAAACGGTATCGCACTCTCATAAAACAGATATTTTTTTTACATAATAACCGGTAGTATAAAATTTTTACATTTCTTGCTCAACAACGACAAATAGCTCATGGAACACTATATAAAGACAATTGTTTCGAATGCGAGTGCGATACCTCGAGTCAGATTGTAAGGAAAATTCTTATACAGTAAGAGAATCCGAGTGTGGTACACGACTAGTACACGTTATAACTATACCCGAAAGGATCCGGGTCATACTTCGACACTACAACACCAATATCCTGATTATTATATATGTTCTCACTATTACTAAATATGGTTACATGGTTATTATATGAGAGAAGCAAATAATTGAATGAGGATAAGCGTACAGCATATAACGTTTGTTCAAAATCCCTTTATTCTTTGGAATTATTCATAACTATTATAAGGCATTGTAACGTCTTCATACACACATTTACTAAAATTCCGACTCGGAGAACGTTACATGCCTGTATACCAGATAGAATAGATAAGATATATCATACAACTCAACTAAACTTCATTATTTATACATCTCATTTAAAGACAATAATCAAAGTTGTTCTTCTTTTCACAAATTAACCTAAAAAACAAATTCTAAAAAAACAATCACAATAATTTAAAAAATACTACAAGCGTACATGGATTGAAATGTACATCATGGATAAAAATGATACTTTTGTTGTTGTTGTTTTACGATCCTCCAAGCCGGAGAGCAGTCAGAGGGGGGCATATATTAGGGACATTCAAATTTACAAGAGCATAGAAAGATAAATAGGACGTCCAGTTAAATTCGTTCTTACACTGAGACTACTTCACGACAACTTCGGTCAAAGTTGCCGCTGTCAGATTCTCAACGTGGCGTTTCCAATTTTATTTAAAATGAATTTAAACATATAATTTTCTCTAATAATCAATCAATAACAATGTCTGCACATTAAAAAAAACCGTCGTATCAAAAAAAATACTTAAAATATACACAAGTGCCAGTCGTCAATCTGATAGCGCTAACACATTGTCATTGCAACTATGAACACATTCCATATTGCTTTGTTTAAAATCAGTCGATGACAAACTTAAAGTGGTTAAATAATTGGCGCATAAATAATAGATTTTAATTCAAAATTTATCGTTGCATAAACACATTGCTAAATCCGCTTGACGTATGACATGTCAATGGACAGTGCGGTGACAAAGTGGCACAAATCAATGTTCATACATATATAATGATTAACTGCTGGTATGTTTTATGCCATAAATACATATTATGCGTTCACAATTATCATTTGTAGAATTATGACACTTTCCCACCACCCATAAGGGAATATGACTTTACACAATATCGCTAATTAACATAATCTAATACCAATATTATTGCAATAAATATTTTTCTCAGTCTTTGGTTCCATCCCAGTACATAGCATAATAAATGCTCTATTCCAATTAATTTCTTAGCTAAATATAAATTTTGTTCGCAGCGGTCGGTCTTTTGTTCGGAGACACATATCATATAAAGATTTCCAACTAAATCTAATGCCCTATGAGCTTTTTTTATATATTTTTTTTTATTGCACGTGTTTTCAGAAATCACAGAAAGCTTCAATATAGATCTCTTAAAACATAACAAAGTGTAGTAATTTTTGAATTTTTACTGTTTCGATTATCCACCATGAGCTATTATACTATTTAATCGTTTTTATATTTATTATAAAATAAAAACAAGTTTAATTATTCTTCTAGATATGTTACCAGTTTATTTCAGACTGAAATTATATTATAGCCACTGGAAATTATATTTAAGATCCATTTATAAATAGTTGATTAATCTCATCGTGATAATAGAATTAGTTAACAATAAAGTAAATAAATTGTTTATTTCAATGGCGAAGTGTGGAAGTGTGTTGATAGGTGAGCAAGCTGCCGTAAAAAAAATATTAAAAATCTAATATCCCTGTAGGAATAATCTGCAAAAGGTAAGCCGGTAGGAACTGTGTTATACAGACACTTCGCCACTGGTATGTTTTTGATGTAAGCTATCGCAAGCAACTATAAAGTTACCATTTTTTTATTTATTTATTAACATCCCAAATTACATTTGATATAAACACAAAAAAAAATTCGCTATGCAAAATTTTGCGAGCAAAGATTCGCAATACAATTTTGTTAGTTAAGATTTTTTAAACACAACTCTGTTTACAAAAAAACACTTAACATTTGACATTTTTAAAAGATCTACCATATTGTGATATAGAATTACAATGGTACACGTAGGCCTTATTAATAAATTAATAATAAGTTTATAGTTTTAATAACTAATTATATTATTTGTCTATGTGAGAATTTGAATATATTGACGACATTAAGGCAATGTTTAGTGGCAGTTGTTATTTATTAATAAGGCCGTATACCTCCATTTAAGGCCTATAGCACACTGGAAAAAATAGGATACGAAACAGGTTTAAATATAGCAGCAAATGTTGAAATCTTTCACTAAAGATTTTCACAGTGTACTAGAAGCTTTCGGGCTCATCATATGTTATGTGCACTCCGAATGTTCGCCGATCGTCCTAAGGAATGGTCGCGGAATTTTGAACAACGTGTATGCGAAAAAGAACCTCACAAAAAATAAGCAACAAAACTCGGTCAACTTTGATATGTTTCTCGCTCGTTACAAACTATGTTTTGTAATTTATAATAATCAAACATCTGATTTGCTTCCTAAAAAATTAGTAAATAATTCCTAAATGCTGCTAAAGAAATGGTCAGTCAGTCTCTCGTGAATACAATGACGGGTAAACTATACAACGGGAAGGCACTCTCGAAAAGCTCTATATGACAAGCAAATTGAAGGACGTGGAATAACTCAAAATACTTTACAAAACGGTGGTTTGAAGTCTTATATGGAGGGTGCCAAAGTTAGTATAGTTTACCGTTAGAATTTGAAATCAAACCTAGGATGTTTACCTACGTAGCAGTAAATAGTTATCAGGCCTTCGCTGATGGTTCGTATAGTCTCACTCGCCGAGTTGCTCTGGAAAAATTTACACAACGTGAATTAAAAGTCCAAAAATAATTAAAATTAACATGTTATTAACAAGTGTTTAATTACTACTTGTGGATGTAAATTGCAATAATTTAGTAAAGGTATAAACCCTATTGTAATCTAGTCAAAGATATTCACCAGCCAGCGGTCGTCGCGGCCGGAACCCGCGGCTGCCGTCGGGCCCGCGCGGGGGACGCACGAGCACCACGCGCGGCCCGGGCTCGTCCAGCGATATGGTGCGGAGGCGCGCCAGCAGACGCTCAGGCCGCTCGCGCAGAGCTTTCGGTGGCTTTGATCTGTTGCAAAATAAACACAATAATGATAACATCATATAATTTAAATTTTATGCCTTTAATTTTTTAAAACATTTCTAACAGGTCATACACTTTACTTTTTCTAGATAAGATACACACTTCTTGAAAACGAATAAAACATTTAGATAATTGATGTAAAAAAATGTCAGAAATAGTGTCAAAACACTTGCGTTCTTCCCTTTCGGTTCGAAGTCGTGACATTACGAGTTGAGTTACAGCCGGCAGTCCAACGTGGAGTTCTACAGAAATCGACCCCACATAATATAAATAAATATAAGTACTACTCCGACAGGAAATCAAACCCTACACTCGTTGTAAACGTGTGGTTTACAACTTGTGGTTTGATGAACCTCACTGTAAGAGAGATTGCCTCACGATACCGTTAATAAAAAAATAGAAACGTGACATTCTATTCACATGATAACTTGACATGTTTATGGATGGTACGCCTGTTGACGTAGTCTTTATAAAAAATAACACGACAATATACTTGTCGACGCCCCTATAGTGAGACAAGGAAGGGCATTTACTACTGTCACCGCAGACAGAATCTCTACCTTTTACTGTCATTTCGTAAAATTAAAAAAAAAAAGTATTACTTTTGCTGTCTGACACAACGCCTCTAGGCAATATATACAATTTTGCCGTGTCATAACACGATCAAACCTTGTAGTGACACTTGTCCATGAACGTGTTAAGAATAAAAGCAAAAAAAAATATTCGACTGTAATATACCTTTCGGACTTAGACATCTTCGGCAGAGAACTGCGGCTATCAGAAGACCTGTGCAGCTGGTGTCCACTGGACGATCCCGTGTGGGAGGTGCTGGAAGATGGCTGTGAACTGAAAATATAATTTTCCTTTTACAGTACATAACGAAATAACTAATACAGATAGACACCAAAAAAAATATTATTATTATGAAATGGGAAACACTATAACCTCATTACATTAAAAAATTGAAAGTCATCTTATGACTAATATGTAATATCTTTCAGATTTTATTAATCATAGTTAAATTAAATATTAGAGTCAAAATAACCTTTGTAAGTACATCAGTGGAGAAGAGACCTTACAACACTCTAAAAAAATAACTAATTCATTATTTATTAATACAATAAATAAAAGAATTAAAATTCATGGAAATAAATAAAATTGGAACATATGTAGGTAATAATAAAATGATCATTTTTTACTATATGCATATTAGGGTGGGCCAAAAAAAAACTTTTTTTTGTTTTCATTTGATACCATGAAATTATCTTCCACAATGACGATAACATTATTCTGGTAAAGTTTGAGCTCTTAATATTATGATTAAGAGGTGGCGCTTTGTCATTTTTGATTTTCCATACAAATTACAAAGGAATATTTTTTATTAAGATTAAAGAATAAGTTTTTGTTTTTACTTAACAATTATCCATTCACACGCATAAAACTTGAAAGAAAATAAAAAATATTCCCTTGTAATTTGTATGGAAAATCAAAAATGACAAACCGCCACCGCTTAATCTTAATATTAAGAGCTCAAACTTTGCCAGAATAATGTTATCGTCATTGTGGAAGATAATTTCATGGTATGAAACGAAAACAAAACAGAAAAGAAATATTTTTATGCCCCACCCTAATGCATATGTATGTATGCACTGTACATATAACGTTGTCTGTCTGTTTGTACCGGCTAATGCGTGGGAAAACTCGACCAATTTTGACGCCATTTCCACTGGCATAGCTAAAGCAATAAGGAGTAAGTTAAGCTACTTTTATTTTAGAATTTTATGTTTTTAAAGGCCGTAGTGAAGGATTTCGCGCGCTAGTATTATTATATATACAAAAAGTCGATATCACACACAATATAATGGACTTTTATAGGATTGCGACTCCAAAAAGTACTAAAAATAGGTAAGACAAACTAATTTATAATGATCTTTCCATAATTATATTCAATTAAATAACGATTTGCGCATAATTGTTTGTAGTAGTTATTTGATTGTATTAATTAATTCTTTAATTCATTTGTAGCATAATTAATTTAGTACTTTTATCATTGTTTATAGCATAGTGTGCCTACTCGAAATCTAGGCTAAAACTATTTTAGTCCTAAGATTTTCTTCAAGTATTGTAGTACTTAAGTTTTCATAATGCCTGACGTTTGAAAAAAACCGAATCGAAATCCGATAAATCACAAAAGAAATAATCGATACATTTTCCAACTAAAGTTCAAAACTGTTTTCACAAAAAAATAAATAAAATAAATAAATAAAAAACACATTTATTGCCATAAGAGAAAGAAAAAACAAAGGAAAACAATATACATGAAACACAAAAAATAAATTCTAGCTTATGGCAAAAGGTGTAACTCAGCTCTGACACCGCTGGTTTTCAGTTACACCTTAGCAACCTGCTCCCTGCGATGATATACGGGAACTGACAATGGTATATGCTCATTATCATATTAATCCTTTGCAAGTGGGTAGTTTTCTATTAGCAATCAAAGAAATAAAATAAAAAAAATTTAAAAAAGTTAAAAAATGACACTATCCGTAAGTTATACGTCCCTCTTATTATGTTGACTGACATCTTTTTTGTTATTTGTTATTATGTTTTTTGAAAATGTTTTCTTGTTTTACAATACAATATATAAATAGAAATTCTATTTGACTACTTGGTTTCGGCAGGAAAAGAACTGTTTAGTAACCTTGCATGAAACTTCACCCCTGAAGCACATAGAAAAGAGTATACAAAACCAACTAACCCAACTTTTACGACGTTGCAAGCGGAGGATTTCCCATTCCTCGGGTTAGTCAGCATCACGAACTCGACTGCGTCGCCGGGCTGCAGTTCCGACGGGTTGCCGCGTACTTCCGACATATGGAAGAAAAGACGACGAGAGTCCTCTGCCTCGACCGATAAAAATCCAAAGCCATCTGAAATATCCAAGTAGTGTGTTATATGTCGACGCATTCACATTTGCACGTGTATTTTATACGAACACAACGTATACCCTATATATTTTATAAGACAATAAACCTATTGTCTATTCAATCTATTTGCTTGCTTAGTATTAAAAGTTGAATCAATTCTAGTATAATTTTACTCATTAATTGCTATTATTTTCACGAAATACGTTAAGCAGGATTCTACCTGCCTAACGTAAATATGTAGTGAAGGTATTTTTATCTTTGTAACCTACAATACTAAGAAGAAGAGTACGTGAGCAATTATGACATTTGATTTTCCATTGGTGTCTAATAATGCTCATCAAGTGCATTTTATAATAAAACAGTGTCGCAATTACCCTACAAGTGTATATTAATTTGCACAACAGAATAACTAGATTAGAATAAGTATACTTAATGTATTTTTATTTTGATGAAATGTTTAGAAAATTACTATTATATAAACATTTGTAGTAAAAAAATAAGTTTGGTATATGGTATTCGTTTTACCTTGCTTATGGCAACAATTGTATAACTAAATTCAAAAAAGCGCAACGCCTGACCAAGCCAAGCCCTAATAAAGCAAAACTCCATCACACCACAAAAAGACTATTTAGTGCTACATAAACAAAAATGTTCATACTGAAAGTTGCTACATATCCATTGCTAGAACCAGTTCTTAATTAGTTCAATTTATTCTAATTATCCAATAAATACAAATGATTAGTTGAAATGTTACAATTGATTAGTTGAAGTTGAGTATACAAGTTTAAAGGTGATAGAATAATAGCATACCTTTAATGGCATCAACAGTAGCGCGGCGCTTCTTCCTGACGGGCACGATGTTAGTGGCGCGCCCCTCCACGTCCCCCTGGAAGGTGACCGGGTCGCCCACTTGCAGTATCTCGCGCTTGCACGCCAGCCCCATTATACCGAACTCGAACGATGAACCGCTCTCTGTTTGGATGAGACCTGTGCATTATCACATTATTAATCTAACTTATTCTTGTATTTGGAACCCTTCAGAAGATATTGATTCACATGTTAGTTGAGCTTTTTGTTTCAATCGAGTAAAATTTGTAGTTTATTTAGTGAATTAAAGATAAAATTACAAACACTTAAACATTTTTTATCGTGTGCATATGTATATGTTCATTTTCTATTCCAATTTCGCTGCGACACGTTCATGTTACATTGATAAAAATGTTAACGAAATCCTACTGAATTTAATGACACGTTTAATCGTTATATTTTGCAAAAACAATTTAAAAAGTATAGTTTTTGGCACGCGAAACTTCCTATGCATTTTGGATTTCGGATGTTTTTTGAGATTTTTTACAGATACGCTGGTGCCATACTTTCTCCGTTTAACTTCTATTATCAATAAAAATTATGTCCAAAATTTCATTAACTTTATCACGTGGGCCTAGATTTCATCCTCGCCTCGCCATATTCTGTATAGACATTATGAAATCAAAACCTTATACTTATATTGATTTTTGGTAAGATGTCCTTTTCACATATATTAGCGTTACACTACATCTATCTATGCATTCGATATCTCAAGTCCTGCACCAGGTCCCGATACTAGATCTTAATTTTGAAATATTATGATACTGATTATTTTCGCTAAAGTGTACTTTTTTGAGCTTAGGTGGTATTTTAGTTTTTAACAATATACATGTTGCAGATTATTGATTTTTATATTGCTACTATTTAGTTCTTCTAATATTATTGTACATTAGGTATTCACTCTAAAATCAAATATATTCCATGCTAATTACATTTAATGTGCTGGTTGTTACTGTTTCATAATAAATTTCTTCTTGCCTTCTATAATCGGTCCCTCATACCTGAGAATCGTGATCAGTATCAGGGTTACATCTGGAGCGGATTACCAACCCGGTTTCTATCCAGCGCGTCTCTTGTATTAGTATGTAGTTTGGAAGATGAACGTTCTTTTAATGTCCATTGTATTTGAAAGCGACGGTGTCATCTTTCACCCACCGTATTTCCAATTATGATTACTTTTCCAGACCGGAGTCATCTGCGCGCTTTAGGTGGCCAAAATAAGACCACCAATAACGATTTTTTCCCAATTTTCTATAGTCTTTCTAATATTGTATTCTTCGTATATATTAAAATGCACACGGGATAAGATTTAACCCTGCGTCACTCCTTTTTTAGTTAACTCTCGGAAATACTCGGGACTGGGGCAAAGGATTAAATACATGATGAAGCACTCAGTATCTATCATGATGAAGGAGTGGTTGTCCGTGTTAAGACCTTCGATTAAAGCAAGGAAGTTCCCTTCTGGAGCAAAATACGTGGAATTTTTTTTTTAACTTATCTCATTGTACGCAATCAAAGGCTTTAGTGTAATTGATGAAACACAACACCGAGGGACAGTTGATTACCTACTCTTCTCAATGATTTGGCGGATGTTCTAATAAGGTACCACTATTTGTACTAATGCTTAGTAGATTAAATGAAAATATGGTTCTTAAGCCCTAATTGGTGTATTTCAATATCAAATTTATCAAAAACATCTATAATGCTTTGTCAAACTGTTGCCGAACCTCTTACGATAGAGTCCCAATTGTATTACCTGAATACTTTGCTTGATCAGGGTTAAGGGCCCTCAGAGTACGTGTCACCGTGCCATTCAATGTTGGATCCAAGGGTTTAGCAATATGAACACTGCCTCTAGGTAATACACGAACAAACTCCGCGCTGGCGCACCCTCCTCCTGATCCATTCACACGGCCCAGGCTATACTCCACTTCGGTGCCCAGTTCGAGACCATCGGGGTTGCCCTCAAAATTGCTGAAAGGAAATTAATTTTAAACTATTAAAATGCAACATTTCTTACAACAAGTGTTTCTTTATTTGTTACATTTAATATTATCACCAATTCGCTATAAAGCAGCGGCAGAAAATATATATTGCTATAGAATTGTAAAATACTTTCATTACTATCATGTTCATGCCACAGAGAAAGATAATGCTAATCTACGACTATCAGTTTTTTTTTTTAAATTAGCCCCTATAATACAGATAAGTCTTTTTAGAAATAAACAAACATGGAAAATTACAGACCAGTGTAAGACTTGATTACTATATCTAAGAATTGAATCATATCGTTACAAAAAACATAAAACACATAAGTAAATAATAACATCTAATAAGCTGCGCTATAAGCTCCGCTAGTATATACATCACTTTATTACAATTATAAAAATATAACAAGAGTCAATATTAAGCCGAAGCTTTAAGAACACTTTAGGATGCCGGGGGCGTATTTAGCTCATGTTAATATTATTGTAATGAAATAAATATAGTGGCCAGTCGTGGCCCCGTGGCACAAGTGTGTGACTGTGAACGACTGGTTGTGGGTTCGATTCCCACTCGAGGAGTGGAAATATTTAATATTTCCATTTTCTTCGCTCTGGTGCCGAGGTAAAGCGCGGCGTTAAGTTCCGCCACTTAACAAGCAATGCCTCCGAATACGGCGGAAAGTGGGGAACGGAGTGCCTTAACACTAGGTTCCCTCTGCCTACCCTGCTGTGTGCGAGATACGGCGTGAAGCTAAAAAAGAAATATTAAAAAAATTGAATTCAATAACACATTCATAAGCTACAAATAGAAAAACAGTTAAAAGAAAACAAAGTAATAACAAAATTGTATGATTAACAGATATAACTAAATTAAATCGCAACAATAGCATCAACGTGAAATCAAGTGGAGATGTCAAATAAAATATCTTAATTCTAAAGTAATGAAGTGGAGTAATGATAAAATATTATTATTATTAATAAGGTCATAGAGAATTCTTTTTAATATCATTGTTAAAAATCAATGTAATCAGTTTGTATCACAACATCGCCCAATTTGCCATCGTGAAAACTATGCTTTTACAGGCACTTCCGGCAATAAAGTCTAAAAGGCAACAACATAATTGAATTACGCATAAAATGGCAGGCGAGTATCCCGTGTCCATATAGCTTTTAAAAGGTAATAACGTGGACAGCCAGCACGAATATAAAAGACTCAAAATTATTTCCATTAAAAGTCGAGTGCAAATTTTATACAAATTATAAAGCAATCATTCCGTGTAACCGTCATGTTGCAATTACGTTAGATAGCAAGTCGTACAAGTGTACTTGATTTCTTTTAGCTTCACGCTGTATCCTACACACAGCAGGGTAGGCACAGGGAACCTTAAGACACTCCGTTCATAACTTTCCGCTGAATTCTTAGAGGCATTACGTATTAAGTGGCGATTTCAATATCGTGTTTCGCCTCGACATCAGAGCGAAGAAACTTAAATACTAAATATTTAAATTCTTCGAGTGGGCATCTAACCCACAATCTGTCGCGTTTACAGTCATATTTTACGCCCCTGCGCCACGACTGGCTTCAATATACTTGAAACTACTACATACTTGAAAAATGACATTAGATTATGATTTATAAAACTAAAGTTCATTTAAATTTCGCGTAAGCCATCACATTTTTAATTTTTAAATTTTTAAATTCGCAAATTATAAATATTCGCAAAACACAGATATACTCAAACGTAACAAAACAAAGCAAGAGATTTGATCAGGTACAGGATCAGCCAACAAAAAAAATTAGTACTGAATTTTGCAGTGCAGTTTTAGAAATCTTATAATCTAAGTGACATTTTTAGTAAAAAATACTGCGACTCAGTTAATTTTACAATCGACTTTATAATGTCTATTCGCATAAGCATACAATTAAAAAAATAGACACAAAATTACGCCATATAAATTTACCTAAATATAGTTACGTCATAACATTTATATGAATGTAATATAAATGTACAGAAATTTCTTAACAAGTTCAATAAAGAGCCTAAGCTTTAAATTTTACGAATAATTATTTAGTTATATATTTAAAATTATTGATGATTTTAAATACGTGAATGAAAAATTTTACATTAGTAGCGAAAAGTGGAATATCATGAAAGGTAACATTATGTTTTTACAGATATTTAGAAAATATTTTAAATTTCCAGTTTTACGTAATTTGACTTTGAATTTACTTAACGGATTTGGATGCGGTGTTTTTTAACTGTCAAAAGATAAAAAATACACTACGACAAAACTTGAATAGAATCTAATGAGTTGTGAGTGATTCGAGTAAGCACATTGCACAATAAACAATGACAGGCGTACTAAAGTAATTATTTTGAAAATTAATTAAATATTCAAATCATTACAAACACGTAATTGTAAACAAATACTGATGGGCCATTTAAAAACAATAAATCTCGACTGCGATTTTTATGGATATAATAATAAGGGGCATGTACGTTTGGTACAAATATGTCGTGACGTAATATTAATATAAAGTTATTATGAAAAGCGAGGTACTAGTACACAGGTTCGTCGTAGTTATTTTTAGTTAGATTACTTATGTGTATATACAATATATATACATATATATTTTTTTTTAATTATTGATGATGGTGAATTTGTTGTATTTCTAAAGGTCAGATGTCAATCAAATGTGAATCTTATTATAAGTACTCTTCGCTATTGCTTTACTTATTATTACTCAGCATCTGGTAAAAAATAAACGAGAAATTGAATTTTGTTCACCTAATTAATAAATATAATTTAAATGTTTCTAGTATATTAAATTCTTTTTTAATAACCAAAAAATATGATAAACTTTAAAAGTAAATTATAACAATAAAAATTAGCATGATTTTGAAATTCCTGTACCATATATTACATTTACAAGACATTTTTAAGGCTTTTATACACACAAGCAGCACAGACAAGCACATTTTAAAGACGTTTTAATAAATATACAAATATAATCTAAAGCTATATTTACCTGAAGTGGAAGAAAACTTCTTTGTTATGATCAGCGGTTTCGATAAATCCAAAGCCATCCTTTAGAGCAGCGATAAAGCCTTGCATGATGGGCCGCAAGTTCGAGCCCCCGTTCGCGTTGCCATTTGTCAGGCTATGTTGTGTTTGTATAGCCATTGCCACCAACTCTTTAGTCCTTTTTACCTGAACAATATAGTGGTCATTTAGCAGATTACATAAATAATATTTTATCGTTGCGATTCATAAACAGGATTATTCCTTCATTTTAAATACCTATGAAAAAATATATAGAATTAAACTTATTCGACTGCATAAAATAAATTTGGTATTAATCTGATTTGAGGCCAACGCAGTTTAGCTACGATTATATATATAATAATAAAGTTATAATTTGCATTAAAAAAAAAACAACTATTGAGTTTCTTGCCGGCACTTATCACCAGAACTACGTTCCGAGGTCATAGTAACTTTGTGTTCATTCGATGATTCAAAAGTGCTTACAAAAGTCTATTTGAACAAAAATAAATTGATTTTGAAATAAATAACCACAAATGAGATTAAGTTACTAATTGCAACACATATTAATGACTGGTCAATTTTGTAATTATAATGCAAAATTATACTAAAAATTTACGAAGCTACAATAGCATGCATAAGCGACACTGTTTATTAATATTACAGTAAAATATGCTAAGCAACTGTTTGAGATCTTACCTGGTATATATCGAAAATAACCTTATCACCGACACGTGGCAACATCTTCGACTCACACTTCTTAGCGGTATATGAGACTGATTTTTTCAAGTTATTAATTTGACATGTTATTATACCAGTTTCCTGGAAATAAATTTTAATATTTTTTTTAATAAATTTAAAAAATAATTAATTAGTCACTTTTAGTTACTTTCTATAAAAAAAATAGTGTTGAAAGATGGATGTTGGTCCAAACTTGTATTTAAAAAAATAAATGTTAAATATAAATTAGAAATTAAAACGTAGTGACTGTCCGGAAAATAAATTAAACCGAAACTTGATCGAAACTTTCATTGTTCAAGATATAATTATGCTGATATATGCACACAATAGCACCGCAATAAAAGAATTTAATCAAAATAAAATATATTTATCACTACTTTACCTACAGTAATTGCAATATACAAATATTGAGGTCATATAAAATGTTATAAATTGATTCATGTTATTTTAACTATGATTAAAAACCAAGTTATATAGAGTTGCAACTTTGTATGCAGGTTTTAAATTGGTGACTGTAGTTATTGGGTTATCATACTCGTATATTGAAGTACAATGGATAAGCGATTTAATGTAGTGAAGGCATATAATACAAGGTCAATTTTATATAATATTGTGTTCACAATTAATAAAACAATATTGCATCCAAACCTAATAATATGACCGAGGAACGCTCAATAAAAGCAAGTGATGTACAATTGTACATCCTTCGTAGTTACCTGTCATTAATACCCACTTAGTATTGGAGGGTCGAATATAAGGATTTAAATGAAAATAGTCTTTACGGCTGTCAGAACAGAGATTGAAATAACGCGTAATCGCGGAGGATATTTCATCGCTTAACAGAATATTGGAGCGTCCGAATGCAGTTTTAGTTTTCCGCTCGAGTTCATTCAACGGCTTGAAGTAAAATTAATTACGGCGTTTGTAATAAAAGACGAGAAAGAAGAGATAACGGAGGAAGGAACTTAATATTGAGGTATATTAGAAAAGTAATCAGTATCACGTAAATAAATCAAATCTTAAACTTGCATCGGGAATAACTAAACATTTGAATTATAGTTGTTCGTTTACAATTGCATGACAACAACAATGTATTTTTAAAAAATAGTATAAAATTTGACGTGTCAGTAGACAATGTTTTTATAGAATTTAAATCACTTACATTTTAATCTGAATCTGTACTGGTTTATTAAAATTCAATATGTTTAATTTCGCACTTACATAAAAATTAGATAAGAGGACAAAAATAAACAAAACCTCGTAACACGTGTAGACTTTCATATTTATAGTCTACATCTTTCCCAGAAAGTTTGTTAAACGAAGAGACGTCATTGATCAAAATACCTATTGATTTCTTATCATCTTTGTTTGACCCATCTCCTTGGATGCTATATTGGCACAAGCTCTATTTTAAACATTCATATTATTATTGGTTTAACAACTTCAATATTTTAATTCAAAACATAAATAAACTTATGCATAGCAATGTATTTATTTTTTTATTAGGGTCTAAAAATTTACTGTTGTTAAAATTAAACTGAAAATACTAATTTAATCAAAGTACATTTTTTCTCAATCTCGATATCCACTTAAGACTTTCCAAATACACAACAGCGAGTTAAATTATATAAATATAAATGAAGTCAAAGAAGAAAATCACTCTCACCAGATTTTATTTTATGTTGATGTCATTTAAGGATAATTGATTGAACCGCACGCCGGATGTTGCGGTCGCCTTTAATATCTTTTAGACGGTTACGGATAACTTAGTTATTATATTAGTATACTAGCGGCCCGGTCGCGGCTTTGCCGCGTGATCTACCTGGCTGTTTCGGTATATTGCAACCCTCGGTGGTGGATTTTTGAAAAATAAAGTAGCCTATGTTTAACCTTGGATTATCAACTATGTATATGCCAAAATTCATTACAATCCGTCAAGCGGTGTAGATTTTTCATATAAACTTTCATCCCCTATTTCAACACTTTAGAGGTTGATTTTTGAAAAACTAAATAGCCCATGTTAGACCCAGTCATTTTTACTACTTTCATTCTAAATTTCATCCAAATCGGACCGGTAGAATAGCCGTGAAAGCGTGACAGACAAACACACAGGCATTCGCATTTATAATATAAGTATGGATACAGAGGAGCATGCTGCTAGTTTCCATAAAAAATAGTATATTTTACAGTGACCGCTACGTATATTTATCACTGTGACTGCTGCGTACTTAGCCAAGTATTAATTTTAATATGTTGGCCATAAGTGTAAATGTATTCATTATGGTTAAAACAATTGTATATTATACAGTACCAGGAACATGTACCTTCGTGATGATCTCTGCAGTAATTTAGTATTAAATACCAAATATGATAATATCTACTACTACTAAAACGATACAAGATACAGCGATAAGAGTTGTAAAAATTATCACCTACATCGAGAAAATATTTTAAGAGTAAATTAAAGAATCATACGACTAAAGGGACAAATCATATTAGAGACGAATTAATTGGTACCGAGATATCGTTAAAAACAATTTAATGACGTTACCTCGTAGCCAATATGTAGTATTAGACAACCCCTACATCATTTTTAACGCTGAATTTGAACACGTCTTTTTAGTGTAAATAAATGGTATAAAATGCAAAAATAAATAAAAACAGCGTTTTAATAAACGTTTAAAACAATAACATTTTAACAGTAAGATATATTTAATTTTAACTAGTTATCAGAAGAGCCCTATATTTATTCAATGTAACACAATACATAATGTAAATTCTCTTGCTATTTATTACCTATGATTTATTACCTATGATTTAATAAATTAATTATATGTTTGTGTCATAAAATCTTCTGTCATTACACAAAAAAAATCAAAAAATATTTTTATGCTCATAATACCATCACTACTATCGTTTCCGTGTGCTTTTTTAATATATTAATTTGTAAAGGGTGTACACAACAAGAAATATATAAAGTTTTAAATGTATTACGAACTGTAACTGACGAAAACATAAGTTGTTATCTTTGCCTATCAAATAAATCAACTATAAATATATTTTTGGTATCGGTTCATTGGTTAGGTCAAAGTGTTTGTTTACTTCGAATTAATGATCTTATATAATATTTGTTTCCTACGGAACTGTGGACTCTATGAGTCAAGGAATATATCCAGTCTGAATTTCGAGTTACCAACATCCTCAGGTATTTTATACATGTGTCCATTATAAGAGTCAAATCTGTAAATGATTCTAACTTTCACAAAAAATATTGATCTATTTTAGGTTATTTTATTTTTTAGTATTCTTGCTATTAGGTTCTGGTAGGCTAACTGTTACGCATATTATTTCTATGGCATTGTCATGGCGACACCGCGACGCTTTTTTAGGAGTACGCCTAGCCTACCAACAAAAACTTTGGTTGCATCCGTTGCATTTGTAAGCCCTATCTCATGGAGTTATTTTAATCTGGTAAGTATAGTAGTCTCTACTTTCAAAAGCATTAGGATTTTTAACAATGCTGGGGCCTAATCGTACTAAATACTAAAGATAATAAAGAACATTTTTTTAAATCTAGGGAACTTCAACATTCATGCATGAAACAACAGTAATAGTTTCACTGTCACTGGCAGCATAATTAAATGGTCTGGACTATTTAAATTCTTTATATTTAAAAGTTATTTTACAAAATAAATTATCTGTCAAAAACAAAGCTCTAGTGGATGCCTAAGGTTAATAAGATTCTTCGCCGTATGAAGATTATTTAATTAAAATTTAAAACAGATTTTTCTTCAAAATGAATATTATAATAATTTTCACTATATCTTTATGGCTTTTTTTATCAATAATTGAACTAACCCAGCCAGCCCAAATCCAGCCGGTCTTGATTCGTCTTATGAAATGAATTATATATAATAATTATCCCAGACTATGTATAATATAGTTTCAGATATAAGATTTTTGTGGCCAGTCGTGGCCCAGTGGCACAAGTGTGTGACTGTAAACGACTGGTTGTGGGTTCGATTCCCACTCGAGGAGTGGAAATTATATTTCCATTTTCTTCGCTCTGGTGTCGAGGTAAAGCGCGGCGTTAAGTTCCGCCACTTAACACGCAAGCCTCCAAATTCGGCGGAAAGTGGGGAACGGAGTGTCTTAACACTAGGTTCCCTCTGCCTACCCTGCTGTGTGCGGGATACAGCGTGAAGCTATTTAATTTTAATATAGTTTCAGATATAAGATTTTGGAAGAGGCAGTTTCGTTGCTTATGCTAAGAAAACTGCATTACTTTTATTTCAAAATGTCCAAAATTCGTTAAACTTACTCATAGGCAAACAATTTAATAACATAACACTTCATTCAAGGAATGAGGAAATTCCTTAACATTTAGAATTTCTTTTATTTCAATCGGTTCATGAATAAACAAATGTAATAACAATTTAAATTATAAAATGCGCGGGCGAGCGGGCGTAAGGAATATGTATATGCAAAGATTAACAAATTGACTGACTTGCTGATGAACGATTGAGTTATACTTGCGGCAGATATACAGAATAGATATATACAGAATCGAAAGACTTCATATTTAATTTAAAATGAATAGCCTATGATTGGAGTTATTATATTAAATTTATTTACATTTTTTCGGTCTATTAAGACGCGAAGCGCGATGTTGATTTCCGTCGCTAAATATGCAACGTCTTTATCATTTATTATATTTCTATTTTATATCATTATTTATATTTTTCTCGCAAAGTTGATGAATCGAGTATGCTCTCTCAATCTAGGGTAGGTAGATTTATGCGGGAGATGCGAATAAAATAAATTTTACGTTGTCAATTGAATTAATCAAAGCTGATCAATAACTAAATTTACTTGATCAGGTAACACATTACTCGCCTAAGAATAAAGCAATGATCCTGTAAACAGAAATATTTCAAAGTTGCGTTTAACCTATTAAAAGCTACTATAATAAAAAAAACTGTAAACATTACACAAATGAAATAGAAAAGTTAAGGAATAATTTGATATGTAATTATTCTTAAATTTACTGTTTACAGCGTTATTGTTTCATAAAAAGTAACTTAACAAGTCCTAAAAATTAATAATGATACCTATAAAATGTTCTCAATAATATAATACGATAGACTTACCACTGAAGAAGCACGGGTGGGACTCGAAGACGAAGAAGTGTAGCAAGGCGCCTCTTTGGATACGACGCCTCGCACGCCACGCTCCAATAGCGTCTCAAACTGTACGCTGCCTGCTGGGAGGTGCTTGATGCGTATAGCGGACTGGCGGTTGTTCATGTTGGCAAACGTTGACACTGGGTCTACCGTAAACTCCACCTATACCCATATAAATATACTCATTATTGTAGTTAAAACAGCCTATGAATACGTTTAGCAATACAGCATGTATGAAAGTAAATATAAAAATGACTCGCTATATTGAACGCGTTTGTGGATGTAGATTTTTTTGTTGAAATACATGTAGAAAAGTATATACCCTGCCAACTTACAAATAAATATATACCAAATTATTTTTTTTTAGTCTCAAAACACTAGTTTTCATCATATCAAAAGAAAAAATACTAATTATAGAAATATATAAGCAGAACGCATGGAGATCAATCAGCAAATCTTTATGTCCTTTAACAACGTGAAAACTAACAAATTCATAAAAGGTTTAATAAGCAAAAAAAAGGTTTAAAAAGATACACTTAGTGAAATAATTCATTGATTTAATTTGTTTAAGTATCTACCTACATTTTTTATACTCAATATGTTTGGAATATATAATAGAAAAGAAAACAAAACGAAAGTAAAATGGTAAAGTATGTTTCTAATGTTCTGCTTTATAAAATATACTAGCGGCCCGCTCGAGGCTTCGCCGCGTGGACTACCTAATTGTTTCGTTATGTTGCAACCCTCGGGGGTGGATTTTTGAAAAATGAAGTAGCCTTTCTTTGACCTTTGATTATAAACTATATTTATTAAAAAATTCATTACAATCGGCCAAGCGGTAAAGTTTTTTTCATATAAACTTTCATCCTCTATTTCAACCCTTTAGCGGTAAATTTTTGGAAATTTTATGTCGCGTAACCATATGGGATTTTTTATATACGAGAAACATATGACTTAAAATATGTTGTTTCCACTATCAAAATTTTATTAATAGGTGAAGAAATCATAAAATCCCGTTTTATAAAATATATGCCGATGGTTTTAACTCGATATATTCAAAATTTATTTGTATATTATAATGTATGCATGTATTGCGTGAAAAATACATTAAAGGTATATGCGGATTCATAAGCGAAACGCTTATTATACGCATGTTATAATTTGTCAATTGAAAAGCGGCCGAACGCGGTAAACCGATGACTACGTAAAACTGTCGGGTTATTTATAACGACTCTGTTAAAGGTATTTTTCCATAAGAATTTGGTATCTGACATTGAATACTATTTTAATACTTTAACCTTATAAAAAATATAGTATAGGTTAATAATGTAAATATATACTAGCAAAGATAATTCATAAGTAAAACTTTTAAACATTTTTAAACGCAGCGGGATTCGAACCCGCGCCTCCTGAATACCGTTCAGGCGCTCTCACCACTGAGCCATGCGTTCTACTATCCGCTGCGTCAAATTGTCTACAGAGATGCAAAGATGAAGGATTTTCGTCACAACTTTTTTTGTATCGTTGGGCAATACAATTCATACAGACCACCCGTGGCCAAGGCATGTCATACGAATGGATGATGCTGTAGGACTCATTAGTAAACCCGATAACAATCACTAAAACCTACTGGTAATCGACGCCCATTGTGGGCTTCTATTGCCTTCACGATGTTCCCGGGTTACTCCCAGCGAGAATCACACATTGACGACTTGCAGGAAGACCACCACGACCCTCCCGCAATAGTTCCTCTAGTACAGCGGGAGGACCCGCATGCAGTGTCTTCTCTTACCCCCTGATCTCCGACGGCTAGCAGGTCAAAAATCGGTCCAATCATTTTGGACTAACACTCGCCCCGTGGCCGTTTTCTGTGCGACAACTTACTTGCATGAGGTGTTCAATTTCGTTCCTAGCATAGCATACAAGTTCGCGTTCGCGTACTGCCATACAAACTTTCAATCCTTATTTTCTTATATTAGGGGTAGAATTTTCACAATCGATGATATAGAAGTTTATGCATTTTTAATCAATTGCTCAGCAATAAATAAACTTTTAACTCCTATTTCATTCTCGGGTTGAATTTCTAAAAATTATTTCTTAGCGAGCGCCTACGCTATACACTACAATGATGGTATCGATATACGTATGATGATGTAGAAATATTGTCAGATTGAGAGGAAAATTATAAAGCTCTCCCGTGATTAAGAACAGGATTAAGTTACGCGATAAAAAAACAATTTATGTCAAATCAGCCACGTGGACAGTTAAGATATTAATGAATTATTAGTTAATGAAATTTTAAATCAAGTGTCCAGGCCTGCTTTCATTTTTTTGCATTTTGAAATCGATTATGCTAAACACGTTTTATTTATAGCAACCCAAAGAAATGTTCCTGGTAACCGACAGCGTAATCTCAGCATGAGCTAAATGTGCTCTCCAAATTTGACTACGATCTGCCTAATATCAATATCGATGCTAGCTTCGAGACAGTTTTTTTTACAACGTGTGCGTCAAGAAGAAGCAAAAAGCGGTTTGTACATCCATCTATATATATATAGAGGAGGTTATAAGATTAAATACCTAAAATGTTAATGTTAGTACAGTATTAATAGTAATGCAGAAAACCCAATTCCAAAAATACCCATCACAGATAATGCCCTTAACAAATAAAGTGACCAATTAATGTTTACCGTAGTAAGTAATATACAAAATAGAGTTTCTGAGCAATTTGAAACCTACTGGAACCTATATCTAAGTTTCAAAATGAAACCTCGAACTAGATATTGCAAACGATATAAGAAATCATGTTAACGCGAAATTAAAAACAGCATTTCTAGTTACATTATAGTTTGTACCATATACAAAGAAATACAAACTCCACGATTTTAATTTCTATTAATCAAGCCAACTTCAACTGTTTAACTCAAGTGTGTCTTTAGAGATTCAACGTCAATTAAAAAAAATAGCTTTATTTGAAGTAGCAGTTTATATCGCACCACAACAGTGTATGTACGGCTTGTAATTAGTAATTATATAATAAGTGTTGGAAAATGCTTATAGGCGATTCTGGCTAAAATTTTCAGAGAAAGCTGCACCAAATGACAGAGCCTATGAAGGCTTGTATGTATTTTAAGAATTTAATTAAAATTAATTCATAAGTAAAAAATATATTTAATTCAACCTCTCAACTGCAGCTTCGTAATTAATAAATACATATTTAGCACATTATTTTACGTATTAATATACACCTGTACATGTTTCACTATTTCACGCGTCAACGGGTCTTCTAGTACATTTAATTTTGCATTATAACATACCAGCAGCATATATTACAACCACCGGGGGTGGATTTTTAAAAAATAAAGTAGCCTATGTTTAACATTGGATTATCAACTATATATATTTCAAAATTCATTACAATCGGTCAAGCGGTTCAGATGTTTTATATATATTTTCCCCATTTTAACCCTTTAGACGTTGGTTATTGAAAAAATAAGTAGCCTATGTTCGACTCTGGATTATTTACTACTTTCATTCTAATTTTCATACAAATCGAACCGGTAGATTAGCCGTGAAAGCGTGACAGACAAACAGGCAAACTTTTGCATTTATAATATAAGTATGAAAAGTATGGTTTATTTATGAGAATCACATTTCCTTTTTATGGTACCCCTTTAATAAATATAAAAGGCTAGTGCTAATAAAGGGCTCGAAGCCAAAATACAAAATAACAGAAATTAATAAGTTACTTACCTCATCTCCAACACTAAGCTCCTGACCGAGACGAAGTACTTCAGCAAAATGAAAGAACATGGTTTGTTCACGTTCAACGCACCGTATGAATCCGAAACCTTCTCGTAAAGAACATACTACTCCTTGTTCCCGCCTGTTAAAATACAATTGGTAGAGCTTACTTTCTACTACGACTGTTGTTAACATAGGAAAATGTATAAGGAATGTTGAATGATTTAATATTAAACAATATAAACAAAAGTTATTAATATAAAGTAGTATTTACTGGTTTGTTATTTTAATAAACCTTAGTCTAAACAAAGGAACACAATTGTTAGTGCATTATCATATTGTGAGTGCTGCTGTCACGTTAGGATTCCCACTTGCAATATGAACTTCATATTTCATTTAATATTCTAATAATAGGTAATAATTTTATGATCATTGCAGTGAGTCCATTTTCATAGAGAAGCTAAATTCCGCCCAATTTGTGGCCAGTCGTGGCCCAGTGGCACAAGCGTGTGACTGTAAACGACTGGTTGTGGGTTCGATTCCCACTCGAGGAGTGGAAATTATAATTCCATTTTCTTCGCTCTGGTGTCGAGGTAAAGCGCGGCGTTAAGTTCCGCCACTTAACACGCAAGCCTCCGAATTCGGCGGAAAGTGGGGAACGGAGTGTTTTAACACTAGGTTCCCTCTGCCTACCCTGCTGTGTGCGGGATATAGCGTGAAGCTGAAAAGAAAAAAAAAATCCCTGTCCCACCAAGCTACGACAGCGTCAAATTGACTAGGTTATTAATGCACAATGTACTTCTTTCTAAAGCATTCATAAATGTAATACAATGAACTTGAATATAAGTTAATGGCCTATAAAATTAGAAATTTCAGTAACTCAATGATACTAGTTTTGGTGTTAAAAATTAACTTGTATGAAGCAGTTTGGCGATCTGTCTGCATTTAAATTGATTTACATTAGCACACAAGTTATCAGTTCCGTTTTACGAGCAGCTTTTAGCTGTCACAAGTTTATATAAGCAATGTTTTAGCAGATATAATAATATCATAATTATAGCTGTCATAAGTAATGTGGCATTTTTGTATTTATTTAGCTTACGGTGTTTTACACATGAACGACATCCCAGTTATAAGACATCCTTACATACCACGGTAATGTAAAAAATATTGTCAAAACAAGTATCAATTAATGCAGGTCGAAAATAGTTTTAAGTAGGGATAGTATCAAAATAATAAACAAAGTGCTCATGAAATCATTTCAGTTTAATACAAAAAAAAATTAATGGAATAGAAAAATATGACTTAAAAAAATATATATTTATAATTCTCTTATTCCTATCCACTTATATAATAATATTACTTATTTTCTTTAGCCTCACACTGTACCCCGCACACAGCAGGGTAGGCAGAGAAAACCTAGTGTTAAGACACTTCGTTCCTCACTTTCCGGAGGCATTGCATGTTAGGTGAGAAAAAATGAAAATGTTAAATATTTGCAATCCTCGAGTGCGAACCGAACCAACCCAATTTTGTACCTCCTGCGCCACGACTGGTCTCAATTAAAAACATTAGCTAAAATATCAATATGCATTTCTCTTAAAATATAAATTATGTCTAATTTATTAAAGCTCAAATTATTTTTTTTCACATTTATTTTGTTTTATTTTGCATGTGTCACGACATCAGTTTCGACGACGATACCCTCTAAGTATTATAGCATTGATACAGACTATTAATTGATAGTAAGCTCACAGAGGCTGGGGTTAAAAAGCAGCAAACGAGATTATTAAATATCAATGCAAACCTATAACCACAGGACACAATTTGTATGTACGCAGTACGGCCTAAAGGGTTTTAAAGAAATTAAAGGAACGGCGGGCTAACTAATTGTTAATTAATATTTTAGCTTATATGAAAACATATATGGATTATACTCCACAAATCTATTTTATTTCAATATAACAGTACATTTCAAATTGTTTAATATTGTTTTATAAATGGGGCCAGTCGAGGCGCAGTGGCACAAGCGTGTGACAGTAAACGACTGGTTGTGGGTTCGGATTCCCACTCGAGGAGGGGAAATATTTAATATTTCCATTGTCTTCGCTCTGGTATCGAGACAAAGCGCGGCGTTAAGTTCCGCCACTTAACACGCAATGCCTCCGAATTCGGCGCACAGTGGGGAACGGAGTGTCTTAACACTAGGTTCCCTCTGCCTGCCCTGCTGTGTGCGGGATACAGCGTGAAGCTATAAAAAAAAATAACATACTGATCGATATATTAAAGGAGGACGAGATATTCATATAACTTTAATCGTCGAGTATTAATGAATTATTTGCGAAAACTCAGTACTTTTTAAATCAGTGCTGGTCAAAAATTCCTTAAAAATCTGGCTTAACAATTACGTTATTAAACGTCAGTGACCAAGTTATTGTTATGCTTTTGTTGATAACTAGAAATATCCCGCGGCTGTGCCTCCGTAAAATGGTCATTGCTGTATTATTTAGTCACAATCTAGGTAGGTCATAAGTACCGTTGTGCTGTAATACTACTGATACAAATTTTTAATCGTCAATATTATCTTACCTTTTTTTCTTCGTCCATTTCATCCCTGTTTTTGGGTCTCAGTTTAAAGTCATTTTCGTATTGCACACTCTATTGCATGTGTTGGAGGTCTTAATTTTTTAAGAAGTTATCTTATAAATATTGAACCAGCAGTATTTATATTTGAGGTACAAATAAAAGTCGCCTACCTTTCTCCAGACACGTTGAAAGACTCATCGAGAAGAGAAATGTTTGTGGCTCGCTTCAGTTGGTCCCGTCTATCCGTTGCGACTTGGAATTGTACCCAATCACCGTGACGGAGAGTGAACTCTCCGCATTGATCTTTGTCTCCGAAAGGCACCTACAATATATACTTTAAATGAATTAATGCTTTTTTGTTAATCCAACTAGGCGAACAATAGTAATATATAAGTGCAAAATGTCAGCTTTTCATTTTGAAACATTCTAATCAAGGAATGAGTATTTAAGAAAAAAAGATGATGTGGAATTTATATAATTTAATAAATGATGAATTAATAATGAACATGCTAGGCAGATATATTCAAAGCAAACGATTTTATTTAATATTTTCATATTTGGATGTTCAGTAGATTTTTAGTATCAGACGCAAGTTCTCTGTTTATTACAGTGTATCAAGTAACCTGCTGGCTTTTTAGTAGATGTTCCAGGCTTTGATATTTCTTTATCCAAAAAAATTGCACATAGCCTTTATCCATTTACTTGTTATTTAGGTAGTCTCGTTAAGATATGTTGCAGATATTTGATTTTATAGTCAACGGAAATCGTATTGTAAATTTAGTAAAATTTTATTTTAAGCGTGGTTGAATTAGCAACATTGTCAATATAGTTTATATTCTGTACAAGATAACATGATCTTTTTGACAGACGGTCTTGTGATGGAAAACAGAAAATATCAAGTTGTCCAAAAATTACGAATTAATTTACTTTCAACTGTGACGGGATTTACACGTTTCCACTAAGGTTTCTCTGGAAAAGTTGTTTGGTCACATGTTCTGAACCACCTATTTGAGGTCCAAAAATAATACTGTATGTAAAAATTAAGATATAAGATTTTATACTTCAAAATTGTGTAAATAGTAACTATTAAAGCTCCTATAGTAAAGCGATTCTCTAAATAGGCAACCATACAAATATTTTATAAGTTGTATGTATGTGGTCATGGTTCTTCTGATATGTAAGTTTTCTTTTCTTTGTATTATATTCGTTATACTAGAAATGATGATTTTGATTTTAGACACAAGTTACATTATTTTATTTAGAAGGTGGAAAAGAACGAAGAGATATTTTAATATGTAATGTTTGCTTATTTTTCTTTTTAAATGATTACAGAATAAAATAATACCCGTAGAGTTCCCTGTGTGTGTACCCCCGATGAAATAAAATATATAGGAGTATAATTAACGTTTTAAAATCACACAAGTTATTTGCTTACATCCGCAATCTTACATGAATTTATTTCAATTTTTTTTGTTTTATTATTTATCTATTCTGCCAAATGATTAAACTGATTTAACGACAAATTTTCATGTGTTGTATTAAATATACATTCTTCTTAGTCGTTGAAACTGAACTTGTACTCTTGAAAGACAGAATGGTCGTGGTCGAAACGATGTGTTTTGTGTCGCCGGATGCAGATCTGACGATGCACTTCCACCCGCGGCGATCTTCAGCGGCGTGGGTGTTATGGACTATGAAAGTTTTGGGTTGCAACTATTCTAAGGTCCGTCCAAAGCAGAGAGGATCGACCGCGTGGAAGTTTGTTTTCTACTTGTCCCTGTTCCCTGTGTTCCTAAATATTTGTTCGAAATATTTGAGCATTTGCTCCAAGATCGAGATATTGGTTCAGAGAGCTGTGCAAGGGATGCGCAGTAGTCGCAGCCAGCGCCATATTTCCAATGAATCAAATTTACGTCGATCTTTGAGTGAGTTTTATTCTTTGAGTATAAATTCATACCTACATATAAATGTAAAAATTGGAATACTAAACTGTACTTCGAAATATTTATGTGAACTTTTTCTCTTTTACAAACATAACAGAAATCTATGTTTTTTTTATAAACAGGTACTTAAATAATAATAATACTCGAGGTTGTTGCTGCAAAACAATGTGTGCTATTGCAGTGCAGCCATTACGCATTATATTTTATACCAGCTATGATCGCGACTTAATCCGCGTGGATTTTAACAAGAAGTTCTGATTATTCTGAAATAAAAGCTAACTAATAGCTTAAGTTACTCCTTATTATATCAGCTACCTGCCAGTGAAAGTCCTGTCAAAATCGGCCCAACCATTCCAGAGATTAGCCGGAACAAACAGGCAGACAAACAAATATTGTAAAAAATGATATTTTGGTATTTGAATCGTGCATACATACATCATGCATTATCTTTTGTAGACGTACGAAATATAATCAGTTTGACTTATTAACCGTTTTCACTCTAGCTTTGATATTGCACGTTTTAATTGAATTAGTCGAGATTGATCTCGCTTCAGCGGGACATTCGAGAACACAGTGGATCGTAATAAACCAATACCTCGCTTTGTGTCGTTTTGTTTTGGCGTTTTTTTTTTTCGAAATTGCGTCGCTGCTTCATTTATTGATTTTCACTGTGCGTTGCGTAGATTTTCGAAGTTGCGTTCAATGGTTTCGAGTCTTCATTTTTTTTGAATTCTCTAATGAAGAACTATTTCAACTGGAATTGCATTTTGCTAATGAAGAAAATGACCGTAACCGTTTAATAGAAATATACAAAGAAAAAAATTTAACCTCCAAACAAATTTTTAAAGTGATTTTTTTAAAAACGATCCTGACAGCGGAAGGAGTTTAAGTGTTCCAGGCGGTAGCTACGAATATCAATTGCTACAAGGGAATTCATCTTATGTTGAAAAAAATAACTGTTCAACAAACATTGGACCATTTTTTTGTGAAAGAAAGCATACCTTCGACAACAGCCACTATGGACTCATCAGACAGTGATTAATTTTAAATAAACTTTTATAAATTAAATGAATATGTAGTTTATTTTATTTAATTGAATACTTTTTTTAGATTATTTTTGTTTGAAAAATTTTACTTTGTTCAATTTTATTTTTAAGAGGTAGTACTTTCGTAAGCCTGGAGCCTATCTTCGATCATTACATAGATTGCTATATAAAATATATGTTCACTTTGCGTCGTATCAATTAGTTTTTTTGGAACGTAACCCCGACGCAAAGCGAGTTACAGGTGTATTTTGTTTGTATTATACATTTTGTGTAATACCTACTTAGACAAATTAAAGATCAGAAAAGTAGTTGTGATTTTCGTAGAACTATTTACGAATATTATTTATATTTCAACATAATCATTAATTTCACCTGTACTAATATAGAGGTTTGCACAGCAAAATCTTATTCCATAATTCTTTAATGTTCATAATTCGAAAAAAGTGGCTGAATTTATAACAAAATCTAAAGATGGATTTTTTTAAATCAATAAGGAGTTCTAAGTTACCTATTTTTCATTGCAAATCTAATATACATTAATTTCAGAACAACCAGCGGTGCGAAATCGAATCCTTACAAAATGTAGGTCATTGTAGGCATTTTACTCACCCGATGTTTCTGAAATTTGTGTTTGTAAAACGAAAAAGAAACTATCAATATATAATAATATAACAATAATAACAAGCAGACGAAAGAAGCTACAAAAACGTTTACGTTGCTAGTAAAAAGTTAAATCGGCCTAAAGAATAGGAAATAAAACTCAATAACATAAAAGTGCTTGTATAATTGTGACATAACAAAATTATATACCAAAATAGCCAAAAATATATATATATAATTAAAACAACGCTTTTTTAACCTGAACATCACAAAACTCATCCTTACATTTCTTTTACTAATCTGACATGCGAACAATTTATCGATTGTATTACTCGAGATATTGTTCCAGCTTTTATTAAAAGCATACTACATTTCTTATGAAGAGGGACACAGACGAGGCTTAAGCAATCCTATCAAGCTTCTCATTAAAGCTTGGCTAGATTTAGATCTGCTCTGATGTAGTTACAACATGACTTCCAATCCTTATTATCTTCCTTAAACGTAGTGTCCTCAGTTTCTGAGTATGAATAATATTGCAAGTGTTGGTCTCCTTATAACAGGTTATTATGGAATGAACACACGTCTTCGCTTAGTTCAGTAGAAGCAAAGACAGTAGATTGGACTTCACAGCAAATTTAGCTTTTTCCATTTTTAACACGTCTATAGAGATCATCGGTCAAGACTAAATAAGATTCATTGTGAATAACTTTGTAAATACTCTCGTAAATAATAAAAAAAACACGTAATAAGTTGTAAATAATAGTTTTTAAGAAAGTAAAATAATCCTTAATTTTGTGTAATAAAAAAAAAACACAATAATGAATTACATTTTTAGTGGTCTCAAAACAGCCACATTGTACATTCCTCCTCATACCATCACAGCTATCCCCCCGCCAGCGCAACACACGTGTTAAACACGTCTATTCTATCCGCCACGAGCACGCACCACGGCGCACGACGCTAGGGAGTGACCCCGCTGGAGTGAAAAGTGGAGGCAATCGCCGCACCTGTCTGGAGGCCCCCCAGCAGCCCCAATGATACAAATAATTTCTCGTGCAACCATGATTTGACAGGACCATAAGGCCACGCGTAGAAACAAAAGTTTAAAAGAGATTAAGAAGAACGAGTACTGATTTCAAAATATTTTAAAGAAAAGGAAATTGTAATGATAACTTAACTAGTCATGTCATCACACTTGACAAGTATTAATAGGCATGGGGGTATGATGAGGCTCCGCCCCTGCCCGCTTCACTTGCCGCACGCCGCACACAACGTTCATAATTTCCAGACGTGATTTTTTTTCGACCGATAACTCTATCAATCGCCGCGCACAAAGGCGACACAGTATAATACCCAAAAAATCACCCGCCACAGCGGCGCGTCGTGTATTTTAAAATAATTTAGTTAACAATTTTACTTTGTCGGTTCGCTTCAAGTTTTTTGACATCACAGCAAAAGAAATAATACGCGTTGGAAAAATTTTGCGCTAATAGGTTGTCAGAAAATCTTATTTCACAAAGTTTCGAAAATTCATTAAATTTTCTTCTTTAAAATTCATATAGGAACTTCTCATATTTAAGGACTAAATTTTCGTTGAAGTTTTTCTATTTCCTAGTCTTTGAATAGATATTATAGTATTCTAAATCAATTAAATTTTATTAAACAAATATAAGTTTATAATGAATTTTAAATATTTTACGTTTTTGTTTATTTCTAATTGATCGATGATGCCATCTTGTAAACATATCACCGAATATACAAAAATAAAGAATGAGTGGGTTATTCATTTTGATGTAAATTTTATTAACGTACCTCAACTTCGGAGTGGTCCGCAGCACGATATCGAATCCTGCCTGGTAGAGGATCGTTCTGTGTCACTCGCGCCATGTTACCTCGTTCAAGAGGCTTTAAAACTTGACCACGCATTATTTCTGGGCTGACATCTTCAAACACCACTGAACCGCTAGGTAGTTTCGTGATGTTGCACGCCACTTCTTTTCCCTAGAGAAAAAAGTATCGGTCTATCAATCCTGACCGTGTTGAGTGATGTAAACTATAATTAACATAAGCCTCATCCCGAAAATACATATTTATATCCTAATATAATTTGACACAGCTACTTTATATGCGCATTCATTTATGCTCGCCAGCCAGTAAATACAGCGATAAGAAGTATATTTTGAATTGTATTCGTGTTAATTATAATCATAAACAAAAAAGAACACCCTAACAGCGCCTCACTATAAATACAATGGTTATAGATTCGATTCCCACTCGGAGGAACAATTTTATTTTAATAATGTTCATTTTTCCGCTCTGGAAAGGACAAAGAGGGACGCGAAGGACGACACCTCGATAACGAGCAGAAAATGTAGAATATGTACTACTACACTAAGCTCTCTAAGTACATGAAAATACAAAATGTAGATTTTTTTTTAAATCAACTCATTTCTAGACAAATATTCTCATTCGCTTCGCGTTTGCAAAAAATAACAGGATAAATAGTTACCTTAATTTATCACATTCAGGGCGGTAAATCTTACATAATGATGTTTAAATTATGATTTCAATATAAAATATTTTTATTAATACAAATTACAAGTAGGTAGATAGTTTTATTACCAAAATAATGTATATAATATTTAAAAAAAATGACTATTAAAATATGAAAAATTCTGCATATAAAGTCTTCAAAAAAAGGAAAAACATAATTCAAAGTAAAGCTGGCTACAAAAATAAAATATTTTATAGTAATTAAGATAATCCGTCTTTGAAGTAATAATTCTTATTGCAATCAAAATAAAAAAGGAAATATGACAAAAATGTCACTAAAAAGCAAATACCATACAATACACAGATGTTTTTGTCCGTCATATACTTTATAGAAAATGTTCCAAAGAAATCGAGGAAGAATAATTTTGAATTGAATTTAGTTGATACTTATTCAACACTTTTTTGGACACTATAATACACAAATTTAAATTCTTTACATTTTAGTGAATGCGCTTTAGAATACACGCTTTTAACGTTACGCTTTTAAAAATTGTAACTCAATTGTGTCTGAATACTGCTCAATTGAACCGGCCGTGCGACCTCTTTGAGTGACCATCACTAATGCAAGTTGATCTTTTATATTGGTAATTTAATATTGAACACGGATTATTTTTCTTTTTGTAAACAGGTCCAAGCTTTTGTATGGAGTTGTTAAGTATATTTAAAATGTGTTCAGATATTCGACAATATATTTTGTCTATGTATTTATAAGTCTTTGCGATTTCGACATAAAATACTTTAAGATGCTAAAACATAATACTCCGTCTGACCGCGATAATAACGGATTCACAAATTCTGAAAGAATATTTTTATATTCATTCTTTACATGACTTTTATTTTCAATAAAGTATCTGAGTGTAGTTTTGTTTAGATAATTTAAAAGTCTAAGTCTATAGTTTTAGATCATTTAAAAGTTTAAGTTGGAGTCACTCACTCTGTTGTGAAATAATGTGAAGTTCAAAAGCGATATATTAATGCTAATTGAATTTAAAATTTGACATAACATTTACGTTCATTCATTTGATATATCATTTAAAAAATGGAAATCTGATAAAAGACCACTTACATTTCGGGTTTGTATTATAAACTCGACGTCATCACCCAACGATAGTTCTTCCTTTATCTTAGCCTCAGAATAATGGAAAAATATTTCTTTAACAACATCAGCCCTTTCTATGAAACCGAAATTTTCCTTCTTTGAGCAAACCACCCCATGATATTTGACTGGGTGGGCAGGGTTTTCAAAACGGACATGACAAGCACCCAATGTGCCTCTGAAACATTGTTACATATAAGCAATACTTATATAACACTTGGAACTACAATTAAATTAATTAAAGAGTTCACTATTCTCGCTATCTTCATATTTAGTACACGTGCACATAGTATGTATGTATACCACTGAATCAAGCTTTTTATTGGAAGTTATCATTTTTAAATTTCTTTCCTTCCTGTTTCCTTTGTTAAATAAAAATATATACATAGGTCATATATATATATATATTTACTTGCCAAACAGGCAAGTTACTCGTTCCCTCGTATACTCGTTACTTTCTACATAGCGCTTTTATTCATTTCCATTCCGTTTGGGCAAAATAATATATATATTCGACAAACATGCAAGTGTGATGTAAATGTTTTATTTTTAAAAATGTTAAAAATTGTTTCTCAGAATGTCAATTACAGATATTAAAGTATTTTATTAAAAGTATAATTTTGTTTATTTGTAATTTAAATGAATTTAAATACTGTTATAAAAATAAATAATAAATCGTCCAATCAGATTGCGATAGTTAGAGAATAGTCTGCAAATGTATATATTATTATAAGCATAAATATGTGAAAAATGATTTAAAGGTGATACTTATACACCTTACCTTTGGTTGGTAGCAATCTGAAAGCTAACAGCATCTCCAGTACGTAATGTGACATTGCCTTCAACATCGTCTTTAGTATATGGCAAGAAGAAGCATTCTCCTCTATTCTCATATGAGATCCTACCAGTGTTGTCTCCCGAGCCTTCACCCTTTACCTCAGTAGTCACAACACCAGTCACTCTTGCTTCACTCAGTACTACCTCAGGTGCTATCTTAGTCACAGTAGAAGCTATAGGCTTCCCTGTGCGACGATCATAAGTCATTTCAAACTCGACAGGGTCTCCTATCTTCAGATGATCAATATTGCCACCGAACTGACTGAAGTGAAAGAACAGCCTTGCCTGCCTCTCACAACATTGTATAAAGCCATAGGAATGCTGCAATAAAACTGTATTTCACTAACATTTTCAAATATGAAAAATGATATATGTCACTAAATTAGCTAATACCTGCATATATTTTGCTTTAAAAATAAATACTATTGTCATTGTATTGACATTACTATTAACATATTTTTTTAAATGTATTGAAATGAAGGGTATTATAGTAAGTAAAATCTTTTATTGACTTCAGATACCCTTTATATTAATTAGTTACTACACAAAAGGTACAAATTTAGTTAGCACAAATAAATAATAAGTACTTACAAGTAATTTCTCAATTATGCCTGTTTCTCTTATAGGTGGGTGGCTCATGGAATCATACTGGGATTGATTGTTAGTAGAACTAGAGGAATACATATTTGAGTCTCCCATGGGGCATGAATCCATGTTGTAATTACCAAGAGTGAATCTGTTGCCACCACTCTTGTTGCCCATATTATTAAAGTTATCTCTTGGGGAGCTTGGAAAATCACTGCTATAAGAACCTTAAGACAAAGTAATTTTTTTTAAATTAATAATATTGAAAAAGGTGACTTTACAATTACTGTGATAATTGTAAGCACTATGCAATTATATAAAAAATAACCAAATTACTGACTTCAAATTGTTTTTTTTTAAAATATGTTTTGATCAGTTATTATAGCTAAGCTCAGCAATATGATTATAAATATATAGAAAAATTATTATTTCTTACCATTACGAAAAACTTGTTTGGCCTGCATGTTTGATTGTTGTAGATCTAAAATGTCCTGTAAAGGGGAGGAAATCGAATCTGGCGGCTGGAACATCTTCCACTGAGGATTGCTTGACATTTTTTGATGTTATTGTTTGTATATAGGTCAAAAATCTCAGTATTTTTAGCAATATATCACAGAAAATGGTGTAGTGTTTATTTTTTTAAAACCGATATAAATTTGTAATTCAAATCACATTTTTTTTGTCTTAGTGTCAAGGAGAACACAATTAGTCTTTAATGTCACTGTTGTGCACTAAATCACTGTTTCAAAAGAAAAAATACTTAGGAATAAACTATATTAGATCCTCAGATGTCTTCAATGCTTGCTGAATCGGGGCTCTGCTGTGCATAGGCTGGTTTGTATGTGTTGTTTGATTATTCACAACTACCTACTGCAAAAAACAAAGTATTGGTTCAATGTAGCCAAAGACAAGACTAAACAAAATATTTTCTCATTTATTAGGGTCACATATAGAATAAAACTTTCGAAAATTATCGATCACTTTATACAGGTCCTATTCCGATGCAATATGAACGTGTACTGTTGTGAACTCCAATACGGCTCATGGGGATGCGTGCGCGCGCCGCAATTTTCTTATTATAACTTCAACTACAATTCGTACAAACCAAAAACAGTGGTATGGCATACTTTAGCACATATTCGTGACCTAAGAATCTCATTTGACGTCTAATATGAACAGATGATTAAATTAAAAATATTAACCAATTGGCGGACTAAGTCTCTATAATCAGAAAATCGACGTGAGAACTTAATTTACATAAAATACTAATCTAAACATAAATATAATCACCAATTATAATTAAATATCCTCAATAGAATGGGCATATAACGAAGCGTCACATCAGAAAATCGTTCTACATTTTATTATTGCTATCTAGGTAGGTATCGGTCGGCCGACCCGACAGACGATGTGCAGAAATTATAACGTTGTACACTGCCGCTAACTTTACCTATTATATATGTAAAAACTGACGTAGTAATGCATATAAAATTCTCCTGTTTTATAAATTAGACCTTAACGAAATCAAATCATCAAAAAGTGTACAAACACAATCTGTAAATTTAACAAATCTCACCACGACACAGCACAGCACTGACGACATACCGCCATATTGAATGTCAACATAATCGCGCCTATTGTACATACATACAAACAATTTAAATTTTACTAATAACTTTGATTTTCTATTTACGCAATAATACAATTTACTCTGACTCACTGATTTATAAAAATAAATGGTTTTTTAAAATTTTGTACTTGTTTTTTTATCTAAAAGCGAAAGTCAGTCAAACATTTATTTTTCTCTGTTTTTTGGCTGCAAAGTCAAAAAACAGCCATTATTTATAATCATGCACGGGAATACAAAAATAGATCAGAAAGTTTTTAAATAAATGTAATATTTAAAAAAAACATGCAGTAATTATTAGGTTTCAATAACAATACAATTATTAATAAAACAATTTAAAAACAAATGTAAATATTATTTATAGTGGCAATATACAGAATATTTTCAGATGTATAATAATTATTAGGAATATGGAGTCAATTCTTGTAACTATCGACTTTAATTAGAATACCGATGAATCGATTTAATAAGGCAAATATATTAATTATTCGAGATATAGGATTATTTTAGGTAAAAAAGAAAAAGAAAAGAATTACATTTTATATTTAATATTACTTATTATAAAAAAAAACATTACTCATTCATATACTAACTATATTTTATTATCTTTTTAGCAGGAACTATAACTGGCCCGACAAAATTTTTATGAACTATCTGAGGTACGTACGAGAACCTGCGCAGAAAACATATGCGCAGAAAGGGATCGATAAGTGTTGCCTTCCTTTAAATATTTTGTCATACTTATAGCATACCAAATTTAAATGGTAATTAAAAGATTTGATTATATTTATAATAGCACAAAATGTACATTTTGGATTTTGAAGCTGACTTTAAAGTTAAAATTGTTTGTAATAATGATCAGAACTTTATTTTATACATATTATTATAATTATTAAACTATAAATAGTATAAACTACATAACAACATTTAATACTAATAGTATAAACTTAATTAGTGTATGCTTTCAAATTATGTAATATGAAAAAAATATGGCAATTTCAAAAGTGTTAATAACTATGTTATTGTGTTTGTGACGAGGCTCGCGTATTTGGGATGCAGTGTGTGTGCAAAAATCTGAAATATACTTTCTGCGCAAGTATCAATTCAAAGTTCTTGTCGGACTATACCTTAATTTTATTCCTATGATGAAATTTAAAATATTTAGTAGACATAATAAAAGGATTTTGTTTATTTATTAATGTAAAACAAAGTTATGAATATAGTTTTATAAAAACAGCAGCAAAGTTCTGAAAACTAAATAGTTCAGGTCGTTTCAAATAACACTTTTAAATGTAAAAAATGATTAAGTAATTACTTTACTATATTCTACTATTGTTTTACCATAGAACATTATTCGTATACAACGGAGAGCAACGTCATTAGATTGTCAATATCATAAAACTGTTGTTGGACGAAAAAATTTTTTCTAAAATTTACAAGTCCCCAGATCCACGGGTACCAAAATTAAAGCACTTCGATGACACTTGAATCGAGCGGCGCCGACTGCTATCGGGAACTGTATCGAAAAGTTAAACTAATCGAAACAATCGATTTTATATTTTTCAAGAAAATATTTAATCTGTAAAATGAAAGACGCTTACTTTGTTGTCAAAGTCATTTAATTTCAAAACATTTATTGACAAACATATTGTCTTCCAAGACTACCTTTCTGAATAGATTATAGATTTACTAAATAATCAACTTTTAAATATAAAAAGAATTTTATTCAATTTTCTATTTTGTAGTAAAATAACTGAAATCTGTCAAACTTGCATTGCAGGCGCAAATACGATCACATATCCGAACCCCATCGCGGTATCATTATAAAACACCGCGTCTCTGTTCCTATAGTAACAAGGCTACATTGTTGCAAGCCTGACCATATTGTTCCGGCCGCACCGTCGTCAACGAGATCCTACTGACGCGCACATCACTAAGCATCATGCAGATAGGTCTTATCGCCGGATTCCTGTGAGTCCTATTAGACTAAACATTACAAATCCTGTCCTGTCCAGTTAGATAATCAATACAAATCCTGAATATAAATTTTTATTTTTTATTCAGGATTTGTATTGATTATCCAATTTTTAAGTGTTCAGCAACAGTACTGAATATTCAAAACTAATAAATTGTATAATACTCCAAAGCAGTGAAGAAATAAAAAATATACATTGACCAAATATTTTATTTTTAAATAAATTATAACAAAATGCTATCTAACCATTTACTATAATATGTTATGTTTAAAGAAACAATTGGTAATGCTTGTGGCTCACGTTCACCCCAAGTAAAAAAGCCAATAAATTGCTTTTTTCTTAAATTTATAATTGCTGCCCCCCATTCTGTAATTAATTTTGTATTTTAATATGTTCATATGTGACTTGTAACTAGTGTTGGGCAAAAAATTAATTGTGTTTAATAATTAAATATACACAAACAATTGATCATTTGTTTGGTCGAAAATCACAAGTAACATTAGAAGCAGAAGTTTTAGAAGTTAGTTCAAAAGAAATAGTTTTCAGGTAATATTGAATTTTTATTTGACTTCCCCACAAACAAATGATGAATTGGTGAAATTTATTTTTTTTTGCCCAACATTGTTACTAACATATATTTTCGCCTACCAACATATAAAAATTAAAAATTCAAAGAAATCATCATATATTCACTAAAACCCTAATTCTTAAACATTTCAGAATCGTTAATGAGTTTCTTAGTTAGGATTATATTAAAAAAAAAGTTTCTTACATTGTAAATGATTTTATTTTTGTTATAATTTGATACTAGTATATACATAATGGCATTAAAATAATATTGGCTAATAAAATGTTATATGTTACATAAATATGAATGATTTTCAAAAATATTTTGTTTCTTATATATCAAAAATAAATATATAAATTATTAGAAATAATAAACACTAAATCTAATAGTGATACGGTCACCTGGGAATAATACAATTAGTTATGTTTGTGTTCTTTTATCTATGTGTGCAATAAAGGATTTTAAATTTAATATATGTTATTTTATTTCATGTTTACTCAAAATACATTTGTTATTTATATAATAAGATATACTACAAATAGCTTTATAATTCCCCACCAGATGTGAACGAATATACAGATGATTTAAGAATAGTTACTTTTATTGTAGGCATTTTAAAGTTTAAGTTATACCTGTAAAATTCTATTTCTATTTTATTGAATTTTTACTTTAAAAACATTTGTAGCTTACCTAGTCTGGAACTACCATGATTTTGTTCTGTATTCATTTTCATCTTCACAATATTTCCCACATAGTAGGGTATGCAAAAGCATTTTAATTTCACAACATTTTGTTTTCCGATTTCCTATATAATTTCATACTTGATGTAGGTACTTGAGCTGCTACTTGAGTAGCGGAGCTCAACAATACATTGTTTTACTAGAGCTACGTAATATGTAAATAATTTTATTTTAATTGTTCTCTTGCCTGGGGATCGACCCCACAGTGTCAGTTGTTTACTTTGTCGATGAGGTTATTTATTGATGTACATTAAAAAAAAGTGCTTAATAATGATTACTTACCCAAGGGTCTCTTTAATTCATCTTTTGGAATAGTGCAAAACTCGTAAATTCTCAATTCAAGTACAGGTGTTAAAAATATCGTACATTTTTTTTCATCAATTACTTTAACAGCATATGTTATTAAATTGCTGTCATCTAAATTAGAGTTATTTTTTTAAATTTTGTATTATAGATAATTACATTGTATTGTTGAGACCAAACAGAATCTCAAGGTGTGGCTGTAAACGCGACGGGATGTGGGTTTGATTGCCACTTGAGGAATTGAAATATGTAATATTTCATTTGCTTCGCTCTGGTGTCGAGCTAAAGCACGGCATTGAGTTCCGACACTTACCACGTCAATGCCTCCAGAATTCAGCGAAAAATGGAGCACGGAATGTTTTATAACATTATGTTCTCTCGGCCTACACTGCTGTGTGAAATACCTATAGCGTCACGCTAAAAAAAGATAATTATGCAGTGCATTTTTTTGGCACCCTTTGGAGCATAACGAAGGACATTTCATCGGAGGAGGCTGACACTTCCCATAATTTACCATAACTTATGGTATTCCAAGTTTTCGGAAATATTTCAGAGAATCTCTCTTATATTGCGATACTTGCACAACACAATAATTTCTCATCTCTCACGAGAAGTCCGATACTACCCACTGAAACCCAGCGGAAAACCTCTCCACCCCCGTGAGACGTTGCAGGTTCGCTTGCGCATTCTGCTACGGCGCCTCGGTGGCAGCCCGCCTATTGTGGGCCACCGTCGTCTTCAGGGTGCTCCGGGGTTTCTGCCAGAGCACCCACAGTCTTGGATCCGCAGTGTTGGATCACTCTGATCCTCCCGCAGTAGCTCCTCTAGGGTAGGGGGAATAGAAGATCTACATACTGCCTTCTTCTATGCCGTAGCCTATTGCGGCGCAGCGAGTGAGCATCCGCACTGGACTCGCATACCCGCTTCGCGACCTCCTTCAATGCGATAACTGATTAGCATAAGGAGACCATTGCCTACCAGTTTATCTCACTATCTAGCATGGCTTTTACCACACTGGAAAGTGAGAGACCCACTACAGCCATCAAGACGTGGCGTTGTGGGGCCCAAGCGGGACATTCAGCCAGCGTGTGATGCGCCGAATTAACGGGTGCATCACATTCGTGACACGCCGGCGACACCTCTCGACGTACAATTTGGTGCAAGTATTTGCCGAAGTAGCCGTGCCCCGTCAACACTTGCAAGCAGAATCCCAAAGTTTCTGGTGACCCAGCATTCTAAGTGCGGCCGAATGGCCTCTACTGTTACTAGGCGTAGAGTGTCATCGGCGTAGCAGATAATGCTAATCCTGAGGAGAAGACGACACCGTAGGAGCCAATCGTAATCGAACCTCGGTTACGATTGGCCACAGTATTGATCCTAAAACTGACCCCTGTGGAACGCCACAACCAACTCTTTGACGACCGACTCGTCCAGAACCCGTCGACCATATGACCACTATGTCTTGTAGATAGTCATCCAACAGCCACCGGAGATAGACATTCACTCCGTAATAACGAAGAGCCTCTCGCAACGTCACAAAGGGCAGGCTGTTGAAGACATTGACCACATTAAGTGATACGGCAAGAAGAACTTCCTCTTCTGTCGTCGCTGCCAACGCCCAAGTCTTCAGTGCATTCAGGGCGTCGATGGTTGAACGACTAGCCCTGAATTCAAATTGAGCCTCTGAGAGACCTGGGCCTACCTCCTCTAGGTGCTGAGTAAGACGAATAGCAATGATCTTCTCCAAGATTTTCCCCAGCTCATTCAGCAGCACACTTGGTCTGTATGCGGAAGGAGAGTCCAAAGGAAGATCCTCCTTACGCAGCAGACATAAGCCCCCCTCCTTCCATGTCTTTAGGAACTGCCTAGGTGAAAGGCACTGGTTAAACAGCGCCCGAAGATTATCACCGTGGTATTCCAGGGCGGTAATCAGGACCTTTCCTGGAATACCATCCAGACCCGGAGCCATCTTTTTGGCTCTCAGTCTTTCAAGGGCCATGTTCATTTCCTCTTGAGTAATGCGGGGACCTATAGTTTCTTCCTCGAGCGTAAAAGGAATGGTCATATTAATAAAAACACTCAGGTTGCCTTGGAAACAATTCCGCAAGAATGGAGACTGGAGACGGTCTGGTGACAGAGTCGCCATCGCTGAGTCGCTTCGAGAATGCAATTTGTTACGCGTAGCCAGGTAAGGCCGTCCCCATGAATATCTATTTGGACCCGCCAGTAAATCTTGACGGGCCTGCTGTTTTGTCAGATTAATGGCTAGCTGTGGAGCCTTCTTTTTCTTCCTATAAGCACTATACAACTGACCCTCCAGTGAAAGGTTAAGGCCATTCCTTTTCCTGCACCTTTTATACTCCCCGCGAGCTCGATGGCATGATTTCCGCAAATCAGCTATTTGTGGCGTCCACCAGTGCACTTGACAACGTACTGAAACCTTGACTTAGCCGAATCACATACCGCCGTCATTATGTCACGCATCCTACCTGCCAATTCCTCGACACTGGAGCCTTGATTCGCCATAGTCCCCTTTTTTCTTTTTTTTTTAAGTTAGGTTAGGTATTTTTTTAAAAAAAAAAGAAAATTAACATTTTTAAAATTCCGAAAACGTACTTTTTTTTACTTTGTGGGGGTGTGTGTATATGAGTGTACACGTGTATGCGTGTTTTTGATTGATGCAAGTATATGTTTGCGTGTCCGAAAGCAAGTATCAAAATATATGAGAGATGAAGTATGTGCGAAAACTTTGAATACATATAAACATAATATGGTAAATTATGGGAAATGTCAACCTCCCCATATGAAATATCCCTCAAACTGCATAATTACCAAAAAAAATATTGTGTTCAAGTGCCCATTTAATACACATTTCATAAGTACCATTATTACCACTGTGCCCTTCATTATTCCAACTTGCAACGTAAATTTCGTCAAGGAGAAGTTTATCGGGTTTCATAACTGTGGACATTTTTGTTAATTTATATTAAAACGTCATAATATGTAACTACCTAGCAGTAAAATTTGGATTTACAAAATTGTCACTTTAATCTTTACAAATAGATAAAATATAGGGATCATCATCTGATCTATATCACGCACAAATTTATTAAAATCCTTTTTATCTAAGACCTTAGCGCATAAATTTACGACCTATTAACCTAATATTATAACATATTATATAACTCAATAAGGATATTTGTAACTTAATCTCAGAGTTACCCGTGTTTTTTTCGCGAGGGCAGATAACATGAAGATCGTGGGAGACCAAAAAAAATTTGACTAAATGAGATATTCCTAAATTTATATAGCCACTGGAGGCCATAACTTCATTGATATTATATATTTACAAATAGTGTTTATTCTTTATTTCTGATCGTTTAATAAGTTTTTCGGACCCATCAAGAAGACGTGATAAAAGAGTGTAGCAAAAAAATATTAGTGTTTTAATCACATCAAAAAAACAGAATAGATTTGAAGAGATAGGTACTTTAAATTTATTATTATCGTGGTTTGATCATATGCAATATTTTTTATATTAAAAGTTTAACAGAATGGAATTTGTTGTTTAATCCATTAAGCTTGTATAGTTATCATAAACGAAGTCGTAACTAAAGTATTGGTATATATTAAGTAGGTACATACTTCTATACTCCTGTAAACTTTGTATGTAATCATGTTGGAGTAGTCCAATGTTGTTTGCGAATGTATCACTGTTAAAATAAGGATGTATAATACTTCTTTTGATGTTTTTATCTGTGTTAATTCAATTATAATTTGTATGTTAAATCCATTCAATTTTCAAATTTTATGTTAATTAAAATGGTCTTTAATAATAATTTATCCTCATTCAGAATTTGTATAAAAAAATATAAAAATACTTTTTGTTGAAGAATTTAAGTAGAATAGCATACGTATTTAATTTGTCTAATTTTTTAATTTCCTATTTTTACTAATTGTTTCCCGCAACCTTATGTGCGTAGTGTAGGTATATTATTCTTCCCACACTCACTTACGCTTATCAATTGTATTAATAGAAATAAAGGTTAAAATCACTACAACAGTTATGACATGGGGGTACGCCTTAAGAGAAAGAGGAAACATAGTTAAGTCGCCATTTCTATATTTACTATACTATGCCTACTTCATTTCTTAGTATGTTTTCTGTAACGCCAAAAAAACCCGTGGTTAAGTCAAGGTTAAATTAGAGACATTCCGTGTTGTCCCGGCGTACGAGTAATTCAGTACCGCGCTTCGTCTTACCAAAAGATGAAAATAAAAAAAAATAAGTCTAGATAATAATTTAACGAGGAACTAACTTGTAACCATCATGTTTACATAAATGCTGTCCTATTGGTTGATGGTGCCCTAAAATTTAATTTTTTATGTTACAGTTTTTTTATATTTTATATTGTAGATGGTCTTTTTCCCGCTTCCGATTTTCTAGATGTTTAATATTTACATGTCGACGTAAAGTACGCATCACGCTGAACAACTATGGCTCAAGCATATGCATGCTTAGGTATTTCTTTTGGTCTAGATCGACTATTACAGTTCTTCATCAAATATTTTACATTTTTATTTTTTGATACTCTATTGACATCATTTTACTTACCCAAATTATGAGTATAATGAATTTTCCAAGCACTTATTAAATATGATAGTTCAGGATCGGATCGCATCACTAAACAATGCGCTGGTGCAATAGACCACTGCCAGGAAAGTAATAATACATTACAAATATTTTGGAAAGTACTTTGATTTAAAAATAATATTCCAATTGGTAAATATTCCGGCACAGAATGTTCTGTAATGTATTTTTGACCAAAGATGATTTCTACTTCATATCTATTGGGGTAAAGAGTATTCTGAGACGTAACTACGTAATATGTTTTTTCCGAATCAATAAAAATTGCTTACCTTTCTTTGTTAAAAAAGATCGTCTTGTTTCAAAAACCTCTTTCAAATCATGTGTTATGACGTATAGATGAATTAAAAATACAATTACTAAAACCAGTATGATGGATAATGTGAACACTATATGCGTAAAAATGCATTTTTCTCCTTTTGTAAATTTAGGATTGTTACGATAATCCATATTTTGACGTATCGTGTCTCACTAGAATTCAAGTAGTGTTTAATAATGCATTTTTTTTTATGAAAACCTGATTGAAGCTATAATCCCTCTTAACATTTTTTAAATTAATCAGTTGCTTACTCGTCTTCTGTTCGCGGCTTCATCCGCTTTTATATAAAAGTACTTATCTCCCTACCCAAGCTTTACATCCTAACCAGATTATACACAAACGGGTCAGCAAATTCGCCTTAAACCATACATTCACTTGTATAAACAAACGGACTGATAGACAGACGTTACTTTCGCTATGTACTGTTAAATAAGGATGTGTAATATTGAATTTATTCTAAAGAGTCATTTACACAATCGTTCTATTTGGCGGAGACTCCAAGAATTTTTGTTTATTTATTTTTAACTCATTCGAGCTTTACCGTGCATCAGTGTCGTTAAACATTTAAAGAATTAAAACGTCCAACAGTTTTAAAGCATAATTTTCGATCGTTGCGTTCTTATACGAGTAAACAAGCTAAAACATAAATAACTAAATTGCATATATATTCACATTATTGGATTTTTATATAATAAATAAAAGACTTCGAGTGCATTAGTGTGTATACAGGCTGATTTACATTTTACGACTAATTATTATTTTTTTTTTATTTAAATTATTCATTGTCTTTTAGATATATTAGATATTCTAACCCTTCACTTTCACAGGTAGTACATCTTGATAATGACGTTTTAATACATGTCTTATATTTTTGTGTGTTATTGTGTTTCTAACTGATATTGGAAGTTGATTAATAAGTTTACCATGTCAGAATAGTTAGGTAATAAGAGTTTGGAATTAGAAATGCTACGAGTTATTAAATTAATTGAGCTAGTATTATTATAAAGTTTAAAAATTTCATTAAAAAGTGTTCCGAACGGAGTTAACATTACACTCCGTTTTTTCATGTATTAGTATAATTTTACAAAATTCATACTTTTCGCTGTTGTTGTTAATACGATTTCTAATATTCCACGGAATTATCTCTTTTAGAATACGTAATTTTAAGTAGTATATTTGATCCAAATGTGTTATACATGATGGGTATAAAAGCAAAATCAACTAATCAAAACTCGTAATTTCAAAATATCCAAGATGGCGAATCTATCATTTTTCATAGCAGGTCGATTGTGAATAGTGCCTGGCAGCCGTCATACAATGAATATTAACTTGGAAAGTCACTTCGATTCAGAACAGTGAAAAGCAAACATGCTTTAGTCCAACGTTTAAACGCAAATACACCTAAGTCATACAGTATTTTTCAATTATTATACGGTTACTGTAAAGTAATTTAATTTTAATTAATGTTATATTAATAAAGTATTCCAATAAAAGAACCAACATATACCTAATTCGGGTAGAAATATCGATTTATTACGACACAGTAGATATTTGCAGTTTATTCAATTTATGTATTTTGTGACTGAAACGCCTTCGCTTTTATACGCCTCATATGTAAGAACATAGCTTGACAGTCTTGCTTTTATACCCCTCATATGTAAGAAGCTATGTAAGAACATAGCTTGACAGTTCCTTATGGACAGTCCCATATTACTGATTCGGCTAAAGATGTGCACAATAGCAAAGGCGTTTTGTATGGCAGTGTATATTTCACTAAGGAGAATTTTGCAAGTATCCCTCTCAACTTGTCACATACTCGGTTTATATGCATTTTCGAGGTTAGTCTAGAATCGATTACTATTCCTAGGTAAGTATGAATGTCAACTTTCTCTACAATCACAAGATAACACTTCCTTATTATCCGTAGGCGTTGTAGTTAACGGCAGACTTGACGACTTATAATATTGAAAGTGACAAATATATCAATTTCAATAAAAACTGTTAATTACTCAAAATTACGTCATTGTACAAAAAAGAGATGTGTTTTGATATTATTAGTGAGAATCTTTTGCGACTTACTTTATACTTAGCGTTATTTTGTGGTCATATTGTAGATTTTATATTCTTCTGTATTTATTTTTAATGTAAATCGATTCACTAAATAAATATCAAACATCCAGTCACCTATCTTTATAAATTTGCGCATCAGGTAGTGTTGTCCTAATAACACTCCCTTCATACTGAATTCTAAATTACAATGACTTATTGTATTGAAAGCGAGACTTACTAGATGCAATCCGCAGCTCAATCTTAATTTTAATAAAAGTCTTCTTTTCCGCCTACATTCACATTAAAATTGGATCGTACTCTTTTTCACTAATGTATGGTTATTGTTCACTATTAACTAGATAGGTTCACTATTACCCAATCTTTTAAAGATCTCGGTGATGGAAGCCTCTATCTACGTTGTGAAATCAAAGTAGGCGGATCGAATTGCTCCGAGTAGCATACAGGAGTGGCTTGCGTGCGCTGCTGCCCACCAGGATATATGTCATTAGCTAAGTCAAGTTGGATTCTGACGAATAAAGAGAAAGGCGGTCATCATGATCTGTACGAGTAACTCTTCCGAGGAGCTTCCAGCTTCCCTGTCTGTAATTTTAACAAATTTGTGTATGTTTGCATAAGTAAATGCTGATGTTTATTTTTGTTGACATGCACGGATTTGATTGGAATTTTTATACTGTATAATATAAAACAATCATGACATACTTAAAAAATTTAAAGCTCATCTCATAACTCATCGTTACAAACAACCATTCTCATTAACGCTCGCGCAGTTAATGAGAATGGTTGTTTGTAACGATGAGTCCTGAAATGAAATTTACCACCATATTGAAGAATTAGTAATAAAAACAGCGTAAATTTTGGTTTAAATTTAAATGCATTTAGATAATAGCTACATGTAATTATTAATAAATGTGATAAAACAACAAAACCGTAAGTCGAAAAATTCTTGCTCTCCCGAAACTTAAGTTGTTAGTAAATCCACGCTGTAAACACACGTATGTATCATGATACAAGCGCGAGTTTTACTCTCGTTTGCATCCTCCATACACAAGCTTGCACAATCTGTAGGTTACTAACGTGCAGAGGGCGCGCTTATCAAATACGCGCATTGTAAGCGCGTAAAATAGACGTCGTGTGCAAAGACCCTTAATTCTTTTTAAGTTCTTGATATTTGCAGTTTGATTAACACTATACATTTAAGGTGTATGGTGTTAATCAAATTGTTTTGTATTGAATAAAGAGAAAATATATTATTCATATATTTTTCTAATAGATTGTTTTTAAATTATAGCATTTACAAGTTGTTTCAGTATTTTCAAATTTTCGATAACATTAAGATTTAAGAACTCCACGTTGTAACAATCTATACTATACATAAATAAACATAGAAATATAAAATTAGTTTTATTGAATAATTTAATCATTGTATGAATTACTACATATTTTATGAAATATTTTTAAACATGTAAGAGATTGTGTGGAACTATTTGCTGTCAGTGTGATGTGAATATAATTTTATTCCACGAGAAATAAATAGCTTTAAATGTTGTTTTTTGTGATTTCAAAAAAACGCAATTACTTCTTTTTCACTTGAGAATATACCATTGTAAAAATTATATATTATACTATTATAAAACAACATTTAATGTAAGAGATTGTGTGGAACTATTTGCTGTCAGTGTGACGTGAATATAATTTTAATCCACGAGAAATAAATAGCTTTAAATGTTGTTTTTTGTGATTTCAATAATACGCAATGACGGCTTTTTTACTTAAGAATATAGAATTGTAAAAATTATGTATTATACTATTATAAACATATAAAAAAATAGACAGTAATTAATATTAATATAAATATTTTGTTGGCTGAATGGCTTATAATGACAATTTATGAAATATAAAAAAGAAAAAAAAGGAAAGGATTAATTCTGTGTAATATCTCCTCCAATGAATCTTCTTGGCTAAAAATTTTTTCTTATAGTCTCGCTCCTCCTTTTGTCCCTAACTCTGATTGTTTTTATTCTCCCCTTCCTTTACACGTTGATGTGATGGATATTCCTTTTTATATTAATGAACTTCATTGTGTCTTGAGTGGATTATCGGATTCTTCGCCCGGCGTAGATGGCATTCCTTATTCTTTTCTTATAAATATTAGTAATTTCGCTAAATTAGTGTACTTGTCTATTGTCAATGTTTGTTCTTTCTTAGACACTGGATACATCCCCGCATCTTGGAAAACACAAATCATTATCCCAATTTTAAAACCGGGAAAGAACCCCAAAGATTCCTCTTCCTACCGTCCCATTGCCCTGTCATTGACGGTGTGCAAAGTCATGGAGCATTTGATAAAAAATAGATTGGACTGGATACTTGAAAGCAGGGAAATTATTCGGAAATCCCAATTTGGATTTCGAAAAGGTTTTAGCACTATTGACAGTCTTAGTGTTCTCACGTCTAAAATTCGCTTAAGTTTTGCTAGTGGTGAGTATCTGATAGGTGTCTTTTTGGACATTAGCTCGGCATATGATAGTGTCATACTTTTTTCTTTTTTTTTTAGCTTCAAGCTGTATCCCTTGCGGAGTAGTCAGAGAGAACGGAGCGCTAAACGCTACGGGTGTTTTCCCTACCATACGTGACACTGGCAGATTGTTTTGCGCCTGTCATCGCAAAATCAGGCCATTAAAGAAAAAAAAATTTAAAGTACAAAGGAATTAAAATGTTATAGTTTTATGACATTCATGATTAGTAAGATGCATATATTTAAATTAAGAGTTGTGCCCGCGACATGCATGAAGCTATATTATTGTAAAGTTTCATTAAAATCCATTTAGTAGTCTTTACATGAAAGAGTAACAAACATCCTTACAAACTTACGCTTAAATAGGAAGAAGAATTTCTTGAGAAGTTTATTTGCATTTTTGATAGTAAAATGGCATAAAATTAATATATAAATTATTATATTAATTAAATAAAGTAATAAATATTATAAGTAATACAATAAAAGTTTCTCTAAATAAATATTATAAGTAATCCTTTTTATGTTCAAAACAAATAAAAACTAATAAAGCAACGAAACATAATAACTAGTGTAATTTAAAGTATACAAAAGGATATAAGGAAAAAATGGACTGTAGCCACAATCAGTAATAAATATATTCAATAAAAATTACTTAGCAATATAAGTTTGACGTCTGTGGAAATGTCAATGTGGAAAGTTTTCGCTCCCACTGATAATGATTTTTTATTCGTTCGTTTATACCTACCATTTAAATGACACCAAGGCCTGTGCCAGGGGTTTTTACAAACATTATAAAGCGCTATCATCTCTAGCGTATCTAAAATAGTAGGTATACCTAAATCTGAGCATTATTTGTGCGGCCTACGAAGTGTCCTCTCGGCTATGTGGATATACAAGTTGGTTGATATTTCGAGCGAAGCGAACCTCAATTAACCTGCAATTTTTTATTTATATTCATCTGCAAAAGTGCAGTAATTTGACATTAAATTTTAAACACGAAAAAGTAAATCAAAACTCAAAGGTCATAAAAATTAATTAACATGATATCACGAAAAACAAAATCTTTTATGGGAGTTAATAAAAATCTTTTACTTAAAAGTATTGAAGTATAAAAAAATACATAAAATTACAGACGTCATGGAAATTTGATGCCCTCCTAAGTTGTGTTGCCAAAAAAAAGCGTTAACGAGGTTACAACAGGAGTTCCTAGTACATTAAAGTACTTTTCACTGAGCATACGACATTCATAAGCCAACATTTTGCCGACGCTATCCACCGCCATGCAGTCACAGGTCACTGCTACCTCCACTGTGCTTAACAATTGGCACCACACATTCTAGATAATTGATATTTATCATCTACTAGTCAACTCGCGAAGGTCTACTTGTGACATCAAGTTTCCATAAAAGCTGTTTTCACCATATAAATAGGGTCTGTTATTAGCGTCCGTATAGCAGTTAGAATTAATTTCGAATTTATTGGAATATCGCACTACAAGGTATAGGTATCTACCAAGGTATAGGTATATATTTTAATCAAAATTTTTTTCTGTCTTCTTGATACGAGAATCATCACCAATGACCTGTTTCTATTGTAAGCACACAGGTCATTATTTTTGATTTCCTGAAGTTCTTCACATAAAAAGAAATAGGGAAACCATTTTACAAATCATTAAAAAAACAATTAAAAGCGCCACATTGTATAGGAATGACGTCATTGCCGAAATTCTTTGACTTGACAACAGGTAAAACAGCGATCATTTAAAAAAAAGACAAATAATGCTTACACACACCGTACAGTTTTATTATTTACTATAATTAAGAATAATATAAAAATACGATGTAATAAGCGTACAAGAATTTCGACGCAGCCGATGATAGTATAACGAACTAAGAACACGGGCCGGGTTCGAATTTATTCCTTTTTTTTTGGTTTCTAATAATGTTTTTCAATTTTGTTTTAGTGCGAATAACACAATACTGTAACGAAAAAAAAATAACACAAAAGTTTAATATTTATTTTTTATTTTATGTAGGTACACATTATCTTTCGTTGACCGATCGTAGACCGATATCGATCGAATTATGAATAAAATATTTATTATTAGTAATAGTTTTGTTTACTGTAATTGATACGTGTAAATTCTAATGGAATATCGTAGCTTCTAGGCCGTTGTGGCGTAGTGGGACCGTGTGCGATTGTAAACTCACATATGTGCATACATACATACATATGCATACATATATGTACATAAATAGTGACAGTACCGTTGTCTTTGTCAAGTTTAGTTAACGCGGTTGTGTATTTCAGACTTTAGCTTTTAGTTAAGCAGTGCATATATAGTTTATTTTTGCAATGTTTTTGAGTTTACTTATCGCAGCCGTTGCTTTGTGGTACTTAGCAAGCCAAATTATTAAGCCCAAAAACTATCCTCCAGGCAAGCTGCTTTATTTTTTTATGTATATTAAATTATCACGTTTTTATTTATACATTTGGTTACAAAAATTAAATATCGGTGAAGTATGGAGCTGTGGTTAAGAAAATAAATGCTCCTAACTATGTTCTTTACGTATTAAGTCAAAGAGAAATAATTTTATTCAGAACGAAAAATACTTAAAGGTTATGCTTTTGATTTAAATGTTGAAATGCTTCATTTTAATGTTGAAATGCTTCATTTTTTGAACGTCAATTAACTTATAACCAGTTCACTAAGAAGAACAGACGCCACTGAGAATCCCAACGCGGCTTTTTATTATTGTCAAGTCAACAATTTAAAGATTTATAATTATTTAATAATAATAATGACATTTTTGAAAAAAATGGAAACGGCCACTTCGTTTCTAAGGTGTGTTATCTTTTATAAAATCATGAATAATTTTTAACACACAAAGGTCATAATTTTATAAAATTTTAAATATAGAACGTTCCTTGCCTTCCTAATGGACCATACAAGAGGTATATGCTATCATGTAAATAGATATGTGGTAAAGAACTTAGAAAGTACAATCCAATTTAAAATCTTAATGTACTTTTATGATGTCGGTTAAACTACTCAATTTTTTACTAAATTTTAAATGCGACTACACGGCATATTAGTATATAAAAAAATAACTATAAAATTGAATCACTCAATAAAAAGATATTCTATAGAGTACGTAAACAGTAGAATCGATTTGAAAACCTCCAACTGTTTCTGAAGTCGGTTACAAACTACTGGTCAGGTCTTAACTTAATTTAAACTCAACTATACGGCAAGTATTAGCTTTCATTTAAAAAAAGAATCATCAAAATTGATAAACTCAGTAATATTTGCGGCAAAATACGTAAAATAAAAATGCAGCCGAGTTGTAAGTTTTCCACTTTTTATGAAGTTGGTAAAAAACTACGTAAGTACCTACGTAAACTTAGTAGCTTTCAGTCTGAGAGAAAGATCTGACTAAAATTAAAATGGGATCACAATGCAACCACTTCCAATCATTTTAAAAAAGAATCATCAAAATTGATCCACTCAGTAAAAAGTTCGGCGGTAACACACATAAAAGAATACAGTCGAATTGATAACCTCCTGCTTTTGGAAGTCGTTTAAAAATATGGATTCGATGCAATCGATGTTCGATCGATATTATGTGCGCGGTAAGTTTAAAACTATTTCTCGTATTAATATTATGGATATTAATGATTCTGGTATGATCAATTTTATTTTTCTTAAAATCCATTACATTTTGAAATATTAATTTATTACTTGGAATTAGGAATCTCTTAGATATCTTTAGGACCTAAATTATTTTTTTAATTAAATATATAAAAATGTCCTATCGAGCTCAAAAATGATCCATAATGTTTTCTATTTCTGATTAAAACCAAATTAATTCTACTTAAATGCTAAAGGTGTAATCCACGTTCCGAACCAGCCAATACTTTAAGTATTTTAATAAAATTTACAGCTTTTGCGCAGGCTATATCAATATGTATACACTAATGTTAAGATGTATGAAGCCACAACCCTATGTACCTAATATACTTACCACTTCTATGCTTGACCCATTAATATAAACATTTACACTCTGACGTCTAAAACCTCTCCTAAGACACATAGCTTAGATTTGACTTGACTTTCATGTTCAACATTTGAAGCCTTAATTTATTAATAAGAGTATAAATATATTAACAGCTCCATGTATTAGTAAGTCACTTTTCTGAATTTTATTACAACTTGCATATAACACATAATCGTCGGCATATTTACTTACAAAAACATTGTGATTGGCTTGCCAAATTTCTGTCGTAGCTATCGATACTAATATTATAAATGCGAAGGTCTGTCTGTTTGTGTGTTAAGCTTTCATTGTTAATCTACCGGTCTGATTTGAATGTAATACAGAAAGAATATAGTTGAAGATCCAGAGTCACACATAGGCTACTTTTTTTTAAAAATCAACCTGCAAAGGGTTGAAATAGGGGATGAAAGTTTGTGTAAAAATCCAAACTGCTTGTAATACATTTTGGTATAAAGATAGTTGATAACACGGAGGTATGCATAGACTACTTTATTTTTCAAAAATTCACCCCAAAGGGTTGCAATAAGCCGAAATAGCGATAGTCGTGTAGTTCACGCGGCGAAGCCACAAGCGGGCCGCTAGTATTAAATCACAAAAGTCCTTGGGCAACGCCTTGTCATCTCTCAGAACATCAGTTATTAACGTCACTTTAAATTTTAAGATGTCGCTTGCATAAAAACGACTAAATATAATGATAAATTTGTGAATCAACATTTAAATTATCTAGCCTGAGGTAGGATCTCAGTTATAGATAGCAAAATTATATTAAAATGACATTAACTACTCTTTTATGCTTTGAGACTAAGAAAAATGTTTTTTTAGTGAATGGTATTAATATATGACCAATCCAGTAATTATATCTTTAGATACGGTACGATCTTAACAAAATGATATTTACTAATAAAACAAATGTTTGGTAAACAAGCCTATTTAAGCCTTATAAGCCTTGACGTTTTCATAGAAGCAGTGAGTGACATTTAAAACTAAATCAATAAGTACAATCAATTTATTGGTTAGCTGTAGTGTAGTAATACGTACTTTTCGATTTGGAAATGTTCAAATATGAATAAGGAACAATATAATTATCAAATAGTTTCAACGCATCATTACACTTAAAAAAATGCAACTTATAATTACTTATACTTATAAACGTCTTTCATTGGTGACTATACTTGGATAAATTAGACGTTATAACAAGAAAGATTAAATGTAAATAAATTCGCTAAAATTTCATTTTTTTCTTGTTTTTTTTAAGCTTCATCCCGCTATCCCGCACACTGCCGGGTAGGCAGAGGGGCAGAGCGATAACTCTTTGCCTCGACACTAGACCTAAGAAAATGGAAATATTCAATATTTCAACTCCTCGAGTCGAAATCAAACCAACAACAATTACACTTTGCGCCCCTGCGACACGACTGGCTTTTATATTATGTTATTTGTGGGTATATTTGTTTCCATAGGTCCACGATGGTTTCCAATGATTGGTTGTAACGATATTATGGAGATTAGGACTCAAAAACATGGAACACAGTGGAAAGCTATATCAGAAATGGCAAAAGAATACAATACAGTTGTAGTTGTATTCGGTGAAAGGAATATAAATCAAGTAAGCTCTGATAAAGAATTTGACGCTCGCCCGAATAGTTTCAGCTTACAATTGCGATGCTTAGGAAAAATAAAAGGTGTGTAATAGCAATTTACTATTCATAAAGTTCTTCAAATCTTAAGTAGGTCTCAGATGTAATAGACACATTAAAATATACATACATGCTCTAATTGACATACATTTTGCACAATGATAATTGTAATTATTTAACTGCATATTATGATTTTCCATTAAAAACATTTTAGATTATATTCACAAAATAACTGAATAGCAATTATATCTAATAAAAAAAATAAGAACCCTTTTATCTAGACACCCAGCCTGATTATTTTTTGTTTTAAGTTTAAACCAGAGTAGTGTTATCATCCAGTTCACTTAATCCTAGAAAATTTAATGCTTCATCTCATTCATGTTTTCTCTACTATTTGTGACACTGGCAGATTATTTTGCGCATGTCGTCACAAGATGAGGCTTCAAATAAAGTAATAAGGATTAAAAAAACCTTTCAACCTCCCTTCGCAAAGGTTTTACTTCTTAGTCTAAACAAAATTTTTGATTCTTTTCTTTTAGGAATCACATTTGTGGACGGCCCTCTTTGGAGAGAGCATCGAATATTTGCAACGAAGCATTTAAGACATCTTGGCTTTGGTACTCCCGCTATGGATTATGCTATTGAAGATGCTATGAAAATAGTATTTTGTCATATAAAAAAGAGCAACGGCGATTCTAAAAATATAAAAACCCTTGTCTCTATGTGCACTATGAATGTACTTTGGAAGTATATTGGAGGTATTTTTTCTAATAATTTGTCATTAGAATAATTTAAATACATAAAAGAAATACTTATGAAGGATTTTCTTAAGAAAGCAGACAATTAAAATATGTCAGTGAGTCCTATAGAAACTAATATAAAAAATGAAAAAAATGAAGACTGATTTTATGGTTTCTAAGATATTACCATTTTCCTATTATTAAAAGGAAATGTTTAAAATTATTTATTTCATTACTTACATACATCATATGGAAATTTAAAATATTTCAATTATTCAAAATAGGAATCATTTACAATTTTAGGAACCTAAAATCGCTTTCCTGTAAAGCTTTGAGCTTGCCGGTTTACGTACGGTCTTGGTCTATTTGTCACGGATGTCGAGACATATTTTGAATATCTACCCTTTTCCCCACCATACACAATTCGAGAGTAATATTATTATGCAACACGTCATAGCAGCGACGTGCCAAATCGTAAAACCACAAATCGAGTTAACCCGAGTTAAGTAACTCGAATTGACTGAAAGAAACTGAGTAAATGATTTGTTTTGTTTCTACCAATATAAAGATTCTGACTACAATTTATACTTTTCATTTATCTTCTATAATATTTTTTACCTACTCCAGTAGGTACTGCATTTGTACATTGTAAAGAACCAAAATTAATTATATGCGATTTTCTTTGACAAGATAAGGTGGGTTTAAATTTACTTTAATCTATTCTTTATTTTCTCGAGTTAGTAACTCGAGTTGACACATCTCTACGTCATAGTGGTATTATATAGCATCACAAAAAAATGGATATCTTCAGGTGAACACATACATGAAAAGAAACTTATGAATTTTATTCATTTGCTAAGTGAAAGAACTAAAATAACAATGATGGCTGGTGGCTGGCTAGATCAGTGGCCATGGCTTCGGTACATCGCACCTGAATGGTCTGGATATTCGGCAATTATTAGATTGAATGAACAGATGGTAGAAATTATAAACGTATGTATTTCATTAGGTCAACTTAATTTATGGTACAATAGGTACGACTGCTATAAGTACATATTGCTTAAATAAAATGCTTCTTTTCTCCTCTGTTATATTTTTAAAGGATAACACGGAGATGAACTTTGATTTTAGGACTCCATAAATAAACATTTGAAAAAAGAGATAAAGGGAAGTGATTTAATGTACTTTTTTATAGAAGAAATGTGCAAGAAAACACCTACATATACACGTATGTACAAAATAATTAAACCATTTTTTATAAACTAAAGATTGTTACTTTATCCTTTGTGTTCTAATTTCAGTGGATCAATTAACAGGTGTATGTTTAGATTTTTTAATAGCAGGTGCACAACTAGTTGGCAATTCATTTAACTATGTTATCATATCAGCTTTACGCAACAGAAAAATGCAAGACAAAGTATATAATGAAATTAAAAGTACTATAGGAACTGCAAAGCCTACATGGAATGATACTGTAAGGTAATAAAGGATAAGGAGAATATGATTTTTATAATATATTCTTTTATAAAAATCATAACATCATTAAACTTTCTTTGTAAATTAAAATTACTCAAATATACTGTAACTTTATAACCATTCTTACTGTTTCATTACTATTTAGATTGGCGCATCATAAGCTACGATACTGAAGATTTGAAGTTTTTTAAAAATATTTATTGTATGCAACTAATATGCAAGTTTTGTTAAATATTTAGCGTACAATTTTTTAAAATTTGTAAAGCGTTAACGTTTGTTAACAAAGTCCTCTTTAGTGACAAAGCAAGCAAGCTTCGTTACATTTGCCGTCTTATGTTAAATTAGGAAGTACTTAAGTATATATATATGTAATTTCTTTTCATATTTTAATATAATATATAGGCAACAACAACAACAATGTAGCACCTGAAGTGAAACTCCAGCAGCCCAGTTAGATCTTAAGAGATATATGTAGGCATGACGTGTTACTAACAGACAACATGATGAGGAATGCGTTAACCTAAAAGGAACCAAATGTCTGGACTAACCAATGTGAAGACCTAAAAATTAAGGCTAAACTACACTAGCGGAAATAATTAAAGGATCGGAGAAATTTTCCTAATTTTTTGACGTTTTTTAAGTGCCTGTATTTTCCTCAAAAATGGTCGCATTGAAATAAAAAAACAAGCATTTTAAAGCTTCAAGTTTCTAGTTTTAAGATCTTTAAAATATTTTCATTAAAATGGTAAATATTTTCAAGCGACGTATTCCGCTATATTCTGATGAATACCGAGAGAGAAAAAAAATCAAATTTTTTCAGTTCATTTTTTTGCTCTAAAAAGTTGGAACATTTTTTTCAACTTAACCACTATATGGATCGGATAACTTGTTTATCTAGCTTCAACTTGCTGTTATTAAAAATTCAATACATATACTTCTCGCTGTGATATCGAACTCTGACTGGAAAAGGATCTTTTTGTCTTTAACCATAAATATCTTAGTAACCGTTAATTGGGTAGGTTAATATCTTTGATAACTAAGGCGCATCATCAATACAAATCCGTCGTACTAAATACAAATCCGTCTGTCTATCTGTTAGTTCGTACGTCAATAACCCTACAACTTTTTGACAGAATGGATCCTGGAGCTTTTAATAGGATAGTTTTGCTTGGAAGTTCGATGCAACTCCTGTAAGAAAATGATATAAAAATATTAGAATCTACTTGAGAGAAATGTACTGACTCTACAATTCTATAATCTCATTAAATAACTTAGTTACTGGAAAAACACCAACAAGAAAAAGCAATGTACATTTTATACATGGCATTTAATCTATTTTAGACATTAATTACTACGTTTTACCGGTTTTTATAGTTCCTACTTGCTTTGCTAGAAATTGTCGTTACACCATATGCTATAACGATATTTAATACGATAATTTGGCCATCGACGTATCGCACTCCTAAAACATATTGCATCAACTTTGCCACAACTCTGTATTTTAAACTGCGTTACAGTACAAGGGTCTTCATAATATACATTATTCCAAAACATCTCTGGACCTGGTCTGAGTTACCGAAATGTAATGTATTATCGGTAAATATTCACCAATAAACAACAATAATAATAAGTCCTCTTTATAGCTATATATGTATACAAAAATGATTCGATACTATTACTATATTATATAAATAATAAAGAAAGTAACATTCTCTTAAAGAAAGTAACAATACCATTTCATTACGGGCCCATAAATAAAGAACCTATTACGTCTAATATTCTAACGTCACACTGTACACTGTGCCGAATTAAAATACATATCTACGAGTATATGTTGGATAGCCTATATCATGAAACTAGAAAGGCCTCGACTAATTTAAGCATTGATTAAAAGGGTGAAAAGCGTATACCCTTACTTTCTTTTTTAGCTTCACGCTGCATCCCGCACATAGCAGGGTACCTAATGTTAAGATACTCCGTTCTCCACTTTCAGCCGGGTCCGGATGCATTGCGTGTTTAGTGACGGAACTTAGCCGCCGCGCTTTGCCTCAACACCACAGCTATGAAAATGGAAATATTAAATATTTCCACTCCTAGAGTGGGAGTCGAAACCACAAGCAGTCGTTTTACAGTCACACTTTGCTCTAATAATGTATTATACTACTTCTTACCTGACATATAAAAAAAAACGTCTATCTGTTGGTTTGTTTATCGTTTATCCGTGTAATTGTACCTAATTCATGACTTAGTATCTAGTCTCCTGTTTGTGGTTAGAAAGGTTACAATTTTGAATATTGTTCTCAAGTAAGTGGCTTAAGTCTTAATGCCTATAAACCTAAACTTATATTAAATGCAGCGTGGGGTAAGGTAATTTTCATAATTTCAGATTGGTTTATACGAATGCTTTTTTGGCGGAAACCCAAAGGTATTATACCGTAGCTCTATTTTCCGGCCAAAGAAGAACGGTGAGTGACGTCAAAATAGGACAATACTTTGTACCTAAAGGAAGTACTGTACTTGTCTCTCTTGGGGATCTTCATTTTGACAAGAAGCACTGGGACGAGCCGAACAAATTTAATCCAGACAGATTTATAGATGAAAATGGTCGCTTCAAAACAGCTACAGTATCTCATCCATTTGGACTAGGTTTGTTAATTTAGTACTATTTAATATTGTAATTTTTATTTTTTGGAGGTAACGTTAAAAAATCTATTAAGTACTTTTGCTTCGATTTGATTTGAACGAACGATTGGACGAACGTACCTAACGGAACATAGATTTTTAATATACTGCTCAAAATAATAATTAATAATATATGAAAAAAACATTCCGCCAAGACTATATTTTTAGCAGACGGGACAATAAGCAACAGATACCATTTTTAACATAATACGTGTACCTAAAGTGTACAGTACCTACTTCTTGTATTTTGCACATAAAAATCTAAATATATAAGACAACTTGACGTAATTTAAAATTTATTTTTATAATATCTAGATGGCAGTAGATATTAGGTCTACAATACTAGTCGTAGCACATCAATTTGTCGTAGCAAATCATTTCATTTTTGTAAGTAATCCATAGATGGCATTTGAGAATGTTAAATTAACAGAAGATGGCGCTATTTTATTTGTAGAATGTAAGTTTAAATTTACTTAAACATATCTTATATAAATAATATGATGTTTCTTGTGTAAAGGATTACTTTTATGTGTAGATAAATTTATTTTTATTATTATTCAATAGAATCAATTTTTAGGTCGAAGACAGTGTCCTGGCCAGCCGCTAGCTAAAGCTATTTTATTTTTAACGTTTGTGAGAGTTATACAAAAATATAGAATTGAATGTGTCGACGGAGAAGTGCCATGTGACGAACCATTAATTGGAATGTTCCGCGAAAGCAAACCATGTGCTGCTCGGTTTATTAAAAGAGAGCACTGAATTTTTTTCCAAGATTGTACACAACACCTGCCGGCTACCAAATTCTGATTGTTTTGAAATAAAACAAAATATGATTTTTGTGATGGTCAATAAACCTATCTTAAGAATGCAATTGCTATTATTATTATGTTTCTTTTTAAAATTCTCGGGATCACAGGAACCCGGTGGCTGGTGGTTTGGAAGGCTGGTGTGGCTTGCGTTGCCCAGGGACGGTCACCGGCATTAGCGTAGGAACTTAGGAAAATGTGGAAAACTAAACTGGGATTATGGGTTGGAGTTCGGATGGACTGAATACTAGGCTATTGTATGCGATTACCGGATGGCCGCCTTTTCAACAGTCTCACATTGAATGGTTATTGTTATTATTATTATTAAAGATTCCTTGCCAGTTTGAGAACACGTTTTATATGTCAAGAACAAACAACATTATAAAGTAGTAGGTGTACAAATACCTTTTTATATGTCGATGCATAATATTGAACGAGATCTTATTATCTTATTTTTAGGATGAAAACAATATATACTAGCGGAAATAATTAGAGGATCATAAAAATTTTCCAAATTTTTTGAGCTTTTTTAAGTTACCGTATTTTCCTCAAAAATGGTCGCATTTAAATAAAAAAAACAAGCATTTTAAAGCTTAAAGTTTCTAGTTTTGAGATCTTAAGATGAAAAATATTTTCAAGCGACGTGTCTTGCTCTATCCTAATGAATACCGAGAAAGAAAAAAAATCAAAATTGAATGAACTGAAAATCAGTTCATTTTTTGGACTTACAAGTTGGAACATTTTTCTTCAAATTAACCCCTAAATGGATTGATTGTCTGGTTTATCTAGTTTCAACTCGCTGTTATTGATATTCGATACATATACTTCTCGCTGAGATATCGAACTCTGGCTGGAAAAGAATATTTTTGTCTTTAACCATAAATATCTCAGTAACGGTCCCACAAAAATCAGCTACGGGATAATGAAAAAAAATATCGTGTTCTTTATATCAATTTTAATAATCATTAAAAAATTACTTTTAGTGGCTTTTGGGATAATCAGGTGCTATGTTGGATATATCGAGAAAACTGGTAATGTTGACTGTGCTTTTCACAGTTCAATATATTCACAAAAACCCCACAAAGTTTCGATTAAATCCATCAAGCTTGTTTTTTGTTTCATTCGGTCAAATTTTTGAAGAAAATTAAAGAATTGCGATTTCGACTTCGAAAACTCACCCTTAACAAAATTAAAAACGTAATGATTTTTCAGAGTTTTTCTATTGTGTGTCTAATTGAAATGAAATGTTTATGGGCTCGACTCCCCTTTTGGGGAATAATTGTATTTAAATTTTCATTTCTTCGATCTGGTACTAAAGACAAAACCGTTTGATTTTCTCGCGTTGTATTCTGGCCTGCAATACGTAGTCTCTCGAATTCGTTCTTAGAGATACTCGCCAAGCTATTATAATTTGACTTCAAATTTTAATGTAAGGTAGCAATAACAGTAGTAGGTATATTACAGTCCTAAAGTCCACGCACACGAAGTTGTGGGCAGCCCGTAGTTTTCTTATAAAAAGACAAGAAGCTAGAGCTAACAAACATTTGATATTAACATGACGCTATATATTAGAGGGAACAATATCATAATAAGAGTATGTAAGTTTAAGGAAATTAAATAAAATGTGATCAGTAGAGCTTTCATCCAAACTAACTAAATAACAAATAAAGCTGTCTTTAATTCAGCTGTCTTCAATTTAGATTAAATCAATAAAGTGAATACATAAATTATTCCAAATTTGAAAACAGAACAATGAGGTACATCAATACTTTAAAGTGGTTATGATATAAGTTTTTATATTGTTACTAGCGACTTTCTCGCGGCTTTGTCGCTTTTTTTCAACCATCTTCTGGAAAAAATCATAGACAGTGGTCAAGCAGCTTTAATTTCTCGTATTAATCAATCCCTATTTCAACGAGAAATTTCAAATCTCTGAGAGGGATTGATTGTAGCAAGAAAAAATAGACAATATTTTACTCTGAGTCTTTAACTATATGCATGCATCACAGGAAGGACGGGGATGAATAGACAAGGAGGAGAAGAGGGCCACGAATATTACAGCTGCAATATAACTTATAACAATTGTCTATTTCATTTCTGTCGCTGTTATCAACGTCTTAGTGTATGTAATCCTTAGAAAACACTTTACTTCTTACAGTCTCAGTCTCTTTACTTAAATAATGAACGACGCATTTTAACGCATGTTTGCATAAAAAACTGACTTTACGTATGAGTTGTTTATGTCTATGTTTTATGTCTCCTGTGAGATAGTTTTTTAAGACCTCTGCTAAGCCTAAACAATATTTATCGGTGTTGATAATTTAATTTTTTTTATAATAATGACTTAAAATTGTTAATAATGAGGCTTTATTGTTATTATTATAGACTTGTTTTTTATCTATGGTAAATTTTTCCAACCAATCGAATTAAATATCGTCTACTATATGTTCAGTATCCATCCAGTGCACCATCTTTAACAACCATATAAGAATAAATACCGGGAAGATTATAAACGCTGTATGTGCTTGTAATTAGTACAAGTTTCGGAATTGGAACTGAACATCACTTATATAATACACAAAGTTAATAAATAAAAAGTTAGTGTGCGTTTAAATTAAAGAAGCAAACATCAATCTTTTTTTAATTTAAAGCCATTTTTCACCTTAATGCTAGTGGAAATAACATGGTGTGATAACGTAATGTTAGTTTTATCAACAGAATAAATTGCTAAAAAGCTTCAAACATTTTTTGAAGGATTTTTTTGATAATATTATCTCTATATATAATAAAAGAGTAGAAAAGTCAATTCTGTACATGAAAAATTTCAGAAAAATTTTAATTGGGTGCGTTAATATATCGATAACAGAGGCCAAAAATCAACTCAGTAGAATTTCTGTCTGTCTGTCTGTCTGTTAATTTGTTCGTCAATCACGCAAAAACTACTGGATAGAAATGGATGAATTTTGGTATAGTGGTAGCTTATAGTTCAAAGGTACATATAGGATAGTTTTTATCCCGGTTTTTCATGTAGTTTTTTTGGAAAAAATAAAAAAACCGATATAAGTAAATCATTAATATACTGATATCTACCGGGTAGAAATTAATGAATTTTTGTATGGTTAGCTTAAAGGTTAGAGCAACATATGGAATAGTTTTCATTCTGGTATTCTATACAACTGTGGCAGAAAAATAAAATAAAAAAAAAAACATTTAAATTGTGTTGATAGTTCACGAGTGAAACTAAATTTGTTTTAATATCACTAATATTACTTAAAATAATTATAAAATAAATTGAGCACAACATTTATTGAAGATAATTTGCTATTAAAAATACATTTCACCGGTCTAGAAAACTTTATATTATCTATATGACAACAAATGTCACTACGTTTTCTGTCACCATCTGTTATTATATAGTTGACATTGTACTAGATATATTCGTACTCATTAATATTATTATAAAAATGCAAAAATCTGTATCTCTTCTATAGGTTTTGTTTTCACGAGTAATCTACTAGCCCGCTTTAGATGAAATTCGAAAAGAAGAAGTCGTAGGGTCAAATATAGGCTACTTTTTAAAAAAAACCAAACCCTAGGAGGTTGAAACAGTGGATGAAACTTATGTATGTTAGGATATAGTGAGAATGAAAGATCTAAACTCTTTGACTGATTTCGATTAATTTTTAGTTGATAAGGCAAAGTCAAATATAGGCTACCTCTCTTTTTTAAAAATAATTCCAGAGGTGCTAAAATATGGTATGAAAGTAGTAGTTCACCCAGCGACGTTAGCTTACCCTGGTATTCAATATAGTTCCCGCAGAAAAATAAAAAGTACCAAAGTCAAGTTATATTGATTATTTGCAAGTAAAGGTATTTTTTTTAATACCAGTAAGTAACACAATTGTAAAATAAAATAAAAAGTCTAAAATTTATTTAAGATATTATGACCAGTTTATAATACTATATACCTGATGGTATATATGTACGAAATCTGCTATCATATAGATATATGATAGCAGATTTCGTACGTTTTCTTACTAGACCAGTTATCACTATACGTTATCAAATAGTATAGACATTGTACTAGATGCATCGATGATTTTCGCAAGAATATAATTAGTGACCCAAGGTTAAATTTAGACCATCCCCCTTTTATAAAAAAAAAAAAACAATTCCAAAGAGGCAATAGTGGATGAAAGTGGTAGTTCACGTGGCGAAGCCGCGAGCGGGTCGCTAGTATTAAAATAAATAACTGAGTAAATAAAATAAATATTACACGAAATAATATGAATTAAATACACAGTTTTGCTAAGTAAACACATATTTTAGGTGTCAACAGGTTTCCTAGTATCAATGAGGCAAATGACGTTTTATATTATTATAAATTATCTATATTTCAGATTTTATAGTTTTAAGTCTCCGGCAAGTAAAATTAAAATATAATCACGTCGGTTGTATTACAAAATTGCATATATTTGCGTTTTACAAATTTCCATCTTTTTACAACTATATTTTATTAAATAAGCGAATAAATATAATCAGTAAAAAGAATTTATGTTTATCTTGTTACAAGGTTACTAATAATTAATGATTTAGTGGAATTCTCATATTATATAATATTTTTTGCGTAATACTTTCAAATATTGAGTGATTTTATTAGGAATATAGAATTATTGTAATCATACAGTCGTAGTAGACTTGTTCCCATAAAACTACTAGGTAGGGTTCGTTTCGAGCCAACGGTAAAGCAGAACGTACAATGAGTACAATAAAATCTATGCTAACTGCAGCCGAAGCAAGTAAGGAAAGGTCATGGCAAGATGCCTTAGGAGACGTGCAGATGGCTATAAACTGTACAGTTAACAGAATTATAAAACCCAGTCTTGAATCACTAATAATGTTGAAGGCACGCGACCGCTTAGCTTAATGGTCAATAGTGATAATATTGACGTTGATATTGAAGTAGTGAGGGATAATGCAGCTTTACGTATAAAAAGATGTCTTCTTATGACAACAAACGCTGTGATAGTACTTAAGCAAAGCTGACTAAGTTTTCTGTGAGATAATTTGTGTTAATTCAAAATGAGGAACGTAACCAAACTAAAGTTATTTCTAAATATAAAGGTCCATTTCAAGTTAGCTAGTTTAGTTAGTTAGTTTAGATGGCTAAAACCTCTACAACTAGGAATGAAGGACTTTAAGTCTTTTTTTTTTTGTAGCTTCACGCTGTATCCCGCACACAGCAGGGTAGGCAGAGGGAATCTAGTATTAAGATACTCCGTTCCCCACTTCCCGCCGAATTCGAAGGCATTGCGTGTTAAGTGGCGGAACTTAACGCCGCGCTTTACCTCGGCACCAGAGCGAAGGAAATGGAAGTATTAAATATTTCACTCCTCGAGTGGGAATCGAACCCACAACCAGTCGTTTACAGGTACACGCTTGTGCCACTGGGCCACGATATAAGGGTAGAAATTAGGTCTACAAAAAAACAAATAAGAGACAAATAAACAAAACAGTATGAATCAAAAAAACAGTACGCAGCTTAACAAACAAGGAAGAATAGATACGTAAGTTAATAAACAATTCAGCAAGACGATCATACATATTAGCTACAGCCACGGAATTTTATCGTAATTTATACAGGAACGTCAACATTACCGAGGAGACAGACATTACTTGCGCCAGATACTGTGCTGGATATTCTGCCCAGGGAAATCGAAAAAGCAATTGAACACACAAAAGAAAGATAAATCCTTCGGACTAGACAATATCAGCAACGAGTTTTTTATAACAATTAAAGAAACATTCATACCAATATTCACGGATATATTTAATGATATTATAACAAAGAAAGTGATACCAAAATAAATGGCTGACATCTACTATAACCCTAATTCACAAAAAAACGCTTAGTAACAATTACGTGATCACATCATCATTTTTATAATTATTTTGCAAAGAAACCTTTATGGTATAATATGAGTTTTTTTATATAGTCGTGCAGATGGCTATAAACTGTACAGTTAACAGAATTATAAAACCCAGTCTTGAATCACTAATAATGTTGAAGGCACGCGACCGCTTAGCTTAATGGTCAATAGTGATAATATTGACGTTGATATTGAAGCAGTGAGGGATAATGCAGCTTTACGTATAAAAAGATGTCTTCTTATGACAACAAACGCTGTGATAGTACTTAAGCAAAGCTGACTAAGTTTTCTGTGAGATAATTTGTGTTAATTCAAAATGAGGAACGTAACCAAACTAAAGTTATTTCTAAATATAAAGGTCCATTTCAAGTTAGCTAGTTTAGTTAGTTAGTTTAGATGGCTAAAACCTCTACAACTAGGAATGAAGGACTTTAAGTCTTTTTTTTTTTGTAGCTTCACGCTGTATCCCGCACACAGCAGGGTAGGCAGAGGGAACCCAGTATTAAGATACTCCGTTCCCCACTTCCCGCCGAATTCGAAGGCATTGCGTGTTAAGTGGCGGAACTTAACGCCGCGCTTTACCTCGGCACCAGAGCGAAGGAAATGGAAATATTAAATATTTCACTCCTCGAGTGGGAATAGAACCCACAACCAGTCGTTTACAGGTACACGCTTGTGCCACTGGGCCACGATATAAGGGTAGAAATTAGGTCTAAAAAAAACAAATAAGAGACAAATAAACAAAACAGTATGAATCAAAAAAACAGTACGCAGCTTAACAAACAAAGAAGAATAGATACGTAAGTTAATAAACAATTCAGCAAGACGATCATACATATTAGCTACAGCCACGGAATTTTATCGTAATTTATACAGGAACGTCAACATTACCGAGGAGACAGACATTACTTGCGCCAGATACTGTGCTGGATATTCTGCCCAGGGAAATCGAAAAAGCAATTGAACACCCAAAAGAAAGATAAATCCTTCGGACTAGACAATATCAGCAACGAGTTTTTTATAACAATTAAAGAAACATTCATACCAATATTCACGGATATATTTAATGATATTATAACAAAGAAAGTGATACCAAAATAAATGGCTGACATCTACTATAACCCTAATTCACAAAAAAGCGCTTAGTAACAATTACGTGATCACATCATCATTTTTATAATTATTTTGCAAAGAAACCTTTATGGTATAATATGAGTTTTTTTATATAGTCATAGTTTTTGTGAAACTGTTATGGCACAAAAAGTTAAGTAAGAAAAATGAAATGAAAATTAGAGAAATATTTATGTTTTTTGTACATAGATATATGTATGTAAAACATTTTTTAGTTGGTGCAATGTGAAGGAAGGTGGGGATTCTTCGTACAATTCTAGAACCATAAAAGAAAAGCACGTGGACGTTCTCTTTGCACGTGTTTTATGTAGAGAGGCACCAAGTATTGGTTTGGTATTTGGTAGGTATTCGGTATTCAGATTCTGCATCTTTATCATTATTCGTATTCGCCCGAATTATTTAGTTTTGATGCCAAATATATTCGATTAGAGAATTTCTATTTTCTATATACATATATGTATATAAACCCTATAGGGAAGGAAGAATCTAGTAAAATTGTACATCTAGGAAGATTGTACTAAATATATATAATAAAATAAAGCAAATAACTTCAATTCAATTTCTATTGAGGTATTATAAGTTATCATTTTTAGATTGATGCTTTATCCCTCGCGGACTAGGAAGAATGGGGACCAGACGGTACGCCCCCTGCATTCTTATTTCGCCACGTCCATCGTCTACGTCAACCTCTTCATACACATCCCACTCCGGGAGGTCCTCATGCATTGTGCGTGACCTTCCTCCAGAGGCGGCCTACCAACACCTTCTCGCATACTGAACTCGATAATGAGCTTTATATAAAGAATGAGAGCGATCTAAACTTTTGCTTTTATACAAAGTCACGACGACTAATCCTCCGAAGTCCAATCACCTTGGACCTATTGCATAGAATCTAGCACATCTTGCATAGAAGACATAACAAGTCTAAAACGCCTGCCCATCTTATTTGATCATGTCGGCAACATACCCGTCTGTTTCCACCCCCTTACCGCATTCTAAGCTTCTCATAGCATTCTTATTTTTCTAAATATTTTCTACAGATATTTTCCTAACTAGTAAACGTTTTTAGGGTATATTTTTAATTACTATTTATTTAAGTATTATAATTGATTTTGAAAGATGTTATGTTTAATTATTATTTGTGTAATGAAGTAGCCAGTCGTGGCCCAGTGGCACAAGCGTGTGACTGTAAACGACTGGTTGTGGGTTCGATTCCCTCTCGAAGAGTGGAAATATTTAATATTTCCATTTTTTTTCGCTCTGGTGTCGAGGTAAAGCGCGTCGTTAAGTTCCGCCACTTAACACGCAATGCCTCCGAATTCGGCGGAAAGTGGGGAACGGAGTGTCTTAACACTAGGTTCCCTCTGCCTACCCTGCTGTGTGCGGGATATAGCGTGAAGCTATTTAATTTGTGTAATGAAGTATGTACTTTCCTAAAAAATGACGTGGCCATCCACGATGTATTTATGTATACTTTGTAATATCTGCTACCTACACATTATTCATTTAAAACTTTGATCAACTTGGTATCGAGTAGTATCTAAGAAGGTACAAATAATTTATATTTTTCAGAGAAGTTTTTGTTTGTTGACCAAAGGAAATCAATTTTAAAGTTTTATTCACTTGACGATTAACTCAGATATATAAAATAAAAAATCAACATTTTAGATTAATCTTTGATGAGTATACTAGTAGCTACTTTAAATAAATAGCTACAATTTAAGTGTCATACTCACGATAAAAAATCATTTAAAAACGGCTTACGAAAAGTACGAAGCTACCCCACCAACACTTACCTACGCGAAGAGCAGAGATAAACAATTTATCTACCTGCATCCGATTTCTGGACCTCTATCCGTTATTCTTTCGGTAGATTCCTATTTCCCGATTCTTGGATAGGCGCAAGACAGGCAGTCAATTAGGTATTTACAGGGTTTTGATTTATCAAGTAAAATCCTTTGTCATATAAATCGATCACTCATGACTTCAGGTCCTGAATTCAGAAGGAATTGATTTTATAACATTTAGGTAGATTCATTGTTAAATTTTATATATTCCTTACAAATTACATCTGATAGGAACAATAACTAACATGTTCATACTGACATTGACAGTATGAGCAGTAATACGAATTAATACCAGAACAGTGATCGTCTGATTTTATTATGATTTGCGGATGTTTAGATTGTGCTATAATACCTCATGATATTAGTTGGTTTACATGTCGTACCCGGAGTTATAAATGAGGCGAAAAACTTGAAGGATTACATAGAATAAGAATTAAAAAAGCAACAAGGATCAAAAATATGCATAAAGCAATAAAAATCTCTTCGAGAAATAAATGGCCAAAATCATTGACCTGAATCAACTTCAATCGATAAATTCTCTTATTATAAATCCTTCAATCAATCCTTTTATTATTCACTAATTGACGCAAATCATAAGCTCACTTTATATCATAAATTAGCGTAAGCTATATATCATTAAGCAATACTTATTTTAATGACGTAGTATGAATTGAAATCTTAGTTAATACTTCGTTATTTCTTTGTTGTTCGATTAAAAAATATTGTTTGAGTTAATAGAATATTGAATTACTAAATAATTAACCTGCGGAACGCGATTTATTAATAATTAATATTTAAAGTTTTATAAGAAATCTCATTATTTGTAAAATAAAAATATCGATAACTACATTAATTACTAGTAATTATCTTAAATGTAATTAAATCCAAATTGAATCATTCCTTAGGGAGAACGAAAGTATCAAACAAAAGTCTTAAACTCTGTCACACAAACATATTTGTACTACAAAAGTGTTCTGAAATATTTATATGTCCTCTTTTTATAATAAAAATACTATATAAAAATTAATAGTGGAAAATTGTACTAGACGGTAGTTTAATCTTCACAAAAATAATAACCATAATTGAAGTGTAATAAATTATACTTATAAATATGTATTTCTTATTCTTTTTTAAATTTTTATTCATGTCTCATGAATGTATAAGATAACTATTAACATGCTTAAGCTATGTAAAACTTTTTAATTTCTTAGTCTATTTAACCAAATAAATATGTTTTTATCAGACTAAAAATACCTTTCGTTCGATATTGAAGCGAAGCCAGACCAGAGTGAAGAAAATGGAAATATTAAGTATTTACACTCGTTGAGTGGAAATCGAACCCACAACCAGTCGTTTACAGTCACACGTTTGTGCCACTACGCCATGACTTGCCCCAAACTTTAGTTTTGTTTCTAAAACTGGTCACATATTATTTTAAATAAGTGAACTGAAAAATATTTCTTCTTATGATCACTTTTAATGTAATACCTTAATTAATGTCTCACATTAAATTGAGTTAATAGGTGTGCTACTACAATAACTGCATTGACTGCATGGTCAGTTAGTTTAGAAGAGAAGACAAGACATTAACTAAACCATCACAGCAAAAAAATTGGTTTCCTATTATTACTTACAATGTAAGATTGTGTACTTTTAAAATGTTTTTCTAAAATAAAAGCTTGTGTAGAAGACTTACAAATAATTTTAAAAGCACTTAAATATTAATGTAAGTCTAAATGATTCATTTTAGTTCGCTGTCAATAATCGGAAACAAGATCAAAGTTCGATAAAATACTAAGGCATTCAAGGTAATATAAGATGTAATTAAATAAATATATTATTAAAAACATTAAAAAAAACAAATAAAATATACTTAATCTTGTGAAGGCTTCGTTTTGAAAAATTGTGTCAAAATTATATTATTTTAACCAACCAACTAAGAATATAGGTTAGGTCAAAGACAAAAAGATCCTTTTCCAGTAGGAGCTCGATATCTCAGCGAGCAAGTTGAAGCTGGACAAACAAGTCATCCGATCCATATAGTGGTTAAGTTGAAAAAAAAATCTTCCAATTTTTTAAAGCAAAAAATGAACTGAAAAAATTTCGATGTTTTTTCTCTCTCGGTATTCATCAGGATATACGGAACACGTCGCTTGAAAATATTTTCCATCTTAAGATCTCAAAACTAGAAACTTGAAGCTTTAAAAGAGTTGTTTTTTATTTTAATGCGACCATTTTTGAGGAAAATACAACCACTTAAAAATGTCAAAAAATTTGGAAAATTTTTCCGATCCTTTAATTATTTCCGCCAGTATATAAATGTTATTATAGTTTTAAATCTATGTTTCGACATCAACACAGTATATGGAAGTAGTTAGTATGTAGGTCATAAAATCACAAAGTTCATGCGAACGAGTTTGCGGTAATCAACTAGTCAACTAATATATTTATATATAAGGACAAAATACGAAAAATTACTAATGTTAAACATTAAGGGGACAGGAAACTTTATGAGGAAGAATATTATAGGAGATAGATACTAATATAATAAAATAACATAACGTTCTTATATATGCTGTATGTATCGTAGCCATTTCGTACAAGAAAACTATTTTCTTATTTATTAAATTACATGGAATGTTATTGTATTACATTCTTTTTACTACCATTTGTTATTCTGATATCAGAAAAATGTTGAAAACTATAAACATGATAAACGGTACTAAAAGTAAGTACATCTACTCTAAAATATTCGCCTAATTAATATTTATCTCGTATTCATAAAAAAAATATACGTTTAGCAATACGTTTCCATAACACATATTTTTTTATCATGGTGATATATCATATAGCAAAATTAAATTGTAAAAATTAATAAGTATAAAAGTTTAGACAATAAGTCATTTAAGACAACATTTTTATTTTTTAGTAATTACTTCAAAATTTTCTAAATTATTGTATGTTTTTGTAAGCTTGTAAAAACGTTTGTATTGCTGAAATGCATAAAATTACTACCTAACCTAATTCCTAGGCAGGATTTACATTTTACGTTAGATAGATTCTTTCGCAGTAGATTAGATAGTATATGTTATGCAGCTATAGTCAACAAGACGCAGCAGCTTTTCTGTTAAAAACTCTTACTGACATATCATGAAATCGCCTATATTTTTTTTGGTTTCTCACTTCTTGGTTCTTTATTGATTGGTATTCATGTGAAATTCGGTACGGTAGACAGATATTCACGTTTTCTTGAGTTCAACAAGTCGAAACATAGACCATTTCCTGAAGGCTTATCGAATTTGTAGTAAATATGATCCTTACGTTTGGTGATTGTAACCAATCTCTACATAAATATTTGAAAATATATTAATATTTAAAATATTACGTCTTGCGTCTTAAAGAGATTCAGAGGTAACAGTGTTAAGAAATGTTTAATGTATAATATATTAAATCTCATAAGAAGAGTTGGCAGCAATTATCATAAACTTTCCATTGTAATCGACCATAGCTCGTATCCTCTCGTTACAGCTATCTAATTATAAGGGGAAAAATAGCGTAGTGGCCCCACCCTGCCACATACCGAGAATACCGACCGATCGGCGGACCCGACCGAACAAACATAGACCCTCCGAGACACAACGGAACAGTTCACGTATATGATACTTACAATGCCTTAACAAAAGATCAATTATTAGTTAGCCGTAATAGATCCGTTATCGTTAATATAATTACTATACGAAGAGTTAATATAATTAATTTCCTTTTATATTTAAAATATATATGATTTATATATAATATTTTTATATTTAAAATATATTATATTTAATACTTTATATTTTTATACATATTTTATTTTATTTATATATATAATATTTTTATATTTAAAATATATATTTTATATTTAAAATATATATGATATTTCTAAGGTACTTGTTATGCTTCTTATATATTATGTTACACTTGTGATTCATGATTTCTCGTTGATTTGTTGTTTGTGAGACCAATATAATTAATCGGGTTGTGAGGTCGATATACGGAATTAGTTTATGAGATTAATAATTCATGGGGGTGTAAAGCCGACATACGTTACTGGTTTGTGAGACCATAATAATGTAAGTCGCCGGTTTACATATTAGTTTGCATATTAGTGAACCCATGACAGTCGTGTGACGCCGTACGAGCATAGCTCACTGTACGCAAGACAGGGTCAGACATGATACATACAAACATGATACGTAGCGTTTAGCGCTCCAATCTCTCTGATTACCCCGCAAGGGATGGTATATCCTTTGAAGCGTAAAAAAAAGGACCATCCAACACTATTTAAAAATGGCGGCGCGTCGCGTCAGACGCTTTTACTTATAAATATTGTAAATTTGATATTTCTCACACAAATATACCATCTAATTCTTTTATTATTATTATTTACCTTATAGCATTTATTATTCTATTTAATTAGTTATCGTTTCATATTCATTTTATGCCAATTTCTACTAATAATGCAATAAAACTTACCAAGAAAATCTTCATAATTTATAAATAATAATGCATCTTATCAATCTTGAAAATCTTGAAACTATTATATTTCGATCCCATTTCATTTTAAATGCTAAATCTATTAGTTAAATATTCAATTCCTTGAATTAAATTTATATTATTTATAATTAAATCTCTATATAACTTTCTGAGCGTCGTTTTATTGTGTCATCCTCCCGCCATGCCCTGTTTCTTTTTTTTTTTAATTTCATAAACTATAACCTGCCAGTATGGCATTCGGCCAACATAACATTTTTAAACATATAAAAAAATATATTTTTTATACTATTATTAAATTAAATTAAAATATATATTATTGACGTAAAAAAAATTATACATATTTCGACGTATATTTATGTATAGTGGATTGTTACGTGATCATCGTAGTTGTACTTAGTTTACTTATAGTCAGTTAACTTTAAAGCATTTAATTTAAAAACAAATAGCTCTTAAAAGCTCTTAAAGGATAATTAAACCTTATTTCATAAGAGTTAGTAAGTTAGTGGTTTCTTTTCTCATATACATTATCCGGCCTTATATAACGGTGCCATAGGCCGTAATATCGGTGCTTTCATTTCTAGCATTAATTAAATATTCAAAAAATCTTCACTTTTACTTGATTTTCTATCAAGTAAAAGTTATTTTTTTTGTATACCTACTTTCTAATATGTATATTTGCAATACAAATAAATGTATTTTAAAGGCATTATTTACGTATTAAGTGAAAAAACCCACGTCACATACATAAACCCACTTACCTAATATTTCCAACTTTATGTGTAGTAATTTACCGTTGTTATCTGTCAAAGTGTTCCTGAATTACTATATTCTTGCATATAATGTAAAATTCTCGTATAGTCTGTGTATCTGCTACACATACTTCTTATTCATCTGTAATTACAAAAACACAATATAATTTCAAACATCAGCTCTTACACATTATGAAAAAACGTAAAAATGAGAAAGTATTAAGATAATATTTTTACCACATTATGTATTAAATATACACTTATAATGTATTTATACATTCTGGAAAAGTAATATGTGTTGATGGGGGGACTTACGGCATGTAAAGTATATATATAGTGATAATAGCATGATTGAGTTTGTTAATATCAGTTATCGCGCTTACGTGCTTCAGTTAAGAAGTGATTACATCCTTTGCTTGCAATGTTCGTGTGGTTGCTCTTCGCAGTCGTCGCTTTGTGGTACATCGCAAGCGCAATAATCAAGCCGAAGAACTTTCCACCAGGCAAGCTTCTTTCTTTTAAACCAAATATTAATTATTATGAAATATTTTTTACACATTTTTTCTAACCAGTCGATAAATGTGTTTAGTAATTTATAAATATTACGGTGATTGTGAAATAAGTGATTCCCGTTTACACGTCTTTCTGTAGGCGTCACGTTTTAATTGTCTTATAAAATACCAGTGACAAATAATTTATGTTCTTTATATGATGAACATTTTGGATTGAAAACAAGACTAAGACATCGCGTCATATCGTATTCTAATTCGAGTTTCATTGGTATTGAATTAGTTAAGAAATTTTTAAAGTAATTTTTTTTAGTCTATCAATGGGGAAAGTGAATAGTGAGAAACAGTTTTCGTTGGTATAATTATTTTTAGTGTATTAATAACGCATTTCTTAAAAAAAATGGATATTTTTGCATTTATGAAAGCACTTGTCGATCATTAATTCAAAAAATACTACATTTTTCATTACTATTATTTATTACATAAAATTATGAGAAACACATTTTTTCTTTTTCTCTAAACTAATTTTAAAATATCTATTTCTAAATAGATGGCATATGGCTTGCCATAGTATAAACTGTGTAAAAAAAAATTATTCTGAAATTTTTAAAGTTGATAAACAGCAATGTTATGTACATTGCTGTTTATCAACTTTAAAACTTTGAATATAATAAAACTACTTCTTTGAATGTAATAAGCACTGCGAACAAGATGTACGTACTAAATATATCGTGATGAATTTATTTAATCTATTGAACTGTATACTATATTTAAAATTAGAGATAACATAATTAAGGATTTATTGGGGTCTCCAATAAATTTCTATATTTATTTTATATATACTTATATGAATGTATATTAATTTGTATTGCGACGGCCTCTTGTTACTAATTAATATTAAGACAGAATGTTTGAGACCGTCATGGCGCAGTCGGATAGCGATTGTAAACGTGTTTATTATGGAATTGATTCCCATTCAGCGGAATAATTGCATATTGTTTTCGTTCCTCCCGTATCTAAGACAAAGCGTAGCGTAAAGTTCCATCACTTTAAACTCAATGTATCGATTTCAGGTGGAAATTGTTGGACGGAGTGTATTGATAACTTGACACTTGACACTAGGTTGTCTCTGACTCTGCTATGCGGGAAAAAGCGTGAAGGAGTTTTAAGAATGTTCATAATTCAATTTCAAAGATTAATCGTTATGAATGGATTAATTAATGTTTTTATGTTAGAATTCGTATTCGTTTCAATATTAGGCATATTGAAACAGTATTTATGTTTACAATTTGTTAATATTAAATTATAACAATTTTTCCTGAAATGTAAAACGCCTGTTTATTAAATGAAATCTCGATGGGACTTTTTTATAAAAAATCTTAAATCAAATCTCAATCTACCAAAAAAGTAAATTTCGCCAGCCAGTCGTTTTTTGTATGTATAATTATTTTGTTGCATTATTTTCTTATGTTTATCTATTTTATCATAGATAAAAAGAAGGAAATAGTAAAGATTGTCAATTTAAATAATGTTCTTGAATTCAAATACTAATTTATTAAATGAATCTAGAACTATAGTGCAAGGACAATAGTTTTCGTTTTTATGCTATATCAATAGGGATAGGGCTTCCAATACCGGGATCCCGGTATTGACTAATTCCGGGATCCCGGATTTTTTCCGTCTTTTTTCAATACCGGTATTGAAATGTCTAATATCGGGATACCGGTATTAGACACACTTAGCAATTAATCACAAAGACAAGAAGTATAAACACATTAATTAACGGTTAAACTAATTTTCTATAAGTTATGATTATTGTCGATATGTTTCTTTTGTACTTATATAAAAGTAGCTATTTATTTTGTTCATTTTCCATACTTTGTATAATAAGACACCGAGCTTATTTTTGGTTTTTCTAAATAAAAGTAATTAAGTATTTAATTTGTTAAGTTTTGCCATATTTTGTATTATGTACAATACGATTTAGTCATAAAGAGACACGCACTGATTTTTAGTTATAGGTAAGTAGACGTTTTTAAAAATCAAAGCATATAGGTATTTAACTTGTCAAGTTTTGTCATTTTTTGTACGCACAATGTTATTAATTTATAAACAGTAGGTAAACTGATTTTTGTCTAGATGTTTTTTATAAATATTCGCTAATGGTGTTTTTTGTTATGTCGTTTCCTTAAAAAAATATAGAATTTAATGCGTTTTAGTAAATAAAGTATTAAATCCTTTCTTAAAACCGGGATTCCGGGATCCCGGTTTTGGAAAAAAAAAGAACGGTATTAATACCGGTATTGAAAAAATCCGGTATTCGAAAGCTCTAAATAGGGATCCCTAATATTTTCAACGTATACAAAAGTACTGTTTATTCATCAAAACTTTTCCCTACTTACTTTGGAAGCAACAACAACAAGATAGAACAATGATAGGCAGTTATTATTATTTTACTTAAAATAGCAGTACACCAATACCTCGCTTTGCGTCGTTTCGTTTTGCGTTTTTTTCGAAGTTGGGTCGCTACTGATTTTCACGTGCGTCGTTATTAAATTTTCGAAATTGCGTTGTTTTGAATTCTAGTCTAAATTTTTTTTTGAATTCTCTAATGAAGAACTATTGCAACTGGAATTGCATTTTGATAATTACGAAGATGACAGTGACCATTTTATAGAAATCTCCAAAGAACAAAACTCAACCCCCAAACAAATTTCTAAAGTGATGTGTTTGAAGAAGTTATAAAGATTTTTTTAAAAAACGATCCTGTATTACAAGTATAGCTTATTTTTTACAGGACCTAGATGGTATCCAATATTTGGTTGTAACAATTTGGTGCAAAGCAAAATTCAAAAGTATGGATCACAGTGGAAAGCTCTCTCAGAGATTGCAAAAGAATATAATACAGACATATTAGGGCTGAAGCTGGGTCATGAAACTGTTGTAGTAGTAACCAGTGAGAAGTATATAAACCAAGTAAGCTCTGAAAAAGAATTTGATGCCCGCCCAGATAATTTTACCCTACGACTGCGATGTTTAGGCAAAAGAAAAGGTATTTTATCTTTTTTTATTCATAACACTTATTACATCATTATCGTTATTTTAGTGTTAAATATTTACATAATAACAATATACTAGACAAGTCTTAGTGTTTCAAGTTATCATAGTAAAAACCAGTTGCGGTTCAATAATACAATAAAAAAGCGTTGTCTACTTCAGTTCTTTATTTAAAGACATATAATTTTTAAACATTTCTTTTAGGAGTAACATTTGTAGATGGGCCCTTATGGCGAGAGCATCGAATGTTTACAATGAAAAATTTGAGATATCATGGTTATGGCAAACCCTCCATGGACGAAGATATTCAAGAGTCGATGAATCCAGTACTCTCTTACATAGAAAAGAGCAATGGAAGTCCTATAAATATTAAAGCGATGATATCCATGTGTAATATGAATGTACTGTGGCAGTACGCTGGAGGTATTTTATTTTTTTATATTAATTATTCTAACTGTAATTCTTTGGTCACTCAAAGTGCTTGTTAAAGAGACTTGAGGAGTAAATTTATTTTAAGGTTCACGCTTTGGTTTGTTCGTTGTCTTCTTCTTGTATACACTTCACTCAGATACGTCACACGTTCGTAGGGATTTCATTTGGACTAATATAAAACCTTACTTTATTACAAATATAGATCACTTAAGAAGTTCTTTATAAATATTGTTATTTTATACTTAAAACATATCAATCTGCAATACTTTTACGTATATATTAACCATTATAATGTTTACAGGTGAACATATAAGGGATAAAAAGCTGTTAAATTTTATTCATCTGCTAAGCGAAAGAACTAAAATAACAACGATGGCTGGTGGCTGGCTGAATCAATGGCCTTGGCTTCGGTACTTGGCACCTGAGTGGTCTGGATACTTACCTGTTGTTCGGATGAACGAACAGATAATTGAAATTATAAATGTATGTATTTCACTGTGTCAAGATTTAATTAAAGTTTGTCTATAATTTTGATAAAGGTGTATATTAGCATGTTCACTAGAAAATTACGCTATGTTCAAAAGAGTTTTTTAAGCGTTTTCGTTTTTCGTTTTCCCATTTCGAATTAGTAGTATTGTATATATCTTTTAATTAAGGATCAACATTATTCTAAGAAGTAGTTATACTTAATGAATTCGTAATTTTATGTATATTATTACACTACATAACATTTAATAAATTGATTGATGACGAACTGTTTACCATTTTGAGAATGTATGCCTTATAGTAGTTTTCAAGGAAATTATTGCTATTATGAGAATAGTATAATATTTAAGAAATTACAAAAAAACATGAATACTAATTTGAATACTTAAAAATGAAAAAGAAAAAAATACAAAGTACAATTCCTAATTAAGTAATTATTCAATAATTATTTAAAAATTAATTATTTAAAAGTAAATAAATGATTTAAAGTATAAAGAATATTTACTTAAGAGTATTAACACTGATATAAAAAAGTAAGAGATAAAAAAGCAATAACAAGATTTGTATGCAATATAAAAAATACACATTCGGTGAAGTATATTGTATTGAGATACAAAACTGGACGCACGCTGCCTACCACAACCTGACTAAAAATTTAACTGGTTTATTTAAAATCGATTTCTTTATTTAAAAAATATCGTAAACTATTATCACGAAAAACACTTTCTTTCGTTTAGCAGGATAAGCAGGTCAAGAACCTAGTGTCAATTCGTTCTTTGTTTTATGCGTAAATACGAGACACTACGCGTATAGTGGCGGAACTCAACGCTGCATTTTGTTTGCCTAACAGATTGAGGGAAAGAAGTTAAATAAAAACCATTCGCAGTGAAATAAAAACCATTCTCATAGAAAAAAATCCCAGTGAAAATTCAATCCACAACCGTTACCCTTCCAGTCAAGATTTATTTCTTACATTGTACATCGTGATATCTTCGTTTTTACGTTAATATAATGTACTAAGCGTTTGCCAAATGTTTTGTCTCTTTCTTTTCTTTCATTTTGATGCAATTTAAGAATTATTTAAGTATTCTGCTAACTGCTATGCCTACTATTAGCTGATTAATTGAATATAATGTCTTTATATGTGTAATGAAAATTTTAATATAATCGATTATCTAACATTTTAGAATAATGTGCTATGCACGTCAAGGTTTATAACTTTTTTTACTCATCAAAATCATTTTATAACAATTTTTAACATTTTATAATTATTACTCGCAAAGTATTAGCAAATTTAGGACTGACTTTTGTAGAAAATTAATATTACTCTCGTTTTCTCCTATTAAAGTAACAAATATAAATGGGTCCGTGATGTGTATATATTTTTCTTTATTTTTAGCTTCACGCTTTATCCCGCACACAGCAGGGTAGGCAGAGGGAACCTTAAGACACTCCGTTCCCCACTTTCCGCCGAATTCGGAGGCATTGCGTGGCGGAACTTAACGCCGCACTTTGCCTCGACACCAGAGCGAAGAAAATTGAAAAACTAAATATTTTTTACCACTCCTCGAGTGGAAATCGAATCATAAGCCAGTTTCAAGTATATACTTGAAACTGGTTGATGATTCGATTCGATGATATTTATATAAATATCCTTATAAAGTTAGGATTGACCGCTGTAAGCTGTTTTTTGTTACAAAAATATAATTGTATGTATTTCGTTTCAGGAATCTATAAGGAAACATTTAAATAAAGAAATAGAGGGCACTGATTTTATTTATTTCTTCTTAGAAGAAATGTATAAACAAAAGCCGACCTACACATGTAAGTTAAAAATAAGCATGAGGGGCAAGGGGGGGGGGTAAGTTTAATGTTAAAAAGAACCAAAAACAATGGTTTTTGGTTCTTTTTGACGTTCTTTTCGGTTTTTCTATATGTCTGTCTATCTGTGCACGTTAATCTGTGAAACGGCTTAACCGATTTAATTGCAGTTTTGACTATTGTATATTGTAATCTGTTCTTTAAATTTACTTTTTATTTTATTTCAATCGTTTTAAATTATAAACTTCCATCGATTAAATTTTCACCGATTTAAATTATAAACTTAACCAATGCTTGATTTCATTGAGTAGTATTAGTTTAAAGTATGTACTTTCATTAAAATCCTAAGATTCCAAATATAATTTTTAACAAAAGTAATCTTTAGCACTTATTAAATACTAAATCACATAAAAGAGAAAAGCAATTGTGTATATTAGTCAAAAATATGTTTATTTAAATTTCAGTGGATCAACTAACAGGAATATGTCTAGATTTATTGATAGCCGGTGCCCAAACCGTTGGTAATACATTGGACTTTGTAATCATATCTGCTTTACGAAACAGAGACTTACAAGATAAAATGTACCATGAAATTATTAACACTATAGGAGATAAAATGCCTACGTGGAATGACAGTGGAAGGTAATGTTCGTAGCATTTATTACTAGTTCTACCATTGTTAACATACAGTACTTAATTACTATTACTTTATTAATTCATTTATCTTCGATACATTTATTGAAATGCATATGAGGTATTAGAAGCCTTACAACATTTGAATGTAGTAAAAAAATTAAAATATGAAGTATAACATTTAATAGCAAAGATGATACATGAGCGTTATGTAAAGTATTCAATATTTATATGTCTAACGTGATATTAACATCGATAAAAAATATATTTTAATGTGAAAATGTAAAGAAATTACATAAATACAAAATATTATATCATCGTATAGTGAATTAGTATCTAACTGTTATAGGGATGACAGTGAACTTAAAGTTTAATGAAGGGAGGAATTCAAAATGAAGTAAATGACGTTAAATTTAGTATCGTTTGTTTTTTAGTATATTTTATGTATTTGAATTATAAAAATGAAGTAACTTTGTAAATCAAGAACTTTGAAATTGTATATAAAGATAAATGCAGGTAACTGTATGCGTACCTGTAGGTAATTAATATAACACAAGTATGTAGCACAATCGATATACAACATATTTTGATTTCAGATTGGTTTATACAAGTGCATTTATAGCAGAAGTTCAAAGAATCTATACAATAGCTCCTATCTCTGGTCCAAGGAGAACCTTATGTGACGTTCAAATGGGACCGTATACTGTGCCTAAAGGAGCTACAGTGCTCGTCTCACTACGAGACCTACACTTTGACGAGCAACACTGGGATGAGCCGTATAAATTTAACCCAGAGAGATTTATAGACGAAAATGGAGCTTTAAAAACTTCGACAATGTCTTTTCCTTTTGGGTTAGGTAGGTCCTATTTTCAACTTTATCATATAATTTTTATATCTTTTACTTTTACCAAATAACATTTTAATTTACTTTTACATTACATCTACTATTGCAGATCATACACCTTACTTTATTATACCACGTTGATCAAACGTGGTTGTAGCATCTGATTCTACCATACCATTACCATTGACAAATATAGTATTTTTGTAGGATAAGCAGCTTTAAATATTATAAATTTATAAGTTGGATCCTATGTGACATACTTCTACACAAACTACTTCATTTCCTTTCATGTGTAATTTGCAAACTTTGTGACATACACTTAGAAAGCATAACACTAAAAAAAAGTTTCTTATATTTAAATTTAAAAAGATGGTTTTTAATTTAAAACATCAACCCCTTTTTAGCCGCCTTAGAAGTAGATTTTTCGCAATAGCTGAAATATTGTAAATTCATTTCTGTACATAAATGTTTAAAGAATAATTTACTAATGCTAATTTAGTACGTTAAAACCAAAATTTCTTATTTCTTATTACGGATGGTTTGTCATGTCATTTTCTTCCTCCTCCTCTTTCTCCTCTTTACTGTGGGTGGATGGATAAATGTGGATATCTACTTGACAGAATAACTGTAATTAGCAAAGTTCATAGCTGTAACTATAACAGTTTGCTTTTTTATAAGTAAGGATATAAAAAAAATATTTTAAAATTGGTGCCTAATAATTTTGTTTTCGTACAGGTTTAATATTGATTAATTAAAATTTATTTAATAAATTAATATTTATTTAAAGGTCGGAGAAAGTGTCCTGGCCAGCCGTTAGCTAAATCTGCTTTGTTCATAATGCTAGTGAGAATCTTACAAAAATTCAGAATCGAATGTGCCAATGGGGAGCTGCCTTCAGACGACCTAACTTATGGGCTGCTGACTGAACCAAAGCCGTTTACTGCGCGATTCATCAAGAGAGACGACGAAAGTTGACTTAGAACATAATATTTATCAACTTGTAGGTTTTGGGTTCAATGTAGATAATCAAATAAATTATTTTCCAAATACTTGTATTCTTTGGTTTCCTTTTATTATTTAACTGCCTATTTTTTTTTAATTGAAGTCAAAATATTATAACTTTGAAAAGCAGGTAAAAGGTCCTAGGATTGTTACTGTTAATTACTACTAAATAAAAAAAAATCTTGTCATACACAGTACATGTTTCCTTCACACATCGGATGCATTCGAGACCTGAACACATACAAACCAGTGAGCCATCTCTGCGGCCGTTTCGGCGTAGTAAAATGGCAACAACGTGCACATAGACTTAAATTTAAAAGGTACACAGTGGCTCAAATCCACTGTGCATTATGTTCGAAAATGACGATTAAATAATAATAATAGAAACTTATCTTTCACTCTATTAACAAATTATTCTTAGGAATCCAGTTGACGTATAATTAATTTATGTAAGTTTTCATAGTAATGCGCCGTTTGTATTTCCATCCACCTCCAATATTAGAGGACACAAATTTCCATGATATTATGAAATAATTAGGCAAATCATTATGAAACGAATTTTGGGCGGAAAATTGGAAATAGCTCCGAAAAATAGCTCCGACATGGAATCACATTAATAAGAAATAGACTGTCCATACATATAGAAGTAGCGTCAAAATTGTGAAAATTCTATTAGTTTTGGAAATGAATGAAAGAGATTGTGATATAAATAAATACATATAGTCTGACATACGTCATAGTTTTTAATGAATTTTATACTACCGAGACTGTGTACTGTTCGAGTCACTGTGTACTACGGGGTCGGTACACAGTGGCTCATTTCTTATTTTTTTTAAAACACGATTTTTATCATGTTCAACTAGAACATTGTTTTCATTAAAAAATGATTATGTGAAGAGAAAGATTAATAACGAAAGTCTGTTGTGTGCAAATTTCAGCTCGGTACTTTGACGTTTTTTTATAAATTGAAAATCTGAAAAAATCCGAGCCACTATTCTCTATCTGACCATATTACAGAAATCGAAACCAAACAGAAACTTATAAAATTGTATATATATTTTTTAAAATGTGTATGTTGAAGTCTAGTGCTTCTTTGCACGTTGATGGAAGTTTGTATTAATTTATTTATTATATTCTCAATTTTATAAGTCCACTTTGCAGAAAATCAGCGTAATTTCTAATAAATAAACTAAAAATAATGAACTGAAATAAAATTAAGTAAGATTAAGCTTCATGGAAAATAATAAATATTATTAGCAATCAAGCTATTTTTAAAATAATTTATAAAGCAATTACAATTTTTATTAACACAATTAAAAGTAATGGGCAGAATGACAATGTCAATTATTACAATATATTAAACGATAGTAAAAAGGTTATAGTCTTTATTCCTAACACGGCCTATCCTGACTGAGGCCGTCCTCGGGCTCTCTTATGTGCTTGGTTGGCAGTCAGCAGACAGGATCAAGGCTTCAGGCAGTGGCTCATTATCTCGTGGTAATGGCCCCGTGGCGGTGGAAGTAGATTCCCCGACTCCTTCATTATCGGAATCTGAGAACAGCACAACGTAAACACATAAATTACTCATCGCAAATTACTCATCACAATCACTCATATTACCAAACAGTTAAACAGCATTGTTTGTAACTAGATATATCGGGCTAGATACAAACTAACTTGAAGCAAGTTACAAACTAACAAGGTAATGTTTAGACATGCTGCAGTCATGCCAAAACTGCTGTCGGGCGATGCTGTCAGGCCTTTAAGAGGCCTGATTTCAGCCCCACCTTGCCCGGGGCATGATGTCGAACGCGCAATGCTGACGGCACTTTATGAGTGCCGTTGTACAGCCCCACCATGTCCGGGCCATGATGTCGAACCAACAATGGTGACAAAACCTTACAGTATCCGCTAACAGCCCCACCATAGCTCCTCGTTAGGCAGAACTATGATGTTGAAACACACAATGCTGACGGAACCTTACAGTATCCGCTAACAGCCCATACCAGCACAACCATAGCACACTGACGGGTGATGCCAAGATGTCGCGCAGCCCCACGGCTCAACACTAAAGTAAGCGGCACACACATCGGGAGTTTACTCTCCACGCCATGAAATGATATTCTCCACCGCAACTTGGTCGACTTCTTGTAGAAGCCAGCCAGGAGTTGTAATTCACACCACCCGTGGCGTAATAGTTTCGCCACGCGGTAGTGGCCACGCATACCACAGTCGAGTTTACTCATCGCCTGCGCTTGAAAAAAAACAAAAAATAAATTCAATTCAATAAATTAGTTAAGACTCTTCAGGAGTTTTTCTTTTGTCATTCACATACGAGTCCTAATTTAACTCGTTCTTTCTAAGCAGCTCAGACGTCCTCTGCCTCCTTAATTCCTACAGTGCCTCACGATTGGGACTCTCCCTTGTAGGATGTAGGTACTACATCTCATACTAAATTTCGGATGATGCTACAATACAAGCAAATTAAGAGCCGAAAGTTAATTAGTATTTTGCACTAGATGTTCTAGGACTAGTTGAACTCACCACATTACCTCATGTCGTTTCCGCCGCCGATGGTTACATTTAACTCAAATCATATAACGAAACATGCAACAATATCGCTCGACTTGCCCATTTCGTTGATACATTTTAAGTGTATAATTAATGCAATCCACAACTCATACCCTCAACCCAACTGTGGAAGTTAGAATTTTGAAACATGCGACCTCTGTCACTGACCATTAATCGAGGCGTTCCAAAGAAACAGATTGCGGTTGTGACATGCCGTTTCAATTCGGCAGTATCCTGCAAAGTACCTAGAAAGAGATTTCACCGGTTACTAAATACTTTACGTAAAGCAAATCATTTTTGATAACGTATCGCGTTGAGACTCAACTATTTTTCAAATCCGTCAAATATTTTTTCGATGAGACACCGAGTCTCTTCATTAGAAGCCTGAGCAAACTGTGCTCCGTTCAACGGATACTGAACCGTAATTACCTTAACTGGGTAAATTAATCCAAACTAAAATCGAAATCTTGTTGGTATAACATCGCAGCATTACCATCAGTGACAGTGGTGAATCGTACACCCACAAGATAATGCCGAAAATGCTGAAGAGCCTTTTCCACTGCTAACATCTCGAATTCATACAAATGGCACTTACTCTCTGTACCTTATACGTCAGTTTAGAAAAATTCAAATTCAGAAATCTCATCAGCAATATTATTTAACCATTGAAGTTTCTCGTTTGTAAGTAGTGTATTAATTGAAATTTTTGATTGAATAGCCATAACCCCATTTACAGTATCTGAGATTAGCGGGTATGAACATATCTAACTCCTTTCCTATTCAAGAAATCGGTACGAAAGATAACCGGAGTGTTCAAGAACTTGGATTCGACTACAAATAAGTCTACTTCTAATGTTATATCATCGAGCTCTATTGGAAGAGTAATGTAGCTAGTACATTCAATTTCCTGACCACCTATTCATTTCAAGATACGGAAGGCTAGCTTGCGCTCGTTTGGAAAATGCCCTACAAGGCAAGCAGATATCAAAGATATGGTGGATCCACTATCGATCAATACATCCACCGGAATGCCCTGAATGACGGCCACCACTACATCACAAACGCCAGCCCTTTCACGATAAAAGTTGACGTTGTGTACGTTACGTGATTCTGTATTCATTTTGGCAAAACAAGACCGTATGACCAGGCTTTTTTCAAAAAAGTACAAGGCTCCGCTTTCGCGTATACACGTTATTGGATGACGAACTTTCTGCCGAATCCACTAACTTGCAAAAAGCCTACATATGATCAATCAAAAATTTAAAACACATTTCGTCATTATACTGGCATCTCATTTCAATTCATTTTCAGAGCTAAAATCAACCTTTTCTTTCAAAAACTTTAGGCGTTCGGTAGAAGCAATGTCTTTGGACAGGTTTTACAAAATTAGAAAAATATCTGACCAAATCAGGAGGCAATAAGATCGATGATAAGATTCATTGCGGACGAACAAATTTGCAAATCTGTTATCCCGCGTATCACAATAGCGGATGTTAACTCCTCATTTAACCCACGAACTATTTGCAAACGAAGGAGCAAGTGACGAGTAAAATCTGCGCATGTAGAGTAATTATCAGGATCCGTATTCATGACATCAAACAAAATGTTAGCAACATTAGTCTTTTAGATCATAACGACGTATAACGTCCCTTAAAACTTACTCACTCGTCACTCACTTGTTCGGCGACGTTTTTACTGATGAAGCAGAAAAATTTGTAGGATTATGTAAACTGATGATATGTAAACAACGGATGATAAAGTGGTTTGGTACAAATCTGACACAAATGAAAAGCTATAGTAATATATAAATGAACAAAGATAATAGAATGTGAAAATATCAACTATAACTTAATGTCATTATTTACAATAAACTTAGCAAACTTTCCAATAAAAGGACTAAAAACTAGAGATAACTAACATTTGACATTAACAGAACGCTGTATATTAGAGGGAAGAATATCATACAAGGAGTATTTAAGTTTAGGGCAATTAAACAGAATGTGATCAGTAGAGCCTTCATCCAAACCACATTCACAAGTAGAGCTGTCTTTAATCCTTAATTTAGCTAAATGTAAAGGCGTACACGCGTGTCCTATGCGGAGTCTACGAAAAGTAGACGTTACGGATCTATTTGCGCGACGATATCGAGAAAATCAAGGAAGGGTTGAAACTTCCGGCTGGAAAGAAGCATAATATTTACCTTTATTATAACTACTAGTGATTTTTTCTAAAAATTATTCCATGAAAATTTTAAATCTAATTTCGAAAGTGATAATAAATAATGTGAATATATAAAATTATAGTTAACGAAGCCAGAGGGTACTGCAGATTTGGCATAGGAATCAACAATATTATTATCAGTAATATCAGAGTGGCTTGGGATCCACACTACAGATACACGCATACCTTGCTCATGACATCGGAACAGACCCTCCCTAATTTTGAGAGAGAGGTGACACAAGGCCTGCTACGGAAAGGATTTTGTAATAAAGATTGAAGAGCGATTGAAGAGAATATTTCCATTTTCTTCGCTCTGGTGTCGAGGTAAAGCACGGCGTTAAGTTCCGCCACTTAACACGCAATGCCTCCGAATTCGGCGGAAAGTGGGGAACGGAGTATCTCAATACTAGGTTCCCTCTGCCTACCCTGCTGTGTGCGAGATACAGCGTGAAGCTAAAAGAAATAAATAAGGGGTATAAATAAATAAAGGGTGAGAAGGAGATTGTAAAACTTTAGAAATAAAACAATCAGAAAGATATTGGCGTCTAAGATGCAGAGGAGGATCAACAGTTTCGACCGGCAGATATTTTTGGTACAGCCAAACCTGCAGCAATTATTGCATTAAATGGTATGTTATAAATATGTTTCCACTGATAAGACATTATAGAACGTAAACACTTTTTAGGCAGCACTTGTCCCCTAAAAGTAAGTACTACAGATTGTGTTGGGGTCCAATTTGAAGTCCCTTCCACAATCTGTTTTCTATTCAGTCTACGAGCTTTTAAAACGGAACCACATCCTGTCGAAAGTTCCAAACTATCCACAAATAACTCCATGGACCAGTCAGTCGGTACATCCCTAACCAGACCCATACGAGTGATACTGTAGGTAGGAATGAAGGCTTTGTATTTAAAAGTGGTTAGTAAAGGGTTAATCATAAAGTTATTTGCCGATACAGCGGACTTAAACTCAATGCTAATCTTGTTTCTCCCAATACTTTTTACTCCATTTTTAATGATATTCTGAATTTGATTTTTATATAGAAAGTCACCAAATTTAAGGGGTCTAATAGTTAGGCCAGCTAAAGGCTCTGGCTCAATTCTCGAGACATGCACTATGAAGGGACCAGAATCAGATTCACAATAGAAGTTTAATAGAAGAAGGGTTTGTGTATACCGTTTGTATTGAAGGATTAGAAGCAGTTGGGTCAACAAATGTTTTTAAAGAGAAACATCATTATTATCCGTATTATGTCGCTTTCTACAAATTATGTTGTTAGAAGGGATATCTGAGTCGGAAGTATAAAATACCTCGCATGGGTCAGGAGCCGTTCCCCACTTTCCGCCGAATTGCGGCGTTAAGTTCCGCCACTTAACACGCAATGCCTCCGATTTCGGCGGAAAGTGGGGAACGGAGTAAAACAAAATGGACAAATTATGGAAAAAACAAATTTAAACACAGAGCTTCCAAATCGTGTGTTGACTACTTCAAACGCGATCTGACAGTGAAGATCTCAATTACAAATTTTATTAACACAACTAGAATTAGGGCAGAACGACAATGTTAATTATTACAAAATATGCGAACAATATTGTCACAACGATAGTAAACAGGTCTTTATTCCTAACAACATATAAAAAGGTTATTAAATTATTTATTTATTAATTTTTACTTTTTATTTTAATAATATCTTTTAAATTAAATAGATTTTTTTTATTCACGATAAAGAGTGACAAAGTTTCGTCACTCGATTGTCTCGATTTCGATCGGAAGGTGAGGGTCAGAATGTCTAGACACTAGATCCTCTCTTGCTACCTCCTCTGAAAAAACGTGATGCTAACAAAATGTATTATATTTATTTTATGTACTAAAATAAATATAATACATTTTTTTAAACTAAACTATTATTTGCAGGTAGCAAATAATAGTTTAGTTTAAAAAAATGTATTATATTTAGGTAGGGATATGGCAAAAAGCCAATATAAATGCATAAAAAGACGGCTAGTGTTCCAGAGTGACGGATGTCTTCAAGATATACTTACCGCCTACCTGATGGAGAAGAGCTAAATAAAACTAAAATAAAAATCAAAACCATAATAAATATCATAAAACAGGAATTAGGAATAAGGTTAAATTTAAACTTTTAAAGGTAAAGTTGATTGAAGCCTGATTATTTGAACTCAATTATCTTTATTTTATTAGGAGAGAAATTATTTTATGTCGCATAATGAAATATATTTTGAACAAAAGATGATTTTTAAACAAAATCTATATTTTTATTTAATTGAAGTTTTACACAGTATCAGCGTGGGATCGATTGATGGATGCAGAATAACCAGCTCTTGAATAACGTCTCTCCAGCTAAGCCCATTGGGATTGAGGATTACAATCCCACAGATAATTTAATTCCGCGAGATCGATATGCAGGGTCAATCTATCTCCTACAGAACCCCGTAGGATTCATTTTTAGACGTAACGGTTTTTTGGTAAAAAAAACCTTAGGCCCCTTTTTTTGACTAAAGTTAAAAATGCGACTTTAATTTGCGATAGTTAGTTTCCTTTTCAGTTCAATACTTAAAATAGGTCATTTTACGACGACGAGAGTTGGTATGGTCTTAAAAACATAAAAGCATAGATCTAGTAAATATAATAATGTGTACTGAATATAGTTATATGATAATGAGTATTAAAAAGCTAAAAGTAGGTATTAATTACATAAAACACATCAAAAGGATACAAAAAACTGCTAAAAATACTATTTATAAAAGGAATACTAGGAATACTAGGAAAAAATATATTGTTAAGGTCATGTCCGGTCCATCGATGATCGCGACGTGACACAGGACGAAAGCCGAGACCGAATCGGACCCACTACCAATGGGCGTTTATAACCAGGAATTATTATACTGCACCATGATATTCTCAAATCCACATACAAAAAGTCATAATAATTATGTATAAAATAAAATGATAAAAAACTAACATTTTCTATAATATTTAATTAATAGTTGTTTTTTTACACATTGCACTTATTTTGCTTCACTGTTGGATTTATCCATCAACTAGTGCGTAAATGCCTTAACGTCAAGCGCTTGCGCCATACAAACTCAATCGTTAGACTAATAGCTCGATTAGTTGACTCATTAGTAAGCGAGCGTCCCGAGTTTGTTGTAAAGTTACAACACGCATATACATAAGTGATTTTTGCAATATTTACATGGCGTTCATTCTAGAAATGGAATAACTACAATTAATTTAAACGTATGATGTCATTATATACTTAAAAGAATATTTTATCTAATCTTTTATTTATATGTATGTAATTTTTTGATTATGCAAATTTATGGTACATTACTTAATCGGATTAAATTAAGTGTCGTCGGCCAAACAATGATATCGAGCTCAGAACTGGAGTTCAGTATATTTTGGAGTTATGAGTGATACTATTCCTGAAATAAGATGTTTCTATTTTACTTAATGGTTTGGACTTTTGATAGAATATGAATAGAATCGTCAATTATGGTTGATATTTTTACTACAAATATTATTATTTTTTTCCTATTATTATATATTGATACAATTGTTTCTAATTTTACTTTACTTAGTACTATTTTCTCTTTTAGACATCTTTTGCTCTCACATTTATTTATATTAATCTCTTTGTCATTGTAAAATATCACATTGTTTATAGAATAAGAATGTTTAATTATTTCTTTATTTGTTCCAATTTTTTCTTCTTTGTTTATTTTAGAACAAATAATATAGTAATCTAGTAAAGTAGTATTAACAAAATATTTCACTTCTTGTTATTTGCTGGAATTAGAATTATTAAAAAATAATGTACCCGGGCCACTTTGTTTGTGACGTAGAAAGTATACAATTACTTTTTTCAATATTTTTGATTGATGTATCACTCTTATTGAACAAGGTGATTCTTCTCATTCCCCGATAGAGTTTTTCCGATAAATGATCTATCCTATATAAAAATATTTTTTGTTCGAAATTGTGTATTTTTTTAGAGTAGGGAATGACAGGTAATAATATATAGTACCCGGCAAAAAATAATGCACATCGTATGTGCATTATTTTTTGTAAAATAATGCAGAAGCACAAATACTTGCTTCTAGTAAAAAAATACTGTAGTTATGTGGCCAGTCGTGGCCCAGTGGCAGAAGCGTGTGACTGTAAACGACTGGTTGTGGGTTCGATTCCCACTCGAGGAGTGGAAATATTTAATATTTCCATTTTCTTCGCTCTGGTGCCGAGGTAAAGCGCGGCGTTAAGTTCCGCCACTTAACACGCAATGTCTCCGAATTCGGCGGAAAGTGGGGAACGGAGTGTCTTAACACTAGGTTCCCTCTGCCTACCCTGCTGTGTACAGGATATAGCGTGAAGCTATTTTTTATTAAAAATTACTAGTTCCTATAGTCCTTATACTCTGTTAAAAATTGATGAATTTGAGTAAAAATATCGAAATTAAATTGAGAACTGAATCTTGAGATTATCAGCATTTTAATTTATTACGCCGTAATGAAGCTTGTCATATTCTACGCGGCCATCAGCTTCATTAAGATTCAGCCCTCAAATAAGGTTGTGGTCTCAGCATCCTTTATATCGATCAAGTACGAGCACAGAGATAAATACAATTCAGAAACTTATACTAGTTGTTACTTATTTTATTAAGATGATATTAAAACACCGAATATCTAAGTGAACTTGAGTGAAAAGTAATAAACCTGTCGTCGCAAACTCGGCGAAACACTGAAAACTGTATAAACATTAACATAAAAATGGAAAATAACCCAGATTTAAACTTATACTAACTAAAAAAGGAAACAATATTTCATAAAATGAAAGCACGTTACAGTGGTATCCTCCAGCAAAACACAGATAAAATAATCATATAATAAAAAGAAAGAAATGTGTTTACCTACCTTAGTAATAAAATATAACAAGTATAGGTATAAGGAAAACACTGTAAACCTATAATTTTGCATTATGGTCATTTACAATTGTAAAAATGTGGAATAACTTGGGTATGTAAATTTAATTAATGTTAATAAATAAGAATAAGTTTGATTACTTCTTTGTTCGTTACAGATGTTTCTTTATTTTACTACACCATTTTATATAGTCTGCCCATTCCATATATGATTGGATTTTTAGGTTGTTGTTATCAAATAAGAGACATAGAATGTGACTGACCTAAACGTATATTTTACTATTCATCACTTTCGTGATGGTACCAAAGGTTTCTAGGCAATATTAAATGTTTACATCATAATTTATATATTTGCCTTTCATGATCATCTAAAATATTTATATTTATGCTATACATACTTTTAATACAAATATTAAAATGATGTAATACAAATATTACATCATTTTAAAATTTTATTCTCATTTATTTTATAGTAATTATAGTTTAACACTTGAGATAGCTCTAAAATACATTGTATTTTTTGTATGTTTGTTTTTATAAATGATAATTATAAAATATTATCAATGGTATTGCTCGTATAAATAGTTTTCTGATCTTCCAGTAGATGGCAGGTTTTTAATCTCTTCTCTCGAGTATAGATGGCACATAAGTATATTTTCGTAACAATTGATTTTTAAATATATATCATTAATTTCAACTTTAACACGGTTAATCTTGTTTCAAATTCACATACTCTACATTTATTCAGACATTACACATTATGAAATTAACTAAAAATGTCTACTTTACCCTAAGTTATTTGAGTCTATAACCATCGTGTACAATCTTGCCTTTTTTAAATATAAAACTTAGCTTGTGTATTTAACAGATGGAGCTAAAAAAAATTTAAAGACTAACCATAGGAGACGCTACTATTGCAGATCTTGTATTTGACTTTACTGCCAGATGGTGTTGACCATACATGATTGTGACCATTCTTTTTATTTTTATAAGTAACCAATAGATGGCGTCTCAGTAGGTTAAGCAACATACTGTTTTATATATACATATACTATTTATATGAAATGAGCTAAGAACACATCCCACTATAGATAAAAAATACAATACATAAGCACGCTAAATCGTATCAAAAAATAATGTCTAAAAAATAATGCTTTAGTTTGAAAACTAAAGGTTATTAAAATATCTAAAGAATTTCAATGAAGTTCCAGTTCTAAGTATAGCTTTAAAATTGAAGCAGTGGACAAATTGTTTAATCAAAAGGTAAACGAACTTTGTTTGAATTGATACCAGTTTCGGTTTTTATATTTTAGTCAGCGCCAATTTAGTTTTTATTAATTTTTGAGGTATGCTTAGTTTAGATAAATTATTGAATACTGTTCAATTAGGGCTTATTCAATTATTTAATAAATGTATATTTTAGAAGAAAATTTCCTGTCTCGTCGTCAAAGATAGTGAGAATCATATATAAAAAAAAAACTGTGAATGCAAAGCTGTTGAGACGAACCAATAATTTTAATGCGTAGTGAACTCAAACATTTTCCTGTGCGACTTATTAAAAAAGATTTTAAAAAGTTATTTAGGATCTTATATTTATATGCGTGTGACATTATAGGCTAATTGAAAATATTCAAATTATGTACCAGTTACTATATCTTGTACAAAATAGCTTGATCTTTTTCACAGATGGGCTAGTGATGGGAAACAGAAAATATCTAGTAGTCCAAAAAATAACGTTTTAAATTACTTTTAACTGTGACGAAATTAACACGTTTCGACTCATGTTTCTTTGGAAAAGTTGTTTGGTCCCATGTTCTGAAGCATCTTTTTGAGGTCCAAAAATAATCCTGTATGTAAAAATTAAAATTGAAAAATACAATAGTTTTATTAAAGAAGGGGAGCATAGCCAAGATCATCATCACCAGAATCGTCGGAGCTTGTGTCATCATCTCAAACTTTAATTATTATGTTCAATAAAATTCTCGAATTGGACTTAGCCCATTATTAACCATTATCTGATGTAACATTGTACAAGCGTCCATTATTTTCAGTGTTCCTATTTAAATTTTACTTTGAAGCAATAAAAGTTCTTAAAATTTTCGGATAACGCTTGAATCTTTAGGGACTTTTGTATTATATGTGTATTTTTTAAAATAATTAAATGAAGAAAATAATATCGTCATCATTGCAAAGTTATGTCGATCAGAAAAATTTACATGTGTCAAAAAAATCAAGCTATGTTGTACAAGGTATAGTGGTTTTCCAGGTGGTGGTATCATTTGATAATTACGTTTTTCACAATATTCTTCTTACTCACAAACTGTGTTGTTACTATATCAATAATACATACCATTTATTTTATTTATTGTTAATTTATTCTTTGTTTCTTTTACAGCACCGCAATAGCAATTAAATACTTTAAAATTATTTTAATTGTATATAATTGCAATAGCAATATGATAATGACATATCCAAACATCATAAAAGAGTTTCTTTTTGAATTTTGATATAGTCAACGCGGCATTTCACTATAGACGGATGTTACATTTATAATATACTTTATTGAGATTTTATACGCGCGGTACATGAGTACACATGTATATTACTTTAAAAACTTTTAACCAGACTTTTCCCAGTTTCCCCACAGATTTTTCATAATAGAAATTTAAAAGATAAGGACACTTAATTAATAACGTGCGAATATTTACATTCATATGTGCGTAATTATAAAAACTTTATTACCGTAGCTTTCACTAGTGACTTCGTTCGCTTTGAAAATAGTTCACATACAATAGGATTTTTAAAATAACATGCCAACCTCATTGTATTCCACAATCGTGGATGAAATACCGCATAGAGAGACCGAAATTAGAAATAAGTTTACTCACCGATTTTCCTAACAAATATTATTTATATTGATTAAATCAGTTTAATTTTAAAATAAGCATTAGTGATTTTAATTATCCTTTTTTTGAAGCGCCCATATCCAGGTATGTCGTAGCAATAAAAGGTGAAAGCTTACTCCCGAACAGCGAATATAGAATAAAAAAGACCCCCTAAAATACTTTTGTCTAATTGAATATTTTAATCACTGAAAAAATATTCAATTAGACATATGAAAATTGTAAAAATAACATTTTTAATTACAAGCGTGACGAAAAAACGTTTGCCATGTTTTTAATGAAGTTGCATGTTTCTAACTTCAAAGACGATGAATGTATGGATTTACCTTTAGAAACTAGGTTTACCTTTAGAAACTAAATATTGTATCCCTTAGGTGTAGAATTTGTATAAAAGATGATATAGAGGCCGTCATTGCGCAGTGGGACAACGTCTGACTTATCTAGAAAATTGATTGACGGTGGCCCCTACTTGGAAAGATGATTGAAGGATGATGATACACCTATATATTTTTTATTTTTCTGTGCTGGTACTTAAGAAAAAGCGCGGCGTTGTGTTTCGTCACTCAACACACAAAGTTTTCATTTATCGTCAAACATGGAGAACGGAGTGTCTTAACACTAGGCTGTTTGATTATCCTGCAGTAGAAACAGTAATTTATTAAGTTTTAACAGTAGCCAAAAAATTTCCAACAAATTACAACTTAACAATGCTTATTTCACATTTTAATGCATATATATTCAAACTTTTAACCCTTATAAGATTTTCACAACCACTGATATAATTATTTATTTTTAATAAGTAGCCCAATGTTTAAGTTTTAACTTTAAAAAATGACGGACTGTCACACAATCTCCCAATCGCTAATTTACTCTTTTAGATATTGAATTTAAAAAAGCAGGTCTTTTTTACATAGACTCTATGACCGCCTGCATATGATTTCGTGTAGCACCGATGAACATAAAAACATAAAAAAGTAACTTTCATTGCAATACATTGCAATAATTTATCATTCAAATGTTACATATTCAATAATAATGTAATTTTGCCTTTTCTAGTTCACTTTGTTATTTTTAATGGCACAGAATGTTATAAAATTGTATAAATTTTTTCTGCTTCAACTTTTTTCCAACTAGCAACCTTTTTTCCAAATATAATATCTGTATATACAGATATTCTGAGAGAATCTATCACCTCATTTTTTTTCTTTTTTTTCCTGGGAAATGTGATTACGCAGACCATCCGTATGCAAAACAGGTAAAACTGCCATGTTAACGGATGATACTGTGGGACTCACCAATGAGCCCGGAACTACCCATTAAATCCCAGCGCAAAACCTCTTTACCATCGTGAGACGTCGCAAGCTCACGTTCTTCTACGATGTCTTGGCAGACGCCCACCTAGTGCGGGCTACCGTTGCCTTCAGGGTGCTCAGAGGTTGCTTCCAGAGCACCCGCAGCTTCGATGAGGGTAGGGTGTAGTTGGAGATGCGCGTACCGCCTTCTCCTGCTTCCTAGCCTCCGACGGCCGAGCAGATTTGCATTGATACTGGTCTTGCGTAACCGCTACGTGGCCTCCATTAATGCAATGACTAATTTGCAAAAGGAGATCACTGCAGATCAGTTCCACTCACTTTCTAGCATTACCTCCACCACACTGGAAAATGAGAGGTCCCTACCCACTACAGCTATCAAGGCGTGGCGTTGTGGGGCCCAAGTGGGACATTCGGCCAGAGTATGAAACACTGAATCAATAGGCGCGTTACACTCATGACGACATCTCCCGATGTGCAATCTGTTGGAGGTATTTGCCGAAGCAACCATTCCCCGTTGGCACCTGCACCAGTCTGAACGTCAGGAGCCCGAAGGTCCTTTTGGCCCAGCGCTATAGGCGGTAGCGGACCGCCTCTAACGTCGCTAAGCCTGCCGCCGGAGACTACAAGTGCACCTTCCATCGTCGGATCAGGGCTTCGTCCACAAGTCTTCTGATCTGCAGGTCACTCTACCTCGTTGGTTGCTCGCCTCGTGACCACTCACTTGCGAGGAATGTGTGAACTCTAGCGAGCAGTTCCGCCCGCAACTCCCAAGGCGGATCGCCCGATAGAATCTATCAAGCCAATCTTAATTCAAGACACTTCGTCTTCCATTTCCCGCTCAAAATATATGCAGGTGGACACTGTGGCGCAATGGGCATTCGACCTTACGACCGTCGAATGTATGCGGTTGATGGTTGTGGATTCAATTCCCAAAGCCAAAAAATAACACAAGGCATATACTTTAATGAGTTAGTCAGTCACAATGCGAAGTAGAAAACCCATCCATTTTAGTTTTCCAAGCAGCTGTTCACAAGTAAAGAAACTACGTGCAACATTTCACACTCTTAACTTGCATTGACTCCAATATTAAAACTTTTACAACATATCTACATAGTTTAGACGTTCCAAAACTGCTTCTTGATTCACTTCTATTTATCTTATTAATGTCTTTTGAAATTGACATGAGTATGTAACACAGAATATATATTCATCAACTTCAAATATGTTAAATCCACTTCTATCACTTTTAAACAATTTTCCAGGCTTTAACTTCATTAGCTGAGAGCATTTAAATCCTGGACCTCAGGTGTAGGTTTTGTAACATCAAATAAATAAAGTAGCACCGCCTCAAACGTTGAGAATTTCAGGTTTAAGTTAACATATTTAGCCGAAAAGAACTACCTATAGGAAGTGAACAAATATATATTATTAGTGCTATGGAATTATATTAACTAGCCTAGAATTCCGATTACGGATAGTTATATAAGAGGTTCGTAACCGTACTGCCCTGATATGAAGCATTTCAATTGCCAGATGTGTTTTTATTCCAAGCTAAGCTATTCCGCTTACAGCTCTTAATCACACTTTTTACAATTCAAAATGGACAAATTTAAGAGGATAAAGAACGTAAATTTCATAGAACTCAGGAGTATCAGTCTCATATATTTATAGATAGTTTCAAACTAAATGTTTTAATATTTTTTTAAAAATATTTTGTGTACCATAAAAATTTATGGTACAATTTACTTATATAACATTTAAATTAAGCTACATTGACTGTTACTTCATTTACTGATTGACTCATTACTTAATGATATAGTAATTAGTTTTAGCAAAAAATATTTATGAAATTCTTGATAACTAATTCAACTATTATTTATAATTGATATTCTAAATGACTATTAAGTACACATATTGCATAATTTTTTTACATCGAAATTGTTGTAATCGATGTAAAGTGACATTGTTTGAATAATACTTTAAAATGTTAAAAAGTATTTATTTTTTTCCTTTACCCAATATTAACATCACTATATCAAGAAAATTGAACGTTACTTTACTTATTACCTAATTTCCTAATAAATTCTATTTAGTTTACAGTGAAAATTACTCTTTTGCTGCTAAAGGACATTGTTGGTAGGATGATTTTCTATAATGAAGTTCAATCAATTTGTTTCAATTTCCTCTGTTCATGCAATGTTTCAATTAACACCACTCGGTAGGAGCTGCCGATCGTTTAAACGAGCTCTTTCAATATTCATGTCTATACACGGGGTATGGTTATATTTAAAGTGATATATGTTATCTTCCTACATGTATATATATGAATAAGTATATAAAATTTGCTACTAGACAAAAGAAATATTATTCGTTTTCTAACTTATTTCGTTTTCTACTTTCGCATTTATAACTTATAACTTCTTCGACGATGGCATTCAAAAGCTGGTCCCAAGATACCATAAATGCCACAATAGTAATAGGAATTACGTCGAAAACTAGAGTAAAGTATGACTTTTCAAATTAATATATCATTTTTGGAAAAAAGTATTGGTTGTTTTTTTTTATGTCAAAAGGGTACTTTAAAAACAGGCCTTGTATACATAAATGGGCTAATTAGTTTCAAGAATTAGTTCAAAAGCGCTCACATAAAGGGAAAATAATTTAAAGCTCATTGTTTTGGGGTCTATTACATTGATTAAGGACTCCAATCAGGAATCAAATAGGACAAATCTTCCATGTAGAGACAGAAATCAGTCACATTTTATTATATGTGTAGATGCAAGTATGCATATGCGAGCAGAATACTTAGCGTGCATTGAAATAAATTAATTTTATTCATTATATAACTTCTGTCTTGGCAACGTTGGTAGTAAAATTTTAATAAGAAGTTCTCTTTTAGTGAAGGACGGATGCATGTTTAAAAATAGTCTCGAAGGTCCGTTTCCTCGTATGCATTTTTTATGTTTAAAATTAATACTTATGTTAAATAAATATGAGAGATGATGTAATTTTTATTACTTAGGATAAGAAAAAAAAATAATTTAATTTATGTTAGGAATATTTGTAATCAGGAGTATATAATAGATATACATATGTATAAGTTTTTCAACTTAAGTTATTGTACTTATGATGTACAAAAAAAAAAGTAATAGTAATCGATAAAACGAGTAACATTTAATGTAAGTAAGCCCAAATTTAATTTATTAAATATACATATTAAGTGTAATTATGTAATAATTTTAAAAACACGTCCACAATACTTAGTAAGTTTAATTTTTATTTTAGTACCTGAACATAAGATTAGTAAATATTTTAGTCGTCTATGAAAAAGGAATATTTAAATGGCTATATATTACATAATTGTATAATTAAGTTAAATTAAATTTAGGGCTATTTTCAGAATTGACGAGGAAAGCTTCTCGCTGGAAAGATCTCTCATAATGCTTGTAAAATGCTAACCTAACATAAGCTGATCTGCTTGTAGTTTATTATTGATCACAGCTGAATTCAGAAAACAAAAAAAAAGAAACATTTATGTCGAAGTAAATACCTGACGTTTTTTGGGTTACCTATAGTAGTTAGGATATAGATAGATATACTCTAAATATATGTACATATGTATACTATTGTAGTATACTTCATATACATGGTATGCACTAATATTTTGTTCACGGGGGTATAGCGAGCTACTGTACTACTATATTACTTTGACATCTTAACTTTGAAATTGAAGTAATATTTTCATCGCGTTTATCATATCGCGCAGCAGCGCAGGCTAGGCAAAGGGAACCTAAAGTAAAATCACTCCGTCCTCCACTTTCCACCCGAAATCAAGATCATTACTCAACGCCGCTTATGATAGGTATCAGAGCGGAGAAATGAAAATTTAAAAATAAATGTTTCCTTCAAGTGGGAATCGAATCCACAACCATAACGTTACAGTCAGATGCTGTCCTCCTCCGCCGCGACGGCCTTTAGTTTAGTTTTGAACTATACATGTTCGTGATATTTACGGAATGCAATATGAATTTATTTCGGTCTATAATGTAACTTTTATTCTTATTAGGGCTATTAGTAAGCTGACCTGTAACAAAACGTCGATTAGTTCAAATTATGATGGATTTGACACTGGTACGTAATACGAAGAATCATAAAAAGAGTGTTAGGTGTAAATCATCAACAGTCGCGTTTTAGACCGGGAACAGTGCGCGTGTGTTGTCGTCATGTACGTTTTACTTACGCTAGTAACACTTTTGGTAACTGCATTGATTATAAAATCGGTTACGAAGCCAAGGAACTTCCCACCAGGTAATATATACACATGCTTGTATTTAAATATCGCGACAGCTCTAGTGTGACAATTGATAGAGAATACATCCGGTATTTTTATTTTTGAACTGTCGAGGTCGTTTAGTTTAGTACAGTGCCAAGTAACGATAGTGTTCACATATTGATGTGTAATGTAATCTAATTTATCTTATTTTAATGCTTTTAAGTGTAATGGCGTTTCGTTTTCACTACCGAATACTGGCAACGATTTGTGTAACTCTATATTTTTGTTTTGAATTCCTGTATGAACCTAATATTTAATATGAGTGGTATTAACGTTGTTGTATCTCGTTAAATATTTATAACATCATGAAATGTCAACTATAGAATTTGAAAGCCAGATTATGTGTCATAGACTTTGTGCAGGTCATCTTTTAAAAAATGATCATGCGGTATTGTTAACAGTATTTATTATCTGCTAGAAATAGAAGTTATATAAAAATTAAATGAACTTAAGCTTTCGGTGTTTAATATTTTATTAATATTTAAAATAAAAAAAAAGTAATACGTCACACCTACACATTGCTCTAGAATGTTTTTTAAATGAAATTTAATGTGCAATTTAATTCACCGTTAACTTTGAAGAACTAATTTCAATATGTTAGGTAATATTAAGACACATAATACCTATGCCTTGTACAAGATAGTTTGATCTTTTTGACACATGTATTTTTTTCCGACCGACATTACTTTGCAATGACGAACATTTATTGCTTTTAAAAATTGTAAAATATAATAAATATGTATATATGTATATATAATACAAAAGTCTTTTTAAAAAATTTTTAAATTTTTTAAAAAATTTTAAAAATCACAGCGTTTTTTTAAATTTTTAAAAACTTTTATTGCTTCAACGTAAAATTTAAATAGGAACACTGAAAGTAGTAGACGCTTGTACAATGTTACATCGGATGATGGTTAATGATGTGCGACGTCCACTTCAACAGTTTTATTGAACACGAAATAATAATTTAAGTTCGAGAAGAGCTTCGATGACTCTGGTTATGGTGATCTGGTAGGTGCTCCTCTTTCTTAATTAAATCTGTTTAAAGATAAAACTATTTCATTGTTCAGCCTTAATTTTTACATTCAGAATTATTCTTGGTAGGTGGATAGGTGGTTTAGACCATGAGACCAAACAACCTGTCTAAAGAAACATAGGTCGAAAAATGCAAGCCTCGTCACAGTTAATATAATTTTAAAACGTTATTTTTTGGGCTACTAGATTTTTTTTGTTTCTCATCACTAGCCCGTCTGTCAAAAAGATCAAGCTATCTTGTAAAGTATAGCGATCGCAGTTTCGGCTGCGTAAATTGAAGTTTTAGACAATTTAAGAAAACAATTATTTTATAGCAATTTTGTCGAACAAAATTTAATTTGTGACCTTTTTACTTATGCACGGTTTGAAATAAAATAAACACTAAATGTAAAAGGAAGATTTCTAAAATATGATAATCAAAACTACAATTAAATTGGTTAAACTATTTCTTAGATAAGCGTGCACAAACGCACAGACAATCAGAAAAATCATTGAAGTTTTTTTTTTGGGTTCTATTACATTGACAAAGGTCTCCAGTAATAATGTTTCTCATATATATTCACGTACGGATACCAATAATCTAAATTTTAGTATATGTATAGATTAGTGTTAAGTTTTACTCAGGTAATAATCGCCGACTGTCTGACTGTCTGAATATGATGTAATTTTTTTAAATTATTAGAAGAATCTTTCTTATTTGATATGCTTAGGAAGATTTTTCGTATCATATGCAAAAAATATTTATATTTAAATGAATATATAAAAATACAATAAAAGAGAGTTTATTCGTTAATAAAACATTTATAATAAAAAGTTAATTATTGTTGACTAATAAATATAAAATTCCATCAGTTGTGTTAAAAGTTATTCTATTTTAATGGCATTGCAAAGATGTTTACATTTTTCAGCGATCTTACTATCTTTTGTTTTATTCTCTTCTAGCGGGATACTCATTAAGGAAACATTAAGAAACGCTTTACTAAACGCTAAATCTTCGCACATAAAGTAATAACGTCTTAAAGAAATATAGTACTTACTCGTAACTAGAGTAATAAACGATACGTTAAAATTTAATTTTAATAAATGATTACTTCTTCACTTTCACAACTTTTACTTCGTGTTTTAAGAGATGAGTAAAATCTAAGGACATTTGTGTTCATTGCTTATTCTTTGTATGAAGAATATAATTAGCGTTGCATTTTGAATTTTTTTTTTTTTTTTTTTTTTTTATGGAATGAAGGAGGCAAACGAGCTGAAGACCCACCTGGTGTTAAGTGGTTACCTTCGCCCATAGACATCCATAACATTCAAGCTATGGATGCGTTGCCAGCTTTGGAGATGTAGGACAGAAGGAGGGAGGAAGGATGGGAATGGTGGGAATAGGGAGACCTGGCTTACATGCCATCGAACCGGAACACATCATAGATATTTGGCGGTTCTTCTTTGACATGATAGTGGTCGCGAGCCAGTCGGAGAACGAATCTCCTACCACCAAACTACTAGGTTACCCGCCTTTTACGGGACGCTACCCAGCGGCGGAGGGGAATTGTATTCTTAACCCGTCCCCCCACGGGGGAAATCACTGCATAGACGCTTATTTACATAAAAAAACAAATTTATGTGTCGACAATATATGCTTAAAGTCTTTAGGGAGACCTGTAATTATTTTAGAAAACTTTAAGATCTGTTATTTAAAACAGTTTTACGTTTATTCCCACGTAGCAGGGTAGCGAGAAGATCCTAGTGTCAAGATATTCCGTTCTCTACTTTCCGCTGAAAATTGATACAATTCGTGTATACTGTAGGTAACTTATCACCGTGCTTTATCTTAAATAACAGAGCGGAGAAATAAAAATAATATATAATAATTCCTTTTAGTGAAAATGGAAATCACAAACATTGCATCTTTCCAAGTAGGCCACAATAGACTCGCATATTTACAGCTTAACAATATGAAAGTGAACGAATAATAGCAAAACAAGTCTGTCTAGAGGGAAAATTATATCAAAGAGAAACTGTAATTTTAATACGACGTTCCTGTCCTTGACAAAGGTTAGCTCCGATCTACCTGGCCGTGACCTAAAAAAGCGTACACGTAAACTTTGAAGTAAACACACATAATTTACTTTCTTTGGCCAAATTTATATCCTGAATAAAAAATATTATATGGCTACAATTGTAAATAAATTGAGGCCGTCGTGGCGCAGTGGGACAGCGACCGGCTGTAACGTAGTAGTTGTGCGTTCGTTGTCCATTCGGGGTAATGATTATATTTAAATTCCGTTAGAAATCCTAAGGCAAAGTGCGGTGTACAGGTCCACCACTCAACATGCAAAATATCTCGATTTGGGACGGAAAGTGGAGGATAGAGTGTTGACAATAGGTTATATTTGACTACGCTGCTATTATAATTACTGTTATAAGTAATATAGTCTCATTAAAAACATAAATGAAAATGTAATGTATGTGACAATTAGGTTTATATAGAATTACCTATATTAAAATACATTTTGGGGCCAGTCTTGGCGCAGTGGCACGAACGTGTGAGTGTAAACGACCGGTTGTGGGCTCGATTCCCGCTCGAAGAGTGGAAATATATAATATTTCCAATTCCTTCGCTCTGGTATCGAGGCAAAGCGCGGCTTTAAGTTTCGCCACTTAACACGCAATGCCTCCAAATTCGGCGGAAAGTGGGGAATGGAGTGTCTTGACGCTAGGTTCCCTCTGCCTACCCTGCTGTGTGCAGGTTACAGCGTGAAGCTAAAAAAAAAGTATGTATGTAGACACGATCGTGGCGCAATGGGCCAGCGACAAAACTCTACTCTACTTGTAAACGTGATGGTGTGGGTTCGATTCCAGCTAGGGGGAATTCATTTCTCCGCTTTGGTACCGCAGATAAAGTGTTGCGTTTAGGTGCACCACTCGATACGCAATTTCTGGTGTAAAATGAAGAACGTAGTGTTTTGACACTTGGTTTTTTCTGGTTTGCGGGAAACTACTATGCGGGAAAAACGGATTTAAACGCGATTGGCTGTGGATTCGACTATCAATCAAGTTCGTAATTGTATATAAATATTTTCATTGTGTGTTGAGTTCCGTTATTTAGATTTTGGGCGGGAAGTGGATTCAATTATCTCCTCCGTTTTAGTTTTGTTTATTTTTTTTTTTTAACTCCACGCTGTATACCGCACACAGCAGAGTAGGCAGAGGGAATCTAGTGTTAAGACACTCCGTTCTCCGCTTTCCGCCGAATTTTAAAGGCATTGCGTGTTATGTGGCGGAACTTAACGCCGCGCTTTGCCTCGGACACCAGAACGAAGAAAATGGAAAAACTAAATATTTCCACTCCTCGCGTCGTAAACGAACCCATAACCAGTCGGTTTACAGTCACACCATTGTGCCTCTGCGCCACGACTGGCCCCTCATTTTTATGGCTTATTTAATATAAATTTGTAATTAAATTATATTTTTATATATGGTAATTTTGATATATGTTATATATGTGGTAATTTTAATCAATTATAATAAAATGTGTTTTTTTAAATAGTTTAACAGCTCAACCGCTTTTAAATTAAATTTCGTATATGTAATTTTTACCGTTGTACAACTGTTGTATAACTGTTGTATTTGTACGGGCGATGAGGGAAATTTTAAATACGTATTTCTAAATAATAATTTATGATTTGTTACTCGTTTATTTAATTTATTTTTTGCTTTCTCCCTCAGTTCTCATCTTTCTATAGTGCTTAGTCCCTAACTGTACAAACAGTGAAGGTGTATAATGAGCTGTCACGTTACATAAGACAATGCAATTTTATAAATTTATAGAAATATAAAGTTAAAAATGACTTATTAATTCAGAATCGCTCTACTGGAGACCATTGTGACGAATAGGCTCAAAAACTACACGTCTACTAGCAATGCAATTTGCAACAAAGATTATTTACCTTATTTGAACAAAATACGCACAGAAGGTTAATTAATAAAATCTATAGTGTTTGGTTCACTGTAAAATTGTGTTCATTTATCGGAAAATTGTAGGTATTGGATGAAAGAATCGCAAATAAACTACGACGCTGAACAATGCTCTGTAATTTCCCAACACTCGTAGAAGTAAACATGAATATTCGATACGAAATTATTAAATAGCACTTTGGAAAAAATAAATATATAATCTCTTAAATTCAAGAGCCTCTTTAAAATATTTTCTTACGCTATCTATTGCATCGATAAGTTTTTTATTGTCCTATTGTTAAACTGTTTATATTTACCATTTGTTAAATAAACAAAATATTTACTTTTAAACATTTTTAAAGTGTTATTTCACACTTAGGAAAAGGCAATTTAGAAAACGTATAAAAATTCGAACGCAGCGGGGTTCGAACCCTCGCCTCCTGAATACCGTTCAGGCGCTCTCACCACTGAGCCATGACACTACTACACGCTGAGTCAAAATTCTTATACGCTTTATTACAACTTATTTTTATTGTTAGCATCTCTGTAGAGAGATTTTTACAAATTTCTGCTACCCAAAGATTATTCTACGAACAATCATTTGGAAAGAGGGAATGCTATTTATTAAATACTTTTAAACATTTTTAAAGTGTTATTCCACACTTTGGAAAATTGAAAAAGGCATTTAGACAACGTAAAAAATTTGAAAGCAGCGGGATTTCAAATTTTTAGCCTGTCGTCGAGCCTGATTTTCGATGTTTTTGTTCAGAAATTTTATAAAAATAAACAAAGTGTGACATTTATGCCGTAAAATGCATGTCTCTTTTCAAAATGCCGTAAATTGCAAAATTTTTCGAAATTAAAAAATCCGGCTTGACAGACTATAACTTCAACTTTATTTTACAAGTCTTTTTTTAATTTTTGCAAATCCATCAACATTTGAAGGAGAAATGATGTCAACCGTGGAGCTACATTTTTTTCATTGCACTTTGTATCACGTGATTTGTAACGATTTTTTATATGTTAATTATTGTAAAGAAAAAATAAAATATTTTTTTATATTTATTTCTATTGTTATCCCTATATCTATTTTGGCGCTGCTAGACGTATGTAACCCCTTAAGTTAGGTTAAACTTTTTCTATTTATAAAAAATTATTTAGTATTTATAAGTAGAAACTACTTATACTATAATTCAGTTTATTATTATAATACAGATTGTCTCGAAATAAAAACAAAAGGATTTTTAATAAAATAAAAAGCGAATATTTAATTTAGAACATATTTTTTACTTAAAATAAACGCATCATAAACGCTTTTATAAAAAAAAATATATATTTATAACTAAAGTTTTGGCTTTGATTTTAACAGCTGATTTACAAAAAGCTATCCTAGCGCCTCTGTCGGTTGTTAAAGTAATTATTTGACGATTTGGTCAAACAAAATCGATGATTTCATCAAGCAGCCACGTGTTTAGCCCAACGATAATTGATCATTGTTGACCATTTCAGTAGTCAACGATTTCCTGAAATCGTCAATTATACGATATAACCATGACATATGGATATACGTTACACAACTTTGTTATTACTAAATAAATTATAAAACTACTAATTCCTTGTTTTTAACTTTACAGGTCCAATATGGTACCCTATATTTGGATGCAGTACACTTGTTCAGAAAATGGCCAAACTGTATGGATCTCAATGGAAAGCTCTCTCAAAATTGACGCAGGAATATTCAACTCAAGTTCTTGGTATAAAACTAGGTGCAGAACATATAGTTGTGGTGCACGGCGAGAATAATGTCAGAAGAGTGTTTATGGAAAAAGAATTTGAAGGACGACCGGACACCTTCTTTTTTAGGTTAAGATGTCTAGGCAAACGGATGGGTAAAGATTTTATTTCAAATATTGTTTTCAAGTTATTATCGTTGACAAAATATTTATTTCAATCAATCTACAATTAAAGGTAAAAAAAAACAATTGGTTGCAATTGTTTTTTTTAACTTCAGTCGCTGTTTCATGGTAAAGAACTCTTACTACTTACCATGTCCTTACTTGCCTTTCACGTACATGTACTATCTGAAGCTTTAATTACAAAGCTTATGTTGTATTATTTATTTAGAACCTAATGTTAGGACTTCCGCATTTCCCACTTTCCTCTGAATTCTGAAGCCATTACAGGCGGAACATAATACAGTTGCCTTGCCACCATAACGAAAAAATAAAATACTTAATATTTCAATTTCTCGAGTGGGAATCGAACCCACAACCGCTCGCTCGCTTTTATAGTCACACATAGTTCTGCCTACGACTGGCCTCGTGTTGTATTAAGAAATAAATATAACGTAATTTATATTATTTAATTTATATAATTTTTTAAGGTATTACTTTTACGGATGGTGCATTATGGAGGGAACACAGACAGTTTACAGTAAAGCATTTAAAAAACGTTGGTTTCGGAAAAACAGCTATGGAGATCGAAATACAGAAGGAACTTCAAATTATTCTAAATTACATAGGTGCAAACAATTTTAAGCCGATTAATCCTAAGATGATACTTGCTATGTCCGTGATGAATATTTTATGGCAGTTTACAGCTGGTATGTGTGTTTAATTTCAAATGTTTATTAGATTTTTACTTCGTATTTAATATAATTGACAGAGGTATATATGTAATAATATAAGAAAAGTTTGGCGAATTAATAGTGTACCCTATATTGAAATTATATTGAGCACACATCCGTACTCAATAGAATATGCTAAAGGTAGCGTCGGTTATTTCCTAATTAGCTTCTCAGTGGTTTCTGTACATCAAGTTCATTAACAAATAACTTATTAGAAACGTGTGTTGAGTAGATGCAGTGGTCACGACAGACGCTTTGAGGGTCTATGTCAAAGCTTTCAAAGCGCTGTACGATTTCAGTGCAAGATTAACGTGGTATAGTTTCATGAAAACGTGTACAAATTTCTATATGTATCTATGCTAACGTTATTTGACTTTACATTTATGACACATGGTAACAGACTGCTGCAAAAAAAAATATCAAATTTATTCATATGCTTTCTAATTGTATTTTTAAAAGATTTAATTTAAAAGATTTTCGTTTATGTGACACCAATCTACTAAATTTATTTCGTATTAATACCAAGGTGTATAGCTTTTTTCACAGTAATTTATGCGATTGCTAATGACCCTAAATTACATGTGGAACATATTTACCCCATGGGCGGCATCCGAGTATCCCAGTTACGAATTCAGGTTAACATTTTAAATATTAATCTGCTTTAGCGTACATGCGATGATTATCTAATCTATTAATAAGAGTATATACTTGCGTTTGTATTTCATTCAATTTATGTTGGATTTATAAAAAAAAGAAAAAAAATAGCTTCCCTCCCCCACTAGTGTGGTAGTCAAAAAGATATTATTGTCGAAAAAATCCTTCCTCCCTTTTTCTACCCGAAATCAAGAAATTGTGTTTTGAGGAGCGGAACTGAACGCCTAGTTTTGTCTTATTTACCAGACAGATGAAACGAAAATTTGCGCCCACCGCCATCGCATTGACAGTCAGACTGTCTTGTTTCATTATTTTTTTTCGAAATATTATATTTCTATTGTATTATTATCACAAGGTTTCCTGCAACTTCGCTACGCAACTTTAAATATTCCAAATTTCTTATTCCACCGATTTTTTCCTGAATTTTCATAGCAAAGGGATGTTTATAATGTTTTTCCTTCACATGTTATTACTCGGATAATACAGCGTAGTCACTTTGCTACATAAGACGTAGCACTTAAGCGTTATGCTGCTGCATAATAGATAGTAATAAAAACAATAATCAGATTTCTATTTTGCGCTTCATAGAAGGCTGTTGCGTTAGGCTAAGCGTGTATAAAATAAACTAAAACCCAAAAATATTTCAGCCGAAACCGAATCTGAAACTGAAATTTCCATTAATACCACAGTTTCGGTTTCGGCTCAATCTGAGGTCTCGTTCGAAGTTTCAAACGCTCGAATCGAAACTTATCAAAGAATAATAAAATATTTATAGTCTGATGAAATCCACAGCAATTTATAAGTATTAAGCATTATGATTGGGCATTGAATTATTATTATATAATAATAATAATAATAAATCCGCAGGGTAGCTTGTGGCGAGCTGTTGGGGAGTGGCAACCCCACAGACCTGAGACCTCCAGAGGGGAATTAACATTTATCCCCCGCCTCTGGCTTGCCTTCGTTGGCTGGCAGAGTGGAACGCAAGAGCTATATGCTCGGAAGGGTGGAAGTGCTCAATCTGCGTAACAGCGGGAAAATCCGCTCTCGAGCTTGCTCGTGATGGTGAAACCGGTGCACACCTCTCGACATCCTTAGCCGACCACGCCGATGTTGCGCCCGAGGCATTACGCCGCTTTGTGGGGGCCCATCTAGTGGGAGGCGAGTCATCATCCGCAACCACTCAATTTGAGACTATTGAAATGGCAGACGTCTGGTAGTCTCACTGAATAGCCCAGTACCCAGTCCATCCAAACTCCATTCCATAGTCCTAGTTTAGTTTTCCATATTTTCTATAGTTCCTACGCATTAGCCGGTGACCATCTCTGGGCAATTTACTGTAGTTACTCAGAGATGGATCCCGGCTGATGCGTCACAGTAAAATGATTTATTATCTCTAAGGGGCCTCTACGTGTTGGACTTGTGTCCCCACGCAAGCCTTCCAAAGGACCGGGTTCTTCTGAACCCGAGATATCCTAACGGACATACATAATAGTAATAATAATTCAATGCCTTATAATTTCAAATAGTGCTCAGTGTGATATTACACTGAGCACATACACTTGTAAAATAATGTCATATAATGAAGGGAGTGTTTTTGGCATACTGAGGTAATATATAGAAGGCTGTTTCCATATCACGCACATCTTTCAGTTATCATACAGCGATGTGATGACAAGTAGTAATTGCTACAAGCTTATGCCAATTGTTTTTGTCCATGGACCCCCATTAAAGTAAATATGAAGTCTTATTACATACGAACCTCGATGATTTGTTCCGAATGTTTATAATATTTTTAAAAATATTTTACAATTCTTGTCGTCTCTGGTATTTCGGGACCGACCCATGAATGAAAAAACCACCCGAAAGTTGATAAGCGATGTTTCACAATTCACGAATACTCAAATTTGGCTAGGACTAAAGTGAAAGTTGCGGTAGAAAATTGTGAAAGCAGATTACCGTCGCAACTAGATTTTGCCCGAAACTGGCCAAAATCAAGTCTTCCCTCGAACATTAGTATAAATCCATTTCTATATAACATTGAATAAATTTCACAAATTATTAAATTAACTGAATTTCGTCATATTGAATTTTAAGAAAAATAGAAACTAAAATTACAAAAAAACAGTTTTACATATTTATACATTGTTCAATAGTAATATAAATTATTAAAAAAGTTCATCTGTCATTTCAATACTACTGAAGTTATCAGTATAAGGGACCAACAAAATTCTAGTACTCAGTAGTCAGCATCTCGAATTCAGATAGAAATATTATATAACGGAGTGTGATTTGGTTCCTGTTTGCCTACCGAGAGAGAAATGCTTGAAGCTGCAAAGAGACATAAAGTGCCGTGAGCATTTCGTATGAATGAAGAACAAGAAAATTATCATTTTCACGAAACAATCTTAGATTCAAGTTTCAATTTTAAAAGTAGGTAAATGGAATATATAGATTTTATGATTTACCATGTATACTACATACATGGTAAATCATAAAATCTACGCCAACAAAGTAACATTAACTAAAATAATCACAGTGACCAAAATTCATGCGTCTAAGTTCATTAGTTTCGGCTTGGTGAAGATGAAACAGTCAGTTAAGGAATAATACTAGGCTATTTTATATATAGATAATTCACCATAATACAAATTTCTATATTTGAAAGTTTTTTAAAATAAGTAACACAAACACTAGTAAGTGCACTGTTTCTACAATATCAGAATATAGACAGTTTCTTGGGTAAAACAAATTACTAAAGTTAAGTGTATTATTAATTGCATACAAATTTCTATCTACTTCTACATTGTAACGAAATTATGTAGAAACTTGAAGCGCACTGTAATTTAGTTCATAGCAATTTTATGCAACAGTTAATTTTGTAGCAGACTATCGTTTAGTTTGAAAACTTTGGCATGTAAGAAATACATTCTATAGTTTATTGAATATTCATATATTTTTAAAAATACAATATTTTTAAGTGAGTAATAAAATTGTTATCCACAGAAAACAGTATTTAAGCGAAAAACACTTTTTCTGTTCTTTGAAACAGCGTACTTTAAAAAAGATGAGTTATGATAACAGCACCTTGAATTTGTATTCCTTTGGTAACCATAATTAAGTTAAGTAATTAAAATAAAATAAATAAAAAAAATACATAGTATCTTTACGATTCTATATCGTTCTGGGATCGCTCTGGACTCAACCGAAAACCGGATATGACGATTTTATTACAGCCACGGACTTAGGTCGCGCTTGTACAATTTTAATGTACACTTGTAGTACTTACACGAAACACGCTTTTACGACTCCCTAAGCGATGTATTTCTGCCTATATATTTTACTAACTCTACGTCATATCGTCTATCTTTTATTTTTCAGCTTTATTTTTCTTCCTCATACAACAGGTTGCCAGTGAGAATTGACTCTGCATTTTCTAATTTACGTTTAAAATATATTGCACAACATTTGGCTGAAAAACGATGGTTGTGGGTTCGTTTCCCGCTCGAAGAATAATAATAATTTTTAATTTCTTCGCTAAAGCAAACTTTGGTAGACCAAATACAAAGCGCTTCGTGGAATTCCGCCATACAACATGCAATGTCTTGGTTTCGATTGAAAAGTGGAGGACGTTTCAGTGACAGTGTTAGGATAGTGCCTTGACACTAAAGTGTCGGTTGCGAGGTTCCTCAGGGATCGGCACGCGTCTTGTGGTCGACCGTATCGCAGCACTGGGTTTGAGGGTGTCCATGCCTAAGACCAAGGCCCTTCTATTCCATTGCTCACGCAGGGGACCTCCCCAAAGGGTAGGCCAGGGGCAGGAGGTGGAGGTACAGGCTCAGATGAAGTACCTGGATCCTAACCCTGGATGGACAATGGTCGTTCGTGCGCTTTGCTCTTCTTATGCCGAAGCTTGTGAACGCCACTGGGGCACTCGGCAGGTTATTGCCGAAAATCGGAGAGTCGGATTCTCCATGCTGATGAAATGCGCCTGTTGATTCAGTGCATCCCACTCTGGGCGAATGCCGCGCATGGGCCTCACATCGCTACACCTTGATGGATTGTAGGGGGGAGGTGACCTCTCACTTTCGTGTGTGAGTCTAAGGCAAATGCAGTAGGAGAAAGTAGTATGCGCATCTTCTACTCCCCCTACCTTAGAGGAGCTTCCGCCGGAGGGTCCTGGTAAAATCTTCCTGCAAAAGTCATTGGGGCTGCGGGTGCTCTGGAAGAAAACTCGCATCATCCTGAAGGCGACGGTGACCCGCAGAAGGCGGGCCGTCCACAGACCCGCGACGTCTCACGACGGTAGAGAGGGTTTCCGATGGGTTTTAGTGGGTAATATCGGGTCTGCAGTGTGTTGGCACTAAGTACCCTGTGATTACCCCGATATGCACGAAATAATGTGAAGTTGAAAAAAAATAATATAGTGCACATTAAGTAACGCAACTATCAAATCTACAACAATATAGCAAGTAGCATAACAAGTAGTCAGACTTTGTCTAACTGCATTGCAACGGATTTGATCTCATTTCTTTATATTTCAATATATAAATTATTTAACAAAGAAACTGGTGAAACGTGTAAATTTTACATAGATATTTATGTAATTTAGATCAGATATTATTTAGTAAAATAAAAATGATAATAATAATACAACCACTAAGACTTTTGACTTTAACAGTACAAAACTTTTTTTGCTATTTAAGTAGTTAATTCGTTATTAATGATATTTCGAATATGTCATGTTTGTATTGAATCATTCATTAGATAAAATTCATTTTTTTTTCTCAGGTGAAAGAATAAAAGAAGAACGTTTGCATTTTTTATTAGATCTATTATGTACTAGATCAAAAGCGTTTTCAATGGCCGGGGGATGGCTTAACCAATGGCCGTGGATACGATTTCTTTTGCCAGATATAAGTGGCTATACTTTAATAAAACATATGAATCAACAAATATCTGATATTGTTGATGTAAGTTTGCTTTATAAATATTTATAAAATATATAATAATAGTAACTTTTGAATTTATTATACTTCCTTGAATAAATTTCTAACATGTACTTTTTATGCCAATATGTTGTTTTTAGGAAGCAATAACTAAGCATAAGGATAATATGATAGACGCCAAAGATTTCATTTATATGTTTTTGCAAGAAATGAACGAAAATAAAGAAACATTTACAGGTGAGTTTTAAAATAGTTCGTTAAGTACGATTTATTGCGTAAAATAGAATTCAACTTTATTTATCCAGATTTCCTTACGAATATAAACAATATATAACAACAACAAATATCTGTGTCAGTTCCATTAGGTACTTGTATGTAGATGCTGAGCTTATTAATTCATGTCTGTAATAGGTTTTCGGGACCTTTCTACTAAAATTATCAATTTAATATTGTATTGTTTTTAAAATAATAAATACTTATAATTTTGAAATAGAGAATTGATTATAATATTAGTCAAGACAAATGGCAGTCATGAATATCATTATATTCATGACTGCCTTCTAGGGCAATTTGCTTTAGCAAAATTTTGAAATAGTTTGTATTATTTTTTATATAAATGCTTTTGTTTTAAAATAAATATATATATATATATATATATATATATATATATTATGTTATATATATATATATATATATATATATATATATATATATATATATATATATATATATATATATATATATATATATATATATATATAAATATATATATATATATATATATATATATATATTATAAGTTATATGTATGTATAATATTTATGTAGCATGTGTTTATAAATGTTAATAAGAAATTCACAGAGACAATTAAAATCTATATATAATTCTTACGTATTTATATAGTACTTTATAATGACGTATCTAGCATCATAATTAACGCAAATTAACATAATTTATGAATAGCCTTGTATGTTAAAACTCTACACTATAAAGCATCTCAGCTTCATTAAGGGTAAATTATAAAGCTGCAAATTTGCTAAGGGAATGTTTTGCACATTAAATAATATTTAAATATATATAAGCGGAAAAAAAACTAGGACCTAAAAAACTAAAAAGGATCATAAAAAAATTCCAATTTTTTTGAAATTTTTTAAGTGGCTGTATTTTCCTCAAAAATGGTCACTCGCGAGCACTCAGAGCTCGATATCTCAGCGAGAAATGTATGTATCGAATTTTTAACAACAGCAAGTTAAAGCTAGATAAACAAGTTTTCCATCCACATAGTAGTTAGGTCGAAAAAAAATGTTCCAACATTTAAGACCAAAAAATGAACTGAAAAAATTTAGATCTTTTTCTCTCTCGGTATTCATCAGGATAGAGCGGAACACGTCGCTTGACAATATTTTCTATCTTAATATCTCAAAACCAGAAACTTTGAGCTTTAGAATGCTTGTTTTTTATTTCAATGCGACCATTTTTGAGGAAAACACAGACTCTTAAAAATCTCACAAAATTGGAAAATTTTTATGATCCTTTAATTATTTCCGCTAGTGTATTTGTTATAGTTATATATATACAAATGGCTAAACATGTGTACCTTGTACCTATTATACTATAATTCAGTGATATTATTTTATAATTTCATATGAGTATAATGTGGTACATATTGCCAATATACCACTCACGCTTCACGTTTTTTCCTGCATAGCAAGGTAGTCAGAGAGAATCTAGTGTCAAGACACTTCGTTCTCCATTTTCCACCTGAACTTGAAATATTATATGTTGAGTGACGGAACTCAACGCCGGGTTTTGTCTTGTTATCAGAGCGGAGCAATGAAAATATGGGAATCCTTCAAGTGAGATTTGAACCCACAACCAGTCGCAGCGATTGCAGTCTGACGCAGTCCCACTGCGCTATGATGGCTTCAATATAATTTATATATTGATACATTTAAAAGAAAGAAGTCAGGTGCTAAACGATGGGGAGGCTTTTGTTCACTGAATTTTAAAGTAGAAAGTTATTTGTGTTTAATAGGCGTACATCAATAAAAACTTATTAGAAATTATTGAAGAGATTTATATAAAAGGCCACATAAAGTGTTTTTAAACTGTTGTGTCTACCTAAAAAGTCACTGAATGTACTTTTAACTACTTGTTATTTTTTAAGGTTACAGATTCATTAAAAACTAAGTACGCAAACGTTATTTTTTATTCGAATTAACGATTGTATGTTTTCATTCTTTTGGTTTATTTTTTCGTTATTAATTACTTGATATTTTTTTCTATTTTGAAGACTACCTATAAGATTTTGCAAAATAAAAAATATTATTGTATTTTTGTATTTTTTTTTAAGTTTTGTAATTTTATAAATGGTTTATTAAATTAATATTTTCAGAGGAGCAATTAAAAGTTATATGCCTTGATATTATAATTGCTGGATCACAAACGACTAGTAACGTTTTAGAATTTGCAATTTTGATGGTTTTACGTAATAAGACAATCCAGGATAAAATTTACGAAGAAATATATAATACCTTAGGAGACTCAATCCCATCATGGACCGACAGCAACAAGTAAGCTGTAAAGTTTATCAACCAGAAATAAAAATATTATAAATGTAAAGTTTGCGATATTTTTAGTTTTGCAAACTTTGTTCAAAGTTTATTAAGAATGATATATGCAGTTTAATTTAATCGTAAGCTATTATTATAACTACAAAGTAGTTGAATATTTAATTAGGATTATTTTCAACATCATTATTATCATTATCGATCATTGGGATCGCTTGGACAGTTTTATAAAAATTACCTTTTGTAAATTAAGATCAATTAAAGCTTTCAACGTTTTCATATTCTTCAAGTTCATACTTATATTGATTGTTTCTTTTCTTAGACTTACGTATACGATGGCATTTCTTTATGAGATACAAAGGTACTTTACAATAGTCCCATTAGCGGGCCCAAGGAGAGTGCTAGATGATGTCACTATGGATGGATACTTGATACCTAAAGACACAACAGTGCTGATGTCTGTTGCCGATATACATTATGATAAAAAAATATGGCATAAACCTGAAGAGTTTATTCCAGAAAGATTCATCGACGAAACGGGGAATATTAAAAGTACTGAACATATATATCCATTTGGAATTGGTAAGTGTCCCTTCTTTTTATTTTTTATTTGACTTTATATCCAACAACATCATGTACCAATTTTTTTTTTAAAAATCACTGCAATAACATGTGTATTTATTTTATTATTATTTTAATATATTTTTAAAAATAATTGTAATTTAATATTAAGTTAGTATAAAAATAAATAACTGTGCGATTTTTGTATAAAAAAAATGATGTGGAATGCTTATGTGCATTTTCTTGCTTAGCGAACTCTCATAGGGACAATATAACGTTAAATCATTAGTGTATTCAATTTCTATATAATTCTTTAATTTGTATTTGTTTTAACTTCATGTTTTCATGGAGTTAAGCTCAGAAGGGTATGTTATTCTTGGCGCAAAGATCATAGACGAATATATTTTAATTATTCAAATTTCTCTGTTCCGAGAACGGAGTTTTCTGAAAGTAGATTATCTCTGTCTACTCTGTTTTTTGGGGAAAAAAGTACAATTGATACTTTTTACGTTAAGTGTGGAGTATAGGAATACAAAAATGGCGTAGCTAAATAAATTATGTCATATGTTCTGCGAGTATGAACCTATCTGGTATTAAATAAACTTATATTAACAGACACGCTATATCGGTCATATATCAATTGGTTCATTTAACGATGGCATAAGTAGCAAACGATTTGACATTCATTTGTTAAGTACTTAATAATTCTTATAAAGGAAAATTGTTCTTTTTTAATATATTATTTTTTCTTTATTTTTTTAATTTAATAGCTAACTTCAATGTATATATCATTGATAATGTTTTTTTTTTACTTTTACGTTTTCTCCCTAACGGCGTGGTCAGCATAAATATCATCAAATGCAAAAAAAATATACTATATTTATTCTATTTCATGTTATAAAGCTATGTGACGCAGTAGGTTGTGGCGGCTATGTGCGATGGCGACGAAGCGCGATTGATTGTGGGTTCGATCCCCACTCGGAATATGATTTAAGTAATTTTCTTTTTTCTACTCTGTTAACATAGATGCGTGGCGCTTAGATCCGCCAACCAGCACGAAATGTATAGATTTCGGGAGAAAGAATTTTTATAGAAATGTAAAAGAACGTTTCATATTTTAATAAAAATAATTTATTTTAAGCTAACATTTAATTTATCAAAGTCCAAATTATAGTGAATATAAATAATATTAATTATATACCTATAACATATAATATATAACACAAATAAATTTGCTTAGTCTTCTTTATACGTACTAGTCTATTTACAAAGACAATTTAGATAATATTTACATGTCTGTCCTAAAAACATAATAATCGGTAGATAATTTGAATATTACGCCAGCGCGTTGTACCTTTACAGCTGATTTAAAACTTCATTTAATTTTATAATTATTGACGTTTCAATTCGTATAAATGACGTTTATAAAGACTGCAAAGTCCAGTTATTTATTCACAAAGATCACGAATTAACTGATGATATCCTAGTAATTGACTCTGGTTGATCTTCATAAATAAATGTGGCGAAGCGAAAGTCCATGTCTACACGTGAAACTTTTATATTTAAACTTTGCGAAGTAGTAACAAGTACATTTTATTAACTGTGCATATAAAACTTTAGTATGTTTTTTAAGCAATAAATGTCAACGACTATATTATGTGTATATATATGTTAAAATACTTATTATATGAATAATAAATATATTTCGTGGGTTACTATTGAATATAAGTAATCATTTTTACAGGTAGAAGACGGTGCCCAGGAGATTCCTTAGCGAAGTCCTTCATATTCATTGTCTTCGTTGGGATTATGCAAAAATATAGAATAGAATGCAGCAACGGCCTACTGCCATCGGATGTTCCTAACATTGGCCTTTTATCTAGTGCGAAACCTTTTACTGCCGATTTCATAGCAAGATCGTAACTTTAAATAAAAATATAGGACTAACAAGGAATTAAATAAAAAAAACTGCCAGTTGCTCCTTCTTTTTTTTAAGACAAATTTATTGTGTGTCTATTTACAAAGCACACGCTATAACAAGTGTATATAAATCTAGAACATTGAATCTAGCCTTTGAACATTAAATCTAGTCTTCATGTAAAACTAAATATATAAACATATTTTGTTCTTTTTTTGTTTTTAGTTTCACGCTGTATCCTGCATACAGCAGGGTAGGTAAAGGGAACCTAGTTTTAAGACACTTCGTTTCCCATTTTTCGCCGAATTCGGAGGTATTGAGTGTTAAGTGACGTAACTTAACACCGCGCTTTGCCTCGACACCAGAGCGAAGAAAATTTCTACTGCTCGAGTGGGAATTGGACCCACAACCAGTCGCTTTACAGTAGTCGCTACAACTTTGTGCCTCTGCGCCCCGACTGCCCCAATATTCATATATCAAAAAATATTTGTAAGAATTATTTAACGTTGTAACTTCCTGGCATGTAAAAGAGTATTTAGGTGCTATAATGTAAAACCGTTGTTAGTTATCTAGCCGCGATATTGTATAGCGATTATGTTGCTTTTAGTACATTCATACTGTTACAAACATACTAGAAAAGGTATATCAATTTTCATCAGACTATTATTAATATAAAAAATATGCATATTACGAACATTAATACAGCTCACAATGTGGCATACTTTTGCCTCTATAAAGCTTTAGTTGCTTCAAGGAAACTCAATTCTCAGAAGTCTGACGTCGCGTCGTGAGAATGCAAAGTAAGCTACACCTTTCGAAGAGAAACAATATGTGACAGATATGTGAATTTGAAAAGACAACAGAGATACAAATAATATACCTATCTTAGTATTTATGTTTCGTTTTTAGGAATTTGTAATAGGTAATTTGCAATATCTTTTTATTTTTTTTATAATTATTGTTATAATTATTGTAATTTTTTTATAATAAATTTACAGCTATTAGCAGCTTCAGGCTTTTTCACGTTTAGGGTAAAAAAACGGAATACAAGATCAACATAAAAGTAAACATAGTAGAACAATTGAATGAAAAGTTTCACTATGTCTCTACAGCGTGGAGAAAGAGTGTGCTTCCATCAGGCTCTATCAAATCTGTGAAAGCCTTGTCATATGGAAATAAGCGGGAAGCAAAAGAAATATATACTCAGATACGAAGCTAATGCTTCCTATAACTTAGCTAAAAGCTTCCTATAATTTAGGCACGAAAGACTCATTAAAAATAAAATTTAAATAAATTAATATATTGACTGTTGCTTCTGAATACATATTTGCTAATGTCATGTATGTTAAGAAAAATATTAATGATTTTGCAAAAATCGGTGACATACATAATATTAAAACTAGAAATAAGCATAAACTCATTACTCCTGTAACTCGATTACATCGAGTCAATATTTCATTCATGGCACAGTGTATACGCTTTTACATTAGGATCCCAGCAAACGTCCAAGATTGTTCTATATCACAATTTAAAAAATTGTATACGACGTTTGTGTTTTAAAAGTAATTAAACTTAATTAAAGATTTTGTAAATGACAACACGCCTTGGGAATGAAATGTTCCTCCAGTTTATTTAAAAAAAAAGAAGTCCCGCTGAATTTTTTGCACCGGTTCTTCTCAGGTCTGAGGCATTAACTTCAGTGAACCGATGGTAAACTCTTTGACGTTCAAAAAATGATGCAACTTCTTACTTTGAATAAAATTATTTGACTTTGACTTGGGCTTTAACAACATTCTAGAATGACGAAATGTGTTCAAATACACTTAGTAACACATAATTTAAATTTTCAACTAGTACATATTAACTGCATTGGAACTAACTCTACATTTAATAAATTATTTAATTTAACATGTTACAAAATAAACTTTCACAAAATAATTTATAAAGGCATGCATATGTAGTTACTTTTTTGTAATCATTTTTATAATGTTTCGTTAGTATTTTGTTCGACCATGGACTAAAAAATAAAATTGTCATCTAACTAGAAACAATTGGTACATTTACAAATTTTTGAAATTGAATAGAATAGAGAAGTACAAAATAGGATAAGTTACTACTTTCTCTACAAACATCTGTAAGAGAGATAAAAGCAGTGTAATGAAATCTCATATTGTTATTTGTCCAATAAGGTAGGGATAGAGTTTGTATTTTTATATAAGTATTTTTTAACTGTGATTTGTAAATATTAACTTCAGTTATACAAATTCAGACATTCTCCACTTTCCTCTCGGAATTGAGACAGTCTTACGTACCAAAGCAGAAGAAAGAAAATTATTTTTAAATTTAAGTATTCCCTCTGAGTGGGAATCGAATCCATAACTAATCACATTTGATGTTAGCGGATGTCACTTGAACTTCAGCAAACCTTAATAATGCAGCTTGAGCTGATCCCGTCGCTGGATTCCAACACATGCAAAGGGATGTTATTGAAATTGCGACGACATAGTAAAAAGATGAACATGCTTCGGAATGATATTTAATACAACATATTACATCCAAGTTCATATAAAATTTAAAATACTTTTAAGCTTTGTTGGAATTTGTATGAATATGAAATTTTTAAGATAGTTGCATAAATTGCAGACAAATAAGTAAGATGATTTGAATATGTTTCTTATTGTTAATATGTGGTGTAATAGAAGAAGAATAGGAAGAGAAAAAGAATAAGTTGAGGGTAGTGTTTTTTATTATTTTATCATATAACTAGCGGCCCGCTCGCGGCTTCGCCGTTTAAACATACAACATCATACGTAGCTGATTCGTTATATTGCAACCCTCAGCAGTAGTTTTTAAAAAATAAAATAGCCTATGTTTAACTTTGGATTATCAAGTATAATGCTAAAATTCATAACAATCGGTCAAACGGTGTAGATTTTTCATATAAACTTTTATCCCCTATTTCCACCCTTTAGCGGTTGATTTTTGAAAAAATAAGTAACTTTTGTTTTACCCAGTAAATTTTACTACTTTCGTGTTAAGTGACGTGGCATTTCTTTACTACTTGCGTGTTAAGTGGCGGAACTTAGTGCCGCACTTTACCTCGACACCAGAGCGAAGAAAATGGAAATATAATTTCCACTCCTCGAGTGGGAATCGAACCCACAACCAGTCGTTTACAGTCACACTTGTGCCACTGGGCCAAGGCTGGCCACAACACTATTATTTATTTATCTTCACTGGACAATATTATTTATTTATTTATTTAATCATTATATTGACAGGGCTACTAATAGTATCTCGGAACCTAAGCTAGAGCTAATTAGGTGACGTCATAAAATGGAAAAGTCACTTCCTGAAAAAAAGTAACTTTTGCTGCGAAAAGCACGCATGACTGGGAAACTGCGGATGTTTGATTCTCTTGTTTCGCTGTTACTTGCAGCTGTGTAAACTTTTCTTTAATAAGAATTCTTCGTAGCAAATAAAATTGTCATACGTTATGTTTTTCTAAAATAAAAACTTACCTATATCTACTATTAAATACAAAAAAATGTATTTTGAAATTGTTCAAGTATCTTATGAGATGTAAATTGGCAGTAGGTAGAAATTAGCACAGAATTAATATTCGTTGCACTTCAGAAACAATAACAATAGCTCTTAAATGATAGCCGTCAAGTATCATTATTATATTTTAGAGATATAGTACTCGATTGTCTTAATTTTAAGATATCTATACATTTATAATTACTCTAAGAATTAAAAGCAAAACAAAAATCAAGAAACGTTTCGATGTATTGATATTAAAATAAAATGAAAAGTATAATTATTCAAGCTGTTTAATACAATGCTTCCTATTAGCTGAGCTCCCTATATTCTTTTTCATAGTTACTTTGGAATAAATATTAGCATTTTCTTCTTCTTCATAGTTTTCTTATTTGCTAAAGATTCTGGTAAACCTTCGTGGAGAAGGTATCCAGCTGCTTTTATGCCACCCTGTTTGGTGTATTTTTAGTGACAATCATATCACATACATTTTAATAAAAATATTATTAAATAATATTAAAATAAAATAATATAATTCTGAAAATTAGACAAAAAAATATAAAATCTTCCAATAAAATAGGAAATTCAAATTTCTGTGTATTAAAGTATTCTAACGATTCAGCTCGTCGAGCCAATTCTTGTAATTTAATATGAACCAAGACGCTTCGCAATCTTTCTAAGATATCGCCTTTCTGATTCGATGTACTGTCAATATAGTTATACTCGGTTCCATGTCAATAAGATAAAACTCGTAAATAACCTTATTTCATTTATCCTTTTTTTATGACACCACAAATTTATCATTACACAACACACATATTCTTTATGGTATAAATTAAAGTCAAAATACTGTCAAAAAATGACATTAAACATCATCTTTGAAGTAATTAATGTACAAACAAATAATTTTAAAAGAATTTCAAATTAGATTTGTATTTATAATAATATTTTTTTTATTTATAAACCAAAAACAATAGTTTTCAATTAAAGGTGTCAATAAATGATTATTAAAACAATTCATTTTATGAGAAAGGTTTTGTGGGACATATATATATATATATATATTTTAATTTTTGATATTTTAAGCATTATTGGTAAGTCAAGTAAAGTATTAGAGTGTTTAATTTTCTTTATGATACAATTTATAAAAGTACAAGATCACGATTATGATTCTTGTTTCCTAACAATATTATTTCTAACCTTTCTGTTATATTCATATTATGTGTAAAATCAAATACTTTGTCATATTAAATATTTTTTTCTTAATTTATCTCACATCTGTTGTCCCCGTGTCTCGTTGTGCAGAGCAGATAGAGTTAATTAACTGCATGTTGAGACAATGCGACCGATTCCTTACAGAAATATAATCTAATATGAACTTCTAACTTGGGGACCGTACCTAACGTGATCAATCTATGCCTAATAATATAATAATAATGCCAAATCTATTAATATATAGAAACCTTTATATTTTCTTTGTTTAATTCTAGAACAATCTCTTTATCATATTAATAGTAAAAACTTAGAGCTTATAAAAATAAAGGTTATAAAAGTCGGTTCATTGAAGTACTACAAATCTTTTTTGTGAATGAATTTGTCATTTTAAGTGGGTTCCTAGTTAGAGCCTCTGAATTCCAATATCGTTCGTATGTACTCAACCTAAATTTGTTTTGAGTCTATATTTGCCTGCTTTTTCGACGTTTAAAGGAATAAAATAAATTGAACAGTTCAGGTATGTAGAGTTTGATTTATAACTGCAGATATAAATTAAATTGAATAATAATAAAAAGAAAAACCAAAAATATACTTACGTACCCTTCTTATCTTTCCAGTGTAATAAAAATGCATAACCGATTCATAGACCTAACGCTGAGTGCATCATCATCTTCTTGTGACAAAAATGTAAGTGAATTGATTATTCACGTTTATTCACGTTAATTCTCATTATAACACACTTCTGCACCACTTATATCACACGGAAGGAATTTATTCCTTGGTGGTTAGCAAAATCTGCACACACACTTTGCTTGACCAACATACTATTATATATGATTTTATACCGCATAAGTTATTCCCTTCTCTATATTCCACAAATTAAGGACAGAAAAATATATCCTAAATGTAATTACCTGCATTCTTTTGCGAGACCAGAATCTGGAGCTAAGCAACAACCAGCAGACCGCAATAAGCAAATGCAAAATACAAATGCTGTCTTCCATGAACACCTCACTTGTTTTATATTTTTATTGTAAAACGAAGACCTATCTGCGTGTAATTTAAACCAACAACATCCACGTGCACTTTAGTAATGTATTTTTAGTTACCATTATTATTTTTGGATTATATTTGGATATGATTTGCATATACGCTAACGAGAGAGTACTCTCAGAATCCTTGGTTCTTGTTTATCGAGGCGCAAAGTTTTATTTTTCAACTAGATTTTTTTTAGCTTCACGCCTTCTCCCCTTCTAAAGCGGGGTAGTCACCGAGGATCTAATAGTCGTCGTCCACTTTCCCCTCGAAATCAAGACATTACGTGTTGATTGTTGAAAATTAACGCTACGCTTTGTCTTAGATACCAGAGCGAAAAGATGAAAATTTAAATATAATCAAATCCCGGATGAGAATCAATTTCACAAACTTTGCGTGACAGTGAAATGCTCACTGCGCCACACCTCAAAAATATATTTTTGCATTGACGGAGTTAATAACATGTATTATTTATTCCATTCAATATTTATTTTTTTTCATTTCCAGGAAAAATTAGGAGGACACTTTAAATGGGACAGTATAAAGAAATTTATATACATTGCCTACGCGTTTTCATCGACAAGTTCAAGTTTTGACATCTTTTCAAAACTTTTAGTCGTTCGTGGTATTCATTTATATTATAAAACTAATAATATTTTTTTCTTTGCACATCTTTCAATAGGCTAATAGAACGTGACGTCAATTAATTTCGTTTGCTGTTTCCACTCAATTCAGAGAGCTAAGTGGCGGAATTCAACATCACGCTTTTCTTATACTCGTTCGAAATAAATTATTAGACAGTAAACATTTTCACAAAGTGATTTAAAGTAACTATAATATGTACAGAGCTATACGTTTCTATAAAGTGTTAAATAATGCTCAAAGCTCAATTAATTTAATATTTTTTTTATACTTTACGCTGTATTCCGTATACAACAGTGTAGCCAGAGCGAAACTAATGCTAAGACAATATTTTCCTTACTTTCTGGTCTACTTGTCGGAACTCAACGCCGTGCCATTGCCTCGAAACGAGAGATTATTTCGACGAGAGATATATTTCAATCTTTCGAGTGGGAATCGAGCCTAGAACCAGTTGCGTTTACAGTCGCACTTTGTGCCCCTGCGCGACGACCGGTTTCAGTCGTATAATTTAATTGTAATAATTGTCATAATTTAATTACACAAATTTTACCATTTTACAAATAATAATATAAAGAACTTCAATTTGTGAAAAAAAGTTATTTTTTACGTTTAAACTTTAACACAGCTATGTAAGTGGGTTCAAGTATAGAACAAAAATATAAAGTAAGTGAACATAAAAGAGTAAGTAGTATACTAAAACTCGACTACATTTTTGAAGTATGCTGCAGTCACTATTTGCGCTATATGTGAATGTTTTTATATACACAAAAATATACATAGAAATAAAAGTAGAGGTTATATTTTGTACCAGTTTTATGATGTAGTATTTTCACTTACAACCAGGCAAAATTGAAACTTGGACTCAGAATTTTAATGATTTTTATTAGGGTAATATTTTTTTTGTCTCTTAGACATCCATATCAAATGTTTTCAATAATTGTAGTACTTTTCCCAAGGAAAACTTCGTTCCCCTAAATATGTTTTTCGGATATATTATAAATGTAAAGAATTGTATTTGTGTATATAATACGGACGATTTATTTGTAACTAGCGCCCGCTCGCGGCTTCGCCGCGTGATCTATTTCGTTATATTGCAACCCTCGGGGGCGTATTTTTAAAAAATAAAGTAGCCTATGTTTAAGCTTAGATTATCAACTATATTTATTCCAAAAATCATTACAATTGGTCAAGCGGTTTAGATTTTTCATATAAACTTTCATCCCCTATTTCAACCCCTTAGAGGTTGATTTTTGAAAAAAATAAGTAGCCTATGTTAGACCCAGTCACTTTTACTACTTTAATTCTAAATTTCATCTAAATCGGCCCGGTAGATTCGCCGTGAAAGCGTGACAGACAAACACACAGATTTTCGCATTTATAATATAAGTATGGATAATGTATATAAAAGTAAGGAAAATTTATCATTATAAGCAAATACAATGTATTATTCATTTTCAGCTCATTTATTCGAGTATATTTTATATGCAATTTTTATTGGCGTAAGTTATATGTTCATGGATTTTTTTATAAAGCAGTACGTTAGAAAGTTGGATACAAATGAAACACTCAATCCTTTGATGAGGGGTATCTCGTTCGGGATACTCCTACAAACTGCTCTTTGGGCGATATTGGTAAGTATGTGCTAAATGAATATCTATAAAAGTTCGTAAAATTATTATTTATTTACTTGTTATTTATTTTAATTTTATCATCATCAGACTTATTTCTTTCAATTTCAATCTGGTATATAATCCAATATTTACATTCTAGAGTTGCTTTTAATTTTAAATACATATAACTAGTAATGCACTTTTAATTTGGACAGTATCAATCATTAGAAAACTTTTACTATACAAATTCACACTAGTAATTTTAATTTGTCAACGCTTAACAAAATATTTCTTTCATAAATATTTTAAAGTGAAATACTATATTTCTGTCGGTAATTCTGAGTTTTAATTGCTTAAATATAGTGTTACTCTTAAAAACTTTTTCAGGCTCAATATTGTTTATTCTCTTCCTCAACTAACATTTTACTTTTATTTAGCAAATTCAATGCCATTTTACGGCTTTCCAACAGTAAATTGGCAAATCGTAAGCCTCTTACAGTGCACGTGTATTTTAGATTTATTCATGTAACGCTATATTTGTTATTGTTAGGGTACCTAAATATATTTTTGTGGATAAAATTGTTTATATTCATTTATGAAAATAAAGATATACTAAGTACATAGAAATTGGAATTTTATAAGATTATAAAATATCATTTTTCATAGTAAGTACATGAAATAGATACATAGACATGAGTATGTTATATTAATTTATAAAAACTTCTAACAGTAAATTTAATTATTTTATACCGATTTTCTTTAACGTCTTTCGACAGCGGGCAATCTGCCGAGTAACACTTTTTAAAAATATATTATATTCAACATACTAAACGAGATTTTTCACCTTTACGCCGCTGATTACTGTACTGGAGTTGATGAAGCGAAACTAAGGAATCCAATCCTACATTCAAATTACCAGATCAGGAAAATAGAAATAGTTTCACCCACGTCTACAATCTGGGTGATATTCATTGACACGACATAATGACATTTGATAATAACGTGGCTTGTCTGCAACAAAACCATTCAATTGTATCTCGGTTCCTAGTAAAGTTGTCGAATAATTAACCTACAGTTAAGGCGCTTACCCGTTGCTCTATCAATATATTCGATGACAGTGTATAACAACATTTTACAAATAGAGTAGGTGCATGTATGTACCTATTTCTATTAGAAACCTTTAACATTTATTAAATGTTATTTTAGCGGCAAGTTCACGCCCACGTTTTTTTGACCATAGAGAGGAATCGATAATTATAATTTACGTGATTGGATGAAAAAGATATTTTGTAAACAGTATTATACCAATATTTATTATTCGTATTCATATTTATTCACATTGAAACATTTTTTCAACGTTATTTATTATTTTATCTATATTGACTATACTTCGTTCTAGTACGCTAGTGACCTGGCAGATTCAATACGATTTTTCATAGCCAGTATGAACAAAACGCCTTCTTGGTCAAAATGTCAAAAGGTCACCAAAAATGTTACATGTACAAGCCCTCAGGACATAATGTTGCATTGTCGTGACAAAATAATACTCAATTTAAACAGTACTTCCGCTCATTTGCATTATGTGTGAGTTATTTATTATTAATACGTCATTCGATACATTATATATCAATATCAATCAAGTCAATGAAGTCATTACTCAAAATACGTAGGTGCATACATATGCACTTTAAATAATCAATGAAAGGGTGTTATAATGAAGTCCAAGGTCCAAATCTTTTTATTGTAAGCTTTTTCTTGCCAGATTATAAAGTCAATACTTTATTATAAAGCAAAATTAAGATCGAGATTATATTTCATGTATAGCAACAGAGTATGGGAGAAATGACATACTTCTTTTTCACTACACAATCATGGGGGAAAAAATGCATGAAGCTGCAATGCATGAAGATACAAGAAGACTGAATAAATACGACGACCGTTTTAATTAGCTGTATTTAGTTGTGAAACTCGTTCATAATACTTTTTACAACAAAATAACCATTTCATTTCACCTAGTGATTTGTAATTTTTGCCCTTAGGAAAATGTTTTCCACCTATGACAGAAACAGTATGTCCATGAGACTTTTTGTAATTGGCACAGTTTGGATTTGCAATTTTTTTATAGCAACTATGGCGGATAAAGCACTTTTAAAGGTATTCAACCATTTTTATTTTATTCGGCCAATTGTTGTTATTGTTTTTTTTAATTGTATAGAAACAATTTATATACCTAATATTTGAAATAATACTTGAAATATTGTGTATGTTGAATTTCTGTTCTTAAAAAGTGTATATTTCACAACTAAAAGAACCTTCAAATACACAAGGAAATGAAAAATATTCTATAAATAATTTTTTTCGAATTAAAGTCAAAAAGGTAATCTGTATTCAAATTTTATTATTTCAGCTTTTCAAGTTCTCCTTTTTGTGGGGAATATTTTCGACCGCTTTCATATTAATCTTTTTAATATTTACCAATGACTTTACAAGTAAAGCGTTCTATGAATTGATGGATATACGAGATTTTTTTCACGTAAGTTAGTTTTATATTTGTTTTCTACTTTCAAATTTGTGTTTTATTTTTATTTATTGTTTTATTTATATGGTCAGCTATAAATACGTATTTCTCCTTCTAACACTCTTATTAAGAAAATAAATAAACAATGGACTTTGAACAATAATGTCTAAAAAGTATAAACTTACGTGACGCTACATAATATTATTCCAATGAATATAAAGACAAGATAAGACACGAGACATCCTATTTGTGCATCCTTTGTATCAAAGATATACAATATATATATATATATATATATATATATATATATATATATATATATATATATATATATATATATATATATATATATATATATTGTGGCGTCGTTGACAGCGACATGGTTATGGGTTCGGTTTTATTGATGGATGATTTTGTTTTTTTTTTTTTTTTTTTTAGCTTCACCCCTTGCTGGGTGGTAGTCAAGAAAACGGAGCGCCATACGCTACGGTCCCTGCATACTTCTTTCGCCTCGTCCACAGTCATCAACCTCTTCATACACGCCCCCCGGGGGGCCCTCATGCTTTTTACGTGACCTTCCTCCAGTATCATCGATACTGCGTTTTCGAAGGTCAACCGAGGTCTCCCCCTGCCTCTCTTACCACTCACCTTTGCTTCATAAATCTTTCTTACCATTCTTCCATCACTCATCCTCTCGACGTGCCCAAATCACCTGAGCACGCCCTTCTTCATTCTTACCATGACGTTCTCGCTAATACCTGCCATTCTGTGTATCTCTTCATTGCATATTCGGTCAGCTAAGCTGACTCCGCACATCTTTCGAAGAGATCTCATCTCCACAGCATTCATCTTTCTTTCATTCTTCTTCTGCAATACCCACGTTTCGCTGCCGTATAGCAGCGTCGGTACCAGCACTGTACCTAAGACCTCGGGTACCTAAGACAAAATAAGATGTTTAGTTCCGCTATCTTAACGCAATGACTCGATTTCTGGCTGAAAGTGGAGAACGGAGTGTCGTTATCCCTGACAACCATATAAGACAGTAACCAGTAGGATAACTTTGCTGCTGTTTTATAATGCTGCTACGCTGCTGTTTTATATATTTATAGTTGTCGTCTCCCTCACAGTTCATTTATTTCGCTTATAATATAATAGGATTCAGTAAGCCAATACGAAGTATTATGAAAATAAAATATATTACTAATTATCTCAACAATGAATTGTTAACATGTGGCGTCTCAAAATTACAAACGGTTGAAAGCCTACAAAGTAACATACAGCTGGCAAGTTGTATGCAACTGTCAAGAAGTGTTTTGTTAAGGCAAATTTTATTATTCATGAATTTACTTACGTCTTTCCTATAATTGTAATATCAGATTAAGTCTTTGCATATGTAATGTTGCGGTATATCTAATAATAGAGTTATTCAGAATGGACATATAAAATTATGTACTAGTATGTAGCAGACAACAATGCATAATATGAGCTTTAGCAAAGTGGAATCAAAGAGTACTGACACAATATTAACATAATATGCATGATAATGCAAATGCAGAACCTTGCACATTCAAGTGCATATATGAGAACAAGCTTATTCATATAAAATGTACGTAGGTGTTTTTGAATACTCTATTATAAACCGATCTCTCTTAAATCCGTCTTAAGAATAAGTATTTTACACTTATTTTCCTTTCATAACGTAAATAACAATTTTATTCTACAATGGCCTAGTTTTCATCTTCTGTAGCACTGTAAAAGCTGCTGTGTGGTTAAAAGCTTGCATCACAACTTTGATATAACGTGACTCAATGTAATTACGAAAACCTGATAATATTACGAGTATTTTGGTCTCAGAGGTTCAGAAAGCTTATGGTGCGATCATTTATCGTACTTAAGTGCTTTTGAAGTATATTTTAGTGTCTATGTGTATACAAAACTGATTTTAAATGTGCAGCATAATACACATATTAATATACGAGTAAAAAATGTAAACATGTAAAAAGAAGCCAAGAATAATATTAAAAATATACACATATATTGACTAAGTAAATATTTAATGTCAAGGTTCAACGCAGTGAGACAGCGCCTGGCTGTAAATACGAATAGTGGTGAATTCGACTACCACTTGCAAAAATAATTATAACTAAATGACATAGTAGTTGAATTCTGCCACACGCAATGTCTCGGTGGAAAGCGGATAGCAAAATGTCTCATCACTGGGTTCTCTCGGACTATTCTACCATACAGGAGAAACCGTTAACAATCATAGAAACTAAAATTATCTTTGTTTATTCTTGACTCACCTTTGGATAAGTTACCTTTCTTGATCTCTATGCTATAAGTGAACTTCTGGTTTTATATTGTTAGATTACACTACTCGCCCAAAAATTAGTCTTATTAATAAACACTAGTCAAATCTTTATCTTATATTTTTTATTTACTTATAAATAAATAAAGTTTTACAAAGCAGATTGTGTTTTTGTCGATACAATCGTTGATAAGAACCGTTTGGCCTATATAAAATTTGGAATTCTAGTTATTATAAAGAATTTTAATATATAATTTAAAACAAAATTCCGTATTTTGTGTTCTGAAGTTAAAATGACTTTTAAATTATTAAGAGATCAATAGAGGTTCTAAGAGGCCACTTGACTGGACGTGTTGAGATTATAACGAGTAATTCATTGATAAAGAAAATTGTGCTACTAATTTCCCAAGCTACCGTTATTTAATTTTTAAAAGAATTTTCACTCTTATACAAGTAAATAGTGGGGTAGTCAGAGAGTTACTAGCGTCAAGATGCTCCGGCCTCCGCTTTACGCCCAAAATCGAGACAAAGCGTTTTAAGTGGCGGAGCTCAACGCCGCTCTTTATCTATGGTGCCAGAGTGAAGGAAAATCAATTAAATTAAATAAATCTTTATATCAGCCCTTAGATCCCTATAAAAAATATACAATTATAATTAAAATATAAAAATAAGGCAATGAGATCTTTTTTTTATAACATTTATTATCTAAATGTTATAAAAAACTGACAAAGAATTATAAGCTACTTATGATTCTTTAAGCGATGTTGTGATAGCCAATGTTTAAGGAAAGCCACATTCAAGTATCGAATCGTCACTTGAAGAATCTCATTCTTGCTTTCGCGCAATCGAGCCCAGAACGAGGCAATTCTAAAACGAATTACAGCGAAAAAATCCGGTATACCCGCAGACGCGAAAATGCTTGACGCACTGTAGAAATCTAGAAATGAAAATTTAAATATAATCTTTATTCCTAATGGGAACCGAACCCATTGCGGTTACAGTCACTCGCTGTCACACTGTGCTACGATCGCCTTCTTAAAGTAAAAGGGTTAGGTGAAATATTTTGGCACCTAACAATAATCGTTTTAGAAAATAACACTGAATAGAGAACAGCTTTATTTGCCCAACGACCAAAACTGGGACTGGGACGTCAAGACTGGATTACGATATTTTTAAATCATAATAATGAAGTTGTGTTCTGCTAAACATTTTTTTGTGAATCAATCACTTAAATTGCATATTTTAATTAATTTAAAAGCATTTTATTCTTCTACGCCAAGTTCAACGAAAGTGAAACGCAAGTCGCAGACAGAAAGAATATGGAGTTTTCATTTAACCTTCTCTAACGTATTTCCAAGGTAGACTGCGCTTTAAGACTTAAAGACTTAATTACTGGAAAATGTTGTTGCTGGTATTAAAAGGATTTGCAGTTTTTATTTCTTTTCATGTTGCGCTTGTTAAGTAGGATTTCGATGTTAGGTATTTACAGTTTTCATTATAAGTGTCTAACATATACACAATTATACACATGAGTAATTAAATATTCTTCTTCATAATATTAATTATACATTTATCAGTTTAGTCCATTTCAACGTTATAGACGATAAGACTACAGAAACATTTTATGTAAAAGATGTGACTTTCAAAAGTAATGTGCAACTCTATTCTAATAAAAATTTAAAAATGTTTAATTTATTTCTAGTTTCTTTGAGAAAGAAAGACAATGCAGTTGAGGCGAGCTTAACTTTACTTTTGCCTTGTCCTTTGCCCTTCAAGATACTTTTTATACTGAATTATTATTTCTTACAAAACGTTCGCTTCCGTTCTTATGAATATTTCAGTCGATGTTTGACAAAACTATCCATTGTCGTGTTCTCTATTCCTCCGCTTTCAGCTGTTTTTAAAATGTTTTTCATTTTTAAGTGACAATTTTCTCGCGACAAGTCTAGGGTTAATATTGAGCGACTACTGAGCTACTATTTACCAAAGTTCAAAGTTATTGCACAAGAAACTGAGTTTGAATTGTTTATTAACACTCTTCATTGCACATTTTATATTTCTAAATGTTAGCCAATTTTTATAACCTTTAACCGGTTTCTATAAAATAATATAAATACTAGTATTATATTTGAAAAGTTATATTAATTTGATCTTTAAAATACATATAGCATTTTGTAGATTAAATAAGTTTTTTTGAAGTAGGTATACCAAAGTGTATTAATATTAAATAGTTTAACTTCCTATCAAATGTAAAAGGGTTTATGTATAGACTATCTTGAACGGTTTTTTACCCATTACGTGACTGAAATATTGCCAAAGTACATGCAGGTTTTTGATTTTTATTCAGTGCGTGCGCGAATGATTAAATGTCAAGTATCAAAGTTAAAAACCGCTTTAGTATAACTTTTCTATCGCAACTGGCAAGAAGTTGGCTATAAAACTGACCGGTGATGTATCGTGACCCCAAAGTACGTGCATGATACATCCGTACAACTTGTTATTTAAACTATTTTTTGTTATAGAGTATTTATTTTACTTTGTAATATAAAAATATCGCAGTATTCTGAGATCAGACGATTGTATAATTTTCTGATATGTGTTTTTCTTGCAGGTTAACAGCTTTAATTTAATAACAGACCCGTTTGGTGTTGGACTAATCGGTGCTTACGATTTTGGAACAATGAATCCTTTCACAATGGTGGATAATGCAATTCTTATATTTACAATAATATTTATATGCACTGCTTTTATTCGTTCCTTAATAGTGCAAGTACTATATCAGAGTATGAAAAATTGTGTGTATATCTATTTAGTAGACAAACCGCACTATTTATTATTTGCAATTTTGCCACTAAGCACTGAATTCGTGGAAGTTAAAAAAATTTTTGTTCTCTACTTTTATTCCTACTTGTCCGTGGCGTTGGTGGCCTGTTTGGTAAGTTTAGTTTATAAACATGATTTTTGTAGTGTGGCTATAATGACAATTTGTTTTCTTTTAACGGAACGGAACTAAACTTTGCTTAATGAGAACTCAAATATATGAATGATTTATATGTAATCAAAATATCGCTTTTCCGGTCAGACACAGATCAATATAGATATATCGGACTTATTAATTAATTTTATTACTAATTAAATTGAAGTGGAGTATTTAAAGTGGAGGACGGAGCTACAAATAGCTACGTGGAATGTAAGAGGAGGGATGAAACAGAAGATGAATGAATTACTAGATGTGATGGATGATAGAGATCAGGATGCGATCTGTTTGACTGAGACCAAGAGAAAGGGCAGTAACACTACCGATCTGCCGGGCAGTCGCATCGCTCTCTATCGGGCCGGCGTACCAGAGAGTGATCGCGGATGTCAGGCGGTAGGTGTGTCGTTGTCCTCTCGATTAGTGTGTGTAATGGTGGAACACAAGGCGATCAACCCGAGGCTCCTTTGGGTTCGCTTTAAGCTGGGGATAACAAGATTTTTCTTGTTAGCGGCCTATGTGCCAATATCCTCAGCTCTATCAGGCGAGCTAGAGGAGTTCTGGGAGAGTGTCAGGAAAGTTCTAGGTAGGTAGGTAGCTGGAAGCTTCAAGATCCACCCATTACAGAGGAATATAAAGAAAGGGTTTCCAAGAAGCTAGACAGAAGGGTTTCCAAGAAGCTAGACTTGCGAAATAGGAAATGAGTGTTTAGAAGTATGCTGGCAGAATCTCAGGAATAGTATGACTGAAGCAGCAACAGATATGTGTGGTACTGCGAAAAGAGGCTTTAGTAAAAAGCGCGATAAATGGTGGGATGATGAAGTGAAGGATGCCGTAGAAAGAAAGAAAAAATCATGGCGGGATTATAAGGCCTCTGGTAAGAATTAAAGTACGTAGAAAGTACGGTTTTTCAAGAAGAAAGAGTATACGTTGCAAATACACCAAACGAAAGTACTGATTAAGGCGAAGCGTGAAAAGTCGAAAAATAAAAGAGATGAAAGGTTGACGAACAATTTCCTGGAAAACACAAAACTCTGGAGAGAAATTTATGATTCTCGGGGTTCTTCGTCAACCGGCAGAATGAAAGGGGTGCCTTCGAAGGACGGTGAAATATTAACTGAACCAACACCCGTTTTGCAAAGGTGGGTGGAATTCTACAAGGAGATGTATGAATGTGATAACGTCTCTGTCTCAAGTAACAGCGATATGCTGAGCCTTGATGTAGCAGACGGCGAAATCAGTATAAAAGAAGTAAAGAATTCCATAAGAAGCTTGGAATGTGGTAAGTCAGCGGGAGCAGATGCAGTTACTGCTGAGATAATCAAATATGGTGGGCCGCGCGTATTGGACCTGTTGTTTCATCTGGTCAATTTGTGCTGGAAGAAGTGGGAGGTCCCAGATGATTGGCGAGGCGCAGTCATCTTGCCTTTGTATAAAGGCAAAGGTTCACAGATAGACTGAACAGTCTATAGGGTTAGCTTGAACAAGCTATAGGGCTAGCAGTTTGATTAGCTCGGGTAGTAAATTTTTTTCGAGAAGAATGCGAGAGAGATGCTGAAATGCTGTTGTGGGAGGCCCAAGGAGGCTTTAGACCTGGAAGAGGGTGTATGGACCAGATCTTCTCCCTGCGCATAATCGCAGAAAATTTTTTGGCTGTATACCGAAAAGTTTTCTGTGCTATTGTGGATTTGTAGAAGGCATTTGATAGAGTTGTGCGAAAGAAGTTATGGGAGATACTGCCTCGGTACAACGTGAACGGACCGTTGTTGCAGGCTGTAAAGTCTCTTTAACGAGATCACTCAGCCTGTATACGCGTAGGAGCTGGCATGTGAACTCGGTTTGATATTCAATCGGGAGTCAAACAGGGTTGTGCCATGTCAGCTTGGCTATTCAATTTGTACTTGGATAGTTGTCTTCAAGGAGTGAAACAACGTGATATGGGAGTGTAAGTGGGTGACTTGAAGGTAAACTGCCGGTTGTACGCAGATGATACAGTGCTTATTGCAGAATGCGAGTTGCAGGCATTGGTCACCATCCTGAAAAACTGAATAGTAAGAAACATATATGAAGCAAAGGTGAGTGGTAAAAGAGGCAGGAGGAGACCTTCGAAAACAGAGTATCGACGATGCTGGAGGAAGGTCACGTAAAAAGCATGAGGATCCCTCGGAAGGCGTGTATGAAGAGGTTGATGACAGTGGACGAGGCGAAAGAAGTATGCAGGGGCCGTAAGCGTTTGGCGCTCCGTTGTCTCGGACTACGCCGCAAGGGATACAGCGTGAAGCTAAAAATAAAATATTAAAGTAATTTTATTATACTTAATTAAATTTATTATTACTTAGAAATGAAAATATCTGGCTTGCTTTCTATAAGAGAGAGAGAGAGAGAGACAGACAGAGAATCATGCGCACGTCGCACAGCTTTCAATAGCTTACTATAACAAAAAGTGTCGTAACAACTTTTCGTGAGATTTTTTCCGTCTAGCTCCTTCTCACAACGCGCGACAAGGAACTTCGTTCCAATAAACATGTTAAAATTATAACAATCACACAATAGAAATTTACTAGTAGTAGTTATACCTTGGTCCTTTGAAAAATATTACTCTTAAAATGTACCTCAAAACACTCAATTACATTTGATGTTCTCCCGTCCAAATTGTTATACTGACGTGAAAAATGGTAAATTGTTTCATACTTAATACTCGTTAATTAAATAAACCGTCAAGTCCTTTGTGGCGAAGTGGGTCAGTATCTGACTGTCAACGCGAGGGTTCGATTCTCACTCGGGGGAATGATTATTTATTATATACATTTCTTCGTTCTGGTAGCAAGAAAGCAGGGCTTTGTGTTCTGTCACATAACAAACGATGTCTCAATTCTAGTCGAAAAGTGGAGATCAGATTATTTTGACACTATGTCTCTCGCATCTGGGGTAAATTTTATTGTTATAATGAATATAAACACAATTGACTAATTTCAGGCCATGTTCACTGCAACAACATCTCGAATTTTACATAGTGAATATCAATTTGTGAAAAACATTTACATTGTCGGACTGCTATGTTTTTTGGGATTTGTATTATCAATGCCCCTGCTAGACGTAAGTGACGATTGTATTTTTGTTTAAGTTTTCAAGACATCATTTATAATTTAATTAATAAATAGCGTTCATAATACTTAAAGTCAAGCTTATTTTTCTAGGTCCAGTAATTAGTTCAATACCATAATAAATAACGAAGTTATTTATTAGACGTTGAACTCACATTGTAAGTTCTTGTATAATAATTTTAGTTCAACTGTTAAAATGCAGCTTCATGTTTTTTTCAGCAATGCTGGATAGTTATAGGGAATTTTGTGTCTATACACTCTGTTCTCCATTTTCCGCCCGAAATTGTCATTTCCTACCGAAATCTAGCCATTGGGTACTGAGTGATGAATATAATATATTCATTCCCCCGGGTGGGAATCAAAGTCACAACAATCGTGTTTATAGTCCAACTGCACACCACGACGACCTCAACTAGGTTCAACTACTCTTAGTCGTTTTTATTCTACCTAGCGGGCGAAGTTGCTAGCAATAAATAGTGAATAAATATTTAAGGTCTATCTTAGTATTTGGCATAATGTTTACTGTTTACTGAAGCGTGATTGTACCAAACCGACCAGTCCATAATAACCTCGGAATACGTAATGGGATATTACTATGTGCTCTGATTCCAACTTTACATAATAATTTAAGCCTTGATCTGGTACAAAATACATATTTGTTACTATGTGAATAATTTAAATTTTAAGGTCTTTGAATTGTCGTCTTTCAAATCCAAAAGATTAATAAGTACACAAAATTATCTTAGAATATTTTTAAAAGTATACTAAGGTCAGTAAGCATAGTTGCTGCCTCATATGTCTGTATTCCTTGTATGAAAAGACTTTCGCATGAATGAACAGCGTCTCTAATATCACACTGAAAATACTCTTTAACTTAAGAAGTAATTGAGGTAATATAGTAAGAGTACTATCTACATTCACTGCTTTTTAAATAAATTATACAAAATAACATTTATAAAATGAAAAGATATGTAAAGAGTATTGTATTACATTTTTGTATTAAAACCTGGAATTAAATTTTTTTCTTGTTCAAAGACAAAAATATGACTTTAAATTTTTTTCTTGTTCAAAGACAAAAATACGAGCTTTAGAAGAAATCAGCTGATAATTAAACATTAATCTTGAAAAATTCATGACATACGTTAACTTGCGTAAAACAAGATCACCTACCGGCGTAACTGAAATTCAAAATTCTATTCATAAAGCCCGCTTTTAATCCATTTACATCAACAAAACCCGATATTTTGCTCGTTTTCGTTCGTTGCTAACAACGTGTCGGAAATTTCTACTTCAATTTCTTTTTTATTTAGACTGACCAGATTTAACGTAAGTACGCGATATATATTTTCGGATTCAATTAAATACATTTTAGATAGCTTAACATTTGTATTGTTTCATTATTTTTGTAAAACTACCGGCCTGCTCGCGGCTTCGCCCACGTGAACTATGCAACTACATTTATATTTTTCATATATAATTTCAACATCTATTGTCTAGCCGATTAAAGGGCTGTTTTAAGTGTTGGTTTTTACAAAACGTAGCCTATATTTGACCCTGGGCTTTTAATTATTTTCATTTTGAAGTACATAGAATGCGGCCGAAACGAACAGACAGGTCGCTCTTATCTAAAATGGATTAGTAAATTAAATAATATATTAATGTTTCTTTATTTATAGTTTTCTTCCCATACAAAAATGGGTTTGCTCTACGGTTTAAATACCTGCACTCTCTGCCTTGGAGCTTCGAAGGTGGTGATCGTTATGTGGATCTATGGTGTGCAAAAATTCTCTACTGACATTCATTTTTGGTTGGGATTCAAGCCTACACAATTTTGGAAGTACATTTGGACAATGCTACCCGTTTATCTATTGGTAAGCGCCACTCTAATAGGAAGGATGCACTATCCTGAGTACCATTAATATTCATGTTAACGTCAAGGACTATTCAAATACTCAATTCCGGCGTTGGAAATTTCTCTGTTCGCTGAATACTTATTTCTGACTACGAAGAATATATCTGTAGGCGGGTATTACAGTACTCTTGCCGTTTAGAATTGAGATTTGAAATAAATGTGAAATGTTCAACGTAAACTAGTATACCATTTATTTGCATAATTTTGTAGTGACAAGGTTGTTTTATATTTACAAGGATTAAAATTTTGAACTCTCTATTTATAGTTACGATAAAAAGTGTTATAATAAAAAAAACAAGTGAATAATCAGAGAGAACCAAGTGTGAAAACATTCTATTCTACACGTTTCATTCGAATCAAGACTGTTGTGTGTTAAGTGGCGGAACACAACGCTGCACTTGTTTCAGGTGCCAAATCGAAGAATGAAAATAATATATTATCGTTACCCGAGTGACAATCGAACCCGCAACCACTGTGTTGATTATCAAACATGCCACGATTGCCTCTAAATGATATAGAATTTTATTTAATTTCGTTGAGTTTATTCATTGTTTTTTAAATTACATTTTAGTGTTAAAAGTGGTAATGACAACAGGTAACTTCCTTTTTTCTTTTCAAATAAATATATCAACACTCACTAATATTCTTTTCTAGTTCTATTATAAGAAATGCGTACAATAATATTAGTGAAGTAAAATGTCAGTCTGTGAGTCAGTTTTTACTTATAAATATCATATAAAACTATATTTTTTATGCTTTCATGTTAATATAGTACATTAATTTATTATCGTATTTCCTTTACTTGTGGCAATGTTAATATACAAATTAAAGCAATTAATATGTTTCAATGGTTATTACGTTTGACATTTACAATGATATGAAATCAAATATTTTAGCATATTTTTTAATTATAGATTTTGTATAATTTATAAGAGCACTTAGTCGTCATATGTCATGTAAGTATGTTATACTCATTGAATAACAACTCATTATTGTACGTATCAAATGAAAAGTTATTTAAATGTATGCTAAAAAAAGCACCGCTATATTTTCATTCGGTATTATATTCCCGTAGGAAGTTGTAGTGAAATAAATTACTCGAACAATTCTTTACTATCTACCTACCTACCTGCTGCTACTTGTGGCTGCCAGTAATATTTTCTTTTCTGAATATTAATTACATTTTTTATTATTTGAGGCCGTCGAGACGTGTTTATTTTAAAAAGTGATAGAAAGACTTGTTCTCCCAGAAAGACCTTTAGAAAGACGTCTTGACACTAGTTTTTCATCAAATAATTGTAATTGAACCATCAACTGACAAGCAAGAAAAAGACTAATATTTAAAAACATGAAACTGTATTTTTTACCCGCGATGGAACAGCGACTGTATATGTGTTTGGGGTGAGAGGTTGTTTGTTTGTTTGTTTGTATGTTTGTGCAAATTACTATGTCAATTATTTCCAAAACTATAAGTCCGATTTTGATACGGTTTTCTATGATAGGTTAAGGTTCTATTGGCGTATGTTAGATATGTCTTATTGCCTTAACTCACCAGGGGGCGCTGCAGTAAGCATTTTACGTGGAAACGAATGTTTTCAATTATCTCAAAAAGTAGTAGTCTGATTTCGATAGATTTTCAGTGATAGATTCAGGTTTAATTGATGGATGTTCTTAGATATGTTTTATCGTGTCAAACCACCAGGGGGCGCTGCAGTAAACATTTGTTTGTAATATTTAATGCAAAACCACAACTACTAGTCCGATTGGGCAGAGTTTTTAGTCACCACAACATTTAATTATGCAAAGCTAAAACTACAAGTCCGATTTGGATGCAGTTACCAAAGATAGGATCAGGCTTAATTAGCGCTTGTTCTCGTATATGTGTCTTGGTGACACCTCACCTGGGGGCGCTGCAGTAAGCATTTGCTTTTATTCTTGTGTGAAACCTATTTAGATGCGGTTTTCTGTGATAGGTTCTGGTTTAATTGCTGCGTGTTTTTATATGCCATATCACGAACTACCACTGGGTACTCCAGTATAAATTAGTTTGTTCAAAATCAAAACTACTAGTAGGCTTTGTGATCTTCACTGATTTGGTTAGACTTAAGTTTCGTGGAAATGTTACGGTGACAATCTGCCAAGCGCTGCAATAAGCATTTGATAACCAGCTAGCATTTGGTTTATAACTTCTTTTGGATTTGCATGAAGATTAATATAAAGTATTTCGATATTATGTAATAATATATAATGTATATCTATTCACTTTAAAAAGTTTAAAATAAAAAGCAAAATAAAAAATTCTGAAAAAACCCACGACGGTTTAATTGTAATTGAAAAAGAATAAAATAACTATAAATCTAAAGAATATATGTAACGAGATGATGGGGACGACTTCGTCGGGGGCTGCCAGTTGCAACCTCTATTTTAAATATAGTAGCTAACAGAATAGATATCGTTTTAAAGTCTTTAAAAAACAGTTATCAAAATTGTAAATTCATATTAATATTTAATTTTTTTGCCAAACCTGTTTTAACAGGAAGAAAACCTATGAGAAGGTTTGTGCAAACTTAAAGTAATGACAGCCCCCGACGAAGTCGTCCCCATCATCTCGTTACATATATTCTTTTAGGCGGGGGATTTATAGTTATTTTATCCTTTTTCAACTACAATTAAACCGTTGTGGGTTTTTTCAAAATTTTTAATTTTGCTTTTTTTCTAATAAGAATACTACAGTACTAGTAATAACTAGTACTAGTAGTAGCAGTTTTTACAAAAATTCGTATTATTTTTTAATAATAACAGTCTTCTTTATATTAAAATATTGTCATTAAATTATTTCAAGATAAATTTAGCCAAGATATTGAGGATGAGTGGCCAGTCGTGGCGCAGTGGCACAAGCGTGTGACTGTAAACGACTGGTTGCGGGTTCGATTCCCACTCGAGGAGTGGAAATATTTAATATTTCCATTTTCTTCACTTTTCTTCTAGTGCCGAGGTAAAGCGCGGCGTTAAGTTCCGCCACCTAACACGCAATGCCTCCGAATCCGGCGGAAAGTGGGGAACGGAGTGTCTTAACACTAGGTTCCCTCTGCCTACCCTGCTGTGTGCGGGATACAGCGTGAAGCTGAAAAAAGAAAATATTGAGGAGAATATCTTGAGAATTAATTTCTGGTTTGACTTCACAACAAATTCAAAGTTGACATTGTTATAAATTTATCTAAAGTATTAGATCGGATAATTCCTTTTATAATTATGCAGTTGTGCGCTGAGAGCGAGCGCGTAACTTTGACCTTAACACTGAGTTGCGTCTGATCGATACTATCGTGTAATTGTATATGTACCTATGTATGAGGTTTGTACGTTTCTAGGAACTGCCGATGTTATCGACATGCAGGTGAATGACGGTGAATTTGTGACATTTAATATTATGTAACACTTTTGTTTATTTATTTGTTATGTACGTTAATGTAGTATATATAGCTTGATTTTTTTTTAATTTTTACACATTTGCTTCTTTTTAAAGAGGAAAGCACAATACATAAAGTATAAATTATTTCAAGATACATTTTGTCAAGATAGGAAAGGCAATATTTATAATAGTTTACTAAAGAGTTAGAACTCTCTAATTTTTTTAAGAACAGAGTACACTATTACCTAGAGATAGCTTCCGTGTATCTGTGAAATATTATGCGTTAATAAGCGCTTAGTCAAACGAATTAAGGAAACTTAAAACCAGTAAACATGTAGAGTAGAGATCGTATTTTAACTGTCACAAGAACAACCGGAACCTTCCTTTATCGTTTATTTACGTTCCAAATTATTTATTTATACTTTATACTAACTTACAACGAAAAAAACATTCAAGACCCGTATACTTCATAAATAAACGACAGAAAAATTGAAGCACCATTTTAAAGTTCACCAGTTGTTCTACTATAAATATAGTTGTTTTATACATATATTTTACTTCAATATTCGTTACTACGAATTCGTTGTTTGCATGATAACAGTGTAGTGACCTTCACCTTCTGTATCATATTGTATACAATATACACGTGAAATTTGCGGCTTGTAAATATTATTGCTCGGGGATAACATTTCAGTTTCTGTATTAATTATATTTTACAATAATTACGTACAAGGTAAATACAATTTGCAACAAATTTTATGAAAATATTACGATGATTAATTTTTTATTGCTATCTTATTATGTACCTGTAGTGTAAATGTATTCGAACAGTGAAACCAACAAAATTGCATCGGAATTGGACTGTCCTTCCTAGATAGAACTTATATGTTACTTACTAAGAAATTGGAAGATACGCAAAAAAACAATGTAATACACTCCAACCTTAATTTCAGACATTTTAGTGTTATTGAGTATTTGCTAACCAAATTCAGTATCGCGTTGGTCGAAAAATATATTATATATACACGTATTCTTTTCAAAATGTATTATTTTAAAATTTAACTAAGAAATTCTTTTACGTCAAAAAAATAATTTAGATTTTCTTACTGTCACGATGTTGGGTAGTAAAAACTAGTATTGGATAGTTATGGGTTCGATTCTCACACGATAGACAAGACAAGACAAGTCACGGCGATGAGATTTGCCACTCAACACGCTATGTTTCAATTTAGGGCGGAATTTGGTGAACGGTTCTCTCGGACGGACTATCCCACTATGCGTGAAAAAGCTTAAAATTGCTTTTAAAGAGGAACTTTTAAAGAAAGGTTTCATGCTTTAATATTTACCTATTATGAATATTGAACAAGTAATAAATATTATTTTACGACATTTTACGGAAATAAGCTTATTTTTTAATAGATTAATTAGTAGACCATAAATAGTAATAGACTTATTAAATAGGTAAATTATTACATCAATCGTCAGACTTTTGTGTAAATATTCATCTGGTTGTTACCTTATATAAAATTTTAGAAAATAAAAATAAATGATGCAGATGTACTTAAATTACTACTATAGAGACGAACTACCTGAATTATAGTTTGTATCAAAATATTTAATAGAAGTAGGTATATATAAAAACATATAAACCTCAATTTATTCATTTCCTTGTTTCCAGGTTTTAGTATGCAGTAAAATTGTGAATATTGCCACTTTAAGAGAGAAAAAGCCTGCGGCCAAGTGGTGGATAGCCTTTACATTGTTTATTGTAGTAATATCTCAAATTAGAGTTTTAATAAAATATTTTTTAAAAAATGTAAGTAGTACACATAAATTCGACAATGAAAATACTAATATTTAATTTTCTATTGTGTATTTACTATTTAAAATGTCAGTTTTCTTGTTAAGTTTTCACCTATAGAAATATATAAAATGACGTATCTGCTTGTAATCTATTATAAATGCGAAAGTAAATCTGACACGCCTTCACGACTAATCTACCGGTTCGAGTTGGATGAAATTTAGAATGAAAGTAGTAAAATATCCAGGGTCAAACATAAGCTACTTATTTTTTCAAAATCCACCTCTAAAGGGTTGAAATAGGGGATGGAAATTTAAATGAAAAATCTTAACCGCTAGACCGATTGTAACGAATTTTGGCATAAATATAGTTGATAATCCAAGATTAAACGTAGGCTACTTTATTATTCAAAAATCCACCCCCGAAGGCTAAAATGTTACGAAAAAGCCGCGCAGTGCACGCGGCGAAGCCGCGAGCGGGCCACTAGTGTTACAATAATCACTTTTTCCTAATTTCATACGTATACACATACTGTACATATTAACATAATAACATTTTTTTACAATTTTTGGTTGTCGGCTAATCTCTGAAATAGACTGATTTTCTCAGGCATTTCATTGAGAGATATTGGATGTAATAAAGAGTAACTTAAGCTACTTTTATTCTGCAATTATAACTGTTTTGTTAAATTCCACGCGACGAACTTATGTGCATAGCTAGTTAAAAGGAAAGGAAAGTAGAGAAACGAGTGTCTTAACACCAGGTTCCCTCTGCCTACCCTGCTGCGTGCGGGATACAGCGTGAAGCTAAAAAAATATTAAGTTGAAGAGTGGTATTAGTATTTAGGGACATAGTATAAAACTGAAAAATTATTCATTGAATTAAATTTAGTTTTTTAAAAGATTTTTGCATTTAACTCCTCCAGTTCTGATCCAACGTAAACTTCGTAACAGGATGTGCATTTTAATGATCCATTTTGTTTTCAGAATATAGCTGGCATTTTTAAAACTCACTTTAAGTATGGACCTCCTGAAGCAGACGACCGTAATAGGAGGAAAAATTTTGACGAGGTTGTGCAAAGTCGACAGTGCAAACATGACTGTTTAGTATTAGACGTAAGTAGATATAACAAAAAAATAAAATAATTTATTATTATTTAGCAAAAAATTGCCGTTTTTCCTGTATTTTACTCAAGTATACGAGATTATTTGTTTAACTCCTAGTAAAAGTGCTTGGAACAATTATACTCGTACGTTGTACGTTATAGTTAAACGTAGGCGTTGTATGTCGTTGTTCGTAACAGTTTTCCTATCTTGATTTAAATTGAATTTGTAATATATAAAACAACCCTAGCGAATGCGGAATATCGATGCTACTACTATTACTAATCAATACTATTAATTATGTAAGTAATAAATTAAGTTAAGTCAAGGGTATTGTAAAATTATGTTTGTTAATAATGGCTATTTGAATTTGAAGTCAAAGGCTAACTATATTTAGGGTTGCCATCTCAAAATCTGTAAACTAAGATAAGTAACGTGAAAACCCCGGATTGAATCGCCCCCCAAAGACCACGGCAATCATAACTATAGTAATACGTGTTTAAAAATATTTTTTTAGTTGTTTAAATAACGTGAATACAAAATGAATCTATTGAAATAGAATTACCCCTGATAGGATTACTCTAGTACTTATTCCATAGGATACTTTTTGTCCAACTTATGTGCTAAAGACGCGATGACGACCTGAAAGTAGTTCCCAGTATAAAAGTATAAATCACTGACATAGTTGAAAGCCTATTTAAACTAAAATAAAAAAAAGGTTTTTGTTGATAAACATGGTGAACCATTTATCAAAAATTCTCACAACCGAATGCAATATTCCTATTACCTATTATTATATGCTCATATAACAAAATAATTTCCTTGATATTTTTTAGAATTTTCAACTAATTAATAAGCAGAAAGCTCTTTATAATTAAATAAACTTAACCATTGCTTCTTCCATACTTTCATTAAGAAAGTAAGCTGCAATTCAGTTGGTGATACGAGAACAATACGTCAAACTTGTCGTGCAATAACGTCGATGTATTCATCTAACTTGACAGTTAAAGTGGAGCAGTTCGTTATTGCCTCAACTTCTATTGTTTAACTTCGATCAATAAATGTGAATGACCAGAAGACAAGATTTGTTTATTACTTATGTGTAATATAAATGCAGTAGTTCTTGATAAAAAAATAAATTTAATATTAATATTTGTGTAAATATTAAATAATAGTTAAAAGTACTAGAATCGAGTATAAATAATAGTTAATGAAGTAGAATGTCGATAAGTCGAATGTCAAGGGAAATGCTAAAAAATTAAGATAACGAGTTTTCGACTTAACAAATATTTCGAGATTAGAAGAATTTAACATAAGACAGATAAAAACATTTATTAAAACGAATTAAGTACATATGACAAAAATATTAAGTATTAGGAATAAGGCAACAATGAACAATTGAAAAATAATATCTGTGTGACTTAGAGAGTTTATAGAACGTATTCATTCATTGCACTTGGGCAAGTGACAACAATAGGTTGGAGGTTCCGACGTTGCATTCGTGTTATAGATAGTTAAAATTTACTATTAATACCTCGCTGGGAAATAATATTGCGAGATAATAAGTCTAACTAACTGGAGATACTGCGTAATTAGGTGTTCAGTGGAAGGGAAATGCTTTATTAGTGATTGTCCAAAGATTACTACTTAACAAGATTTGAGTTATTCAGATGTCACTGTATTTTAATTAAAACATTACTTATTTATCAAATACATATTATAGTTATGTGAAAATGAAATGTACGACTAATTTCTTTAACTAATTTGGAATAACTACGCCTTCTTAACTTAGATTTCGAAGTTAAGAAGGCGTGAAATCTCCATTATTAATCAGTTGAGTATTCTAAAAACAGAGTGTGTGAGAGAGAGTGAGTATTACTAAATGGGCAATAAAAAATAATAAATACAAATGGTAAAGCAGCCACGATTCTTGATATTGCAATTCTTCTTTAATTGTTTTGTACCCTAAGCTTAGCGCAATAGATTTTAATCCAGCCTGTAACTTTATACTAGTTTAAAACTTTAATCTGCGAGAACCAATAAAATCGCTAACTTTCAAGTAAAAAGTTCTTTTTAACTAACAATTAATCTGTTGAATGAACAAAATAAAATAATTGATTTGTAACTATAACATATTTACATAAATGCAGCCTACTGATGTTAATGCAAATAAAAGCTGCAAGACGGTTGGAAAGGTCACACAACAAAGTTGTTACTTAATACAAATATCTTATCAGTAAACGAGATCTGTCACGGTCTTTATTATAAGTTGGGGTGAGGCCACCGTGGCGCTGGCGAGGATAGCGTTGGATTGTAACCATGATGGTTATGAAGGTTAGAAATAAAAATTCCTCGAGTGGAAATCGAACCTACGTTCGATTTCCACTCGAGGAATTTTTATTTCTCCGCGCAATATATCAATTTAGGGCGGAAAGTGGAGGACAAAGTGTCTTGGCACTAGGTTTTCTCTGATGGATTGATTGATAAAGATATTCTTTGAGTACCTTCCTATACGGGGAAACTATATAGTTGCTCTTTTTTAAATATAAGTTTACTTTGAGACTAATGATCTCAAAATTATGTGTTATTATCATGATATCGATCATAAACTTTGAAGTTAGTATATAGATTGAAAGATATTAAAATTTGATTGAATATAAATCCTAAACTGTTATAATTTTATACAAAGTTAAATGAACCGTTAATAATGGCGCATTTGTAGGTCAGTGCATATTTGCGGATATTTATACGTAATTCTATTTATATCTAAGCTCCACTGTGTATACTGGGCGTTTTGAGATGAGATGGACTATTGCAAGATCTGTTAATTGGTTGTTAAAAGTCGCATTTGGTGGTCTTGTATAAATAGAATTCTAAATTATTATGAAAATTTTAACATCTTCACGTTTTTTCCCTCATAACAATGTAGTCTAAAAAAACCTAGTGTCAAGACACTTCATTCTCCACTTTTCGCCCGAAATCGAGACATTGCATGTTGATTGGGGGAACTCAATGTTGAGCACTCAATGTTGTCTTAGGTATACAAATGGATAAATATATATAATGTATTGTCAAACTTCGACATATAAGACAATGCGTGCTGAACTGCGACTGCGACTACCGACAATAGCTGTGCGGTCAGACAAACGTTAATAACAAATACATTTGTGTTACGTTAGTGTTCAACCTAGCGATGGCTCGTTAATGTTTTTTTCGTCAACGATACGTTCGCATCCTTCAACTAGTTGATCAACTAGTTAATTTCATCAACGACGTCAACGACGACAACGTTAATGTGTTTCACCGAACAACGAGCATTAACGCACATCTAGACTTATAATAAAATCCGTAAGGATTCACTTAACAATGAAACCACAAACTACTATTACGTGCCGACATTTTAGCATTAATTAGTTATTTTATATATTTTATACAAATTTACTCTTTAAATATACTAGTTAACTAAAATATATGAATTTTATTTGAAAATTTTCGAAGACGACCTGAAAATTTGCACGGAAGGAACGGAAGCTATTGTCACAGATTATCAATCGAAAATGAATAACGTAAATAAACATTTCTTTCATAAACAAGCAACCCATTTTAAGTACATTTCTCTCGGCCCGGGGACCTGAAACGGGCGAGATACATATCCATACTCCCTTTCATGTCTAATAAAAAATACTTTAAATTCTAAAAATAATAAAATTCATTTTAAATAACAATTATGTCATGTTAAGGTCCATCTACTTACATTGTTAATTTTTATGTTTTAAAATGTTATTGAAAAGTAACAAAATATAATTTAAGGTAAAACTAAACGTTGAATTTGGTTTCTCATACAATGCCTGTGGACAAACGACGTTAATATGTAAGCGTCGTTGATTATTTTAACTAGTTTATTGAACGGTTGACGTTGAAAACGTTGAAGGGGAATCAACAGTTAATTCAAAGAGTTCATTGATTCAACGCCCATCGCTAGTGCATCTACATGTCTCTGCATTTACTCATATGTACATTATAATAACTGTTTTTTTTTTTCAGGAAAGATATGAGTGTAACCACTTGCCTTTAATATATAGATCCAATATGAGAAGTACAGAGTCATCACTAACAAATATATATGTCGATTCATCAAAGAAAAAGCCGTCAAGCGTGATAGATGTGTCAACGCTACAAATGAATTAGCTTTTTAGGAGGTAAAATAATAAAAAGTTGAAAGTAAATATGTTGTTTTTATTTAAATACAAAGTTATATAATCTATAGGTACTATAATAAATCTGTAAAAAGTTGTGTCTGTCCATTGAATATTTTTACGAAAAACCAACGCAGGGGGGCTTAAAAATAGTAATAGAATACAAATCTATCAATTTGAAAGTTTTGTCTGTCTGTTTGTTTGTTTGTAAGCGCACATGTTTTGATCTATAGGATAGATTTTTTTTGTTCTATAGCTATTAACCCGGGGCAGGCTTTAGGCTATAACTAATTTCGAAGAGTGGAACATTTGACGTAGAATTATAACAGATCTACTAAAATATAATACGGAGAAGCCGCCATAACAAAATTGCTTCAACGTAATGTGCATTTTGCGATAACTTTAGTTTTTTTTCGGATTTGGAACACCTCATGAAAATTCATAACAATCCAGATAAAACGTAACAAATACGATGAATACTCCTTAACAATTTTTATTCAGCGTAATGACCTATTTTCGTTGACATATAAAAAATAAAGATTTGGAAAAACTGATGACGAACCAGCTAAAATACAACAAATATGGAAAAGATTCCTACACAAAATTTCTTCACCGCATTTTGCGTTGACGTATAAAAATAAAGATTTTGAACTACTGATGAAGCACCATTGTAGTTCAGATAAGATGTGAGAAATGAGTAATTGCCTCCTTGATAACATCCATTGAACGTAATAAGCATTTTCAATTAAAAAACACTCAAGATCTCGAAAATTTAATGAATAACTACGATTGACCAGCTGAGCTATAAAAAATGAGTAAATGCCGCATTAGTAAAGATTGTTAAATATGAAAGGCAGTTTCCGTAGATAAATAAAAATTATCAAATTTAGAGGCCGTTGTGGCGAAAAGATAGGACAGAATAGGATGGGACAGCGTCTATTGTGGATTCGATTTCCACGTAATGAAATAGTTATATTTAAACTATTATTATATTTTTACTCTAGAAATGCAAAGCGGAGCGTTTAGTATCCGCATACAATATATACGTTATCTCGAACTGGAGTAATTCGAACTGGAATAAATTTTTCTCATTCATTAGACTAAATGACTATTTAGTCTTCACTAACGTTAAGTTTATCTGATAAAGTGTTAGAGAAAAGTTTAATTGTAATTTTGAGCTTAAGTTTCAATGTAAATATAGTATATAGACATCAGTAAGCACGCTGGTTGTGGGATCGATTTCCACTCGAGGGAATGATTTTATTTAAATTTTCATTTCTTCGCTCCGGTAATAAAGACAAAGCACTTTATTGAGTTACGCCACTCAACACTCAAATTCTCAATTTAGGATGCAAAGTGAAAGTCGGAATGTTTGGACACTAGGTCCTCTGTGAAATGGCATAAAGCTGAACAATAAATACTCTCCTATAATAAAATAGTAAGAAATTGTATCTTTACTAAGTGTAGCTGTTATAACTTTGGGCTCAAGGTTCAATGTCAACGTAATATATGGAAGTAGTATGATATATAAAGTCATGAGGTCCATGCAAACAGAGCTTCATCAAAGGTCTTTTCAATATGTTTAGAGTGAATACTTAAAAAATAAAGTTTAAAAAGTTCAAATTAGTCACAATGGCGCAGTTGCGAAGTGTCTAACTCTAAGAAAAGGTTATAGGTGTTATTCTAAGTATTGTTTATATTTTGAGAAATATTTGAATACGTACTAGGGGCTGCCGTGGCGCACTAGAATAGTGTCTGACTTCACAATGATTATGAGTTTGATTCCCATTCTGGGAAATAATTATATTTTAATTTCCATTTCTTCAGATGGCGTCTGAATTAAATGTTTTGATTATTAGGTTGTTCTCCGATGGTATGATTATATTTGAATTTTCATTTTCTGGCCAGAAGACAAAATGGGGTGTTGAATTCCGGCATGCAATACGCAGTGTCTCGGGCTTAAGGCAGGGACTCGCCAACTTATTATAATTTTGACTCCAAATTTCAACGTAAGGTGGCAATAGAAGTATTAAATATATTATAGTCATTAGTCCACGCAAACGAAGTTACGGACAGTTGCTATAGATAAATAAGTGTAAAGCTGATAAAACGTTCTCAAACATTTTATTCAAATAAACATCTAAATTAAAGTCAAGCACATATAATTATTAAGGATATCTTTTGTTACTTATTTGTTTAATTAAAAAAAATGTAACGACATCTAAAAGAGTACTCATCAGGCTAATTTTAATTAATAATTTTCATTGTAACATTTTATCTAGTGTACTTGGTAAGGAAATAATGAGATGCTTTTAGCTTTTCAAATGTATTCTGTTTCAATGACCGCTTTTTGAATGTAAAATTGGATAACAAATGTCTTACCCTTATATCTGCTGAAAATATACGAAAAAAACGTTGTGCCAGATGACTAATACTCTACGGCGCTCGTACCTCAAAAACTATTGGTTTTATGAAAAAAAAATGAATACATAAATTGTAGGATTTTTTTTCTAGTTTAATTTTGTGCAAAAATATTTTTTTCGTAAAACGCGTCGGCAAGGTGATATTCCCAAAAAACTGTTTTAGGCGTCATTTTTTCAATATGGCGGCGCGAGCGGTACGAGGTGGCTAAGTTGAAATTCGAAAAGACCATACCCAAATCTATAAATTGACCAATTGTCAAAACTCCCGGAAATCTTTCCAGGTAACTCCCTTTTTTCACCAAATGACTGGACTATTGTCCGAGAAGTCTAACTGTAGATGACAAGAATAGCCATACAAAAAAAAACTAAGCGAACCATTTTACCTCAAATAAAACAAGAAGACTTCTATTCGTCGTTGTCGCAAACTTCAGGTGAAATATGTATATAAAAGAGTGCATCGTTTTTTACTGCAACACGTGTAGAACAAACTATTTGTAAGTTTTTCTCTATTTTTATTTTTATATAAAAGGATATTTTCAAGTTCAAGTGCTTATCAAGTACTTATGATTATTAGAAGAGTAGAATTAGTTAATTATATTGTGCGGTTTTTGTGTCAATAATAAGTAACTAGATATTGTCTATGTATTCCTCACGGAGGAAAGATAAGATTTAAATTATTTTTATTTCTCCACTCTGGCAAGACAAAGTACGGCATTGAGTTTCACCATTAAACACATAGTGTATCGAATATAATCCAATAGTGGGCGAAGTGTCTTTATAGTAGTGTCTCTCTGCCTACTCTGCTATGCGGAAAAAAATTGGAATCTGGATAAAATAGTAACCAATTTTGACAGTCGTCACGGCTTAAAAAATATATGCCCGGCTCGCTCAACTATAACTAACTTACTTGTATTTTCAGCTGTAATAATACCCGTATATTTATCTTAAAAACCTTTTAAGATAAATATACGAGTATTATTACAGCTAGCTACATTCTAGCAGATATACATGACATTACTAACAAAGTAGACACTGCTAGCGACTAAGAAAATTCAAAATCTTTTCTTAAATTTCTTCATCATATTATCCACATGTTTAATTCTTATATGTCAATGAAAATTCCCATCACATTAAATAATTTTAGAAAAGGCGATATTTGCCTTGTTTCTATAATTTTCATAAGTCAAAGTCAAATATTCATCACGCTGAACGATTCTTGTTAAGGTGTCATTGCTTTATTTCTATAGTTTCGAGGGATACAACAACAAAGTTTAATTCAAATCTGTTCAGCAGATCAAAAGATATTAACGTACAAATAAACACATTTTTAAAAATCATAGATTTTTCTTATTTTGCTGTTTCCACGTTTTCTTTTTCTTATTTTATTATGAGTAGGCTTTTTTCAGCTTCATGCTTTTTCAAACAGGATATGTTAAGGCATTCCGACTTCCACTTTCCACTTTGACGGAAGTCAACACCGCTTTGTTACCAGAGCGAAGAAATTTAAATTTACATAAAATCATTCCACGGAATGGGAATCGATTCCACAACCATGGTGTTTATAGTCAGACGCTGTGAACGACGATACTCATGTTTTTACATTTTTTTTGAAGTGAACCTTATGATCTCTATCTATGTAGTATATATACCACATTCACATTGAAACTTAAGCCCAAAATTATAATTTTCTGTTATAATTTCATTGTTATTAAGATTTAATCAAATATCCACAATATGACGACGATTCAACTTGTTCCTCGTTACTTGTTATCTCTCGGCAGAGAAAAAGAACCTAGTGACACTCCATTCTCCGTTCTTACCCAATTTCACGGTATCGCATATTGTATGCGGATACTAAACGCTCCGCTTTGTCTTTCCGAAATGAAAATATAATAATAATTTAAATTTAACTATTTCATTATGTGGCATTAGAAGCCACAATAAACGCTTTCTCATCCTGTTCCGTCCTGTCATAGTACCACAATGGCCACAATATTTGATAATTATTATTTATCCACGAAAACTGCCATTTATATTTAACAATTTTTGTTCCCAATCAGTTGTTCCAAATCTTCACTTCTTATGTGTCAATTCAAAATTTGAATTATGGCTTTTGACTTTGTTAAGGCGATTTCTCCATAATTATTTTATTTTAGCTGGACTTTATAGTTCTTTATCAGGTGTTTCAAATCCAAAAAAATACCTTATCGCAAAATGCACATCACGTTGAACAAATTTTACTAAAGCGGCTTCTCAGTGTATATTATATTTTAGTTAGACTATTATTAGTTCTTCATCAGGTGTTCCAAATCCAAACAAATACGTCATCGTAAAATGGACATCACGTCAAATAAATTTTTCTATGGCGACCTCTCCGTATATATTATATTGTAGCAGGTCTGTTATGATTTTACGTCAGGTGTTCCACTCTTCGAAATTATTTATAGCCTAAAGCCAGCTCAGGGTTAACAGCTACAGAACAAAAAAAGTTTCATCCAAATCTGTTCAGCAGATAAAAAGAAATGCGCGACGACGCCACGCTACCCCCATTCTCTCTTTTTTTCTATTTTTAAAAGTCATATACTATACTCGGCCAACAAATCATACATTTTTTATTTGTTTAAATCTATTTTATAAAATAGTATTTTTCTCCTATTATTAACTCTTTCAATTGAAATATTTCACAGTAATAATGTAAATTAAATTTGAGGTAGGTACCGTCCACGGTATTTTAGAACAACTATATCTGCCGCTTTCGTGGTTCGTGGACTTTCGTGTGATATAACGACCAATCTGCTCGCAAAGCTTCACTCTTGAACAGGCTACATATCTTCATAGAACCTGTAAAATTTTTACAAATTCTAATATTCTTATTTATTAGAAAAAATCTAAAAAAAAGATTTCTAAAGAATATTCGAGATATATTTGAGAAAGAAAATTCTCATACACGCTAATGAGTTACATGTATCTAACTTCAGAATTGATGCACTTTCATATTTTGACTATTTCACCCGCTTGAGAGCAAAATTTGCATAAATAATTTTAAGGACAAATTTCAATATTTTCTACCTTTAAAATAAGGGACCTCCATACAAATTTTAAACTCTATTTCACCTCCATTTTCACACACGCTGATATAGATCCACATTTTTTTTTATTTTATTAATTTCATTCATCTTTGAATCATCATCTTTGATCAATCAATATACATGAATGATTGTACATTTTTTACAAATATTGCATTATCTTTTAAGGTGAATACCGCTTACACACATACATTCATTTTAACACATATATGAATAATTATCCATCACTAACCCTCTAACCTAATTTACAAGCTTAAAAATCGTTAGGTGATTTAGAAAATTTGAATCCTATGAACTTTTTACTGCGTTTTCTGCAGTAACGAGAAGCATAGCTACATCGTTAAATTTAATTTTCACTGCAGCTGCATCGCAATAATATTTAATAAATCTGGTTTCAACGTTATATCTAGATTGTTATAAATACGTTAGTTTATTTAAAGTGCAATGAAAATATTTCTTTATATTTTATTCGTTATTTTTCATCTTGACCGTATGCAGTGGTATTTTAATTAAAAATGAGTACTGATGAAATTTTGTAATATTATAACTTAAAATTACAAATGTAGTCGTTAATAAAAAAAAAGAAAGATAATACGAAAGGAAAAACGAAATAAACTTTTTACAAAACTTGCTTAACGAGCTAGAGTTATTTAAGTTTTAGTACATTGAATATTTTTACCGTTTTTGGGTTCTGATCGTAGAGACTAGTTTCTGGCTGATCTCAGCTATCTAAGCTTACCATATTAACAAGTTGTCTACATTTTTCAAGACAACTTTGAAACGATACATACTATGTATCGTTTCAAAACATAGGAATAAATAAAAATATTAAATAATATAATTTAATAATAGTAAAAAAATATATACAATTTTATGGACTAGCTTAAACAAATATAAAATTAATATTTTCAGAAAATGCAACGCTGGCTGTATGAGTTGCGGGCCGATTATAGTGTATGACTTTTTTAAAAATCATAATTAAAAATTTTGAAAAGTCCCACGACAGTTGAATTGTAATTGAAAAAGGATAATATAACTAAAAATCAAGAAAAACCACTTTGAATTTATACAAACCTTCTCGTAGGTTTTCATGTTATTAAAACAGGCTTGGCAAAAAAATCTTTTTAAAAACTTTATAATTATATGTACTGAATTTAAAATACTGATTGAACTGAGCCGATATACATATCGGCTTAACAACTCGACAAATTATATTTGTCTCACAAATCAGTAACGTATATCGGCCTCACAAACCGATGAACAACAAATCACAAATCTTATTAAATATATACTTATATAATGAGCGTAAAAAGTAAATTTGAGAAAGATCACACGCAATCCGCTGATCGGACACATGGAAATATTGATCTTTGAACATATATTAATCAAATCATGATCATGCCAAGGCATGCTTGGCATGATTTGACTAATATATTTTCAACCATTTCAGGTCGAGACCAGTTACAATTTGCCATCAAGTACCGTCTCTATTAAAGTTTGTTTTGTAGTAAGACTCATATCATCACCTTCAAATTAGATAGAAAGGAGGTAAAATAAATTTATAATACGTCAGCAAATATTTTCTTTCACTACACGAAAAAATGACTACTCCTAGCATAAATATTATAATTGGTATTTATATAATACTTTATAGAGTACTAGCGGGCCGCTCGCAGCTTCGCCGCATAAACTACATGGCTGTTGCGGTAAATCGCAACCCTAGGGGGTGGATTTTTAAAAATTAAAGTAGCCTATGTACACCTTGGATTATTAACTATATTTATGCCAAATTTCAATACAATCGGTCAAGCGGTGTAGATTTTTCATATAAACTTTCATCCCCTATTTCAACCCTTTAGAGGTTGATTTTTGAAAAAATAAGTAGCCTATGTTAGACCCAGTTATTGTTACTACTTTCATTCTAAATTTCATCCAAATCGGACAGGTAGATTAGCCGTGAAAGCATGACAGACAAACACACAGACATTCCCATTTATAACATAAGTATGGATTATTGCCTTATTTAAGAAAACTCAAGATATTATTCAGATTGAACCACGTCAAGATTTATACTAGAAATAGACCAATTGGGATGGACAATGGGAATGCACATTTCCAAGCTTTTGTTTGAGCCTTTATGCGATATTTTAAAGTGAATAAAGTCAAAGATCGCCAACGTAAAGAAGTTATGGAAAGCATTTCATTAGAGGAGCGGACACGAAAGCATCTTAGACGCTTTGGAATTGGATGAAGCTATTCAGACTTGTAACCGCGGCCTGATTTTATCTATATTTAATATTTTATCATCCATCTTAAGAAGTCAGATTAGTATATTCAACTAGTTAAGAGAAAATTGCTTCTAAGCAACACATTATAAAAAAATTAAAATCGCTGATATAAATGCAAATTTTTGGTATATTTTCTATTTTTTGTCTTGAATGTGCTTGTTTTTCTGCCTATGTGTGTCATCTAACTAGGTATATATAACATATTTTTATAGTATATATCTGCTTCATGAATAATCTAAATAAGGAACGTATACAAAAATACAAATATGACAGATTTAAATAAATATGGTAAACAAATTATCACGTAACTTACTTCATTTTATATATTTTTAGTAGGTCAGTAATTAGGTTAAGGTCGTAGCGCAGCGACCTGTAGTTAATATGTCGTAATATATTTTTATATTAATGTCAGCAGTAAAATTGAATTTACACTTAGATATCTATAATAATTTAAGATCATATTCACTTATAACATTTCATTTACCTTGTGTTTTTATACATACACTTATAATATTTTCTCTTTACACTCGTCTTAGTAAAGATATTATTTTTGCTAAGACAAGAGGATTAGGAAGAAGGAGAGATTAGGTTTATGACGTGTACATTTTTATTTTTACCGCATGTAAATTCACAAGGTAAGTTAATACTTATTAAAATGCAAATTCACAAGATAATGTAATCAATATGTACATATTTCACCTCGCTATGTGGCTACGTTTCTAATCATTTTATATTGTTGTATACAATATATACGAAAATATATAACATTTAGCAATATATTATACCAAGTTAAGCGAACATACGACTTTTAATAACTCCAAATTTCTAAAAAATGTTTGCTTATTATTATTACAATATCAAACTATTATTTTTTTCTTTAGCTTCACGCTCTATTTCGCCCACAGAAGGGTAGTGTAGAGGGAACCTAGTGTTATGACGTATTGCGTGTTAAGTGGCGGCGCTTAACGCGCTTTGCCTCGATACCAGAGCGAAGGAAATGAAAATATTAAATATTGCCACTCTTCGAGTGGGAATCGAACCCACAAACAGTCGTTTACAGTCACACGCTTGTGCCGCTGCACCATGACTGGCCCCAAAAAAAAAATTGAAAGCATAATATATAAATTTTAAAGCGGAAAAGATCAAGTAAAAAAAAGTTAAACTTTAATGGTACGTCTAAAATAAATTTCAGTATTTGAGCGTTTGGTCCTCGAGTCGACTTTTTATTTAATGTATATTTATAATTATTTTAAGTACAACTTCAAAAGCTAAAGTGTCTTAAGCGGTTGGTTTAATGATTTTATAGTCCAGTCATTTGGTGAAAAAAAAGGGTTACTTGGAAAGTTTTCCGGGAGTTTTGAAAATTGGTCAATTTATAGATTTCGGTATGTTCTTTTCGAATTTCAACTTTGCCACCTCGTACCGCTCGCGCTGCCGTATTGAGTGAATGGCGCCTAAAAACGGTTTTTTGGGAATATCTCGATTCCTGCGGATTTTACGTAAAAAATATTTTTGTACAAATCAAACTAGACAAAATTTCCTACAAGTTATGTATTAATATTTTTTTTTTCATAAAATCAATAGTTTTTGGCGTAAAAGCGCCGCAAAGTAGTCGTCTACTTTCCAGATAAAACTACCAAATGACTTGACTATTATAATAACGACGAATAAATGTTTTCTTTTTATATTGAATAAGGCTTGCCTTTAACGAAGTCAGCAACGGCGGACTTATCTCTAAAAGAGATTTCTTCCAGCCAACCTGTATATGTGGGTGAATGCAGTACATTGCGGGACGACGACAACAGTGTGCAATAAACAATATTAGTTATATTCCTAAATTACTAAATATATCCATATACATATAACTAATATGTAATATAACTAATAAATTAAATAGCTTCACGCTATATCCCGCACACAGCAGGGTAGGCAGAGGGAACCTAGTGTTAAGACACTCCGTTCCCCACTTTCCGCCGAATTCGGAGGCTTACGTGTTAAGTGGCGGAACTTAACGCCGCGCTTTACCTCGACACCAGAGCGAAGAAAATGGAAATATAATTTCCACTCCTTGAGTGGGAATCGAACCCACAACCAGTCGTTTACAGTCACACTCTTGTGCCACTGGGCCACGACTGGCCACAATATGTAATATAACTAATAATATATAAATATATATACAAATAACTAATATATAATATAACTAATAATACATAAATAAATATATACAATATACATACATATAACAATAATACAGATAAGATACTAATAAGAAAAACATTACGAGTTTAGTTAAGCTAATTTTAGTCAGAAGTACTGTCTGAGTGCGAGATAAAATGTACGTGTACATTTTATGGTAAGTTACCTTCGCCCATGGACATCCACAACATTTGAAAAGTTATGGATGCGTTTCTGACCTTAAGGGGCGAGGAGGAAAGGAGGGAAGAAGGATGGGGATGGTGGGAATACGGAGAGCTGGCTTACATGACATCGGACCGGAACACATCATCATATATTTGGCGGTTCTTCTTTGACATGGTAGTGGTCGCCAGCTAGTCGGAGAACAAATCTCCTACCACCAAGCTACTGGGATATTCGCCTTTTACAGGACGCTGCCCAGCGACGGAGGGGAATTGTGTTTTAACTCGTCCCCCCACGGGTGAAAGTAAATATGAAAAGCTTTACACAATTTTTTACACAAATTATGAGCATGGATGGATTAACGGCACATCCATCCACGCTCATAATTCTATAATGAATAATCAATGCATATTTAAATAATATATGGAAAAGAGATGCAGATCCTCAATATTATTATTTTATAATCATGTATTAGAAATTCATTGAATTAATAAATAATACATTACACACTATCATATTGTGTATGTACAGTTTTATATAATGTTTTTTTCCCTTTGTCCATTGTTATCCCGAACTGTCTTCGATGGTCAATTTAGTTATTTCTTGTATTTACTAGCAATGCTTGTGGGTTTGATTTTCACATAATAAAATCATTTATATTCGGTATTGTTTCTCCTGTCTGGTTAGACAAAACGCGGGGTTATATATATTCGCTATTTAATCCCGGCTATACGTATACTTATTTAAGTATTGTTAAAGTTAATTTAATAAGTTAATTTAAAGGAAAAAGATTGATGCTTTGGAGATGTGGTGTTGGAGAAAGATGCTTCGCATTCCATGGACTGCCAAGAGAACTAATAAGTCTATATTGAGTCAACTTAATATAAAAACAAGGCTATCAACCATATGCTACGAAAGGGTTCTTGCTTACTTCGGTCACGTTGCTCGTCGAAATTCAATAAACAATTTAGAAAAACTAATTCTGACGGGTAAGGTAAAAGGGAAAAGACCACGCGGCTATCCACCTAGCCGCTGGTGTGACCAAGTAACCTCTCTTACCGGGCTCTCATTAATATCTGCCCTGAGAGAAGCCGAAAACCGAACTGGGTGGAAGAAGTTAAGTCTCAAAGCAACGCAGGACTTTCAAAGACACGACCTTCAGTAATGAAGAAAAACGACTATGAAGAAGAAGAAGAAGAAGAAAGTTAATTTATGATTAACATATTTTTTTGTGGCAACGATTGTGGTGGCGACTTTCTTGTTCTTAATTAATAATTAAAAAAGTCTCGTACACTACTACGTACGATCTATGATACTTGTTCAGTTAACACACATTTTTTTTTGCCTAGGACACCTATGCTTGGTGGTATACTTAAAACAAACAATAAAAAAGTGATATATGAATTTATTTCAACGTCCTTTATTTACATTAGTCATGAAGCAGATATATACTATTTAAAATATGTCATATACGACTAATGCATATCTGTTTAGATGACACACCTAGTCAGAAAAACAGGCACGTTCAAGACAAATAATATTTAGAAAATATGTGTTTTATTACGACTATTTTTATTAGCGATTTAGATTTTTTGATAATTTACTTAAAATATATTTTAAGTAATTAAAGATATATTTATACTAGTTAAACACACTGACCGACTGACTTCTTCAGACTTCCTAAAATGAAAGGTGAGGGATTAAATATAAATAAAATCATCCGTACCAGAATCTCAGTATAGGCCGCGGTTACAAGTATGAAAAGCTTCATCCAATTAGCGTCTAAGATGCGGGAGTTATTTAATTGTGGAAAGCTTTCATGTCCGCTCCTATAATGTAGTGCTTTCGAGTATTTTTTATTCATTTTAAAGTACCGTTTAACAAAGGCTTGTACCGGAATGCGCCTATTTTAAAGTATTAATCTTGATGCTGTTTAAAACTTAGTATATTACATTGATTTATTTTAATAAGGCCATAATATCCTATAAAGAAAACACATCTTACTCACTCAATCCATATCTCTATAGGTATATTCCGATTTGGATGAAATTTAGAGTGAAAGTAAAAAAAAATCCGGGGTCAAACATATCTACTTATTTTTATAAATCTACTTTTAAATGGTTAAATTAGGGGATAAAAATTTATATGAAAAATCTAAACCGCTTGACCGATTGTAATTAATTTTGGCATTAATAAAGTTGATAATCTAAGTTTAAACTAAGGCATACTTTATTTTTTATTCATTTCTAGATTGGCGAGGGCTAGCTGGGGACTCCAGCCCGAGGTACTAAGGAGAATATATACTGCTGTCATCGAGTCGATGATACTGTACGTAGCAAGCACGTGGGCACAGGCCGCAAACAATCTAGGGTTTCGCAAGTAGTTGGCTGCAATCCAGCGCAGTTTTGCACAGAAAATTGTTAAGGCCCATCGTACGGCTTCCCTGCACTCCGTCCTGGTACTCGCTGGGTTACTACCGCTTGATCTCAGATTACTAGAGGCAGCCACCCTCTGCGAAGTCAAGTAAGGTATATCCGAGGCGGTCATAGGAGAGACAAATAAAGCGGAGAGTTGGGCCCTACAGATTAAAGCATCCAGCGGAGCATTTGACTCTAGAAACGCTTGCCTGGAAGAGTTGGAGAAGGTAGAGGGAAACAACTGTCAAGCAGTGCGGATGGGAGTAAGCTTCAAAAAGGGGTAAAAGCGGTGTTATCAATTTGCGATAACGCCGTCGAGACTGGAACCTTTAAGACGAAACTTGCTTCGCACTGCTCAGTCTACCAGGCAGAGCTGCTGCCCCTGTGCAGGGTGCCTGCTTGGATCTTGGCAAGTCTGGCTAGCCGGTACTACCGCGGCCGGGACGAAAATATTCTTAACTGACGCGACTGCTACGTACAGGACAATGCGCAATATCAGTTTAATAGTATCCTTGCGCAGATACTGACCAGCCACGGTGGATTCTCTGAGTACTTGAGCCGTTTCAAATGCAAGGAGAAACAAAAAAAAACAAAAAAAAATTGCAGAGAATACACATGCTTTTGTCAACTTTCTCTGAAAATATGATTTGATATCATATGTACATTTGTTCAGAGGATTTGTTTATTGTTTATTTTTTAACTCTGGTATCTAAGACAAAGCGAGGCGTTGAATTCCGCCACTTAACAGACATCTCAAATTCGAGTGGAAGTGGAGAACGAAATGCTTTGATACTAGCTTTTGATCTCTCTGATTACCATGCTATGCGGGAGAAATTGCGCAGATTTAAAAAATATTTATTTCATGTTATAGTGACATATTAGAAGTTCTTTATAGTCAACAGTTATCATGATTAACCATATTGTGGCTCGTGGTAGTTACAGTAAACTATGACGAAGTACCGTTCGCCGACGACGATTTGTTAATTTGTTTATACAACGGTGGAAAGTCAAGAAATAAATATAAGCCAAGCAACGATTAATTAATTTTAAGCTTACTTCACCTATGGAAAAGATTTATATAAATGACTTCAAAATAGAAATATGTATTTAATTTTGTAGGGATTTTGTGTTCATTAACGCATTTATACATACAGTGTGCACATTTTGTACAGTATAATAAAAGTACCATGAAAGTTACCCATTTTTTCTTCAACTTTTCGGTCTAGTGCAAGCAAACGATCTTCTCATGTCCTTACGTACATTTGTTTAATTACGTGCCCAACTCTTAAAGTATGAATATAGTAATAACTTATTAGTATATTAATACGTTATAAAGGAAATAGAAAGGTTTAATTCTTAGTATAACGAAGTTTATTATATATTTTATAATGAAAAAATAATACATGTCACTTTTTTTCACCTCTCTTTTACATTACAAAAATGTTTTGTAAGACACCTTTTATAACTATATTTTTTTCTATATTTGTGTTGCTAATTTGTAGTACAAAAACAAATATTAATTCGTTTTTTTTATTTTTAAATTAATTCCATCAATGTAAAAGTAAATATCACCAACTTGAAAAACGTTGGTGATATTTCAATAGATTAGCTTCAGAAAGCTGTTGCAGGTTAACATTAAATACCTGAACTGACGCAATGCGGCATAGTAAAAGAGGAATATGCAATTGATCTGAATAGTAATACATAACTAATGTTATATATTATACTAAGCATGTGTATCACCCCTATCATTTATTATAATTTAATGTTATTTTATTTTTTATTTGAATTACGAACAGTTTTCATGAACACGTGTTTAATTAAGACGTTAGTATGTAATTAATATTGTTAAGTTTTATGTAACTTAACACTTACTACTAATCCGTAATTTTATCTTTCTAAACATTTCTCTCTTATTTGTTTTAGCGTTCCGCGCCGGCCTGGCCAGTTGACGATTTGGCACAGATACAGGCCACATTCCAAAGAGGGGCGAAGATAGTATATTTTAGGTATTTCTTATGTCAAAAAAGAGTCGAATTAAATTATATTTTTAAATAAATAATATTTAAAGATATTTTAATTCACAATACAATGTAATTACAAAAAAACTAGAATACTTTCAAATTCTTACGATAAGATAATCTGGTTCGGTTAAAAATACTCTTTTTTTTTAAAGTTTGTCACCGTGAAATCTGCACGTCGTGCGGTCAACAACAGCAAACTTTATATTCAAGCCTTTCTTTGAAATCGAAGGCATGCAAGCTATTTCCATCATACTTTACAAATTTCTTGAAAGTTGCTCAATTCATCGGAACGTCGTCGGGCGCAGAATTTGCATAATACCATCTTATTTTCCTACTATTGAGAAAGGTGCAAAAAAAATACCTCAACAGCGCCAGCAAATAGAAGCTCAAGGTCATCAAGTCGATCAGTTTCAACATGTCTTTTTCCTTTTCGCCGATGTTTCTTAAATATTTATCATTTTCTACTATTTTTTCTTCGTTTTTAATTATTTTATTTGCTACCAAGAATTTATATACACTAGCGGAAATAATTAAGGGATCATAAAAATTTTCCAAATTTTTTGATTTTTTTTTAAGTGGCTGTATTTTCCTCAAAAATGCGACCAGCGACCAGAATTGAGTTAAAAAAACAAACATTTTGAAACTTAAAGTTTCGAGTTTTGAGATCATAAGATGGAAAATATTTTCAAGCCACTGTTTGTAAATTGGTCTCTTGATCGCAAATTGATATTCATATGCATGACATTTCTTAACAAATGGGGAGAAGTTCTTCGTTTGGTATGACTAGATGATCTGAGTGAAGAAGGGGGAAGGTGTGGCTGGGGTGCGATCGATATTCCAGAGCGCAGGCGTGAGATGGAGTCGTGGAGAAAGTCGGAAAACGTGTTAGTCCGCCAACAGGCAGACACGACAGTGAGCGGCTAGTCCGCTCGCGGCGGAAACATGCTTTCGAAACGACCGCGTAATTTGCGCAATGCCGCGCTCATCCTGGTGTTCACGATGACTTGCCTGCCTCACGCAGAGCACGCTGCGTAAGTAATAGCAGTATAGCAGTAACACTTGTGCAGTGGATTATTACCTTTTCTTATTTATTTTAATTTTGTTTTAATTTTATTTTATTAGGTTTATTTTTTATGCAAGTGATTTTTATAATAACTTTTAATAGTCTACTTTCAAATGTTTTTTTTAAATTTGATAATACATAGGAGTATAAGTTATTCCGCATACCTAAAAATATAAAAAACAACGTGTCTGCGAAAACATGAAAACTGCCATATTTAATTCTTATCTTTATATAAAATATTTAATTCTTATCTTTATATAAAACTAAAACTTTTTTTCTAATTACTATCAATGTTTGTACTATGACATTGTCGTGTTTTCTTTCTTTTTGTATTTTCTTTTCAGTATTTAACGCTATTATTATACTTAATTATTGCTGTTTGCATATATATCGAATAATTTTTTGTTGCTTTTTTTTCTATAATTTTATTTATAATTTAGATATATTTCAAACCTCACAACGGATGCAGTAGAATGAATAAATCAATATACATCCGAGGATCCAGCATCAGTTATACATCAATCGAAAATACATCACATTAAATCATGCTTATATTAAACTGGTACATAATAATTATTTTAATAAATTCAAAACATCATCAAGTAATTGAATTAAAATATTAATTATTAGGACTATTTAATATTCTTTTTTAGTGATACATAAAAGTGTAAAAGTATGCCGTTTAAATAAATACACTGGATATAATCGACACATCAGCAACCGAGACTTACCAAGTTCAAATATATAACATCATAAGAAATTACTCGCGTATATCAGCATTATATAATAATAATAAGGCATTAAAGAGTGACAAGAAGATCTTTGCGAATTTCAAATCACAATTGAACTTTAAAAGTCAAAATCTAAATTAAATAAAAAATATTGTTTTAGGTGTAGAAATAATTGTCACACACTTCATTTATTTCAACGAAATGTAGAATATAAATACAATGAATATATAAAAACTCTAATTAATGTATAATATTATATTGTAAGGTATACAATAACTTAAGTCATTGTATCCATTATAATTAAATTTTTATGCCTTTTATATTAGTAACTATATTTTTAATTTAAAATCTTTACGAATTTATATACATAATAAATATATTTTGAGACCACCGTAAATGTAACTATAAACATCTTAAGTGCGCCTTAAGCTATCGTGAGCATAATCCATTTCGTGTTTCATACATTAAATAATAATATTTTATTTGTAAAGCCAATTAAGAAAATACACGATGTAGAAACATATGAAAATACTCTGACAAGTTGAAGGTTAGTTTTGTAAGACAAACTGATTTCATAAAACTGCTACCAACATTAGGTGTCTATATTATTTCATATTTAAAAGAAACTAGCAGGTGGTATTGACTTTTCGAGCCAAAATTATGTTGGCGATGTAACATAAGTATTTACAACTACCAAGTTTAAAAAATAAACAAGTGAATCAATTAGCAATATCAATCAGTAAATACGAATATTGCATAATATCAGTCAAACGAATATTATACATGCATACAAAATCAAAGCCATTCTGCTAGCCACACACATTTTATTGTTTTCAAAATTAATACTTTATTGCATTTTCCACACGACTATTAAAAGGCTGCGGGAATTTTTATTATGAATTCGTGACATATTTCTTAGTCTTGTCAGATCTTTAAACTCATTTTGTTGAAATTTAAAATATTTCTAGAACTTAGAGTACTAAAATATTATTGGAAATTATATGAATATAATTTCATAATTATAATAGCTGCTTATCAAGAGTTATAAGAAAATTTAATAATCGATTTATAAGGTCAGATATTGTAAATAAATAAACAACAGGATAATAAAACTTACTAAATATATTTTAAGAAAAACAAAATCTATTTACTCTGCAAGGACTGCCATTAAAATATCTATAAATAATTAGGTACTTATCTTCCACTTGAATGGTATTTTGCTTAGATAGGCGATGCAAGAGTTCCTGACGAAAAACTACTTCTAAAACTAAAAGACTACTTCTACTTATCATCAGCCTTATGACGTTCTTTAATTGATGATATACCAGCTACACAAAGTGTAGGAACTACGAGAGACTTTTTGGGATGGTGGCGTATAGATTGATCATCTACATCAACACAAGGACATCTGCGTATTTTGGAACACACTCGTATATCCATCCATACTTATATTATAAATGCGAAAGTCTGTGTGTTTGTCTGTCACGCTTTCACGGCTAATCTACCGGTCCGATTTGGATGAAATTTAGAATGAAAGTAGTAAAAGTTACTGGGTCTAACATAGGCTACTTATTTTTTCAAAATCAACCTCTAAAGGGTTGAAATAGGGGATGAAAGTTTATATGCAAAATCTAAATCGCTTGACCGATTATAATGAATTTTGGCATAAATATAATTAATAATCTAAGCTTAAACATAGGCTACTTTATTTTTCAAAATCCCACCCCCGAGGGTTGCAATATAACGAAGCAGCCATGTAGTTCACGCGGCGAAGCCGCGAGCGGGTCGCTAGTGTAGAATAAAACCCACTGTTAAATTCTTTTAAAAGTAAATGCTTGGTGAGAATTTTTTTTTAGAAACGGTCAATCCACAAACATTCCGTCGATGTAAACCGGGATAGTATTTCTAAATATTTGTTTTTTTCATAGCCCATTGCGTTGAGCAAAACATGGTTGTTAAATTTACACATTTCGAGTTGCAGAAGGTATCTTTGTATGCATTTACCAATAACTGACTAAAATCCTTTTTATTATATTTTTTATAATTGATAAATCAGAGTCAATAAAGACATTGTAATATAGAATTTTCTAAAGTACTTGTAAATATTCGGACAATTAAGTATGTGAAAATGTTAAATTAAAAAGTATAGCCCAGGTTTAGTTTAACTAATACAAAAAAAAGTTTATATTTTACACTTAATGACATAATTAAAGCGATTAAATGGGTTTTAGTAATTGGGGTTAAAATTTAACATTATAAAGAGAACAATAAATAAAACCTATTGATATTTTAATTCGGATTGACGAAAATTTTGGAATTTTATTTGTGTATTCATTTCCATATCAAAGGCTGCAAATTATTTTTTTGCTGCGGAGTTATTTTAAACTTTATTACTGATAGGTAGAGCGTGACTTGGCACTTGTTTTCATTGATTAATAAATATCACTTTCCAAAAGACTGGACATTGTTTGTATAAAAACAATACGATTAATTATTATTATAGCAGCAAAAGAAGAATTATAAAATGTGAACTTAAAATGTTATTAGTAAAGTTTAAGTTTGTAAAAATCGAAATTCTTCGACGCAGCGTGTAGTAGAACGCACGGCTCAGTGGTGAGAGCGCCTGGACGGTATCATGAGGTGCGGGTTCGAATCCCGCTGCGTTCAAATTTTATACGTTTTCTAAGCACAAATGTCCTTTCATAACTTTTTTAAATTACTATATAGAACAATCTTGGAAGTTTTCTGGGATCCTATTGTAAAAGCGCTGTAATCCTATTGTAAATACTCTGTGCCATGAATGAATTATTGACTCGATGTAATCAAGTTACAGGCGTAATAAGTTTATGTTTATTTCTCGTATTAATATTATAAATGTCACCGATTTTGTAAAATCATTAACATTTTTCTTAAAATAAAGGACATTACCAAATATATATTGAGAAGCAACAGTCAATATATTCATTTCTTTAAATTTTGATCTTAATGAATCTTTGTTTCACTCCTCTTGGTCCACTTTGTTTCTAAGGAGTGAAAGAAAGTGATATGGGAGTGAAAGTGGGTGACTTGAAGGTAAGCTGCCTGTTGTACGCAGATGATGCAGTGCTTATTGCATCTTAATATTGCGAGATGCAGACATTGGTCATCATCCTGAACGACGGGTGTGAAAATAATGGTATAAGCCTGAATGCGAGCAAAACTAAGATTCTGGTGTTTGAAAGAGAAAAGAAGAAAGAACGAAATGCAAGATCATGGTAAGAAGAAAAAAATTAGAACAAGTGAATGAGGTTGTTCATCAATATATGTGGAAAGTATGTTTAGCAGAGATGGATGTTGAAAGGCATATTGCTGCCAGTAACAGAAGATGTGTGGAGTCAGCATTGCTGATCGAATCCGCGATAAAGAGATACACAGAATGGCAGGTATCAGCGAGAACGTCATACTAAGATGAAGAAAGGCGTGCTCAGGTGGTTTGGGCACGTTGAGAGGATGAGTGATGGAAGAATGGTAGGAAAGATATATGAAGCAAAGGTGAGTGGTAAGTAGGCGGGGGAGAGACCTCGGTTGACCTTCGAAAACACAGTATCGACGTTCACTCTGTCAGCGTAAAGCTAAAAGAACAGCGTAAAGAAACACAGATCAGATACAGAACAAAGATCGAGTCAATTAGTAGTAGGTATAGTTTGTAAAATGCCATAGAATATATATATGATACTAATTGTATAAAGAAAATACAAATTCTCCGTTTTTTATTTTAGTCGTTTAATAAAAGAACTTATTAAAATCTAACCCTAAAAGTAATAAACATGCAACTAGAAAAGTAAAATGAGAAATATTGTCAAATTTCATTTCAATATGGCGTCTTTGATGGAAGGCTTGCTTGCAGCGATCCTCGCCAGTCCTACTTGCTAAGGCAGCAGCATTCCATCTGCCACGTTCACCAGGGCACGCAGAATGTTAGGGCGTTTCCCCGAGCGCCACCCCATTGATGCGAGAAGTGGGGAGGGGGGAGTAGACAAGTGCGACGTTGGAGACCGCCACCCAATACGCCAAGTCCAAAACGCCGGGAAGTGGATAACGGAGCTACAAATAGCTTCGTGAAATGTTAGAGGAGGAGATGGAACAGAAGATGAATATATTACTGATGTGATAAATGATATAAATCTGGATGAGAGCTGGGTGACTGAGACCCATAGAAAGGGCAAAAGATCAAGGGTAGTTGTGTCACCCTGGGCACCTGACCTGGGCTGGCGCACCAGAGAGTGATCGCGGGTGTCAGAGGGTAGGTGTGCTGTTGTCCTCTCGATTAGTGTGTGCAATGGTGGAATTCAAGGCGATCAACCCGAGGCTCCTTGGGTTCGTTTTAAGCTCGGGATAACAAGATTATTCTTGTTAGCGGCCTATGTGCCAGTGTCCTCAGCTCTATCAAGCGAGCTAGAGTAGTTCTGGGAGAGTGTCAGGGAAGTTCTAGGTAGCGTAAGAGCAAATGAAAAATTAATAGTGTGCGGTATATTAGGGAAGTACGGTGATAGGAGAGTGAATAAAGCTGGTAATCCTATTTTGAAACTTTATATGGAGAAGAATTAGTTTGTGGCAAACACGATGTTTGACCAAAAAAGCAAATTCGTCAGTACCATGAGAGCAAATGAAAGCGAAAAGTATGATTGACTTATTCCTGGTGGATCAGCGTGTTCGGAACCAAGTTATGGACACACGTGTGTTTAGGGGTGCTGACTTGGAATTGGACCATTATTTAGTTTTTACTAGAATAAGGGGTCTGTTCACAGCCTGGCACACCCGTACCACGTGTCCAAACTTGGAGGCAAATAATCGCATAAGAAGCTGAAAGCCTCAAGATCCACCCGTTAGAGAGGAATAATAAGGGAGAAATATAAAAAGGGTTTCGAAGAAGGTAGACAGCCGTGAAATAGGAAATGAGAGTGTAGAAGTATGCTGGCAGAATCTTAGAAACAGTATGACTGAAGTAGCAACAAAGGCGTGTGGTATTAGAAAAAGAGGCTTTAGTAAAAAGCGCGATGAATTGTGGGATGACATAGTGAAAGATGCCGTAGAAAGAAAGAAGAAGGCATGAGTATAAGGCTTCTTGTAAGAATAAAAGTATGAGAAAGATCAAGAAGAAACAGTATACGTTTTTTTTTCTTTAGCTTGCTACGCTGTATACACTGTATCTCGCACATATCATGGTAGGCAGAGAGAATCTAGTGTTAAGACACTCCATTCCCCACTTTCCGCCAAATTCGGAGGCATTGCGTGTTAAGTGGCGGAATTTAATGAGATTTCGCCTCGACACTCCTCAAGTGGGAATCGAACCCACAATCAGTCAAACGCTTGTGCCACTGCGCGACTACTAGCGCCACTACTGGCCTGGAGTATAAGTTGCAAAAGCACCAAACGAAAGCGCTGATTAAGGCGAAGTGTGAAATGTCAGAGAATGGAAGAGATGAAAGGTTGACGAATAACTTCCGGGACAACACAAGCTTTTCTGGAGAGCAGTTAGCGAGTCTCTAGGTTCTTCGTCAACCTGCAGAATGAAAGGGGTGCTTTCGAAGGACGGTGAAATATTCACAGAACTAACACCCATTTTGCAACGATGGGCGGAATTCTACAAGGAGATGTATGAATGTAATGACGCCTCTGTCTCAAGTAACAGCGAAATGCTAAGCTAACGGTGAAATCAGTATTAAAGCAGTAGAGGGCGCCATAAGAAGCTTGAAATGTGATAAGGCAGTGTGAGGAGATGGAGTTACTACTGAGATGATCAAATATGGTGGACCGCGCGTCTTGGACCTGATCTTTCAGCGAGGGCACCATTAACCCTGTTCGGTAACCCTGTTACCGGCAGCAATACGCCTTTCAACATCCATATCATATCTTCTAACTCTGTTAAATACACTTTCCAAATATACCACCTCATTAATTTGTTCTAATGTTATTCTATTTACCATAATCTTGAATTACATTCTTTCTTTATCTCTTTCAAATAACAGAATCTTAGTATTTCTCGCATTCAGGCTTAGACCATTTTTTTCACATCCTTCTGTCAGGATGGTGACAAGTGCCTGCAACTCGCATTCTAATGATGCAATAAGCACCACATCCGCGTCTGCGTACAACAGTCAGTTTATTTTCAAGTCAACCAGAGAATGCAAGAGGGATCTGAGGGGCTGTCATATTTTTTACGCAGCTTTACCTTCAATTTAGTCGTGCTAAGTCAAGTTCGATACAAATAAAATTTATTTTCAAAGAGAATAAATAACTTTTATATTTTCACATTTGGTTCGTAAAATAGTTGTTTCATTTTATATACCAATAATGTTTACGTCTAAGTCACGCTAAGAACAATTATATACATACATACAGTCTTAATAGCAATTGCTTTGATGATTTCGGGCTTTTTCTCACACAGCAGGGTAGTTAGAGAAAATCTAGTATCGAGATTACTAAGTTCTCCACTTTCTGTCTCGTAATCGAGACATTGCGTTTTAAGTAGAACTTAATTCCGCATTTTGTCTTAAGTGCCAGGGCGGCCGGATGCTGACCAATTGCTCCACGACAGCTTCGCTATTATTATAAGATAATAATGTTATACTAGTAGTGTAATAGTACTAGTAGTGTGATAATAATGTTATACTAGTAGTAATATATTTCACGTTTCTTTGTAATTCTCGTTCCCGGTCATTCTCTTTATAATTTTAGGAAATTTTAAAGTATAAATATGTACGCAAAACGAACTTTTAACAAACACGTTAGCAATATATGCAAAAAAGCCCTTCAGATCTTTAACAATGCAAAAAGCCCTTCAGACCTTTGGCAAGATCCGCAAAATTAAACTGGAGGATGAATGGGGATCTTGAGATCATCAGAGTAATATAATCGAGCCCGTAATACTTTATGCGGCGAGCGTAGGCGCACCTGAGACCGGGAAGATCAGAGCTTGCAAGTGTCTCGACACCGTTCAGAGGGGATTTGTCCAGAAGATAATCAAATCTTACAGGACGATCTCTCTGGATGCTGCCTTGGTACTGAGCGGGCTAATACCCCTTGACCTCAGAGTACGCGAGGACAGAACGGTGTATGAGACCAAGAGAGGGAAACCACTGGAGTATCTATATGGTAGAAAGTTGGAGATAAGGATCGCTTACGATCTGGCGTTCCACCCCTCGGAAGAGCTGGAGGTGCGGTTCAACTGTCTCGAGGACCTCGTACTACATACCGTGGATGATCTCAACCTTAGTGGACAGATCATCTACACGGATGGAAGATGGATTGGTGGCGGGGTGGGGGTGCGCACTTTCGTGTTGGAAGCTGGCTGGAGGAGGTTGACACGCTAGCCAGGAAGTACGTCCTGTCCTCTTTCCGTACAGTGTTTCAAGCTGAACTCTTCACTCCTTTACCAAACCACCAAGATTGCGTTGGCTTCCTTGGAGCGGTCGACCTGCATCCTGAGCGATTCCAGATCGGCACTCGAGCTTTTGCGGGACCAGGACTCATCACACTCAATTGCATTTTTCGTAAAAGGAAATTTAAAAAGAGCAAGGGAAGAGGATACGTATATCAGACCCTTTTGGGTGAAGGCGCACGCTGGTATCCCTGATAACGAGCGGGTGGTTGAATTGGCGAGGAACGCGGCCTCGAACACAAGAAAAGCACTGGACTACGACAAGTGTCCTGTCTCATAATTGAAAAGGAGAAACAAGGAGGGTACAGGAGTGTGACCGAAGGTACCAAAAATCCGATAAGGACTGAACAATCAAAGCTTTTCTCTCTCTGAATGTGTCTACAATTCATCGAAGACAGAGAACATTAAACACCTTATTGAAGAATATCCAATATTCTGCGTCACTCCGCAGTGACACTGAGCATAGAATGGACATACAAATCAGCTTACAGAATCTTCCGGAAATCATGATGAAAAGTGAGAGCAGAAAGCACTTCATAGACTATTGTACGCGTGTAATAACGTATTGTCATCAAAAAACGGAAGCACAATCTTTAAAAAATAGAAATTGAATAAGAAACGGAATGTAAGCCTATAATATGGCATTGTAGAGCATTACATACATAAAAAATTAAAAAAGAAGAGTATAAACACGTATTCAACGGTATGGTAAACTTACAAAATAGTTATAGTTTTGCAATAGAAATAATAAGAAATTATAGTAAAGTCAAAAATCCCGAAAATGTAACAAATTTACATATTTGAAATTCGGCAAAAAATATATTTAATAACGTTCCTCAAACCCCATTTTAGAAATAAATTAAAAAAAACAAAGTTTCCGGTACAGCCGGGGGAAGACAGAATTTAAAAAAAAACTCATCGTGATTTAATAGACGTAACAGCCGTAACATTCGCTTTATACCTGCACGGACTACTTAGAATTGTAAATTGATACTCGATTGTTACTGTCCAGAACAAATTGAGTGTACATATATTATTAGATACAAATAGCGAAGAATACGTACAGTGGAGTAAAAACAGCATGGATAGTAGGTATGTTGAGTGTAGTGAGGATTTGTAGTTAGTAGATGCACATTATATAATATAAATATTGATATTGAAAAATATATATTTTATAATGACAAATTCTAATATAGAATTTAATTGTCAATATAAAATATTGATTTTCCATAGCTTAGCTCTAATTTAGCGCATTATATTAATGACACCATTTGTAAAATTCAAATATTTACTCTATATATCATATTCAATAAGAGAGATTCTTACATTTTTGTAAATTAAATTATGGTAGACGAATAAGTAAGTAAGTGAAAACTGTTTTATTCATCTTCAGAAATAAGATTTTTTAAAATATGGTACATTTTGATGACATTTTAGTGCAATAATTTTCCTTATTTTACAGTACTTGACTAATTTAAAAACGCTACGTTCAAAAAGATTTGCCGAGTCTTTGACCCGTTAACCGGTCAGCAATTTTTAATCAAACTCAGGGGATTTTAAGTTAAAGTGAAAAGAAAGATCATTGCTTTAGTGGCAAACAGTGAGAGCTTTCAATAAAAGCTTTATTGAAATTAGTAGTTTCATGTTTATGATACTGATAATAACAGCTTATATGTACACATTTAATTGTAAAATTTGCATAGGTCTGTTACATATGACCGCTAATATTTAAATTTGGAAAACCTCAATTGTATATACACTCATGTGGAGCATCTTAGTACTCCATGTGGGGGTTTCCCATTTTTTCACTCGTACAATGAATACATACTCACAGTGCGTGTGCCAGGCTCATTTACTGGTGCAGAAAGAGATGCTCGGAAAAGTGCAGATCTCGTTAAAATACTGCATCAACGCATCTATCTCAACCTAAGCATTTTTAATTTGAAAAGATCTTGCTAATTGTAACGACATATTATGTATAAAAAAAGACGTAGGAATATAAAATATTTTAATTAAAGAAAGAGAAAAAAAAAAAACCTTTTTACAAAATAAATTTAAACAATTGAAAAGTTAATACAATTAATATTTTCAGAAAATGCTACGCTGGCTGTATGAGTTGCTGGCCGATTATAGTTTATGATTTTTAAAAATAAAAAATAAGAAAGGGAGCAGGAGCGGGAGCGTGGCGTCGGTAAAAGTGACGCTCAGAAAATTATTGATATTAAATTACAAATAATCAAAATTGAAAAAAAAGAAGTGATATTTAATTAGTAAATTTAATATATAAAATGAAAAGTCGAAAAGTCGATCGAAACATAATAATTTTCTCATATTCAAGTTTAGTAAGATGCATATTTGTAAATTATGAAGAATTTCTCAGTGAATTCTTATTACATTAATAATACAAAAATAACATAAATTGAATATTAAAAGAATAATAATTAAATAATATAATAGTATTAAAGGCAATAAATATTTAAAACATCTTCAATCTTTTTCATAGATCTACTATGAAAAAGAAGACGTATAATTTGCAATACAAATGAATTAAAGCATTTGGCGTGGGGCGGCGCCGTCTTAAAATAGTGTTGTATAAACACTATATCTTATATTTTCCTGAATATTATAAAATTTGTTAATTAATTGTATGTTGCGAGCGTAAATAAAATTTATAAAATAATAATAAATAACGCATCGGATAATTAAGTATATTATGGCAAATATTGGCATAATTTCATACGAATGTGTGAATTTTAAAATAATGTAAATATGTACTACATGTATAGGGGCGATACATGCAGTGTAATAATAATAATAAAAAAAATAAAAAACAAAATAAGATATGCCCGCAGGGCAGCTTGTGGCGAGCTGTTGGGGAGTGGCGACCCCACGGACCTGAGACATCTCCAGAGGAGAATTGATATTTATCCCCAGCCTCTGACTTGCCTTTGTTGGCTGGCAGAGTGAAGCGTAAGAGCTATATGCTCGGAAGGGTGGGGGCCGGTGCCCCCCAGTATCAGCTCGAACCATTTGATCGCATACAACGCAGAGCCACTCGAATTGTCAGGGGCCCAAAAAATCTGTGCTGGGCTTGACACTTTGGCTTTGCGTAGAGACGTGTCCTCGTTATGCGTTCTCTATCGCATGTATCACGGGGAGTGTTCTGGAGAACTGTTTGACTTGGTACCTGCCGCTGAATTCTCCAACCGCACAGTACGTGCCAGATTGAAATATCATCCTCACCACCTGGATACCTGGCACTCCAGTACTGTGCGGTTCCGTCGACATTTCCTTCCACACGCCACACAACTGTGGAATGGCTTACCAGCGGCAGTGTTTCCAGGTCGATACGACATGGGTACCTTCAAGAGGCGCGCTTACCTCCACCTCAAAGGCCGGCAACGTCCCTGTAGCTCCTCTGGTGTTGCACGGGGCCGTGGGCGACGGTGTTCACCTAACATCAAGTGACCCGGACGCTCGTTTGCCTTGTCCTTTTTTATAAAAAAAAAAAAAAAAAAAAAAAAATTGCTCAATCTGCGTAATAGCGGGGAAACCCGCTCTCGAGCTTACTCATGATAGTGAAACCGCTGCACACCGGTTCTCTACACCCTTAGCCGACCACGCCGGCGTTGCGCCCTAGGCACTACGCCGCTTTGTGGGGGCCCATCTAGTGAGAGGTGAGTCCACCAACCACTCCATTTGAGACTGTTGAAATGACGGACGTCCGGTAGTCTCATACAACAGCCCAGTACTCAGTCCATCCAAACTCCATTCCGTAGTCCTAGCTTAGTTTTCCATATTTTCTACAGTTCCTACAAGTTAGCCGGTGACCATCTCTGGATAATTTACTGTACTTATTCAGAGATGAATCCCGGCTGATGCGTCAAGTAAAACCATTTTATTTTGCTCTAAGGAGCCTCTACGTGTTGGACCTGTGTCCCCATGCAAGCCTTCCAAAGGACCGGTTTCCTGTGAAGCCGAGAATTTTAAAGAGAAACATAACAAGATATTAATATATAAGGCGTTGGAAGTTCAAATATTTTATGGCAATGATTGGCACGATCTCATATAAATGCGTGAATCCCAAAATAACAAATATATACTATATCTATAGGGGCGATACATGTACTGTCTCTCGACTGTCAGGGTTCGAGGAGCTTATAACTTACTAATAAGCGAAGTCAGTGCCACAGCCAATGTAGCTTAGCATCACTGAGGCTGACTTATCTTGTAAAGTGAACAGCTATAGCGATTTTGGTTTATTGTATGTTATCTGATGCTGTCTTATGTTGCGTAAGCGATGCTTGTACAATGTCGGATAATGATATAATTTGTGGCATGCGACTGTCGTGGGTTCAGGAAGTTTATAACAATCTGATAAATGATTATGATGATGATGACAAATTCATCGGTCTCACCAACCAGTGACGTATATGTATCGGGTTCACAAACCGACGAATTACATTGGTCCCACAAACCAATGAACAACAAAAAAAACAAATCTATTTAAATATATGTATATAGCAAGCGTAACATGTACTTTTGAGAAAGATCACACACAATTATAACAAACATGACGTGACAGCTAACTAATAATTGATCGTTTGCTAAGGCATTGTAAGTATCATATACGTGAACTGTTTCGTTGTGTCTCGGAGGGTTCAATATATGGTAGGTCGGATCCGCCGATCGGACGGAACTCACGGCAAGTGACGTGGCGGCGCCACACGGCCATTTTTCCTCTCAATATAGCTATCTTGCATATTTGTAAGTGAGAGATTAATAAGACGATCTTAGGGCTTTCACGCGGACGAGCTCTGGGTGATTGCAACGAATAGTTTGTGTTAGATAATTACATGTCTAAAACCCTTCTGATGGCTAATTTATACATAAAATGAGGCAAATTTATATACATTTTCATAGCAATTTATATTTGAGAAAGATTACCTTCTGATGGCTCATTATATGTATTTAATATATTGTACGTGAACTTTCTTAACACTTTTACCTCTGAATCTCAAAAAGAACTTGAGTTACAACAATAAAGATACTAACCACGAGGCTCGTCATGAGCCAATGCATTATTTAATTAATATATTTTCAAACATTTCAGGTAGAGATCAGTTACATAATGCCGTTCGAAACAGTCGAAATAAGTCCATTGAAATACAGAAATATTATATTAATATTATATTATATGTTGTATTTCGCCTACGTATATTTAAATTCTCGTTTCCGTTCGTTCTTTTTATATAATTTTGCTGTAAACATAAAAGACGGGCGTACGAATATGTGCTACAAATAAGCTAATAAAAGTTACAGAGTAGATTGTAGAAAGATTTTACATAACATTAGAATACAAATTAGTTCAAAAAATAATATATAGTTTTTTTTATTATTTCTTTGATCTGTACCCAAAATTATTTTTGTCCCTAAATAGAGTAGAAGTGTCCGCCAATTTCTTTTGTGACATAGCATTTAATTTCGTAAGAGTTTTGTTAATATCGAATATCGCATCGATGGTTTTATTAATATCGCATACTAGGAAAGGCCTGTGAAAATATAAGTGCCTTTTTACTTTTGTGGTCTACCTTTTCAAGTTTATTTAAGAAGCTGTCTATTATATGATCCAATAAGAGTATACAAAGCTGCAATGTAATTTGGAACAGACTTAAACGATACAGTACGGTTGGTTCACATTCCGCACAGATTCTATACATTTAGTTATGTCTGAATACTGCTCAGCTGTTTTATCGGGCCTGGCCAAATCTGGGGTACACGCGACAAGGGCCGGAATTTGCCGAATTTACGCAATTACGCTTGCGCAAAAGTGTTTTAGGAAAAAGGACAATGAAACACCGCATTGAGCTTGCTATCCTAGTATCACTACGTTGATGAAACAAAAATCAAAACATAATAGAACAATTGCTATAACGATATTTGAGTAAATTCATTTTATTTTTCAATTTCAAGTCCATAGCTTAATATTAAAAACTGACTTGTAAAATTTATACGAAAGTGACTAAATATTAACGATTTATCTGTAAATCGGCAACAGCTTTTGATTGATGAATTATCTCCAACATTCATTTAGTAAATCTTAATGATTAATAGTCCACTTTTCCTTTACTTTTGTATCTATATACATATATTCATATCATAAAATTTTCTCTTCCTGATCAAGGCTTTGTCTTTATACCTTTTCGACTGAAAGTAAAATAGATTGCACTGTTTCAGGTCAGTAATTTTTACACATAATATTAATTAACATGAAATATACTAGGTGCATATTAGGTAGCAGTGTTATATTGATAATTGAATAACAAAATATACTTACACATGAGAAAAAAGGAGAACGTATTGATGTTGCTAGAAAACTTAAAAGTGGTTGTCTCTTTGCCACTCGAGCTGTAGATTCTCTTTGGGATCAACGTCCTTTATGAGACAACACGGGTAACCAATTTGTAAGTAAATTGATCGCGAGATTTTCAGCTGATTTCTGGGAATCAAAATTACAGGTTACATACAGGGGAGATTTCATGTAATAAGCACGGAAAGCGTTTGATAGATTCGTAGAAAACACAACAAAGCAAAGCCTTAGCATTGTATTAGCCGTTAGAAGCACTTATATATTTTTTATAATTCCAAAAAAACTTTGGAACAAAAAAAATATTTACCAACCTACATACTTATTTTTGTTGTTAGCATCTCATCATCGTCGCATTTCGACGCAGCGGATAGCTGCTCAGCGGATAGTAGAACGCATGGCTCAGTGATGAGAGCGCCTGGACGGTATTCAGGAGGTAGGAAGTGTAGGTTTAAGGGGCCCCTTTAACATATGCATTAACACTCACCTCCACAGTCCGAGCTCCTCTTTCTTTAAATTTTCCTTACGTAAATTTGAAAATAACCTACTAACGCTTCGTGATAAAAATAAACTACTGACAGCCACCCTCTGACTGATTCCGTCTTGAGGGAATGATTATATCTTGCTTTCATTCCCCCGCTCTAATACCTAGGCAAAATGCGGACTTGATTTTCGCCACTTTACATGTAGTCTTAGTTTCCAGCGAAAAGTGGATAACGGGCTATCTTAACACCAGGTTCTCTATTGAGATTTTTTCCTCCCAGCTGGAGAGTTATAACTCACAATATAAAAATTTGCTTTTGGCTTTTTTAGCTTCACGCCTTTCTGCCTTTCTGCAGAACTCTGCAGGGTTTGCTGTTAAGCGAGAGAACTTAATATCACGCTTTAACTTTATTGACACCAGAGCGAAGAAAATGTAAAAATTAAATTTCCACTCCTCGAATGGGAATCGATCCCACAACCAGTTGCTTTTACAGTCACGCTTATGACTGTTTTCAAATGCTATTACTTGTAATTATTATAATATCTCTTTTAGATATAGAAGTACAACAAAGCCCTGGTAAAATGGAAACCTATATTGATATATTATATTTCATAGTATACCCACGGAAATTGAGAAGGCTTTAACAGGAGTTTTAATTGTTTCCCTTTTGTTCATCGATAGTTAGTTTTCCACGTGAGACGTTTCATATAAGTCAAGTGATCATCGGTTGTTACTCGTATTTCAGCACAAACATGAATATAAAAATATACATATTCACATTTATATCAATATTCATTTTTTTTAAATATAATTTAAATTGATTTCATTGAATTATAAAAGTAATTAATATGACATGCATTGAAACTAGGATTGGATAATAATTGAATGTACACGCTATGGTTGCGGGCCCGATTGCCACTCACATTTTTTTTTTCGATTTTCTGGTCTTATTCGCCAACTGTTAAACATTTTTTATTGTTTAAGCTAAAGAAATTTGATTTCTTTTTAGATTATCTTATATAACAGAATTTTTATTTAAAAATACATAAATAAAATAAAAGTTTTATAAATAAATAAGATCCAAACAGAAAGTGGAGAGCGGAATATCTTGACACTAGATCTGACTACCCTGTTAAGCGAGAAAAGGAATGAAGCTGAAAACAAAAGTGTCACGTGTTGACTAAAAACGCAATAAAACCAAATAATCTATTAAGATGGACATAAATTACATATCAACAATTTTAACATAGGCATACAAAATAATTCCTAAGGTAATCTTAATTAGTATTATACTGTAATTTACCTTGACATCATACAATTTTGAAACAAAAGGTGCGTGCCAGACTTACATCAGTACCGAGTTCGTGGTTATTTGAAAATCAGACTTGTTAAAATAACATTAACATATAAACCACAACTTTAATGAGAACAATTTCTATTATACCATGTATTAATAACATTTTGATTAAGATTCCTTCTTGAAAAGAAGAAATGTATGCAATATAAGTAAGTCTAAGCCTGTAAAAAAATTTCTTAAGGGTAAATTTATTTTAAAAGCAAACATTTAAAATAAAGAACAGTATGAAAAGAATATTACAATAATTAATACGTACTTCGAGTATTCTCACAAATGATTCGACAATAATTAAAGTTTTGATACAATTATTGTAACATCTTTGGGGCCAGTGGTGCAGGGGCACATAGTGCGACTGTAAAGCGACTGGTAATGAGTTTGATACCCACTCGAGGAGTGGAAATATTTAATATTTCCATTTTCTTCGCTCTGGTGTCGAGGCAAAGCGCGGCGTTAAGCTCCGCCACTTAACACACTAGGTTCCCTCTGCCTACTCTACTGTGCGCGGGATACAGCGTGAAGCTAAAAAAAAGAAATTGTAACATGTAAGCGACATTAATTAAATAATTAAAAAATAAAAAAAAAAAATTGACGAAACAACACTTAAGTAAACATAAATAATTCCTTGTCGCTTACTTTAAAATGCACTATAAACAAATAAAGGATGCCGACGCGCTGGACGAAACGGCCAAGGCAAGTGATCCACTTTAGATGCAAGCGTGATGTGAGAGAGAGAAAACACTATATACAAATTTCATTTCATAATTACAAAATACTCAAATCAAGTTAAGTCCGATTGGTTATAAACGAATGGAAAACAATAATTGTTTGCTGTACTACAGTTTCAGTGCATTACTTTATTAAGCCAATTTCCATATAAAGTCTGTTGTAGTAATCCTTGTAAATAGGTTAACAGTAGCTGACGCGTGAACATAAATGATTGGCCATCCATCTGTATACATGTACGTGTTTGACATATAGTGTAAGAGGTCGAAATATTGTTTTTGGATTAGCATTTTAATTATAATTCAAGTAATTTTATCTACGGAGTAATTCACGTCACGTAGACAAAGAAATTAAAATTAGTTTCTGGATCTGATTCATAATTTGCTTAACTGAACATGTACAGATAAGAAAAAAAGTAGACAAATCTAAACAATAAAGTCATCGAAAAAACTTAATTTTAATTTTTATTATAATTATTTAAGTATAATTTGTTATTTTTATTTAAAAAATAACAATAAGGGTGTCACACTAAAGACCCGCCTAATACCAAGAGCATACTCTAGTTCCTGTATCTCCTAAACAAACGGAAATGCTATTCAATTTTCTCTATGTAATATTTTTGAAATTGAAAGTATGTTTTGACTAATTAGCTTAGTAAATAATATATACTTATCCTTTGACATGTTTTTTTTAAAACGCATAAGGTATAGTACTAACTATTTAAAATATAAAGATGATTACCTATTATTCAGGCTCTGTACAAATTCAATGCCAATAGCTATCAATATCAAAAATCAATATTGATTTTGCAAAAGAAAGTGTATACATTTACTAAATAGATAACATCGAATATTCTATCTTTTATATTTTAAATTTTCGAACTGAAACGTTTTATATGAGAAAAGCGTACAAACAAGTCGAATAGTGTTTTCGTTATTGCATGGGTATTTATTTTAGAGTTTTCATTTTCTTATTTTAGAATCCCTGAAGCATATAAACTATACAAAAAAATAAAATTAGAGTGTATGTCTGTAATATTAAAATAGCAGTTTTTAACAAAATGCATACATTCATGTGTATAAACGGTACATATAATAATTTAATTTTACAATTTTTGCCAATCGGTCGGTCTGTCTGTCTGTCTGTTTGTTGCAGCTAATCACAGGAACATCTCGACCGATTTTGACGGGGCTTTCACTAGAACAGTTCTGATCTTCTCTCTCAAATCCCCATTGCGGGTGAGAGGGGAAACGGCTTCAGGGCTGCGCCCTCTCGTCGTTGCAGTCCACCCACAAACATGGGTGGTTCACGTATCACGAAACCTGAGTGACGCACCGAAGCGCTACGTTCTGCAAGATTTGAAGTGTATTCCTGTATGTGGCGCCGGTGAATGCGTACCAGGCCGGCGCTGCATACGTTGGATGGGGTCTGACGCATGTTTTGTACAGCGCGGCCTTGGTACGCAGGGTCAGTCTGGACCTCAGAAGGGGCCGGAGAAGGAAGAGTGCGGCCCTGGCAGCATTGGTCGCCTTCTTTACGTGGTGGGTCATTTTAAGTTGGTGGTCAAGAATGATCCCCAAGTAGGTAGCTGTCTGTGTACGTCCATTTAATTGAAATTCCCTGCATGACCAGGGGCGTGGGAGTCTTCCGGCGACGCCCAAACATCACAGCTTGTGTTTTGGCTACGTCATCCTCCACTTCGCTAGCCAGTCGGGCAGCAGGTTCAGGGACGTCTGGAGCAATGAGGCGTCGTTGGCGGACGGACGTGGTAAGAATAACGACTACCATCTTAAAGGGCAAGTGATGGAGGACGGCGTTTGTGACACCGTCGATGCAGAGGGTTTTTTTGGCTTTCAAGGCTATTATCGCCTTCTTGAATGATGACGGTGAAAAGAACAGCGGCGGAGGGGAAGTAGTATCTGGTGCGTTGAGGCGGGTGAGCATCTCGCATCTCTCTTCAATCTTGCAGTGAAATTCAGAGCAGAGACTTGGATTTCGAGTGAACTTAGAGGCTAGATAGTCGGCGAATATCCCAGTTCTCTTGTCTGCGGCGTACTTGAGTGTGCCATCCACATGGAAAAGTGGTCTCACCGGCGGCCTTCCCTTCGTCAGTTACTTCAAAGCTTATTCAGCGACGGCTGGACCTTGGAAGCCGCATCGATGCGTTCTTCCCACCTGCTGGCAGAAATCCCTTCAAGTTCTGCGCGAATATCCTCAATAAATTTATTTGGTTTGGACTTCAGGGAGGGGTCGCGGGTTTGCTGCCACTTGGCACGGGTGTCCTTCTTCTGTGACAAAAGAACTGTAATCCGACGAGGAGTTGGGGGCAGTCGCAAAGACTGGGAAAAGGTGGATGCCTCATGGAGAGCAGTGGTGATGGTAGCGGTGATCTCCTTTTCCATACGATCTATACCGGCCGGATCAATCAGTGGCTCCAGTTGAAGGGATGATTGGAGCAACGTTGATTCGAAACAGATCCTGCCCCTGGTTGGGGAGTTGCGAGCGAGCGTTAACCTACCGGAGATGGTTGCCAGGATTGGGAGGTGATCAGAGCCGATGGACAGCTGGAGAGTCTCAGGGACGACAGAGCTCACTCCTCGATGCACAATCAGCTTGATTGTGCTGGGGAGATGGCGCACTAAAAATGAGTCGGATCGTCAGGCCCCATTAACTCATAGTGTCTCACAGCGTCTTCGAAGGCGGCCGACTCTGCAAGTTTTGTGGCATCTACTAGCTCGGTGATGGACGTTCCAATCTCCAGCGGCCAGTGTAGGATTGGCGCTGTTGAGTATTTTCCAGACTTCTTTAAGAGCGAGGGTTGAAGAAGGCGGCCGGTAAATAGCAAAAAGGCTGAGGGGCCTATAGCCATGCTGCATCTCAACGCCTAAAGACTGGAACGTCTTCGTGTTGTGATCTGGAAGCAGCTGGTGTGGAATGGACCGTCTCTCTGCGACGAGCAGTCCCCTGTATGAGGTCTCGGGTGGGGTATCAAGGCGCAAAACGTGTTAGCCCGGTAGATGAGCTGTGTCGGTGGAGTGCAAATGGGTCTCGTTTATTAAGGCCACATCAATATTCTGCTCTTGAAGCATGGCGGGGAAACTGGACACGGCTTCTCAGCCCGGCGGCATTCTAGAACATGACGCGGAGCTCAGCCATTCTTAAGCATTCGCATCATTCCATCCAGTACGGACTGAATAGGATCCTGGCCATCGCGCAGGGCAACGAGGATTCAGCGTGTCAATAGCCACGTCCAACGCTTTGTCGAGTAGTGGCCTGGGTTGTGTGGGTAGTGGAAGTGTTTGTAGTCGTTTGAACAGCTGGCCCTTCTGAGAGTGGTGCTGTCACGACGCTAGGAGGAGGAGCCGTCTTCTTAGCATTGTTGTCCTTCCTATCACGTTTGCCTCTCCGGCTGCTCTTGCGTCGTCTTTCTCTAGCCGGGATTGCAGGTGCCATGAGGGTGGAAGCTTGGGCGTTTGTAGGGACCTCGCTCCTAGGAACCGCGGGTGGGGCTTTCTCTAGCAGATTCCTGATATAATAAGAAATAACTTAGGCTATTTTTATTTTAATTTATCGTTAAATCTGCGATCTGAACAATAACTTTCTGTAAAATTCGTTGGCACAGCATGTAATATATATGTACATCTAAATACATAGCATACTATGCAAAATTTTAATTGAAGAAATATTGATATTAATACTATCGGTATCTTAAAATTCGGAAATTCGTGAACATGATAGATTGGCTTAAGACATCATAGGCTAATGGTGCGTCACATCTTCCATCTAGTTAGACAGACAGACAGATTTTTTTCAACATATTAACATTTTTCTTAGTCTCTTAGTCTCATACAAAATGCTCTCAGCTATCGTAAAAAGTCCGGCACGCTTAAAAATTTTTTTTTTTTTTTTTTTTTGTGAGAATCGTGCAATCAGTCTTTTTGTGACTATGAGCAGATTTGTTGCGTGAAGATGACGAGTAGAGCTTGTATCACATTAGATTAAGCTCTTTAAGTCTAGACTAAAGCGTGTTACTGAGCTCCAAAAATATTGCGTCTCTTAAGTCGGCTAGTCGGGTTTTGAGATAACAATTGTGCAGCCAGTGGATTTGGGTGATTGGTCAATCTTTTTTTGTACTTAGAAATATTTTTTTCTATTTCGTCCTTTGCAGTATTAAAAGCTAGGTGTTCGTGGACCTCGCTGGTTTTGATAAACCAGGGCGAGTTTGATATTTGTTTGAGTATATTGTTTTGTGCTCTTTGGATTATCTGTATACTGCTATCACAAGCTGAGCTCCACAACTGTATACCATATGTCCAGATGGGCTTTAGGACTGTCTTATAGATCAATAGCTTGTTGTCCTGTGATAGTTTTGAGTTCCTGTTGAGAAGCCAGTAAAGGCCCTTATATTTTAAATTTAATTCATCCCTTTTACTTTTGAGGTGCTTTTTCCAGGTTAGTCTACGATCTAGGTGCATCCCCAGGTATTTGACCGTATCCTTGTGGGGAAGTTGTTGTTTGTTTAGAGTAACAGGTGGACAGTTTTCTTTTCTAAGAGTAAAGGTAACGTGTGACGAATTTAAAGCATTAACTTTGATTCTCCACTTATTCAACCATTTACCGACCTCGTTAAGCTGATTTTGCAGAAAATCAGAAGCTCGTTTAGGACATTTTGAGTTCGCCATAATGGCTGTGTCATCCGCAAACGTTGCCACACTAACGCCAGAAATCACTGGTACGTCAGATGTGAAGATTGTATACAGAATAGGTCCAAGCACAGATCCCTGGGGTACACCGGCATTTACATCATAAAATGCGGAAGTAGCAGAACCCTCTTTTACTTGGAATATTCTTTCAGTTAAGTATGATTTTAGGATACTATAGAAGGTATGTGGTAAGAGAGTCTTAATTTTGAAAAGTAACCCTGTATGCCAGACCTTATCGAAAGCTTGGTGGACGTCCAAAAAAGCTGAGGAGCAGTACTCTTTACGTTCATAGGCGCCGCGGATGACACTGCATACTCTGTGTATCTGTTCTATAGTGGCATGCTGTGCCCTAAATCCAAATTGGTGTTTGGGTATTACCGATCTTTCATGAATAGATTTCAAGAGTCTACACAGAAAAATTTTTTCAAACAGTTTGGACAGAACAGGTAATAAGCTAATAGGGCGGTATGAGGTTATGTCGTGCACTGGTTTTCCTGGTTTCAGAATCATGATGATTTGAGAAACTCTCCATGTGGCAGGGAAGTAGCCGACTCTCATGATAGCGTTGAAGAGAGTAGTTAAAAATACAAATGCCTTGCGGGGTAGTTCCTCGAGTACTTTTTTATCTATTAGGTCGAATCCTGGTGTCTTTCGATTATCCATCATTTTTATATTTTTAACCACTTCTTTTGGTGTTGTAGGCTGCAACGGGAAATCCAGTTGGTGATCTTGATGCAGGGTGTTGTGTATAAATGAGTCGTCGTCATTATCTTCCTTAGGATTAGGTGAGAATATCTTTGATAAATGCTCGGCAAAAGCATCGGCCTTTTCTGCTTCTGTTCTTATCCATTTGTTACCTTGGATTCTAAGCGGAGGTTTCGGAACCAGAGGTCGAGCACGACTTTTGTATGTGCGCCACAAGGAGTAATTTGTAGAAGCTGTTGAAAGAGACGATTCTAGATAAGCCTCAGCAGTTGCATTATGGGCACAAAGAATCGTCTCTTTCAAGTCCTTTATGGCTCTATTAAATCTTGTTTTATCCGAAGGATGTCTACTAGTGTGCCAGACTCTGCGAATTCTCCGTTTTTCCAATATCTTTGCTCGTATTTCTATTGGAACTACCTGTTGCCTGTTGTTATCCAAGGCGATTTCAGGGGTGCATTGCCAACAAGCTGCCTGGATTGCACAAGTCAACATTTCAGTGGCATTGTCTATATCGTCGGAGCACTTCAAGGGGACTTTAAGGACCAATTGTTTTTCGACTATATCACGAAATGATGCCCAGTCTGTGAATTTGTTGTATAACATAGTTTTTTTGTCATAATAGAGAACCGAATTGCTGACAGTGAGTATAACCGGTACGTGATTTGAGGAGCCGTCTAAACACGATTCTATTTTGGTAAAACAAGATAGAGACTTCGTTATAAAGAAATCGAGAATATCCGGCAGCCTTTTAGGGTCTGAAGGCCAGTGGGTTGGTTCGGGAGTTGCAATTACAGACAGATACTTTTTGTCTAGTGTTTTCTTAAGCTCTCTCCCGCGTGTTGTTATCAATCTCGACCCCCAGTGTGTATGCTTGGAGTTCCAATCTCCTCCAACTACAAATCGAGCACCTAAGGAGTCAAAGTAATGAGAGAACAACTCCTCAGTTATTTTATGTTTTGGCGGACAATACACCGATGATACCTTTAGGTTTCCAATTTTATCCTGAATAGAGATAGTAGTAGCTTGGATATGTTCAGTTTTGTATCCTGGTATTTCGTAGTGTTTTATTGATTTTCTTACAATTATTGCCGCGCCTCCATGGGCTGTGCCATCCGGGTAATTTGTGGTGTATATATTGTAATTAGGAATGTTTATTAGGCTTTGATTCGTAAAGTGAGTTTCTGATACAAGTAGAATATCGAGTTTATGGACATGAATAAGAACTTCAACTTCATGTTTATTTGGTGCTAACCCATTTACGTTCCATGCAGCAATTATAAGAGGCGTCATTTTGTTAATTTATCCAGTAGGTTTGTGATGAGACTTAGTAAAGTACTCATTTGTTGTAGGATAACGTCGATTTTTTCAGACTGTTTCTCAAATAGGAGTTCCAGTTTGTTGTGAGCTATTGAATTTTCTACTGTTTCTTCGTTTTTGGCTGGAGAGCTTTTTATAGCCTCGGAATAAGTCTTGCGTGTTGAAGGGTGTTTTCTTTCTTGTACAGTTGTTGTAGGAACTGTCTCGCTTTTGCTTACGTTGGATGATTTCAAGATTAGGTTATTAGATGTTTGTCTCTTGGATTTCCTAGATATAATTTCCTTGTATACTTCGCATCCTTTGTAGTTGGCTGGATGGGCACCCAAGCACAATGCACATGTCGCGGGGGTGTTTCGGTCCTTCTTAGGGCAATCTGCTGTTTTGTGTGGTTGGGCACACTTGACACACCTGTACGGCCTCATGCAGTAATTTTTTGAATGACCATATTGCTGGCATCTTTGGCATTGTACTAAAGTATTGCGTTTTTTTGGGTCTTCTATCACTACGTTCTGGTGGTATATTACTTTAATATCTCTAGCTGATTTTAGGTTAGGTCCTGGTAGAAGATTGACAAAAAAAGTAGATGTAGGCTTTTTGTCAGCACCGTATTTGGAATTGATAATTTCTCCAGTTATGTTATTTCCAGTATTCTCAAAAGCAGCTTTTATGGCATCATGTGGTGTAGAATGGTGTAGATTTCTGATCACCAGCCGGTGGCATCTCTCATCCTTTCTGTTGAAAGTGTGGCCTATAAGTTGGTTTTCGCGAATTACAGAAATCACTTTTTTATATGTATCCACATCAGCGCAGCTGATTCTTAATTGAGTTCTGTTAACTATTTTGTACGTAAACTGCAATTTATCTGTGGGTGTCACTAGAAGTTCTGTTAGTTTGTTGATATCGTCAATTCCATAGAGAATAATTGGTGGTGGTTTGTTTATCTTTCTCATTTGACTTAAACTGTCGCTTTTGTTAACCGTTTCTACAGGTAGGATGTGGAATCTATTGCTGGTATCTATTATGTCTGGAGATGGTGAAATAGACGTTTTTCTTCGCTTGGGGTTTCTAAGCCTGGGAACCCTTTGCCAATCAGGCGGACCATTTTGCTCCTTTTCTACTTCTTTAGTGGTGTATGTAGCAGAGGATTCAAGTGGGTTCTCACGAGTGGTGATATTACTGAGAGAAGCACTTCTTGGTCTGGTCAAGAAGAAGCTTCGATGGAATGCCTGTTGAACTAATTTTTTATTGCTACCAGTAGCATATACTGGCATAGAAGCCTGGTCACCCACTTCTATGTAGTCTTCGGTAGCCAATTTCTCACCCTGCAGCCCGGGTACCGGAGAGCGCCGGGGGTCAGCCGGAGCGCATGACATATCACTCTCGTTATCTGTCATTAACCATTAAATATGTGGAGGGTATTCTCATAACACTTTTCCAGGGTGTTATTGCCACGCTTTTAGAGGGTATTTAGTTCCTCTAGGCTTGTGGATGCCTAATAAGACAGGTTATTTGACCGCCGCCTGTTGCTCGGCGTTGTTGCCCGTTTGGCACCACCCGGGGGACACGTGTAGGGTGAGCCTAGGAACAGGTGGTAAATCCTACGGACGCGGACAACTTCATCCCCCAACGCTTAAATTGTATATTTACAATGATTTTTTTTTTCATTTCATTTAAGAAAATGCCCTTTCTTCATAATTTAAAGAATACACTCTAACATGCTTACCGAGCTATATTAGAAAGCCACAATGAATATCATGTTGACGACTAAACACTGTAACGACCAATTTACTGAGCCAGTAGCAATAATGTACGGAGTTGTTCAGTTAGCAAACTAACTCAGTTATAGCCTGTATAGGTTCACTTAATCGGCAATTTTTTGTGTTTTATTTCCAATACTTTTTTGCCAGTTGCAGTAGTCAAAATATTAAATAACATAAAAAAAAAATAGCTTCACGCTATATCCCGCACACAGCAGGGTAGGCAGAGGGAACCTAGTGTTAAGACACTCCGTTCCCCACTTTCCGCCGAATTCGGAGGCTTGCGTGTTAAGTGGCGGAACTTAACGCCGCGCTTTACCGCGACACCAGAGCGAAGAAAATGGAAATATAATTTCCACTCCTCGAGTGGGAATCAAACCCACAACCAGTCGTTTACAGTCACACTCTTATGCCACTGGGCCACGACTGGCCACGTTAAATAACATAATTATGACTTTTACCTTCAAGCGGGATACAGCATGGTAGGCAGAGGGAACCTAGTGCTAAGACACTCCGTTCCCCACTATCCGCCGAATTCGGAGGCATAGCGTGTTAAATGGCGTGTTAAATAAAGAACTATCAAGTGTAGAACTATGTGTAGAACTAAGCGTACTACTAATGCGAAATAACATTTATATCAAATTGAACCAAGCGAGTACATTGACAATTTTTCATTACAGAAACAAAATCATATGTCTCCTTGGATCTGATATATTATACATGTGCATAGATATCACATATTATAATAATCCGAGGCAACGTTGTTTAATATGTTGCTCGTAGACTCTACGATATATTTCCCAAGCGACTTCTATGCGACTAGTAGGTAGATTAATTTAGTAAGCTAATTTGATTATTTTGATCAACAACTTTCAATATTTACACATTAGTCTAAGAAGCCGTCGCAGCGTAGTGGGACGGCGTCCGACTGTAAAATCGATTGTTGGTTCGATTCCCACTCGGGAATGATTATATATTATTTTCTTTTTTGATTTATTATCTAAGACAATGTACGTATTGAGTTACGCTACTCCACACGCAGTGTCTCAACTTTGGATCGAAAGTGGTGAACGAATCTCTGTTCCCTCTGACTTCTGTGCTATGCGTGATGACGTGTTGTTGATTGCATAATAAATATTCAAAGTCTGTTTGTAACTATCAGTAGCCTGTAGCCTTTTAGTCATTTCAGAGTTTTTGTAAAATATTAGTTTTGTATGTATTTACGAGTAGCAACGTTATTACATTTACATAGCTTACATAGCTGTTTAAAACTAAATTTACATGACAATGTTTGTACTTTGTTACTGTACCACTATAGTATTCTACGGAACTCGAAGTTAACATTTACGTTTTAATTACATAGCATTATTTTAAATTTTAATTATAATCACGGGATTACCCACAAAAGTTGCTATAACAAGTTTTAAAATAAAGTTCTTTTGAACGTAAATTTGATTTTTAAAACATTTTTCGAATTAAAACATTACTGTTATTTTAATTTTTCACAAAGAGTTTGTTTCGACTTTATTTTTTTCTATCGAAAAGTACAAGCTATAATATAATTCTAAAGTAGAAACTGTATGTCCTAACTATAATATAATTATAAAAAATATTTATTAAACACAAATCGAAAGATGTACCTAAAATGGTATACAAAAAACAGCTTCACGTTTTATTCCCGCATAACAGAGTAAGTCAAGTATCAAGACAGCGTGGCTTGATACTATACTTCAGTGTTTTCCAGATTTAGCCGTAAAATGTTGTAATTGCTTTCGTGAAACTCAACGTGTTAATTACACATAATGGTGGAAATTACGCGGTCTGGAATAAGGGACTATGACGATTTGTTCATTTCAAAAATATTGACCAAAACTTATTAAACAGAACATTTTTTGATTCCTCCGTAGTAGTATCTACTACTTTTCTATAAATGATTTTAAAGTAGTTTAAAATATTTCATAGAAAATTAAATACGACGCAATAATATTACAAATAGCTTCACGCTATATCCCGCACACAGCAGGGTAGGCAGAGGGAACCTAGTGTTAAGACACTCCGTTCCCCACTTTCCGCCGAATTCGGAGGCTTGCGTGTTAAGTGGCGGAACTTAACGCCGCGCTTTACCTCGACACCAGAGCGAAGAAAATGGAAATATAATTTCCACTCCTCGAGTGGGAATCGAACCCACAACCAGTCGCTTACAGTCACACTCTTGTGCCACTGGGCCACGACTGGCTATATTATTAAAATTAATTTAATTTAATTTTAATTTTAATAATATTACAAATAATTGTGGCTGGCTTACTAAGAGACATTACTCTGATTTGTTTCATTGAACGTAGTAAATATTTGAAATAGCCACATATTAAATATGGTTTGTTCATTGACGTGGCTGACTGCATACGTAATAAACAATTCATTCAGGTCAAACAAAAGCAGATAGGTAATTTTGGCTAACATGCCGCATGTTCGATCGATGATTAATCATTTTGACTATGTGTGAAATAACAAGATTTACTACGAAACGTTACAAGCAATTGTACTTCATGTAATAATTAATTAATTTATTTATTTATTTATATATATAATATAATTTAGAAAATATGTTAAGTATTTATTTCTAAGAATATACAACAGATTCCTAAATGTGATACCTACCGCTAAATTTATTGAAAATTATTGATGCAAAATAATATAACGCTTTTTCCACATATCAGGGTAGCCAGAAAGCATATAGTATCAAGACACTCCGTTCTCCACTTTCCAAAGGAAAACGAGACATTGTATGTTGAGTAACGGATCTCAACGTCGCGCTTTGTCTTAGGTACCAGTGAGCAGGAATCAAACTTACAACCATCGTGTTTACATTAACAAATAATCAAAATAATATTAGTTATTGATAAATTAGAAGTTCTATAATTTATGTGCATACTAATATTGAAGTTATTAATTTAAATCCCCTGTGGTGTGAAATGTGCAGTTTACATTTGACTTTGGTTATTAGAGTAGTTAAATATATTAGAGTGGATATACAAGTTTGTTTATTTATATTAACGATTAAGCTAATAGCCATAGGGGATTTATTTTTTCAATTTATACGTATTTATAGTTAAATAAAAAAGCGTAATTTACACTCTATACACTCGTATCTACTTAGCAATCATTGGGTAGTTATAAAAGTATATTTTTTAATTTCAGATATAGATACATATAAATTGAAAATTAAATCCCCTATGGCTATTAGCTTAAAAATAGTGCACGGGAATGTTATATCATTCGGTTTAAGTACGTAGTTAACAATATTCGCGACGAATAAAAAATATATTGGAAATATTTGTTATGTGTATCTATATAATATTATTATTTAATAAGAACCATGTTGAAGATGATAAAATAAGAAATACCTATTCATTATAGACAAGCGTAAAAATCTGTCTAAGCAATGTTTAAAAAAAATTAACATGGTTTGCATAAACAAAATTTAGTCTGCAGAGAAAAATAAGCTTAACTCTTGAGTGATTGTTATATATGAAGTACTCGTTCAATAATAAATTACATTCATAAAAAAAGGGATTTTGAAATTTTGAATAATGGTTTTAATATCAAAATATTAAATTATTTTTATCATAAATTACGTGTGCCGGTTTTTCAGTTTAATCGTCATTATTATAAAAATATATTTAGCTATGACATTACAATGACTCTTAATAATTTGATCCTTTCGATCAAAACATAAGTCAGCTAATTGTTCGAGAATCAATTAATTCTGAATACAATGTTTGGAACAAAACAATCCGGACCACCACAATGTGATTGAATTTGCATACTATTATCATATAAGAATTTGTATGCATACAAAAACCTCACAATGTACTTACAGCTGAACTTTTAATTAATTAATGGCGATACATAATGGATCAAATATTCTTTTTTGTTGTATTTGTTTCCCGCTATTGACAAAATATTTTGATATATTGATGAAGTTAAATAAATCTTAGTACGCAAATTTCGTTGCTCGTTGAGCCTATAGCGTGGCTGATGTCGGATATATTTGACTAAACTTAAATGGTAGTTTTTGGCAAACGACTGCTACTTGTAGATATACTTGTAACTTATGAAATTTTAAATTAGTATACTACATGTACTTTTTGTTCCATGAATTTAAACTATTAAAAACTCATGGAACGCTAAATCCCACTGCGTTGCAGGGAGAAGAACTCTTGGCAGTGTAAGTGAAGGTTTAAGAGGCCCCTTTCATATGATTATGAACGTTCACTTCCACTGTCCGAGCTTCTCTCCCTAACTAACCATATTAATAGGATCCTACTAATTCAACCTTATAAATACGTGAAATGAGCTGATGATAGTTCTAGACCAGTTCTAGGTTCTTCTAGTTTATAAAGAGATTTCGCTGTACCTCTCGCGCTAAAAAATGTAGTCTAAACATAATTGTGGCCAGTTCGTTGCCTAGTTCGAAGCTTATAGACTTTTGTTCTTTTCTCATGAAACTGTAAATTGTAATGCTTAGGTTTTTAAACTAAAGGAAAATGTCTGGTCTGGATGACGAGACATTAACGTCCTCAGGGATTTTAAGCTGGTTCCCAAACGTTTCAACCACAAATGTCCAATCAAAAGCAGATTTTAAAATAAAGAATTTTTGTATAGAAAATAAGAGTTTAAGAACAGTTTAACTACAAATGTCTATTCTTTATGAATATGTACCTAAATATCAATGTAGGTCCATAAGCCGAAGCGGCGATCTACAATAACGACAGATCCCAAATAATACAGGGAAATATGTCGGGACACTACATGGCCGCGTACAATAGCACCAATGGCTTTGTGGGCGTGGTCGAAGATTTCGAGGAATCGAGGGACAAACCTCTCAAGTTTAAAACACCTGAGAATGACCCAATTGTTTTAGTGGCCAAGTGCACGAGAGTAATGCTGGACGACCGGATACTTGAAAGGGCAAATACTATCTCAAGCGATCCCGAGCCCGGCGCAGCTCTTAAAGATTGGACACTACCAAAACTGGCTTGGATAAACGGAGTACCCGGTTGCGGCAAAACAACTTACATCATCGGGAACTTCGATGAGGAAAGTGAAATAGTGATTACCACCACGGTTCGAAGCAGCAAAAGATCTGAAGGAAAAGCTCGCGCACCGCTTTGGCACGAAGGCCAAAAGAAAGGTGCGCACTATGGCATCCATCCTAGTCAACGGGTTTCATGAGGGAAACATTATAAACCGACTGACGGTGGATGAAGCACTCATGAACCATTTTGGAGCCATAGTAATGGCTGCCACGTTGTCTGGTGCGGAGATAGTCACACTGATCGGAGACGTAAACCAGCTACCCTACATCGATAGAGGAAATCTATTCGACTTAAGGTACTGCCGTCCGAACCTGACAACAAACATCACATGTGAGTTGTCTTGCACCCACCGAAACCCCATGGATGTTGCCTATGCCATCGCTGGAGTGTACAAGGAACCCTATATCTGATCCATACGCAGGAGGAAAAGAAAATCCTGATGGATCAGGGATATGGATCCGGAAACAGGTCGCGGATCATGACTATACATGAGGCACAAGGACAGACGTATGGCGACGTCATTATCGTCCGTACCAGACGCAAGAGGTACCTTATCCACGACAGCATCCCTCACGCGGTCGTCGCAGTAACAAGACATACCAACTCCTGTGTCTATTACTCCGACGACTGTAGTGATGCGATCGCCAATTTTATCAGCCGAGCGATGACGGCCTCACCAAAACAAATCATGGAGCACAACCTCAAAGCAGCTATTCACGAGCGTGACATCTCTGTCACCGAGGCTGTACTCGCAAAATTACAACACCAAAGAGGGAACAATTACAATTATATATATGTACATATATTTATATAATTGTAATTGTTCCCTCTTTACCACAAAACACAAAACAAAAAAAAATCACTTATAATTGGTCAGTGATGGACATCACCATTAGATTACATTAAATATAAGTCTTAGTGCTTTCAAAATTGTCACAATACAAATTAATACTAACTAATGCCATGGGCACCTGTGAGCCCATGAACAGAGTTTCCCAATTAAAAAAAAAATGTAGGTCCATTATATGTACTTACTTCAAAATACTTACAAGAACTTATTAGTGCCATCATTTTAAATATTCTGAGATCAATAATGCAACACATTTTGTAAACCATGAATTTGTATTTAGCGTATTTTATTAACCTATAAAAGAAGTAGGTTAACGTGGTTCTGATACTTAAACTTTCCTAACACGTAGCGTTCAGTGTTTATATGAAAGCATTTAAATAAGATCAATGAAGTTTACAGTTATGGTTCTGTATTACACTAGTTTATTGCGATTTCTTTGTTAATGTTAGGTATTCGCGTAACAATATTATTTTGTTAACGTTTTTTCGCTAAGATAGTATCGACATATATTTATCGTAGGGAAAACAAAAGGATTTTCTTTTCACTGGTCGCACGAGGTCGCAGATTTCAATATTTTTTGTATTAAAATGTATTAACTATTAATATGTATATAATATTTAAGATTGTTTACATATACTCGTACTGTTAAATTGCTAATTCGGTTTCGGCCATAAAAATGCCGAACCTTAGACCGTTCCGAAACTACTCATGAGGTACTCATGAATTGTCACATGTCGTTTACTTTTGAGTGTGTTTATAGCTTGTGGACTTAATCTTAAGATAGGTATAGTAAACGATGTTAATAAATTGTAAATTATTATAAATGAATGTTAAGAATACTATGAACATCTGATGATAGATTAAATTAACTATTTCTGTTTGCAGTGCCATAGCTAGATGTACGAGGGCCCCGGTGCATAAGGAAAGAATCGCACTAATATTTTTTTCATAATATTAAGGTGATACTGAAATACTGAAATTGGGCGTAAGTCAGCGAACTTGTGTCTAGGTCGCAAACATGTACCTAAGATTATACATTTTAAAAGTTACTCTTGGATACGGCATTTTGTGGACATGGAGGTAGAGGACAAAGTCCTAATGTCGTACTTCCGGTCTTGAAAGTAGCCTTGCTCTTATGAGATCGATCTATTATCACAGTTGGCAATTGAAAATTGCAATTGAAAATTGAAAATGGCTGATATAGTATTAATAAACCCTTTTAGTGCGCCTTGCTGCTATCGTAGGCATTGTAATTCTACATAATGATAATCTCGTGAAGATATACTGCTATTGGAAGGTATGTGTTTTTTTTAACTTTGTGATATTTTTTTAACGTACACCTTACGTAACTTAACTACAGCGTTTACGTGCCTTGGTGGTGCAGTGGTGTGTTTGACTAGCACTCGGGGATTATTTCATTTCACCGCTCTGGTATCCTAAAATGAGTTCCACCACTCCACACGCAACCTCTCCATTTCGGGCGGAAAGTGACGGAGTGTCTTGACACTATGTTGTCTCCGAGTACCCTATGCGGGAAAAACAGAGCGTGAATGCTATAAAAATGTATAATATTAAATGTAAAAAAAGTCATCACAATAATTTAAAACATATGTAATTTTTGAAGCGTAAAAATTTACTATATTTCTGATGGTGATCAGCAGTTTCGGTTTCAACTGAAGTCAAAGCCGGAGGTTTGGTTTTGGTTTCGGCTAAAAATCTAGTTTCTGTCGGACACTGCTAAATTATTAATCTTTACAAAAAAAAAACAATAAATAGCGGTCCAGTAAAGTGTATTTTAGTTTTTGTTTTAATATGTGTCATGAAAAAAGCAAAAAAAAAATATTAATAAACATACGAAAGACGTAATTATATCTATCAGTCAAGTTTTGCTCCAAAATGTCTCGATTAAATTAAAAAAAGGAACCAAATCATCACCATCAACAATATGGTTAAAAAAAATAGGTAGCCTATAGGTACATACAAAGGATATACTAAAATAAGAAGTGAAAATTAGCATGTAAAACGTAAACCGCCTAACTCAACCGAGAATACGGATAGTCGAAAATACCTAGCAGTTACAGTTGAATTGTTCACGGGCGAAGCTGCGATGGAGTCGATAGTTTATAATGTTATTTCAGTAGGCAAAACCATGATGAGTTAATAAACTTGAAAAAAATATATATAATGTTAAGATTAGTCTGACATAATTAAAATAAAAAAGCAGGTCAGATTTTTACTTCTCTATAGAGAATTAAAAATAATATGAAATCGTCAACTGTTCTGCTAAATACTAATGAGTCTGAAAATGCCTTTTGCTCGTTACATCTGGTTTCAACGGCACTGTATGACAGTGTATAAAATTATCTAGTCGGCTATATTTATTCCCATATCTTTGGATCTACTAAACGGATATAATTATTTTTTGTTGTATAACGTTTATCACTGGGCCATTGTAACTGGAATACTTAATGTGAAAATCTTAGAAACAGGAATATGACCACATTAAAAGAAGGTAATATTGGTTAATTTCGGCTCCAAGTTTCAATTTAAGCATCTGCTAAATGTAAGTACTACTTACATTACGGCATAAAGTCATAAAGTCCATGTAAACGAAGTTGGGACGCGCTACTGATTTAATAAAAATATAAAAAACTATAAACAGTCATTAACCACTTATGATATTATTTCTCACTTTCCATCCAAATATTTTAATTTTTAAGCTAGTTTAAAGGTGCGGTTTGATCTATAAAGAGATAAAGTGCGAGTTGTATTAAGATGTAGACGGCTTGAGGCAATCACGAAATAGAATAAAATGAAACGTGAAATACGCTAATCACTAAATATTAAGGGATTTTTACCAAAATGCAATAGCGAAAACTAACGGATAAACCTTTTGTTAAATTTACGTACGTAAACATACACATATACAGACAGACAAAGAGAAAAGGAATTCAGTTACATTTTTGTTATAAGTGAAGATGTATTCTGACGGACATCCTATAACATAAATCTCATAATTTAAAAATTACTCGATGTTTTACTATTAATAAGTTCCAAATTCGAATTTTGAAATATTTTTCTAAAAGTTATAGGTAGTCAAAAGTTATAGTTATTTATTGGACGTATTAGTTTTTAAAGAATATGTACTTCATACCAAAAATGTATCAAAATTAGGCCGTTGTGTAGCAAAGTGTGTACTTTTTTGAAAAAAAAAAAAATATATAAACTCTGTCTGCATGTTAATGTTCTGTTATAAAACTCTAGGTAGGTGAATGTAGGAGACATTCACCTACCTAGAGTTTTATAACATAATTACACTAAACACTGTATTAACCAGGTGAAGGTTAAGGGTGAGAGCTAATATTGTTCTAAGAAGAAAAGATTGTTGTGAACTACTTTCCTCTTAGGGGTAATTATGTATTTTTTGTTAAAACTCCTTTATATATCATAAATAAGTTTTATTTACGTGGAATTTCAATCTAATTTTATAAGTATTACGTAACAGTTAAATGGAAGACACCGAATGTACGAAAACACAACGTTTGACAAGAAAAAAACCGTAACAATTTTTGCATTGCAGATTATAATTTACCATTGTGTGTTTCTTGTTATAGTAGTGTCACTCATTTATTTCCTTCGCTCTAGTATCAGAGGCAAAGCGCGGCGTTAAGTTCCGCCACTTAACACGCAATGCCGAAGAATTCGGCGGAAAGTGGGTAACGGATTGCCTTAACACTAGGCTCCCTTTGTGTTCCCTAGCCTGTTGTGCGCGGGCTACAGCGTGAAGCTAAAAAAAAACAAATAAATAAATAAAAAAAGGAAAAACTGGATAAAATATACAGGAATTAAAATTTCATTGTTTTAATTACATTCAGTATTAAGCAGTGCATGTTCGTAAAATACAAAGAATTTACTGGTGAGTTCTTTTTACATTATTGATATAAAAGTTTCCTACAAGTTCTATTCTATATTTAATAACTAAATAAGAACACATTACATAGAATATACTTCGTTTGGCTAATGTAACATTTGCAATACAAAATAATTCAAGCTTCCCCCGCCATCTTTGAATATACAGTGAGTGTTTTTGTCAACAGAACTGATTATAAAAATTGATTTTTATTCGATAAGAAATATGTGAATATAGATAGTAACTTTTGAAATAGTGTTAGGTTTTCGAATGAAAGCAAATTTCAATATATTTGGTTCGAATAGAAGAAGTGCAGTGTATCGGAAGAAAACTTAAAAACTTAAACTTAAAAAAAAACTCAAATTAAATCAAAGTATCCAAATCTATGGCCAACAGGACAACGACCTAAATCACAACACGCTTATAATACTAAAAATTAGCTGTTATACATTGTACCTGGAGCCAATTGTACACTCCTCCTTGATCACTGGAATTGTGTCATATCGAAAATTTATGGAATGTATTAGAAGATTATGTAATACTACTAGTCCGATTTAGATGAAACTTTCAACGATAGGTTCAGGTTTAATTGGTACGTCTTTTCATATTTGTGTTACAGTGATCACTCACCAGGGGGCGCTGCAATAAGCATTTATTTGTGTAAAACCAAAACAACTAGTCCGATTGGATAGAGTCTTCAGAACTGTACTACGCTTTGCTTGGTGCATGTTTTTAGATTTACGTTACGATAGCAACTCAGCAGGGGGCGCTGCAATAAGTACATTTATTTGTGCAAAACTAAAACTACAAGTCCGATTTAGATGTAGTTTTCATTGATAAATTGAAGATTAATTAGTGCATGTTTTCATATATGTGTTACGGTAAGAGCTAAATGGAGCTTGGGTAATTGAGTAACAGCGTGCCAAAGATTCCCATAAAACTATGTGAAATTTTGGCACGCTGTTGTAAAAATTGTGACATTTTAAAACAAAGCAAATATGATTGTTTTATGTACCTCGTATAGTTTGGAATTTAATAAAAAAAAATCTTACTTCCTGTCGAAACAGATATGCAATAAATTGTAGGTATGGTAAATATATCGATATACGCCAAGAATGCTCTGCGCGTATATTTTCTGTGTAAAATTGCTGGTCACCAAAGTATTAAGTTACAAAACACGGAGGGCTAGGTCTCATCTAGTAACGAACACTACCGCAGCCTAACGTCAGCTGTTCAATGGAAAACCGCCGAGCGCTCTCAAAGGCTGATACAAACAACTCTCTACCACCTGTTATTGGTCTCACCACCGACGTGTATGTATACATGTGAATGTGCGTATGTGTGTGCATGTACGTGTGACTGCTCGTGTGCGTGTTCTTGTGTGTTTTTGATACTATTTCGAATTACGTAAGCGATAGAAGTAAGATGGCATTCATTCAAGGTAAGGTTCCTTGGATGCAAAAGTCAGAGTTAGTACGATTGCCTCAACTCTGGTGAATGGTGTCTCAGAAAGTCCCAAAAGACACATTGTGAACGAGACCCTAATGAACTATTTTGAAGCGATCGTAATGGTGACCATCCTATCAAAGGCCAAAATACTCACACTAGTCGGAGTAATTAACCAACTGCCATTCCTTGGTGGGCACAACCTTCTCCAAATGCACTATGTCAGTCCGAGCCTCGTGGCGAGCTTCAGTCAAAGCTAACAAGATCATACAGGTGTACACAAGACGAGACATATGCTTTTATCTAAACGAGGCTTACAGACGTGACATATGCTATTATCTAAACGAGGCTTACCACGAAATATTCTCACCCCAAACGAGGACTCGCTCCTTGGGAAAACGAGATACACGGGTGCACTCATCGCACCAGACTCCCCAAGCACACTGTACCTGGTCCACACGCAGGCGGAGAAGGCGGATCTCATACGGAAAGGGTACAGAAGGGGAGACAACTTGCGCATCCTTACTATCAACGAGTCCCAGGGATTAACTTACGAGTCTCTAGTTATCATTAATACAAAGTCTACCAAGAGTGCCATACACGACAGCGTACCACATGCTGCTGTCGCAATCACCAGGCACACCGTCGAATGTATGCACTACACCGACGCCGGAGAAGATGACATCGGCAGATCTATCGGGCAAGGGAATCTTCCTTGATTGATATAGTGGGCTATAATCTGAAAATATCAATCTCTTTTAGAGATACAGAAGCCATCCAATCTAACAAGGAACTATACGCTGGCGCTATTTACACTGCTTGAGCGGAGGATAGTGACCCACCTACCACCGGACCTGACTCTTTGAGGGACTGCTACAGTCTCTCTATTACAAAAACAAATGAACTGTACGAAATACAAAACACGCGTGACCGAGTGTATTCACTCACAAAAATAAATCACAAACAGAAAAAAGAAAAAAATGCAGAAAAGTACACGAACCTCGAGACCGTGGCGTTTACGAAATAAAGAGAGAAAAAAGATTCCTTGGTATCACTGAGGCTGATACCAGGTCAGATCAGGGTCTTATGGCTAGTAAGCTATTTAGTTTAGTACTCTAATCATAACGTTTCGAACAAGCCGTTAGACCACTAGTCACTTCGCCAATATCTCTTTTATGGAGAACACGCTAGACAGGAATAGCTAGTAAACTATAAGCTGTCAAGTAATAGTCGTGTGTCATCACTAGAAAAAGAAGTAGCTGAATGTCACTATGGCTGATATACGACATGTGTTGAAAAAGTATCGCGAATTTTAAATTTTCACGGGTTACGTATATTCGAACTTCGATTTTTTTGAGGCGTTATATTGGTACATATGTCTCTCACTTATGCTGACAAGTTTGGCCATTTTGAATGTTCAGTTAATTGTTGACAGCTGCTTTGCTTGCACGTGTTTTGGTTCGTTTTCGATTTTTACCTGTTCAAAAAAAAATATGATGAAATAAGAAATTAAGTGCGGGAATGCATTCCGAATGTTGACTGTGGCATACGGAGAACCTACTTTGGATAAAAGCAACGTTTACCGGTGGTACAAAATGTTATCAGAAGGCCGAGAAGATGATGAACGACGAAGAGCGAGCCGGACGCCCGGGCACTTCAACACCAGACGAAAAATTGATGAAATGAAGAAAATGGTATTGGTCAATCGTCGAATCCCCGTTAGAGAAATTGCTGAGGACCTACGCATATAGATTGCCTCATGTCATTCGATTTTAATCGATAATTTGGGCATGAGACGTAACGCCGCAAAATTCGTACCAAAATTGCTCACACATCGCTACTTGCACGCGACTTCTTGGCCAAAAACAACAGACTAATGATACCGCAGCTATCGTATCCTCAGTTCTGGTCCCCCCCCTCTGACTTTTTCTTGTTCCCGAAACTAAAGAGGCCCATAAAAGGACGACGCTACGCCACGATCAACGAGATAAAGACGGCATCGAAGGAGGAGCTGAACAAGATGCAAAAAATGTTTTTTTGAAGTGCTTCGAAGATTGTGTGTGAAGTGTATAATATCCCAGGAGGATTACGTTGAAGGGGACAAAATTCATGAATAAATGAATAATTTTTGAAAAAACACAATACACACAGTATGGTATAACCATACTGCGATATAAATGATGCGATGCTTTTTGAACACACCTCGTATTATGCTGATAATAAGGCTGATAAGGTTTGGCTTAAGGTCACTTAACTGCTACGGGCGTGCAGTGGAGCAACAATGCTGGTTTTTATTCCGAAGGCGATGGGTGTATAACGTTGGATCCAGATACAATTTGTGACCCACAACTATAGTGATTCGGTGAACCTAGAGCATAATATCAGCTTTGCCCAATTGCATTTATGCAGCGTAATAGGGCTATTAATCTTAGTGGTTGCGCATTATAAGTGCACATATAATATACTAACCAGCAACTTATATTCACCTAAAAAATCTGTTAAATTCACAAATCGTAACAAGAACTTTCAAGAAAGATCATACACAATTTTCATTAAGCACGAATGCGACAGGAAATTGATAGGACGTCCTATCAATTTCCTGTTGAAGTCTGATCCTCGAGCTCTGAACGATTTTCTACAGATAGTTTGTGAACTTTTAAATAATAATTTAAAATAAACTTTTCTGATGGCAAAATGATTTTTTAATTGAGAATGATAATTAATGGAATATAGTATAAATATATTTTTTAATACAAATACCTTAGGTTACAAACGAACTTAAAATTTAAATGTCATATTCACGTGACATGTTATATGTCAAGGCATGTTTAATAAATATAAGTATTGTTTTTTCTTTTTTTTAGCTTTACGCTTACACAGTAACCCTACTATGTGCGGGGATACAGCGAGGCAGAGGGAACCTAGTGTCAAGACACTCCATTTCTCATTTCGCGCTGAATTCGGAGGCATTGTGGGTTAAGTGGCGGAACTTAACGCCGCGCTTTACCTCAACACCAGTGCGAAGAACATGGAAATATTAAATATTTCTAGCCTCGAGTGGGAATCGAACTCAAAACCAGTCGCTTTAGAGTCACACTTGGAGCCTCTGCGCCACACGCGGCCCCAATATATGTAAATATAAAAGCAGATAACGGTTAAAACTTCTAGAGATTGATTTTTTTCTATTATATTGTCTTGTTATTTATGTTTATTACAAAGAAACTTTAGAATATTTTAAGACGTTATTTATTCTATTACTATTTCTTAAACGGCATAATGAATATATGCATCCTAATTTATAAATTAGTATTGTTTTTTTAATATCTATTTTCTAATTATATCATACGTCACATATTCATACTATGTATCTTTGTCGCTTCGTATTAATAATTTTAGCTAAATAAAATGGTTTATAAATGAGTTACCCGACGTTCTTCATTTTAAGCTAAGTGATTTTCTATTCATATTCTATTTGATTCTAACTTTATTATACAGCATTAGTATATTACACGTAGGTAATCCTGTGTAAGTGCTCCCTGCGTTCTCAAAGGAGCCTACATCCAATATGCGAAATTACGGCAATTAATAATTCCGGTTGTTATGATATAGTCTTCAATTAATGATTAAAAGTATTAACAATAGATTTTGAAAGGCGTATTGCTGCCGGTAACAGGGTTAACGGTGCCCTCGCTGCGTTGATGCGACGGCGGAACGTGAGCATAGCCGCACGTTTAGCTGTGCACAATGCAGTGCTGGTACCGACGCTGCTATACGGCAGCGAAACGTGGGTATTGCAGAAGAAGAATGAAAGAAAGATGAATGCTGTGGAGATGAGATCTCTTCGAAAGATGTGCGGAGTCAGCTTAGCTGACCGAATCCGCAATGAAGAGATACACAGAATGGCAGGTATTAGCGAGAACGTCATAGTAAGAATGAAGAAGGGCGTGCTCAGGTGGTTTGGGCACGTCGAGAGGATGAGTGATGGAAGAATGGTAAGAAAGATTTATGAAGCAAAAGTGAGTGGTAAGAGAGGCAGGGGGAGACCTCGGTTGACCTTCGAAAACACAGTATCGATGATACTGGAGGAAGGTCACGTAAAAAGCATGAGGACCCCCCGGAGGGCGTGTATGAAGAGGTTAATGACTGTGGACGAGGCGAAAGAAGTATGCAAGGACCGTAGCGTTTGGCGCTCCGTTCTCTCTGACTACCCCGCAAGGGATACAGCGTGAAGCTAAAAAAACAAAAAAAAAAAAAGTATTAACAATAGATTTTCACTGTGACATGTCGCGTGTTCCAACTAAAAAGTTATTAAGCTCAATTATATAACCATATTTTAGTATTCATGAACGGAATTTTAATTAGACGAATCTTTTACATCGTGAAAAAATGCACTATGTGCTACCAAAATTTTTACACATTTGTTTTTTATATGTTATGTATCAACAATTATAGTGTTACTAGAATTGTGATTGACAGTTTTTTTGGCTAAATTATATCATGTACGAAAATTAAGATATTTGTACTATCTTGAACTGACTTCATAGCACCCTATTCTTAAAGACAAATGAATGTAATAGTAACATAACATGTACATACATTTCATAAGCATTCCAAATTTCTCATTTTCATTACGTTGAATGGTGATCAGAGAATATAGCATATAATTAATATAATAATTTAATAGAATGAAAATATTCAAACTAACAACAAACAAATCAAATTTAAAATAAATAAAATAAATATATTTAATTAAAAAGCGTCGGCAATTATAGGGTTACTCACAACGTTGACCGGTCTCTAGGTTTTTTTAAACGTGACGTAGTTGTTTTGCATTAGATCCAAGGTTCAAAAGCTCAAAGTCGAGTTTTTCTTGAGATATCACATGACATTTAAATAGCGTTGCAATCTCGGCTGTCCGGATAAACCATAGTGAACCTTACGATTTAGATAATACGTGTTATTTTCCGTTCCACTTGTGTTTGTTGCCGTGTTGCCTTTTTTCTTTCTGTTTTCCGTTGCGTTTGTCGTATTATCGTGAGTATATTCTTGCTATATATGGGTTTGCGTAACAAATGGATTTATATACTCATAAAGATATAAAAAGACTTCAACTTGCATTACAATATCAATTTTGTATACAATGCTTAAAACCATAACTAAATTTAATTTCAATAAAATAAATGTATATATAACCTATATTGTTACCTTTCTAAGACCGTCATCTGACTCAATTGCCAAAGTTTGGACACCGCCTACTTTATAACACTTGAAAAGATAAGCTCAACGAGCTTTAGAAAATGAGAAAATTGCGGCTTGTTGGAGGGACTGAAAGTGGACTATGAAAGTATTTGTCAACATATATCGTAGTAGTATGCGTTTTTCTAGTAAACTTCAAAAGTACCAAATTTAGAAGAAAAGTAGTACAGAGTGATTTTTCAATACGTCATCTCTTTAAACATCGCAATAATTGAGGTCATTTTTAATTCCAAAATGTAATCAGTAATCAAGTAATAATTATTAAGTAATCAAAATAAATATTGAATTTTGCAATTTATCAGTTAATATCTTCAAACTGGTATGCGTATTAGTCTGTGACCAAATGGATTTATCTAAGATAGCTCAAAGTGTACCCACTTTCAAAGCATTTTGAAAAAAAGCTTAATGTCGACCGATAGTGTCACATAATAAGACTTACGATAAATACAACTGTATAAAAGAAAATTATGGACTGAACGCTTTACTTATACGCCAACGTTTTGCTATCCATTATAAGTACATGTAGTACTAAAAATGCCTAACTTATGTGGTGCCCAGGATGGCCTACACGAGTGTAAATAATATTTCTACGCTCTCATATAAGGAATGATTTCGGTCATTCTAAACAAAAAGAGTGCAGAATTTAAGATTAAAGGAAACACTTGTGCTCCGGCCGCACCAAACCGTCGGCTGTAAGAGCTAAACGCTAGGCGGTTAAGCGCGGCGGTCAAGCCCATAATTTCTTAGTAGTCTTATAATGTAAACAACACTGGCCAATAGCAGCAAGAGGTATATCAACAAAAACTTCCACTTGGTAGCAGAGACAAGCATAAGACGAATATATAACGGATATTGCGATAGTTAAAAGAAGACACAATGACAAACATTTCGATTAAACACTATTAATTTTAAGCTATTATTTTCTAAAGAACTTTGATCAATGTCCCAAAAATATTGATTATTGTGTTCTTGTAAGTTTGGTAACAAGTAGTCCGTCCGCATACAGCACAATATTTTATGATAGATTCATTTTTCTAAGTTATGTTATTGTTTTATACTTCATTCTCATATTTTTTACTGTATTTTGAGAAAATGGAGTGAATATAATTCTTGACATCATCCTCTGATTGACCTTTAAAGAAAAACGGAGCGGAGTCTGGTAGATCAATACGAGACCAAAACGTTAGTGTTTTAGATTTTATTTCAGGATTTATAATTAATGGTGGTGTTACAAAAAAGAAATTGAGAACATGAGGCGCCACTGAGACTTAATAAGTTTCGGTACTTTTGCCTAGCCTTAGTGACGAATCTCCACACTTGTGATTGGCAAAGAGATTCTGAATAGTATTATGAATAAAGCGATTCTTTTGCAGTTGTTTCGCAATTTTTTTATATATTATAAGATTTTCTGGACATGGTTTTTTTTATACTTTAGCTTTGTCGCGTTTAGCCATAGTGTTTAGTCGAACTCACCCATTCGAGACGAAAACATAGATGAAAGTTCATCCATACTTTAATAAGTGGTTAATAGGAGTTGTTCAACCGGCGTATACATTGCTTGACTACTGCAGAAAATATGTGCATGAGTGCAAGTTAATTAGAATTTTAACGTAAATGTATTCTTAATATTTTTTATATATAAATTAATTAAGAGCTTCTTTAAAGACACGTCGGTCGTCTTTTAAGTCTACCCGCGAAAAAGAGCAACAAAAATAGACATATAAAAAACACAGCAATTAGGAAAAGATAATAAAATAGATTTTCGCTTTATAAAGAAAATTTTCATAAGTTAGAATTAAAATCAAAATATTTTCTCTCATTGTAATGAGATTTTGTTTACTAACTGATGACCATTGAATGTATAAATGATTATCAGTTATCAATCATCAGTATGGAGTGTCTTGACAATAGGTTTTAAAAAAGTGTAAATCTGTAAATCTTCAAAAAATGAAATGAAAAAATGTCGAAAGTGTGAATGAGAGTTCCCACTCTCGTGAACCTAATAACCTAATAACTTCAAAATATTTTTGTACTCCCGTAAAAATATATTTTGGAGTCACAATTTAAGCTACAATCTAAACAATATTGGTTATTAGGTTTACGTCTGATCTTTAATAAAATCTGTAATTAACTGCAAACCTAATTAAAATCACCATTGTTGAAATGCTTACGATGAATAATTATTCATTAATAATTAATTATAATTAACACAAACAAAGAATATTAAATTAATTATTAAAGACACTGTTCCCTAATGTATCATAATAAATGGGCACAGTAAAAAGGCGTCATATAATAAGCACGTGATAAATAAATATTAATTACAAACTGTGTGAGAAAGTATATGATAAATACAATGAAATAATAAATCTAATAACTAATCTCATGTAATATCATATTCACATAGAATATTTTGCCAAAAAATATATAATAGAGGCAAAATAGGAAATATAAATGTCAAGAATTAAAACAATGTGTAAAAATTTCAAATTTTCACATAGGCTATGCAGTAGTTTGTTTATTATCAGACAATAAAAAACATATCTATGAACACCCACCAATTAAACTTGAATCAATCACTGCAAACCGTATCGAAATCGGACTACTATTTTTTGAGATAATTGAAAACATTCGTTTGCAGGTAAAATGCTTACCTGACGAGTTGAGGCGATAAAACATATTGAACCTGAACCTATCATTGAAAAAAGACTCAAGTTCAAAGACTCATTTTGTTTTGGCAGTAATTGAGGTACAAATTTAGATACTTGCTGCCGGTATATTACAGTGTGTTTCCCGTAAAATCTAATCATTCAGTTCATTTCCGTCAGATAACTTTATCTTATATTTCCAAAAACCTCGAAGTAAATATCATTCAGATCATTGATACATAAAGTGACCAGGATAGATTGTGTGAAGGACATTATCATAAAGATTTGTGTTGATTGAAATTATAGAGACTGTATAAAAGATATTATACATTAAAAGAAGGAAGATTACTTTGCACTGATAACACCTTTTACTGGTTAAATAATTTCTAGTTCCAGTTTGTTGGCAAGCTCTGGTTTTTTGCTTTTATTTTTTTAAAGTTTGTTTCCAACAAACGTACCTGTAAATATTTAGTACAGTTTCTGGAGAATAGCAGAACTCTAGACTGTACTAAGAAATGTTTAGCTGTTCATTTTGCCTCTCTATAGATATCCCACTACATTCAGTTGTGCTCCTGTAAATTATTTAAAAAATTTAAATCTTGTTTCAACAATGTTATTCAGTGGGGTAAAGGTATCTAAAATAATTATTGTTTCTACAAAGGATACGCTATCTAACGGATGTGCTATTCTGACCTTAATTTTTAATATTTTTATGACGTTACCATGTAATATCGCTTTATTGATATAGTATATGATTAAGAACGTAGATAATGTAAAAAAAATGTTAACTATTACATACTATACATAAATAAAATTTCAGATTCAATGTAAAGTAAGGATTATGAAATCTTTTTACATTGAATAATTTGAAGTAAATTAATAATAGTATAAAATATTATTTTATTTAATATCTTTAAATAATTTTAAAAAAGTTTTTTTTTTATAAATGTTATGGTGGCTGAATGCCATACTGGCAGGTTATAGTTTATGAAAAAATGAGGAAAAAAAGGAAGGAGATGGCGGGAGGATGACGCGATAAAACGACGCTCAGAAAATTATAGAGAAAAATTATTAATATAAATTTAATCACGTGGAAGTGGATTTAACACATAAAATGCAATGAAATTGAAATATAATGCATTTGTGATATTCAAGATTGATAAGATGGATATTTGTAAATTATTAAGACGGGATTTCTTGGTAAGTTTTCTTCTATTATTAACAGAAAAATTGCATAAAATGAATATTAAATGGTAACTAATATAGAATAAGAAATATTAAAAGGTGAATAATAATATTCGATGTTAAGAATGTCATTTGAATGAAATTTATCAAATTTACAATATTTATAAGTAAAAGCGTTTGACGCGATGCACCGCCATCTTTAAATAGTGTTGTATGGTCATTTTAGTTTACTTTATAGGGAATATAATGAAATATATAAGGTATTGAAAGGTTAAGTATTACTAATAAATATGAATGTACAAGATGTGTTAAAAGATTAAAGGTTTTATAGTAAGATAAAAGGGTGAAATTTAAAAGAATACAATTAATTGTATAGCACGCTGCGTCATAAATGTTTCTTGATTGTCAGGGTTTCGTGAGTTTGTAGTTTACGGATAACCTATGTCGGTGATATGATCTAATATTCTTTGGCTGAGCACTGAGGCTGACGCGTGTGGTAAAGTGAACTGCTATAGCATTGTTGCTATAGCTAATAAGCTTACTGAGAAACGATATCGGTAGCGCATCCCAATACTGCTTGGCATCACTGAGGCTAACGCGTTTGGTAAAGTGAACAGCTAAATTAATGTGGGTTTGTTGTATCTTGGCTGATGCTGTCTTGTGCTGCATAAGCGATTCTTGTACGGCGTTGGTCATTGATATAATTTCTGGCACACGTCTATCATGGGTTCAGTGAGCTTATAGCTTACTAAGAAACGATGTCGGTGTAGCATTCCAAAGTTGCTTAGCATCACTGAGACTGATATGATTGGCTTAAGTGAACCGCTATAGCGACGTTGGTTCGTTCTATCTTGACTTAAGGTGTCTTGTGTTGCAAAAGCAATACTTGTACAAAGTCGGATATTGATATAACTCATGACATACGACTGTTGGGGTTCCGTGAGCTTCGAGCAACCTTATAACTGATTTCGGGAACGATTGACTAAATTTTAATGTCGGTTTTGACTGACGACTGCTACTCGTGTGCAGTGCGGTTATTTAACTCAAACGGCCGCCGTGTGGTTGTGCGTTCGAACTGATATGCAAACCAGCGGCTTACATTACATTGGTCTCATAAATTAATTACGAATATCGGCCTCACAACCCGATGAATTATGTTGATCTCATAAACTTATTACGAATATCGGCCTCACAACCCAATGAATTATGTTGATCTCATAAATTAATTACGTATATCGATCGGCCTCACAACCCGATGAATTATATTAATCTCATAAACTAATTACGTATATCGGCCTCACAACCCAATGAATTATGTTGATCTCATAAATTAATTACGTATATCGGCCTCACAACCCGATGAATTATGTTGATCTCATAAACTAATTACGAATATCGGCCTCACAACCCAATGAATTATGTTGATCTCATAAATTAATTACGTATATCGGCCTCACAACCCGATGAATTATGTTGATCTCATAAACTAATTACGAATATCGGCCTCACAACCCAATGAATTATATTGATCTCATAAACTAATTACGAATATCGGCCTCACAACCCAATGAATTATATTGATCTCATAAATTAATTACGTATATCGGCCTCACAACCCGATGAATTATATTGATCTCATGAACTAATTACGTATATCGGCCTCACAACCCAATGAATTATATTGATCTCATAAACTAATTACGAATTTCACCTCACAACCCGATGAATTATATTGGTCTCACAAACCAATCAACAACAAAATATACATATCTAAATTAAATATAAAATGTAAAACTTAACTAATAATATTAATTATTTATAAAACGATAAGGGATCTATTATAGACGGACAGCTAACTAATAATTGATCTTTTGCTGAGGCATTGTAAGTATCAAATATGTAAACTGTTCCGTTGCGTCTCGGAGGGTTCAATGTTTGGTCGGTCGGGTTCGCTGATCGCTACACGCTATTTTTTCCCTTGTTATGAGTCTCAAATTAGATAGCTTTAACGAGAGGATAAATAAGACGAGACCTCTGCTTTTCCTAAGACGAGCTGTGGTCGATTACAACGGAAGGTTTATGATACGGCAATTACTTTCAACTAGTGTCCGACCGAAACTGAATTTTCACCGAAACCGAAACCGGACCTTCGGCACTGACTTCAGTTTCGGCCGAAACCGAAACTGCTGATGACGTAATAAAATTTGTATAATATGTAAAAAAAATGTACATTTTTACGCTTTAAAAATTACATGTGCATTTGAATTACTGTGATTACGTTGATTTTATTATATATATTTTTTTCATTCTTAATTATATTTTATTATGTACATTTTTATACACAGCAGGGAAGGTAGAGGGAACTAGTGTTAAGGCAGTCCGTTCCCCACTATCCGCCAAATGCGGAGGCATTGCGTGTTAAGTGTGGTACTTAGCTAAGAAAAGGGAAATATTAAATATTTTTACTCTTTCTGGGGGAATCGAACCCACAACCGGTCGTTTACAGTCAGACGCTGTCCCACTGCGCCACGAAGACTTATAAACGCGATTGGTTGTGGGACGGTCGACACAAATAGTGTAAATAATAAAACAATGTAAATAATAAAGATATCTTCTAATAGCAGTATTTTTCAAATTCGCTATTGGCTAGGGTTTGCCTTTTCACATTCGCCGGTTTGGAAGTAGTAGTTTAAGTTTTATTTAATAAACTTTTCTGATATCTTCACTTTATTGTCTTCACGAGATTATCATAATCTAGAATTACAATGTCTACCATAACAATACGGTGTAATAAAAGGGTTTGTATTATTAATACTATATCAAATGAATAGCCAACTGAGATAATTGACCGATCCCCCATGAGCAAGACACAACTATTTTCAAGACCGGGAGTAGGGCTACCTTTGTCCTCTACTTCCATGTCCCGAAATACCGTATCCAAGAGTAACTTTTAATATGTATAATCTTAGCTAGTCGTTTGGTCTATTCAAATAGCTCGTGACCACTATCACGTCAAAAATTAACCGCCCAATATCTGATGATGAGTTCCGGTTCATTGACATGTAAGCCAGATCTCTCTATCTCATCCTTCCCTCTTCTTCATCCTTAAGGTCGGCAATTCATGCACAATTTCTCTAATTTATTTATAGTTGTAGATGTCCATGAGCGAAGACAAACACTTACGATCCGACGGTCCTCCTATTAGTTTGCCCCCTTTTAGAAATAATAAAAAAATAGTAAGTACTAGAGACCTACGCCAGTTCTCTTTGCCCAAGGCTTCTAGGGATTTACATAGAGGCTTTTTGAGCTGTAGTCCAGGGACCTGTGGGTTATCAAGACCCTCAGTCCCCACTTAAGACTGGCAACACTGGCAATAAATAGGTATTTTTTCACGAAAATAAAAAAAAATACTATTTTTTTTATTTCTTGCAAGGAAATTTATGTGCTAATTTACGATAAGATTTACATTAGATATATATTGTATATTAAATTATTGACTATATACTGTGTAACATTTATATAGAAAAAGGTTATATTTAAATAATAATTATAAGGCAAGCATTCAATATGGTAACTAGCCAGGGTTCGCAAAATTCGTAGGTATTCGCCCTTTGAAAGGAGCCACGAACCGACACACAGTTTCGTTACAGACTAACAAGGATAGTTCGTTTAATCTGTGCAGTTCATAGTATCCTCGTCTTTAATTGATAATTTATAATATATTAAAATCGTTTATTATATATAAAATTAGGTTTACCAGCTATAAAAACACTCAGTATAAAGTATCTAAGCGACGTGAAAATTAATGAGTACCTCATGTGTGAGTAGTTTCGGCATTGCCGAAGGTTCGTCAGTTTTTTTGCCGAAACCGAAACTACGGCCGAAACTACAATTTTTGCCGAAACTTTGCCGAAACCGAAACCGAAACCGAACCTTCGGTCGGACACTACTTTCAACTCTCCTAATGGGATTTAATATATTATATTTTGAACATTACTTGACACTATTACCTCTGAATCTCTTAAAGATCTTGAGTTACTTACGAAAACAACAACAAAGGTCCTAGCCGAGAGACGTATCACGAAACACAGTCATGTTTTTAAATATTAATATATTTTTATATAACATGCAAGTTTTTTGACAAAAATGTATGATAGTAATTATGATAAAAGTTGGTTTAATTATGACGCAGTCTCTCTGCCGCCAGTCTTAGCTGTAATATATTTGATAGCTGGAGGTCATTTTTTGCCTAAAACCGATCAAATTGTCGATGAAACAATTTCTCTCTACGTAAACTCTGTTTAAGTGTTTTAAGCATTTCATCTTATGCAATAAACCATGTTCATGGGCACACTAAAGTCCTACACTTTTCAAGCAGAGATGTGCTGATTATGATTTTGGCGGATTAGCCGACTAGCCGAGTCAGTTGTAAAGAAACCGACTATTAGGCCGATGAGTCTGCTAAGCTGATTATAGTTTTGAGCATTCCATGGAGACTGTTTACAACTGATTCGCAAAGAAGTGAAAAAGAAAATAAAAGATATTCAATATTTCTATGTAATTCCCTCCTTGTACATTTCCTTTTATAGTTCCTGGCTAAGCCCAGATCTGTTTTTCGATTAAATCATCCCAACTTGGAACTAAACCACTGAGTATCTATTATCTAGCTATAGGAATAGATATACCAATGCACATACTTTAAAAAGTAATTGAACAGCTAACGCATATTGTGGCCCTACCATCTCAGTCAATGCCCGAATTGGAGTTTTGTTTAGGCGATTGACACCAATCATATTCTAGAGACGGGTCGTTGACGTCACGCTCGTGAATAGGGGCTGTGTGGGCTAAGACAGTACCTCCGTATAAAAGAACCGGCCGGGTTACGCTCTTGTGTATTACTATAGTTTGAGTTCTGAGATATTCTTTGGTCCAGTCAGTGCTTGTACGTAATTGAAGATAGTCGTGAAGACCTCAGGATCATACTAATTGAATCTACATACATATGTAAATATTGCTGAAGAGATTCACTCTCTGCTCCACCTTTTATCAGCTCCTGTTAATAATGGCAATATCATCGATATACATAATCAAGCCAAGGAGGCTGTTCCTGGATATAAGCCGACACAGCATCTAGCATCAGCACAACATTACATAAAAATGGGATAAAAGTGAAGATCTAGTGAGCCCATACCGTAATCAGAAAGTGTTTTGTGTCAAACGGGCCAATTGCAGTTCTCACCATGGAAGCAGAATCATGGTAGTCATGTAACTTAATGTCAATACAGACCTGAGAAGTACTGGCACAAGAAACACCGTGGAGTAATCAGGGAGGACCTAATGTCGTCGTCTCAGCCTTTCGACGCCCACTGCTGGACATAGGCCTCCCCCAAGGATCTCCACGACGATCGGTCCTGCGCTTTCCGCATCCAGCGGCATCCGGCGACCTTGACCAGATCGTCGGTCCACCTGGTAGAAGGCCTGCCCACTTTGCGTCGTCCGGTACGTGGTCGCCACTCGAGAACCTTTCCGCCCCAACGGCCATCGATTCTCCTTGCTATGTGCCCCGCCCACTGCCACTTCAGCTGGGCAATTCTTCGAGCAATGTCGGTAACTTTTGTTCTCCTACGGATGTCCTCATTTCTGATTCTATCACGTAGGGAAATACCAAGCATTGCTCTCTCCATTGCCCGCTGGGTGACCTTGTGCCTTTTTATGAGACACATAGTTAGCGGCCACGTCTCGCCCCCGTATGTCATCACTGGCAACACACACTGGTCAAAGACTTTCGTCTTGAGACACTGAGGTAATTTGGATGCGAAGATATACAGTAGCTTCCCGAACGCTGCCCATCCGAGCTGGATTCGACGAGAGACCTCTTTCTCGAAGTTGGACTTACCTAACTGGACTGTATGTCCCAGGTATACGTATTGGTCAACAACTTCGAGAATAGTGTTCCCAATGCTAATCGGAGCAGGTACAACATGGGCATTCGACATGATTTTCGTCTTATCCATGTTCATCCTAAGACCTGCTCTTTGAGAAACACTATTGAGATCTTCGAGCATTGTGTTCAGGTCTTCCAAGGTTTCAGCCAGTAGAACTACATCATCAGCAAAGCGAAGATGAGTAAGGTACTCGCCATTGATGTTGATGCCGTATCTTTTCCATTCCAGAAGCTTGAAAATATCCTCCAATGCCGCAGTGAAAAGCTTCGGAGAAATTACATCTCTCTGCCTTACCTAATGTACCTAATGTAAAGACACTTTTTTCTCCACGTCTCGCCCGAAATTGAGTCTGCGTGTTGAATGTTATAATTGTTCATGGTAGTATTTTTCAATTATTATGTTATTAATTTTCACTTATTTTTTATACTCTTAGATTTAATTTGATTTTTATTTTCCTTGTAAATTTTAAATAATGTTACCATGTATAGTACCCGGCAACAAATAATGCACATCGATGAATTTAGACTTAGAATGAAACAGTCGGTCAGTTTCGGTTTCGTAGAGCGCTGTTCACTCAGTTTATATGTGTATCAGGTTCAAATATATATATATATATATATATATTATATATATATATATATATATATATATATATATATATATATATATATATATATATATATATATATATATATATATATATATATATATATATATATATATATATATATATATATATATATATATATATATATATATATATATATTTGAACCTGAAACCGACCGTACTCTACCCTACTCTCTGTACAAAGACTGACGAACCAGTGAGAAACGTCACATATAAACTGAGTGAACAGCGCTCTACGAAACCGAAACTGACCGACTGTTTCATTCTAAGCATGGATGTGCATTATTTGTTGCCAGGTACTATATTTGTCTGTTAAATGAACACATTAATGCATGTGGTACACTTTAAAAGGTAATGCATTTAGATATAAGATTATAGAAATATAAAAAGTGTATTGTCAAATGTAATTGCCACTGGTGAGTTTAATAAATAAATAATAAATAAACAACCATCGCATTCATAGTTAGATACTGTCTCGCAATGCCACATTCACAGCCTCGTTAAATGCTTATAGGTTATAAGAAAAAAAAACTTGGTATATAACAATAAAATTATACTTTTACGTTTCTAATAATTAAATTTCCTTTTGATGCGGATCGATCGGTAGATTCGATTCAGTGATGTGGACCGGATGGCAACGGACGTAGGAGGATGTTATGGTCTATAATTTGCCTAGCAAGTAGACTGTTGGCATGTCATCTGCTCAGAAAAGGGGAAAAACCTCTATATACCATTTAGTGAGCCGTCGGCCTAGACCATCTCTGACTATCAGAGGCTCTCATCACCAAGCGTTCCGTGACACAATGTACTTGGTGTATGCTAGAGTAATGGACTCGAAAGCTGAATTACACTGAAGGGATAACTTTTTGCGTTTTTTCGAAGGGATAACTTTAGTCGGAGAGATATTAGTGTCACTCCGTTCTTCACTTTCGGCAGGAAATCAAGATATTGCGTCTTAAAAGGTGGAACTCAATGGCATAATTTATCTTCACAGATCAGGAATATTTCATGATTTTTAATGAATTTTAAGTTCAATAATATTTTTTTGTTCCTTAATGTAGGTGGACCTACTAAATGGCGAGGTGCTCACTATTGAGATACTCCGCTCTTGACTTTCCGACCTAAATAGAGACATCGTGTGTAAAGTGTCGGAACTCAGTGTCCTCTGATGTCCGTTTTTATAAGCGAGCGGAGAAATGACAAAATGAGCCCACAATCGTTTATAGTCACACTGCGTAAAAATGACCAAAAATTATCTTTTTTTACTAAAGTTACCAGCTTGATTCATATTACTAAATTCAAACGTTTACCATGTGAACTATTTTGATATCGTTATATAAACATATTTTGGATAGTTATTGTTCTTCGAAACATAGATATATTGGGTATCTAACAAAGATATTTTTTATAGTCATAGATATAATACTATATATGGTTTAAATAAGCCACGTAGTAATTTATTTTTTATAATCTAAAAATTTAACAATAACATTAGTTACTCTTAAACATTTTAAAGTGTTGTTTCACGCTTAGGATAATTGAAAAAGACATTTAGAAAATGTATAAAAATGTTTATTTCATTATATGCCGATTTTCGGATTGAAATACTTTTCAATCCGCCTGTTGCCTTTCTTAGTCTCTAGACTACGTTTTCACGAAATTTCATGTAAATCGGTTCTGTAGTTTAGGCGTAATTAAGTATAACACAAACACATTCGCATTTATAATATTAGTAATAATTACGAATAACTCCAACAACTACTGGTCAGATCTTAACAAATTTACATTTATCATATCATTTACCTCTTGTAAATGATATTATGTAAAAAAGAACCATTTAAATTAACTTCACTAAGTAAAAAAATATGTGGTAAAGTACTTAAAAAGTACTTTACCACTTGTGGCCAGTCGTGGCCCAGTGGCACAAGCGTGTGACTGTAAACGACTGGTTGTGGGTTCGATTCCCAGGAAGGGGGAGTGGAAATTATATTTCCATTTTCTTCGCTCTGATTACGAGGTAAAGCGTGGCAGTGAGTTCCGTCACTTAACATGCAAGCCTCTGAATTCGGCGGAAAATGGGGAACGGAGTGTCTTAACACTAGGTTCCCTCCGCCTACCCTGCTATGTGCGGGATACTGCGTGAAGCTAAAAAAAAAGCAAGTTAATTCACTCAGTAAAAAGATATGCGGCATGATACGTAAAATAAAAATGCAGTCGAGTTGTAAAAGAGTACTTAGTAAGATTTGTGATTGAAAAAAAATGGGACCACACTGCAACTACTTTCAATACTTTAAAAAAAGAGTTATCAAAATCAATCTCAGTAAATAGTTGGGCGGTAACACACATAAAAAATATAGCCGAATTGCTAACCTCCTCCTTTTGGAAGTCGCTTAAAATAGAAGAACATATTGCTGTGTTATTATTATGATTTTCATGTAATTTTGCAAAAAATTCACGTACAAAGGCAATGCGCAATTTACGTTTTAATGGTGGTCAAAAAAAACAGTGATAATAAATAATATTTTTATAGGCAATTAATAGTTCACTCTGTTACATTCAAATGAGACACAATGTGGCAAAATTTGCATAGCCGTATTTACTTAAATTACGAAACTTACTTTATAATTGTACGTTGTTTATGGTCTGAAGTGTGTCTCGATTAAAATGCAAAGTATTTACAGATTGTATTTTAAGAGACTCTCAATATAATACAGGCTGTTTCGTTAACGGGCATATATGTATGTCCTATGGCACCCGGGCACGGTGGACAGATCTGGGCGACTACACACGACGGGTTAATTTAAGGTTAAGTATCAATTACATATACGTTTTACAAGCTTACAAAAGCACACGTATATTTTCTGCTATACTGTTACAAAGTCTAATAAACGTGTAGCTCGAAATGAAATTGGCCGTTAACAGAAGTCGTTAATTAGTTATATTATGTTGTTTAAACGAAGTTTGGAACGCATCAATTTTCAAGATATTTCGATTATTAGAGTTTTGTCATAAGAATTCAATATCAAGATAGCAGATTAATTAAGTGCAGTATAAAAAATAATAGAATAAATTAGGTATTTTTTGTTATGTGAAAATTAAAAACAAGTCCAGCAGATTATGATAAAACACGAAGAGCGTAGATGATATGTTATGACAAAGTAGATGTTAATAATAGAAATCGATATGGATCTTCTCAGCCGCTCTTGACATTAAATGAACATCAATGGCACTTCAACTGAGTATCCAACGAGGGTACTCATCTCAAGAAAATTGATATCAATTTGGTTAGAAGTTTTGTTTTAACAACTGTAGCTTTTGAAAAAAACCAATACTATTGTGTACACCTTAAATTATATATTTTATTCGTTTTTTTTTGTTATTTTCTTTTATAAAAAGTCACAACATATTTGAATACACTCTAATATTTTATGATACTTACAAGCAAATAATGGTTTAAATACTGCAAAATAATATCACTTACGCAAGCATAAAAATTCAGCACACATTATTTATTATAATTACACTTACATATGTACAATAAAATCACAACATATAGAAAAAGTCACATGGAGCCTTATACTTTACTTACAACAATATTTAATAAGTTATCCATGTAATATTTTAAACTACGAAAATTGGCACAGTTTCACTAACTTTTTTTAATTTTATTTTTTTACGTACTTAGCTCTGGCACAATATTTTTACGTAAGTATTCATTTTTAGAATTTTATACATGACACATACAATGCAATAAAAATAGCTGATTTATTCTACCTCTGCCTATCTTACAAATATGTTTTTTTAGAATTTAAAGGTGGCACTTTATGGAGAATTGACTAAATCAGTTTGAATTTGCCACCTGAATGAATGATTAGTGTTTTTGTGAAGTTTCCTAAAGAAGTGAAGTAAATTAAAATTACTTACAAATATACTGCATAAAAGTATTCACATAGTTAGTACAGGTTAACAATTTCATTAATTTAACTAGTCAAATTTAATTAAACTGTATTTAATTCGTAGCAAAAAAATAATGTTTTAACATTAAAATAACAACTATAAGTTAGAAAATAACAACGGTGTAAAGTTAATATCAAAATTAGTTTTTTGTAACATTAAATAAATGAAAACTTCAAAGAGTCCATTTAAATTTCGTTTAATTTATTTAAATGACTTAGTCAAATAGTTATACATATATAAAGCTCTGGAAACAGTAAATTTCATAATTTTGTTTATATCTCATTATAAATATATGTATAATATTTCATTTTTTTTATATATTTTTTATTTTGTTTTTTTTTTTTTTTTTTTTTTTTTTTTTTTCTTTTTTTACACTAAACAACATCGACTACTCTAACATTTATTTTATAGTGAAATATATTTAGTAAGAAAATAAGTGTAAGGATTTATTCATAGGCAGAACCGAACACCTCATATTAATGAAATAATAATGTACTTAATACAAATATAATTGACAAGTTATTGTATCACCAGGACAGACTCGATGTTTTAATAAATCTACTAAATACTTTTAATATTTTAATCTTTATCTAAAATTTAATTTCATAATTAAAAGTCAAAGATAAAAAACAATATTATTAAAAATAATAAGAAAATATTCTAAGATGCTATGCTACGAGCATAGTGGTTTCCCTTGATCTCAACCGTGGTACCTTTTGTATAAAAAAATCTTCTTAAAGCTAAACCACTCATTTTGCATTCTCAGCGAGATGTAACTTTATGTTATTGCAATATTGGCAATGTTCACCAACGTTTTACCTTGGTGCTAAAAATATACCCATACAATAAGATGAGTATTTGTTAGATAACCACTCTTAAAAGGATAATCCTACTATGATCAGTTTATATTATACTAGCAATTTGTTTAATAGAAAATAAAGAAGATTCTTTAAGAACGGATACGATTCCTATGTAGAAGTCTTTGTACTAATAATAATTTTATTTCATTTCAGACATCAATGTCAAACGTTCTGCTTATTCTCATAACGTTTTCTTTAAAAAAAAAAAAAAACTCTATAAGTAAGCTCTATAAAAAAAATAGTGGTAAATATGCTCCGAATTAGATTTTCAGATTATTATGATAGAACTTCACTTAAGGTAAGTTCGTTTAATCATCGATTATAAGCAGTAGTGAACTGAGTGTTCTAGGAAAATGATTTAATTTAAGGAATATTAAATCATGTATCACAATATTCTAATGTTAGTCCAAGAATATACCTATATCAATCGAATTGTCTCGGTTACATTTTACCTTGATATTTTATAAATTATTAACAATATACATTTTACATCTACATATACTACATATAGAACACAGCACAATGTGTTCAATATTTAAAAAAATAAAACACATATATAAAATATAAGAATAATATACAGGCTCAAAATCATCACTTTAGATCTTGCGCGATGATTTTCTTCGTGTTTTACACGGACAGCTGTGAAAATAATCAGAAACTATTATTTCAATCTTATCAAACATTGTGATTTCCAAACGTCCGGTCTCGCGTACATTGACAAACCATTGGCCATCGTGGGTGCATAGGTCCGTGGATATGTGCAGCCATCCGCAAGTGGTGTTATGGTAACAAAGAAGAAAGAATATTTGGTTCAAGTTTGAAACAAAGGTTTCGACGTTTGCCATCATATCTACATGAAAATTCAAGCAATGGTTTAATTCTTCACACGGGCATCTGCGGTGCATTTTTTTTTCCCAATTACAATATATTTTTTTATGACGTTGAAACCGCTGTGGTTTATCGACTATTTTAATTTCCGGACACAAGAATATCCTGCTTCTATTAAAGATATGAGGTGTCTGACAATGACATTCGACTGCATGTATATATATATACAAAGTCGGTAGCGTAGATTCCGCATTTAAAGCCATCTTCTTTATGTATACTTAAAAGTAACAATGAATAGAAATACGACAGTAGAAATTTTGATAGAGAAGTTTAGTAGAAATTTAGATGTACTTACGAACTTTAGTATTGGCCTATTGGTTGTCAGTGGTAGCCTGAAAAGAAAAAAAGAAAAATGAAGGTATTTTTTATGTTTTTAAATGAAATAATCTTTTAAATAATTAAATCTATTGAAGCTGGGACATATAGTATAATATCAATAGATGAAATGCATGAGCAGCAGTATATAACTGATGTATATGCAGCATTGATATTATCCTATATAAAGAATTCCTTTTCGATCTTAACTTGTTCTGGTAAAATACTATTTTGTTCACATCAAATACGTACGATAAGTTTAGTATTCAATTATTGTCATTGTGGAGTTGCATATGTTTTACTGGTAATTTATAGTAAAAATAGTGTAATTCAACCGTTTTGTTGCTCAATGAAGCAAAAAAAAAATATTTATAAAAACCAGATTCGAAGCCATTGTTCATAATTGTAATAATTTCTATTGAAATTTAAAAAAAGAGTTGTATTAACAAAATGAAAGGCTGCAACCATACAAGAGTATATTGGCTTTAACAATTTTTGTAATTGGTATTCTGATAATTAACATTTTAATTTTCAAAATAACAACATGTTATTAATAAAAATCTTAAAATAAAAATTTTGTCTATTAAAATTATTTTTTTTGCGTAAACTATAAATGCGACTACAATAAATCCATACTTATGTTATAAATGCGAAAGTCTGTGTGTTTGTCTGTTACGTCTTCACGGCTAATCTACCGGTCTGATTTGGATCAAATTTAGAATAAAGATAGTAAAAGTTACTAGGTCTAACATAGGCTACTTATTTTTTCAAAAATCAACCTAGTGTTGAAAAAGGGGATGAAAGTTTATATGAAAAATCTAAACCGCTTGACCAATTGGTCAATATCGGTATTGAATTTTGGCTTAAATATAGTTGATAATGAAAGATTAAATATAGGCTACTTTATTTTTTAAAAAATACACCCCCGAGTGTTGCAATATAACGAAACAACTGTGTAGTTCACGCGGCGTAGCCGCGAGCGGGCCGCTAGTATAGCATATTTACCTTAGCAAGGAGAACATTTCGTTTATTGTTTTATCTATATAGACAATTCCATACTTTACGTTATACTGTCTTACTAGTCTGACTGGTGATCTTTGACTGGTTCTATAACCAGGATTTAGGATTTTATTCGTATTTCGGATTCGATTTACGATTTTAGTAGTCGATTTAGGATTAGGATTTTAGTCGAGGTGATCATTGACTGACTATTGTCTATACAATAGTCAGTCAATAGTCACCTCGACTAAAACCCTAACATATTATAATATGATGTAATCATATGACACCATATACAAATAGACTAATATAGTTATATGCTATCGTCACCGTTCAATTAATTTTGACTAAAACATTTATCTGCGTAACTTGATGTCGTAACGGATGTCACCTAAATTGATATCTGCTAGTGCGGCTGATACTTTTAATAGAAATTTGTGTCGACTGATACTTTTAATAGAAATTTGTGTCGACATATTGCTTGATTAATAATAAAAATAAATGTATTTGTTTATATTTTTTATATATTGATTAATAAATATTCTATTTAACAACTTATAAATTTTCTATTTCAATTAAGTAGGTTATATTAATTGTGGTGCAATAAAAATGTAAAAAAATATATGCGAGACACCTTTGAAACTATATTTTTAGTTATTTTTAGAAATATACAATGGTCAAGGATATAGTAAAATTATATAAAAAAATATATACAGTTATTTTGGTCGTTTTGTACATATAAGGTATTATATATAGAATTAGCTATTAAATGCTTATCTATATATGCATTTGTAATAATAAGAATTTATATGATTAATCATAAAATCTCTTTCATGAACCTAACTTATATTATAAGAAATAATATTATGTTTCGACTTATATCAGTATGAATACTTACAACGTAGCTACAAGTCTAGTTCTGTATTTGTAACAAAAAAAAGTAGTATAAATTTCATTATTCTCATTCGTGGAAAATAATTGTGAAGAATATATCCTAATTTGCTTAAAAAAATACACATTTTGCTTTCCTAACAAAGGTCTTATTTTCATTCAAGAACCTTTATGATATTTATGATAATCTTGATACTTGTTTCGTTTCCTTTAATAAAGTCCAAATTTCGTAATTTGGCGTATATTTTACTACAACTTTATGTGGCCAGTCGTGGCCCAGTGGCACAAGCGGGTGACTGTAAACGACTGGTTGTGGGTTCGATTCCCACTCTCACAGGAGTGGAAATTATATTTCCATTTTCTTCGCTCTGGTGTCGTGGCGCGGCGTTAAGTTCCGCCACGTAACACGCAAGCCTCCGAATTCGGCGGAAAGTGGAGAACGGAGTGTCTTAACACTAGGTTCCCTCTGTCTCTACACAGCAGGGTTGCTGTGTGGAGGATACAGCGTGAAGTTAAAAAAAAAGTCTTTATGTATTACCTTATACATATTCATCGTCCTCTATAATATATATTCGTATTATATCTTCAGCGTTTTAAATATTTCATTTTAAAACATCTTACATATTCAAACTAGTTTCAAGGTAGGTTCTTACCTATTCAAGCTACCTTAAGAGCCAAACATTTAAAAAAACAATAACATCTATTTTTAACATTTTTAAAGTATTATTCACGAACTTAGGAAACTGAAAAAATATTTTTAGAAAACGTAGAATAATGATTTTTTTGTTGCTGAAAAGTTGCTGGTATTGCTTTAAGCGGTCAAAACACTCGGTAAGACAGATTCCACTGCGTTCAAAAAATATCAATAACATAGCTTTTCATAGATTAAAACTTAAAAAAAATAAAAATCCAGTAAAAATATACATTATGTTTACTAAAAGTTTCTATTTTAATTTTTTCCGATATTCTATTTAATTTTGTTACACCGTAAATTTATATCTACAGGAGATACTCAAAACAGTTTTAATTTAATACTTATTTTTTTAAAACATAGGCTACTTATTTTTTTAAAAATCTACCTCTAAAGGGTTGAAATAGTTTGTATGAAAAATCTACCAATTGTAATGAAATTTGGCATAAATATAGTTAAAAATCCAAGGTTAAACATGGGCTACTTTATTTTTCAAAAAGCCATCCCCTAGTGTTGCAATACACCGCAACAGCTATGTATGTAGTTACGCGGCAAAGCCGCGAGCGGGCTGCTAGTAGTTTATATTTGACGGAAATTTTACAATTCCAATAAAAGCGTATTATATCTGCCTGGCTGATGCAAAATTGCTGGTTGTTAGCGAGAGAGGATTAAAAGTTGAGGAAAATCTTGTTACGTTGTCTTTCTATTTGCAACTTAGACAGCACTTTTGAAGACTGAAATATCCGATTCAAAAGCTTTAAAAGAATATAAATTTATCAATTTAAATATTCAAATAACCATCGTACCATGATGTGACTTTTGAAAGGATTTCTCCAGAACGTTTCATGGACTGAAAAGAGATTGTTTGAAATTGTATAAAAATATTTCTTATTAATGCACACAATGCGTTAATTATGTACTCAAAAAAACATTTTATGTTTGTTTTACTATACAGTGACGGTGTGGAACTGAATATAGAAAATATTTAATCGCTGCCTGTGTAATGTAATTAGGATAAGATAACATTAGATAGAATTTAAAATAATATTAAAATAAAAATAAATACATTCTTTATTTTATTATTACGAAGTCAATAAGCACTTTATTATTATGTTTAAAACCATTAAAATAAAATGACAAAGGAAATAAAGAATAAAACTATTTAAAATTGATAATTAGCTTTTAAGTTGCATTATTTATTTATTTTTTTATTTGTAGAATATTGACTACTGTTTTTTTGTTGACAGGGGATCAGGGGGAGGTGGCATGTTCGGTGACGTAAACATCTCGGCAATATTAGATTCGCTGAGTGTAAGTTATGATAAAAGAGTCAGGCCCAACTACGGAGGTAAGTTCAAAGCGTGCTTGAAGTGTGGCTTGTAGACTTTATAAAGGCGTTAGGCTTAAGCTTCAAGACGACACGAGTTTAGTGAATAAGTGAACATTAATTTTTAAAAATAATGTATTTGTCACCCAATAATATTAAAAAAAATTGCAGTCGATGATATGTTTCATACAATGTCATATAATGGTATATAATAAATATTTTAAATATTGCATAATATATGTTAATTAAAGAGAAAATTAATTTTCTCAACTATAACTCGGAGCAAATTGTATAAGAACTTATTAACGGATGCTACACGTTAATTAGTGAGAAACATCTAATATCTTTTTTTTAATAAAGAGAGAAACTTGATTAAAAAGGTTAAAGGTGCCCAAGTTGATCAAAGGTAACCTTTATCCTCATAATTTATATAATAAAATTATTAAAATAATGTTGTATGGAACAATCTGTCTGCATAATAAACTGATGAAATTGTAATTAAATTTATTGTAAAAACGAAACGAAACACGCAAAAGAATATACTTTATAGACGATAATAGGGTCAATGCGGTGATGAAGATAGCCAAGACGCGTAGATTAGTGCTATTTATAAATATTTAATTTTAGCTTTTAGATCTTAGATATAAGTTGCTACAACTAGAGGACGGTGAGTTCATATTTTCGCTATATCTAGTTTTTTTTTAAATAATCCGGTGATCCGCTATATTATTAATAATTATTATCGGATTATATGCACTGCATTCAAAGGCCAAGTTAATTTAGCATTTTTGCTTGTTAATGATAAAGCATATACATATTTTTAAAGGCCTAATTTCAAAATGCGCAAATATGGGAATTTGAGTGCTACCATTTTTGGTTATTTTTCGCATACTTTGTTAGTCAATAACAATGCACACTTTATATTTGCACGGATTAATGAAAACAATATGCATATAATCTGATATGTCTTAATAATGCTAATTAAGGTCTGCGTATTGTAGATATTAAATATGTCTAGCTTTATAAAAGTCTAAAAGCTTACAGCTAAACGAAGAACAAAATTATTATAAATTATTATTTTGTACAGCTAGCTTTCAAGTTTATAATTTAATTACGTATTAGTTTGCAATGAGTGAACATTTTGGACATTTTCTCTAACATTTTAGGTACCTTAGAATTTGTGTTTATTTTTTATAAAAACATGAAATTGTTCATTGGATTGTATTATTGTACTGCTTAAGAAATTATGTAGTGTGAATTGTTAATTTAAATATCTACTTTGTTTTACTGTAATTAAAAAAAAAAACATTTTTAACACTCATTATTTATATAATGGGGACTGAAAGATAACGGGAGAAAATGTTTGAAATCGATTTTGTTGTTGCATTTTAAAGAAATTAAACATATGATTATATAAAACGATGTTATTTACCAATATGTATGTATTTAATCACAATTATAGTAAAAGTCAACAAATAAAAAATAGTTTTAATGAAACTTAAAAGGTGATGATGATGTCCCTTAGTAATACGTCACTCACGCTTAAATTTATCTATAGTTTCAAGTTCTTCGTCTAAGTGGCTTTCTTTGTTTGTGTAACTAACATAGATTTTTAAAACGATATTAGAATTTTTGATCTGCAACATATTTCATTTTAGCAGGAATAAGTCATAATAATAAGCAGGAATAAGTTTAAAATTTACATACCAACAAAAGTTGAAATTTTCGATACTTGAAAAAAATTAACCTACTGAGGTGACTGTCATTGCCTTAAGAATACACGGCCTTTATTGAACACTAATTGCGCCATTATTAACAGGACCTAGTCATTTTCCGGGACACTGTAATAGATATTTCAAATATACACCTTGAATTCACGTTTTATAGTCGCAATATTTTTGTCACGACGCATGTCATCTACTCGCATATTACGTCCGACGAGTTTGGTTGGTTTATAACAAGCATTAGTTATGTTGTGCACTACGAAGGGTGATCAATAAGTAATGATAAGCAATATGAAAGAGAACTATCAGATTAAAAAAAAATATTTTATTTTTCAACATGCAAAACTAAAAATGTCTCCTAACAAGGTAATAATACATTTAGTATATCTTTTTTCTAAGCCCATGATTCCCTTAGAAAAAAATTCTTCGTCTAGACCCTCCCAAAATGCTCTTACTGCGGCCATCACTTCACTGTTATCCTTAAATTTGTTGCCCCATAGGTGTTCTTTGAGCCGAGGAAAGAGGTAGAAGTCACTGGGAGCTAGATCTGGTGAATTGCGAGGGTGTCCAAGCATTTCGAAGCCCGTTTCTTCAATGGCAGCCATCGCAAATGCGGATTTGTGAGCCGGGGCGTTGCCTTGGTGAAACAGCACTCCAACGCGCAGTTTACCGCGTGTTTTTGACTTAATAGCCTCTCGCAATCTTCTTATTTGGTTTGCGTAGTAAGAGCCTATTATAGTGGCCGTTTCCAAATATTCCACCATAATAATTCCTTCTGCGTCCCACAAAACAGACGCCATAACCTTTCCCACAGAACACTTCGGCGATGGTGAGGAAGTTCGTTTCCAAGTCATTGATTGTTGTTTGGTTTCGGGATCAAAGTGGTGGACCCAGGTCTCGTCCATGGTCACAAAACGCGACAAATTTTTTTTCTTATCGGCCTGGAACTTTTGAAGATTAACATTTTGTTATAATGATTTTTGAACGCTGCCATGGGAGATCCCTGTGACCTTAGCTACATGCCTTACGGTCACCCTTTGATCGGCTAGCACGATATCTTCTAATTTTTTTAAGGTTTTTTCCCATAAGGGACGTGGGAGGGCGTCCCTCGCGATGTTCATCTTCAGTGGAGGTTCTGCCCAGCTTAAATTTCTTTGCCCAGCGTGCGACTGTGGAATATGGAGAAGCAGATTCCCCCAATGCTTCCTTTAAGTCGCTGTGTATGCCTTTGGTATCAGCTCTTACTTCATTTTTCTCCATTTTGATGTTTTCTCTTCGACAGTTCGTATTCAATTAATTTTTTGAAGCTGAATTAGTGGATATATAAACAAGCAGAAAAAAAGTATTTGGGGTTTTTTGCGTTCTAGAATTACTCGATTATCATTACTCATTGATCACCCCTCGTATGTCATAGTTATTCCCTTTGATAGGGTAAATAAAACTACACTACAATAAAAATTTTATGATTAATATGTTAAGTGAGAAAACAAATAAAAAAAATATAAATTAAAACTATAATTATATAATTATAATTTATTTTTTGGAAAACTTTACTCATTATATGTACGCATTGATAAATGGTTTTTAATATTCAAAAATAAAAATATTTTATATATTTGATTTTTATTGGTTCTAGTGATTTTACGCTTTTTAGTTCTTACGTAAAATAAGTGTTGGATACGGTAAAAAAAGCTGGTAACACTGCAATACTTTATATTAAAAATGATGTTTCAAATGAGGAAAAATACGCTGGTAGTACGTAACAAATATGAAATTTCAGGACCACCAGTGGATGTGGGTGTCACCATGTACGTGCTATCCATCAGCTCCTTATCTGAAGTGAAAATGGTATTTAAGAACCTATTATTAAATAGCGAAAATAGTGAGGCGGATTTAGGTTAAGCTCTTTCGGTCGAGCGCTGGTCTGGTACAGGTCGCGCCCGACCGAGCGAGGTTAAATCACGTCATCGTCCTCTGGTTTGGTTTTCACTGCGCGCCTGCGCGGTTTTCTTATGTTTGGGATTGATTTCAGGTCCACCAGTAGAAGTCGGCGTCACCATGTATGTGCTGTCAATCAGTTCCGTCTCCGAAGTGCTCATGGTACTCGCCACTGTCAGCTCTCGCTTGACAAGAGTAGCCCTAGTCACTAGGCTGCGAGCATGCCGGCGTAACCATTCTTTTTCGAACCGCCCGGATGGCGCTCGCCACTCTAAAGTTACACCAAAAATTAATTATACTATTAAATTCCTCATATTGTCGTATTGGCAAGGAGTGGTGTGCCATTCGGGTGGGACGGATTTATCGTTATTTTCTAAATTTTACTCTGCTACTAAGCATTTCTCCAAATATTTCTTCGTGGACTTGCTCTATCAATGTAATTTTACGTTAGCTTTTTATGTTTCTTGTATTTGTTGTGAAAATTGGGCTCCCGATACCGTCTCCCAAGCTGGCGCTCTAACTTTTCAACTCGCCACTTGCAATTTACTTACTTTTAGTAGACTTGCTATGAATGTTTTGATATTTGTACCGTTGTCAATAAGTTCCGGGTGAACCAAGGAACTTTGTTTTCATGTTGTGTTATAATTGTTTTAATATACTGTGTTTAATGTTGTATTTTGATGTGGGATATATTTTTGAATACTTATCTATTATGTGTCGCGTTTATTTTGGTATGTCAAAGTCAAGTAAATTGCTGTTGATATCTGAAAACATGAATTTAAGTCGGTAAAGACCTCTGATAGCGGTTACGATGAACACTTTCAATAAATAAAAAATGCGTGCACCCTTGTGAAAACCAAATCAAGGGGACTTCTAAAGTCACTTCAAGACGTGACCTTTCAATAGTAAATACTACTTCAATTTCCATAAAAATTACACGTTTCATGATTAAAAATAGTTTATTATCAGATATAATAATTTATAATTTAAGTAATGAGGGTAGTTCTTAAAATATTAAAATAAAAATGGGCATTTTTTATATAGTTGAAAATGATGTTTTAATTATTAATAATCTTCCATATAAAGCCTGTTAATGTAAAATGTATCTTTACCATTTTTATTTTCTTATTACCTTTTGTCAATAATTCTTAAAAGCTATTGACAAAAGATAAATTTTGCTTTAATATACTAGAAAATAAAATATAGTGAATTTCCTTTAAAATAAAAAGTAATGAGACTACAAAAAAATTGTATATGAGTATGTGAAACGTGTAACTTTTATAAACTTGCGCAATTAATTTCTCCTTGCGTGATATCTGTTTAATTCTATTGCACTTGGCAGCAAGTTATTCTAACCATATTCTATTAAAATATAAGAAATGTGAAATGTTTGAACTTTTATTTAACGTCATTTTCTTTTTCGCGTAACGCTGTGTGTAATAAAAAATATTATTATTTTAAGCTTACCCAATATTTAAAGCTGAAAATTTTACTTTGTGACATATCTATTGGCTTTTTATTCAAATCTTATAGTTAGAATTTTCCGTATCATTTGGCCAAGTGACTAAATCTAATGGAGATTGCCATTGAGCACTCGTGAGAAGAGCTGATATTGGCAGATAAATTGATTTTATTTTATTGGTACATTTGAATGTATCTAATTTTCTTTTTAAATGTGTATTTAAGTAGTATACACATATATACTTAAAAAATGCAAGCTTAAAGTGTTTTTATTTTTCATTATTTGCATTATAATTTAAAGGAATCTATCTATCACAATAAACGTTATAGTGAAGGCTACCTTGCTGCTGTGTGTGTGTAGTATTCAGACAATGCATGTCTCAATGTGTGTCGGATAGAGTAAATAATAAGATGTATTAAAACAGCTGAAACATGCATTGTCGCTTTTTTATGCGTATGTCATCTTAATGTATTTCTATTTAACAGGATTTCACATTGGATTTCTACTTCCGGCAATTCTGGACGGACCCGCGTCTTGCCTACAAGAAGAGGCCCGGTGTCGAAACTCTTTCCGTGGGATCAGAATTCATACGAAATATCTGGGTGCCCGATACCTTCTTTGTGAACGAGAAGCAATCCTATTTCCATATTGCCACTACTAGTAACGAATTCATTCGCATTCATCATTCCGGGTCGATCACACGAAGCATAAGGTTCAATTTTGACTTGATTTTCATAACTACAACTAGCTGACTAAGTCAATCAATTTATTTTCTACCTTATACCTGTCTTCAATATTATATTTATGTTCTATAATGTATCACATCTGCTTAAATTAGTGAAAAATAAAAAGCCGCTGTAATTCGTATCTTCCAATAATTTCTAACTTTCAATTTGAATACTTTTAACTTTGTAACTCTTTGTTACAGGTTAACTATTACCGCCTCTTGCCCCATGGATTTGCAGTATTTTCCTATGGACCGTCAGCTTTGCAACATTGAGATAGAAAGCTGTAAGTTAACTTTGTAAATATTATGTACACAACAAATTATTAGACATATGTATTTTCAATTTAAATCTTCATATTTCGCTTTTAAACAATAGTTTTTAAGTGACATACGAGAAAAATATTATGCACGTTGCGTGCGCAACATACGAGTCTTAGTTAGACGATTGAAGCAAAAATGCTTGATAATATTATACGGCGCTATTATCTTTACGCCGTTTTCACAGCTTTTAGTAGTTGAACACTCATTCAGAGTATTTAAAAACCCAGTGCGATGGGCGTATATTTTACCGTTTCGTATCTCTGCATGGTACAGTTGGCTACACCATGCGGGACATCCGATATAAATGGAATGAGGGACCTAACTCAGTTGGCGTATCGAGCGAAGTATCTTTGCCCCAATTCAAGGTGCTTGGCCATCGTCAGCGAGCAATGGAGATTTCGCTGACAACAGGTACGAGCACTAAATATTTCATTTCATTTATTGTTTTAATCATCTCATACTTTCGCTTGCGGCACGTTTTTTGCTTTTATTTTATTTCATTGTAACATAGAATTATATTAATGTTATAGAATATAATTATTCATTTTTAATTCCAGGAAATTATTCACGGTTGGCCTGCGAAATCCAATTTGTTCGCTCAATGGGCTACTATTTGATTCAAATTTATATTCCATCTGGTCTAATCGTCATCATCTCCTGGGTATCATTCTGGTTGAATCGAAATGCTACTCCGGCTCGAGTCTCTCTAGGCGTCACTACTGTACTTACTATGACTACGCTTATGTCTTCGACAAATGCCGCCTTACCAAAAATTTCTTACGTCAAGTCCATCGATGTTTATTTGGGAACATGTTTCGTCATGGTCTTCGCAAGCTTGCTAGGTAACAAAACTATTTAAATTTGAATGCGTAAAATGCAATTTGCGTTTAGTTTTTTTTTTCAGTGAATGCTATTGTAATATATATTCATTTTTAAATTTGATAGTTATATATACATACACAATGCGAAATATTATCATTACATATATGTCTATAATTATAAACAAATGATAATATGTTGAGCTTTGCGTTTAGTATAATATTTCACAGGATAACTGATAATGTGGATTGCAGAGTACGCGACTGTTGGCTACATGGCAAAACGGATCCAAATGCGCAAACAACGTTTCACGGCTGTTCAAAAAATGGCTGCTGAGAAGAAACTGGCTATTGACGGTGCTCCTGGGCCATCTGGACCGGAACCCCTGCCTCCGCCACGCACAACAACGCTCAACCGACCTGCACCACCAAGCCGATCATCTGTGAGAATCATTTTGATATATATATATCAATCATGTATTTTCAAGCGACAGACTTCTATGTCTAATTTAGTCGTACAATCCCCACACGCAGGAAGTTCGGTTCAAATTTCACGACCCTAAGGTGAATACGATCAGCACGGCTCGAGGCGGTCCATCAACGGCACCTGTACCTGTTAACGTCCCGGTCCCTGTGCCTCCAGTTGACGAAGAAGCTGCAGCTCACTTACTTCAGGCCGCTAAGGTTTGTAGCCTGAAATCGATTTATTTAAGTTGCATTTGTATGTTTCGAGCGCAGCGAATATTCGAGCAATGCGATTGATAAAAAGAAGTGTTTTGGCGAATGGACTTGAATGCTGCTATTTTATTTTCATTTTATTATTATTATAAGCCAACATAAACAATATATTTCAGGGAATCAACAAGCTTCTTGGTACCACGCCCTCTGACATCGACAAGTATTCACGCATCGTTTTCCCCGTGTGCTTCGTCTGCTTTAATTTAATGTATTGGATTATTTACTTGCACGTTTCGGACGTGGTTGCCGATGACTTAGTATTACTTGGCGAAGAAAATTAAAATTGTGATTCACGGACACCGATAATTGCGTTACAAATACTTAATGATCGAACAGCTTATGACTTCATTCTACGGCCTTGAGCTTCTTATGAATATCTTGCTGTACGCATCCTCCCTATCATGAAATGTAGGGAGCTAAAAAATCACAAAAAAAGACATTATACAAACGAAAATAATTAAAAATTATTTAAAAAAAAATATATATATTTGTTAGTAGTACATACATTTTAAAAGTAGTACGGTCCTGACTTTTTGTTATAATTTTGTTATAACTTTGAAGATATGTACGTGTGTGTGCACGAGTAATGAACCTTCACTTAGTTTATCATAATTAAATATATTATCATTCATAGTAATTCATCGTATATTGAAGCAAAGACTTACTATTAGTGTAACTCAACGAAACCTTTACTGTAGTCACATATTTTAGTAGGAACCATTTTATAAAATTTTATTAGAAATAGAATTCAATTTCTTTTCTGTAGGGTTGTATAGGAGAATTTATTTCAAGTTGAAACACAAATACTTTATGACAGTTAGTTTAATCGTATACAATTAGTGCCTCTTTTAACTTATTACCTGATAAGAGTCATGCATAATTAATAATTATATAACCATCATCGGTTGAATTTAGAAATTATATTTTCAAGTGGATGTGATATGAATGAAAAATACAATATATTATTTATTCTTTGGTTATTCATAAATATAAATTAAAAATTGTATTAAATTTTGATTCATCGACGGATTACGAAGGAACGACCATGGGTATAAGAATAAGGCGAATTGTAAATATTTATATGTCTATAAGTATATACAATATTCTGATATAATGTCCAACTTAAATGATATTATGTCACATACTCGTTCAATTATGCAATACACGAACCACTCAATATTAAAATTAGTGCACCAATCACTTTTACTAAGTACATACATAGATATCACAAAAATTGTATATACATATTATGTTACTATACAATTTAAATATTTATGTGTATTCTTTGTTATTAAAATCTAAAACGCTTTTATTACGCGGGTTCCGTGGGTATATTTGTACATATGTATTATTTTATTTTCTATACGAGAAAATTTTGAAAAATTATTGTTGTTGAATAAAGGAATATATATATATATATATATATATATATATATATATATATATATATATATATATATATATATATATATATATATATATATATATATATATATATATATATATATATATATATATATATCTATATATATATATATATATATATATACATATATATAAATATGTAATATTATGTTAATATGCATAATTAAGATTTGGTGGGCTGTGAAATATAATTTAAAATAGAATACAAGCTCAAAATATATATTCTATCGCGGACTTACGGAACCCTTAATAGGTATTTAAAAAACATAGATGTAGTTAATTTAAAGCAATTGTCAGTTTAGTTTTTTAGATATCATATTTAAGTAATATACATACATATATTTAAATAAAAATATAGATTTAAAAAAACCATAGTTACTAAATTGCAGAAATATATATTGTAGACGTTATACCTGTTTTAATTAAATAATATATAATACGGATAACTTTATAATATCTACTCTATATAAAAATAACAGTAGCTAAATTTACAGAATCGTTACTTATAAGAATGGATGAAAACTTAAAAAATAACTCTGTTATGTTCTATTTTTTACTTGTTACTATTTCATTTAAAATGGCAAAGGAATAAATTAATAAAAGATAATTTTAAAAAATGCAACAGAAACCAAAATAAAAGGGTAATTGACCAACAAAGTCGTGCGGAATTCAGTATTCAATGGTTTTAAACGCTCTGAAAGAAACAATATTCAAGCAATAGTTCTATGAAAATTCCTACCATGACAAACGTTCATTTACTCTTTAGAATATTTTCACGCGTGCCACGACAACATAAGTTATTTTATCTTCGTTTTATATTTAATTATTTAAAATAAATGATAGTTTAATTATATTTTTAAATATGCTCAATAATTTAATTTATTAGTGGTTATGTAATAAATATAATACTTACTACTTAAGTTATGTACATTTTACATTGTTTTAATCCTCTTTTAAGACTGACTTAGTTTGAAGATGTAACTAACTTCACGTTTAGTTTAGTTAATTTTAATTATCTACTTTTACAAAGTGGCTAGAAATATTAAAATGAGATGTACCTGATGAATCAAATGAAATAGTTTATGAATCGTTGTATGTGTATTTATAAGTGAACTATATTAATTACTAAAAAGGATACTCTGAACGGACATCCTTTTAAGTATTGTATCATTTATGAATTTTTGGATCATATGAATGTGTTACGTTTGAATTTTCGTAAAATATTAAGACATATTATAGGTCCCGGCACGATACTGTAGCGCTGACCGTTAATGCGCAGAAGTACGACACGATATCGAAAGGGCGAGGGTGGGACGCGGGGGGTTTTACGTGTATCGGGTGGGAGCTGTGAATGGTTCAATTTGAGAAAAATTAAAAAAACGCACAGAAAGATATGCAAAGAGCGATCATGTTGTTGATATAATGACGAAACAATTAATTTTTCACGTCGATGAAGAGAGCTCGGCAAATGACACTGATTCTGATGGTGCCGACGATGACAGCACTGACGAGTGTCAAAGTCATGAGCCTGAGCCCTCAACAAGTAAAAAATTGTTTAATAAAAGAGGTGCGTCCATTATTAGAATCCGACCAATCTTTTTTTGAAAAATTAGAAGAAAAGTTTTTATTTTTTTTAGCTTCACGCAGTATCCCGCACACAGCAGGGTAGGCAGAGGGAACCTAGTGTTATGACACTCCGTTCCCCACTTACCGCTAAATTCGGAGGCATTGCGTGTTAAGTGGCGGAACTTAACGCCGCGCTTTGCCTCGACACCAGAGCGAAGAAAATGGAAATAATAAATATTTTCACTCCTCGAGTGGGAATCGAACCCACAACCAGTCGTTTACAGTCACACGCTTGTGCCACTGCGTCAAGACTGACCCCAAATTTTATTTTTTAATTAAAGCAAATTGAACATTATTTACTTGAATATAACAAAATAATTAAAAAAAAAACACAAAATCTAAAAATAATACTAAAATACTGGTGATTTTTAACAGATCCACCATACTGTTTAATAGTTTAGAGATAACACATGAGTGCACGATTGTATACATACGCAGCTATCCCCTCTACGTATCACTCAGCGCTACAGTTACGTGCCGGGACCTACACGTATAACGCCGATGTATATTATTTATTATAAATATTAATAAACTTCATATGAATTTTGAATTAGCTATAATATTGAGCATTATTATTGCACTTAGTAAGTAAGTAGTGTAGCAATGCACGAAGGGGCGCGGACGATGTGCGTATATGTCACCAAGCAAATATTAAGTAAAAAGATTTTTTTTATCATTTGCTACTTCCTGTTCTGTATACAAGACTAGCGCTCGCGAATATATCAGTGTAGAATTTAACAAAAAAGGTAATAATTTCAAAATAAATGTTTCGCCATTCAACACGATTCTGGTCGGAAAGCGGAGAACGGAATGTCCTGACATTAGTTTCTCATGTTCTATTACACAGGAAAAATCATGAAGCTGTAATAAAGGTTGCTTAATTTACATCAGTTATATGCCAGTGAAAGACAAACAAACAGATAAAAATTGTAAAAATGTTATTTTGGTATATACTTAGTCAGATCATAAGTTCTGTCACATACTAGAACTTTTCAACTTTGGAATGCTGGCCACAAAAATGTTTCTTAAGTTTGAATTTAGAATCTTTTGCGAAAATAGAAATGTGTATTTTTTTTCATTTTTGGCGTATTATTAAATATGGAGTGGACGCTTAAAGAAGACCGTGTTGCGGTTATCGTGCTACATCGATGTGGTTACGCACTAACTCAGATTTCTGATGTAAATTTAAATTTAGCCAAAAGATTCATTTATCATACCATCAAACGGTATAATGAGGATTCAAGTTTGGAAGATAGAAAAAGAAGTAGTCGTCCTCGCTTTGTTAGGACGCCAGCAGTGATAAAAGCTGTGAAGGCGCGAATACAAAGAAATCCCATACGCAAGCAGAAGCTGTTAGCCCAAGTTAGTCAAATGGGGTTAAGCAGAACCACGGTCAAAAGGATGTTGAATGAAGACCTAGGGCTACGAGCCTATCGCAGAAAAACAGGACATCGTTTAGGTGCACGTCTAATGGACCTGAGACTGAAAAGATCCCGCGTTTTGTTGAAGCGGAACGCGGGAAAAAAACATCGCCAAATTCTCTTTTCGGATGAAATTGTTTTACCGTAGAGGAGAGTTACAACAAACAAAATGATAAGGTGTACGCCCGCAGCAGTGAAGAGGCCAGCAACCGTATTCCACGTGTCCAGCGAGGACATTTTCCATCCTCACTCATGGTTTGCCTAGGAATCTCATATTGGGGCTTAGCTGAGGTACATTTTTGTGAGAAAGGAGTAAAAACAAATGCGATTGTATATCAAAATACAGTCCTCGCGAACCTTGTGGAACCAGTTTCTCATACAATATTCAATAACACACCCTGGGTATTCCAGCAAGATTCTGCTCCAGCTCATAGAGTGAAAATCACACAAGACTGGCTAGCGGCGCGCAAAATTGACTTCATCCGGCACGAAGATTGGCCCTGGCCTCAAGTCCAGATTTAAATCCATTGGATTACAAAATATGGCAACACTTAAAGGAAAAGTCCTACTCGCTATCCTAATGTGGAGTCACTCTAGGCAACCTTGATCAAAGCAGCTGCCGATATTGACATGGACCTCGTGCGTGCTGCTATAGACGCCTGGCCACGCAGGAAGGCCTGTGTACAAAACCGAGGAGCTCATTTTGAATAATAGTAATTAAAACACATATACAGTCGCCGTTCCGTCGCGGGTAAAAAAAACATGTCTCAATTATTTCACGATAAAAATGTGACAAAACTTAAGACCCGAGATATGTATACCTATACATATCCATTTAGTAAAAGGCGCTTAATTTGGTATTACAAACAGACATTGCAAATTTATTTATATAGACATAGATGTTGACAAATAATGAGTTCTTTTGTTCAATTGAAATTAAACAAAAGCAATAGTATGATAAAATGATTTTCAGGCTAATGATTTTACAAAGAAAACGTTCATCGTCCGTAAACCCTGAATGCGCAACCAAATTCTAAATCACATTTAATAAATCTAGGTATTAAATATATTAATATAATGTACTTTAGAGATATTAAATATATAATTATTTACTATGTACGATTGATCGCAATGTATTTTATCAACGTTATTAAGGTCAGTATATTTTGTAAGTTGCTTGGACATGACGATCAGATATTCCGCGAGTGACGGCTAGTTACCATAAACATTTCGAAAAATATAATGTAATAGAATACACAAATTTAGTAAATTTCAAAATTATATCGTTACGTCACAAGCATATTAAACTGAAATGGCATGTTACATTAAATACGTGTGAAGTTTTAGGCCTGCAAAAAGCACAGAAAGATTTAAATAACTTGAAAAAATTGTTTTGATGGAGACTGGCTCAGCGTTGGTCCGCGGATAAAGTAGGGACGCCTAACTAAAAAACATGTTACACCGAGATAGGATAATACAGAACGGTTTTATTTTTGATATTTACCCATAGTTGAAAAGCATATAGTAACAATGTTGTTAATTATATACCAGTACCAGTAATTATATACCAGTACCATTGACGCGTTGATCGATGACTTGCCTCAAATGCCTGCGGTTCAACGGCTATCCGCCGAATTTACTGGTAAATTCAAAAGGGCAACATCATACTGGTTTTATTTTATCGTAAAAACGGAAGCAATAATAATTGACTATTCCACATTAAGTGAAGGTAACATAGGCTAAAAGCATCAAATTGTGATAAAGGAGAGTACAATTAGAGTAGGGTTTTTATATGTTAGAAAAGCTGGCGTTCCATCTGTAGGAAACGGATCGAGTTCAGTAACCCATTTCGATATGCCAGTATTATCCGATGTCTAGTTGGTGTTTCTAATACACAAAGTTACGGCGGTAAGTAGATTTTGTACTTTGGAAAGACAGGCTTCGAAACGTTTTGAGCGTTGGTTTATCCATAGCAAATATTTATATCATAGTTTGCTACTTTGCCGCTCTCATAGTTTTAGTATTAAGGAGTATTTATTCAAATATTATTGATGTTTAATATATCTGCCAGTCTCCGATCTAAATACGTTCTTCGCGTTAATGTTTACAAAATAAATCTGTATTTAGTATATACCTCTCATTTTGATTGATAATATTTAGTGCCAAATTTCGAATGTAATTATTATATAGACATGTTATATAGAAACTCTTAATTTGTTTTTCATTTCTTATTGCATGTTACTACTAAACAGCTCTTTAGAGGAAAATTCATGATTTAATATGAGTGTTGACATACGATTATTCGTATTATTCATATTGTATGACGTAGTAGTGTAGTGACGTCATTAACCAAACTTGCCTAGTTCTCTGACCTGTTGGTCGTATCATTAGCTTGGCACATGGAATATTTAATAGGGTTTTTTTGTGTAAAAGCAAAATTATATCAAAATCTACGTAATAGACGTTTTAACAGAAATTTAGGATTAAAATGACTCATAATAAAACGAATTACATAATATGTACAATATCTAATTCCAGAAATTAATTATTATAAATTTTCTTCAAACCTTAATACGATATACGATTAAGAATATAAAAACATACCTAAACCCAAACGTTCACTCTGAATTATACGGCCTACAACATCGCCTGATTTGTTAAAATATTTTTAAAATTGGTGTTTGTGCTTAAGCGCAAGATCGTTTATATATTTTTCTTAAGAAAAATTTCTAGAGAACATATAAATAAAAAAAACTACACTCCTTTCATCAAAAATATTGTTTTAAATAAAAAACATGATTCATTGAAATATATAAAAATGCATAAACCATGATAAAACTGAATTAAAAATATTCTATACATTGCATTATGAACAAAAATACAAACTTCAGTAAACTTGGTGTTAACATAATTATGTGCTATTTGCAGTGCTATTCTTCTAAACTACTCTAATACATATTTCGTAGCATATTTCATTCGTCATTAAATTATTCCTTATTATTTCTTGTTACGTTTTACAAACTATATTAATTGTATAGGATCCGGCATTAAAATCGTTCACGTTTAAGTTATATTTTATTCTTATTTAACATAATTTAATTACTTGCTTCTTATGTTATAATTACGTGATTATCATTTCCTGACTGTAACATCGGATGAGAATTATCTATTTTTGATAGGACTGTTAACGGTGCAAGCATATATTTCGACATTTCGTTAAGTTTTATTATCTTAAATATAAATTTGGTTTAATTAATATAAAACAAATTTAAGCATCATTAAAAAAAACAAAAAGCACATTTGCATAGTGAGGTTGTGACCGAACCCATATACAATTGTTTTGCTACATAAAGTATATGAAGATAATATTTACATTTACTTTTATTCCATCCACACGTCTAAAATGCGAATAACAGCCGTCACTATAAAAGAATGGCAAAGTGGAGAATACAATATGCTGATAATAAATTTCTCTGCTTACTTACCTACATATGTATAGGACAAGAAAATTAAATAAATATATACACAATCACACACGATTCTAATGCCGGATCTTTGATGTACTAGTGTGATTATTAAATAGTATCATATCTTTTCAAGTTTAAGTTTTTTTTTCTGTTAGCAATAAAATTATTTGATAATTTGAATTAAAACTATTTATAATGGGTCCTATGAATATTTTTAAGCTAAAAATGTTTATATTACACAAATGTAATTTTATTCATTTGTTTTTGCATTTTTATGGTTATTTGCAAGAACGCTATAAAATATTTTAATATTTTTTAATATATATCGTCTTTAAATTTATGTATATACATATTAATTCAATTTCTGTACGAACCCAAGTAAAATATTGGGAGGGAAGTGACACGATCACGATCTACAATTTTTATACAATTATACTGGGGTCTCATAAATGTACTTAATTATATTTATAGCAATTAACACTTAAACTAATATTAATAAAACACTTAAACTAATATTAATAAATAGTTAAAAATAATATTAGTTTGTGAAAATTCATAGGACTCAAAATATCATTTTGGCTAATAACATCGTAAAAATTGAAATGAAACTCAACGATTCCACATTACTTGTTAAACGGTTTTTATAATATGTATAAAATATATAAATATGACACTATTGTATTTAATAATCAAATCCTAATAGGCGGATTTTTTTTGTTTGTACCTGTCTGCCAGCACGTTCAGCAGTATAAATATTTTTGTTTGGATGGTTGGAGGCGGAGGAGGGGGCTATTAGGGAAATATGTGAAGATTAAGATTTTTAAAAACGTTATTATATGTTAATTATAATAAAATATAATTTTCTAACCCTTTTAAAAATTATGTTTTCTACTCTATAAACGTACAAAAAAATAATTAATTTTATTTGTATAAATTATTATTTTGTTATTAAAGAAAACTAATTTAATAATTATTTTTTTAGAATCTATTTTTGTAAATTATTACTTCTATTTAATAGTTTAATGTTAAGGAATCTAGAAAAGATCAATCTTGTTGATGTTATTAGCAAGAAATATCTATCATTATTTCACAATTCAAACTTCATTTTATTGGCGAGGTTAATGATGTTGCTCAACTGTATAAACTTGTATGTTTAGTTTTGTGATCTAATAAAATTGTATGATCACATATTTGTTTTATTTTCATATCGGTATAACATCCCAATGTACAGATACAGATACATTCATTTCATTAATATTCTATTACAGATCCTAGACTAAGGCTCATTTAGAATCATTTTCATAACGCTTCCTTCATTTCATAATTTTATGTAAATTAGAGGCCATCATTGCACAGTGAAGCACCGTCGAACTATAAACGTGGATGTTTGTGGATTCGATTCCACATAATAATAATAAAATTAAACTCAATGTGGAACCGTTGAAAAGACGGACGTCCGGTAGTTTCATACAATAGCCCAGTATTTAGTCCATCCAAACTCATTCGATAGTTCTAATTTAATTTTCTCATGTTCTACAGCTCCTACGCATTAGCCGGTGACCATCTCTGGGCAATTTACTGTAGTTACTCAGGGATGAATCCCGGCTGATGCGAAACAGTAAAACATTTTATTATTCTCTTAGGGGCCTCTACGTGTTGGACCTGTGTCACCACGCAAGCCTTCCAAAGGACCGGGTCCCTATGAACCCGAGAATTTCACAGAGAAACATAATAATCATTACTATTATTTGCATTTCTCCGCTTTGTGCGCATTGAGTTCTTTTTAAAGAAACATTTTTTTTTTTAAATTCATATAAAAGAGACTAGTCACATTTAAATATAGATAAAATCAAACAAATTTGTTGTAGTTGCTATATTATATTTTGCTCAAATGCCATAAATCGTCTTTACGCCCACAAATAATAAGTTTACTTCAATAATGTTTTGTCCTGGCTTTTCAATCAGGTATAAAAGTGATATTAGTGCAACAAACAACATTAACAAGTGCTCAAATAACATATAATAACGGCAATCTTTTTAAAAAATATAAAATAAAAACATTTGCTAGAAACATCTGAGTGTAGGATGGCATCGGTTCCAAATGAGCCCAAGCTGCAATAAAACGGCCAGTATTTGAAAGTAGCTGTCGAATCGCAGAAAGTTATTTGTATTTTTTTATGAAGGTTACAGTCAAAGACAATTTGAAATGGTCTTAGCTCAATGCTTTCTAAAAAATTTTCTAGTTTTGGTACTGTACAAACTACTTGCTAGGGAAACACCGCCGCTCACACAATCACTTCTACTACCGCATGAAGAATGTAAACGAACGAAGTCATAGTTATTGTTAGGTTATCCGGGAATCGATCTAAACTTGTGATATTTTGAAGTCTCAAGAAATTATTTATAACTCTTTTCGAATATTTTTCAGAGCAAGTAACGCCTGGCAAAAGGAGCTCAGAGTACAAAACTAGTAACGTCAACTAAATAGGATCAACTTGGCTCTCTCCCTCTCTATTTCTTCAAAAATATTGCCTCTTTCTTTATTTTCCTTTCTTCAAAGATCAACGCTTGTGATGACAGGAAGTATGAAGAGAAGAAGGATGGAAGTGAATGGGAATTAGGGAGAGCTGACTTACATATCATGGAACCGAAATATATTTTTGACATGATAGTCGTCGCGAGCAACTCGGTTACCTGCCTTTTACGGGATGCTACTCAGCAGCGCGAGGGAAATCTATTCTTACTCCGCCTCCCCCACGGGTAATACTTTTAGTAACACATATTTGATGACTAGATAAGGGATATTTATTACTTGTTACTTTTTCTTTTTTGGCTAGTGATGTTTTAAGCGGATAAGATGCGTAAAAATATTTCCAATCCGAAATATATTGCTATATCGCTTGTAACTGTTTACACAAGTAACTCAGAAAGTAATATATTTTATAATAAAACAGTAAAAAAGTCTATTGAATAATTCATGTTAATAATTTAATAACAAGCTGTGCCGCTATGAAATCTAAGCAATGCGACTTCGTGTTCTGTGTTAAAAGTTACCGAACTGGCTGAATTTTCCACTTAGCTGGCACATCCAGCAAGCTGAACGGCAGCAGTCTTTTTATACACTAGCAGAAATAATTAAAGGATCAGTAAAATTTTCCAATTTTTTTGACGTTTTTTAAGTGGCTGTATTTTCCTTAAAAATGGTCGCATTGAAATAAAAAGACAAGAATTTTAAAGCTTCAAGTTTCTAGTTTTGAGATCTTAAGATGGAGAAAATATTTTCAAGCGACGTGTTCCGTATATCCAGATGAATTCCGAGGGAGAAAAAAAAATCAGTTCATTTATTTGATCTAAGTAGTTGGAACATTTTTTTTTCAACATAACCACTATATGGATCGGATAACTTGTTTACCTAGCTTTAACTTGCTATTATTAAAAAATGATAAATATACTTTTCACTGAGATATCGAAATCTGACTGGAAAAGGATCTTTTTGTCTTTAACCATTAATATCTCAGTAAGTAAGTTAAAAAAATCCGAAGCTGGTTTTTATGGGAAATTTAGTGAAGATTTAAAATACTCCTTACGTTTCTTGTGCGATCAACGGTTACTGAGATATTAATGGTTAAAGACAAAAAGATCCTTTTCCAGTCAGATTTCGATATCTCAGTGAAAAGTAGATTTATCATTTTTTTAATAATAGCAAGTTAAAGCTAGGTAAACAAGTTATCCGATCCATATAGTGGTTATGTTGAAAAAAAAATGTTCCAACTATTTAGATCAAATAAATGAACTGATTTTTTTTTCTCCCTCGGTATTCATCTGGATATACGGAACACGTCGCTTGAAAATATTTTCCATTTTAAGATCTCAAAACTAGAAACTTGAAGCTTTAAAATTCTTGTTTTTTTATTCCAATGCGACCATTTTTGAGGAAAATACAGCCACTTAAAAACGTCAAAAAAATTGGAAAATTTTACTGCTCCTTTAATTATTTCCGTTAGTATATAAGAATCAATATACTTAAGTAGTCTATTACAGATTTCAAATTTGCGGATTTGCATTTTTTTATAGAAGATATTATATTTTTTTATAGAAGCTCCTTCAGTTAACCTCCATAAAACCGTATTAAATAAAAGAATATACATAATTCGCTATTCATTTTGGAAATAGCTTCACAGATACAATTGGTATTTAAGTGTAATTCCAGCTTTTTATAATAATTTTTAATACGTTGCGTGATAGTCGATATTACTGAATTAATTTTGTACTTTTTAATAGCTATTGGTGTAATCACCATTTTTTGGCGATATTGAATTACATAGAGATTCGCAATCAGCGGTTTTTTCTGCGTCTTTTGAGCTCGTTTTCATAATTTTTGAGCACTTTTTTGACGCTTGAACCCCAGGGTTACTTTACTCTCATTTTGTAATCCAATATATCAAGGACCATAAAAATCATCATATTATAACTCAAAGTCACTGACACCATTTGACCATTCTCATTGACTGAATTGTCTCTTAACGGATTTTCTAAACACTACTTCTTACATTCAGTCATTTAAGTGATTATTTGAATTTTTACTAGAGTCTTCTAGTTGAACTTTTACTTGTTCTTCATAATAGTACCTTGCCTAGAGGCAAATGGTTGTTTAAGGTACTATTTTGAAATAAGCCTGCAATGATATATCATGTTAGCTTTTGAGCTTTTATCCTAAAGAAAATCGTTCGTTTAATATTTTTATTAATACACCAAAAAACAGTGGTTTTAGTTTTGTTAAGTCGCGAATTAACTGGTCATACACTTATCATTTTCTAAATATTATCTCTTCCTAAGCTCTCTCTATAAGCTTTTGGCTGTTATCTATCGCTTAAGTCAATTTGAATTATTCAATATACTGTGAAATATTCCTTTTAACGCTTTGTTTTTATACTGGCCCTAGGACTTAAACTACTTTACCTTAAGCCATTTTTGTTAATCTGAGCGCTTAGACCTATTTGCCTAACTTAAGTACGAAAATAGTTCTGACCATTTTAGGTCAAGTGCGACTTATTTTACAAGAAAATAATGTATGATTATGAAAATGATTCATAAATATACAAACAAAATCAGTAAATAATTGGTTTAAATTTTGTATAGTATATGTCCGTTCAATAGTTTTACATATAAAATTATTAAATTAAAACTTTGAACTATAAAATTTACAATTGCGTTTTTTTTATTGTTTAATTGGTATCAATTAGGCTTTCAATCGTCTATATTATAATCGTATATATAAAAAGATAAAAACAGTCAAGTCAATTCAAATCTAGGGTAACATAAGTTAGTTATTTACATTTGTTATAATTATCATAATTTATTTTTTTGGGAAAATAATTTATAATAATTATACAAAGAACTGAAAATTTCTATTTTAATATTTTTAAGTAATGGTTAATTAAACATCAAGGGCTCATCATTCAAATATCGGGGCCTTATAAAATTTTAAGCCTATGCTTTGTATCAAAGTTTGTCCAAGTAGCGCTGTCTAACGGGAAATATAGTAAACTAGCAGGAGTTTGCTGCAGTATTTATATTTTGAGTTTTAATATACGCCACCTGCTGTTTGCTTTAAGAACTAATGGAGCCCGCTAGGGTTTCTGCAATTCGATTTGCCTAGAATAGATGGCGCTCGTTCAGAAAATTTAATAATAAATATCTATAAGATAATGAAAATGAATGAATTGGCTACACACTAAACAAAAAATACCAATAGGAGTGAAATATTATAAGTCGATAACCACACTAAAATATATTTATATATATTATAACATTACATTTTGTTTCAATTGTATTAATAACATTTTTTAAAATCGTATGGTGCGACGTAGACAGTACTTTTAAAAAGATATGAGCATTATCCCGTTAGGGATGTAGCACTCAAACTAAGTCAAAACTAACTCAATTTTTAAAAAAACGATTATATAAATTACACATTTAAATCGATTTTTATAAATAGTGCCATCTATTCAAATAGACGGATTATAAATATATGAAGATTCACAATTTTATAATATAAAAATAAAACGAACGTGTGAATCCACAATGCAGTGCAAATACATTTGACTATCTTACAAAATAACACTGAACATTTGTGGCAATGACTATTTTATAGTTTTAAGTTATTTGAAAAGTTAATGGTTAACGAAAGATTTACTTTGTATATATTTTTTTGAGACAATTACATAATATTTCTGTTTAGATACCTTATTCATTATTATTTCATTTTTATTTTAATAAAACATTCGATGGTACCGAAAATATTGATGAATAATAACGTTTGACTTCTTTATGCGTTTATTCCTTACTTTACAAGTTAATAAAATTTATTTCCATTTTTATTTTGATTTGGTTATTTTTTAATTTCATTATTTTAAAATTTTAATCTAAAAAAATGTTAATATGTCGTTACGTTTCATCGTGAGGCAGTGTGACAGTGTCTAAGTTTTTTTAAAAAAAATCGATTATTTTTTGAATAAAATCGACAAATCGATTAATATCAAATGAAGAAAAATCGCTTTATATTTAATAGATTCTTTTCCACTATCTTCACATACTTATGGCCCAGGGATACCAGACTTAAATTTTTCTACACCCCCCGCCGGATATAAATAACTTACACATTATATTTATATTTTAAGTTATTTTTAATACGTTTGAAAATTTCCATTTTTTTCATATCACATAACGAAAAACGAGGAAAAGTTAAGCTTACACTGCACATATTAACTGCTTACGTTATATAATGTTTGTGTTGTTATATTAGCAGAATTATATAACTGAAATCTGTTCGTCATTACAAACAATTATTGTTGTTGAGCTAGCCTCGATATCGCGATAAGAATACCAACTTTCCATAGTTTATTTTTTATCGACCAAAAACAGTGTAAATATGGAATGTAATACAAAAATAAATAGAACAACTGATTGATGACTGATTTTTCGACATTTCAAAGTACTAACCAACTTTCCGTTTGTGTAATTTCCGCAATAATATTTATGTTTATATACGATCAAATATTTTAATTGTCTTTTAAATGTGATCTGCTCAAAGACGGGTAAAATACCATATGACGGTAACACTGATGGAACATTTGCGAAAGTTTCCGCACAAGCCTTCGATTAGCGATGTGTCAACTCAGAAAAATAACAACTTGAGTACATAACCCGAGTTGAACTCGAGTTAACTGAAGGAAATTGAGGAAATGATTTGTTTTATTTGTACCTATATAAACTGACACATCTCTGCCTTCGATAATTCATACTATATAATACTATAAAAAATATGTAAAAAAGTTATGTCTGCACTTTACACATTAGGGGCATGTAAAAATAGTTATGGAATACAAATGTATAAATATTAAAATGTTTGTTGGTTTGTACGCGCACATCTTTTAATCGACTGGACAGGTTTGAATAGGTCTGTAATAACAGGCCGCCTAAATAATAATATTTAAAATAATAAAACCTTAACAAAGGTTGTTGAGTCTGATGAACATTTTCTGTAACCGTATAGAATTAATAATCTGGAACATCTGGTGAAGACCTATATACATATAAAACGGAAGAAATGTTGCCTTATCAAAAATTGTTTAATATAATATGCATTTTTCTTTGACATAATAACAATGAAATATCTGGAAAATGTGGGGAACAACCATAATAGACAAACTAAACTACAAGAAATAAATAAATACATCCACCAAAAATTTGTAAGTTGTTCAACATGGTGAACAATTCATAATTAATAAATAAAACTCATTCAACATTAAACTATTTTTGCGCAGTGAGACCGAGTCTACTAAATGTCTATGATATGGGTTTGAATTTCTAGCCGGAAGACCCACTCAACGCCCCATTTAGTTTATCCGAACTAAATATAACCAATATTTAAATTGATTTCTTTTTCTCCGATAAAACTAAACTCATTACTATTAAGTTTTGTATAAGTGCCTCCATTTATTAATACAGTACTTTAGTACTAAATGGAGGTATTAATAAATGGATGCGTTTTAACGCAATCTGAACAACATAATTGATTTAAAAAGCTACAATCAAGCTCATCTTGTAGGAAGGTCCCCATTTTACCCCAACAGAACTGTTTTAAATTAGAAAGATTATAAAATATTCAGCGATTTCTTTTTGGTTTACAATAACTAAATAATATTACGTGCTGGAACAGCACTTTCTTGAATAACAAATTATTAACAATTTATGAATAAGTTCCATATTTTAATAGTTGTTGACAACTGTTTAAAATTATTTTAATTCATAAAATATAATACAAAGTATTGATAAAACTAATTAAAAAAGCTTCATTGAAGTTTATCTTATGGGCAAATTTCTTTTCATTTAAGAATTCCTCTATTTTATCCCAGCAAAACCATTTTATGCGAAAAAGATTATAAATAATTCAGCTAATAACATATTGGGTTCAAATAGGTTCGGTAACATTTTTATCTATTACACAACTTAATCTTTAAGAATATTTTATGTATTAACTTTAGAAACATACTATTAGAATGATAGAGTCAACAAAATATAGCACCATCTGTATTTATAAATAACAATATGATATTTAATTACACAAGTAATGTATAAACTGCTCATGTTTAAGACTAAAAAGTTTTAGTTATTATGAAGATTGAATTGTTAATAATAAATTATCAATATATAGTAGAGGCAAAGCTCAAAAATCAAACACTGTATCATTTTTAATCATTATATTTTACTAAAATTACAATTAGTTCCCGACAATTTAAAATGCGTAAATGTCGCCCACATTCCAAGTCGCCAGTGCAGTGATTTACTCGCCCCCGCCCCGGCACCCGCCCGAGGTGCGAGGCAGCACATCCTGCGAAGTAAAAACCAATATGTTTTTCACAAAACACATTAAAAACGGCTAGGTCTTATCAGAACAGCTGAATATCAATGCGACTTAGATTGTGAATATTGATTAATATATTAATAGTTATATTAAGTTATAGATCAAGTTGAGCATGTCTAACACAGCTCTTTCACTATTTATTTAACAGAGCTTTTATAAAAGTTCTGTCTTAGCCGCAATGCATCAGCAGGTACCACTGCAGTAAAGCTCTTATACCCTTCATACCCATAATTCTGGGGATCTTGTAATGGTTATTGCAACACACTTACAGCATTTTTTAAGGTCCGGCTAAAGTTTGTTAAATTTCCCATGTCTACTATTCATAACAATATAATAGCAATTTCAGAGTTACAAAAATATTTAATGTATGCATTGGAGCTATTTCTATCACACTGCTTATATGAATCTTTGTCTTTTTAAGTACTATTCAGCATTCAGATGGGGACATTGTGTTACTGCAAGCAAGACATGATTTCCAAATGTATTGATTAAAACTTATGTGACTATGTTAGATTATGTAATGAATCCGGACAAAGAAATTCAGCTGTGCCAATATCTTTGAAAATACATACAATAAACAAATAACTTCAACAACTATTTAATTTCAGACAGATTACAGTGGTAAATTTGTAATAAGCAAATAAAAATTAATTATTGGTTTATTTTATTATATTTACTTTTTACAAATAAATCATTTAAAAAAATGTTATTTCTGCATATATAAACTATAGAAAAGAAAGAACAGACAGAATATAATAATTCAGACGTAATAGTATATATAGATCACATATATAGTAACAGCTAAAATTATAATCGGTATGGAGGTCAGTCGTGGCGCAGGAGCACAAAGTGTGACTTTAAACACAACTGGCTCGGATCAATTCCCATTCGAGGAATGGAAATGCTTACTATTTTCATTTTCTTCTTTCTGGTATTGAGATAGTTAAGTTCAACCATTTAACACACAATGCCTCTAATATTCAGTGGAAAGCGGGGAATGGAGTGTCTTAACACTAAAGTCCCTCTGCCTATGTGGGATACAACATGAAGCTAAAAATATAAATAAAATAATAAATAACAGAAATATCAGAAACAGAAGTCTTTGCAATTTAATTCAAAAGGCTCACAGCCACAGATAGATTAAATGTTTTAAACACATACACACCTTAATCTTGCCCTTTACACCTTTCTCTTAAGTCCATCATCATTGTCGGCTACCACACAGCTGAAATGTGTCAGTCTCCACCACTTCATAAGGTACTGCACGTATAATCAAATACCCCTTCTTCGAAGACAGCTAGTTTTTCTCCATATTGTATATATACAAAGGTAGCCACTTTGTCGAATGACAGCTAACATTTGTGATTCTTTTTGTTTTTTATGATTCTGTGATTTGTGTAATTCAATGTCTGAGCAGTTTGTAACTTTAAATTTACCATCAAATGACCCTTCAGCTAGCTATAGATCTTCTTTATTCATCCTTTCAACAAAATAAATACATTTAAAATACATAATATTGATATTTTTTTTAATTTTAAGTATTTAATTTATGGACAAGCCCCTCTACGGTAGAAAAGCATTCTCCATCCTATTCCATATATCCTTGGTCTGAGCAGTGTTCAGCCATTTGTTTTTGGTCACTTTCACAATGGTGTCAACCCATCTTTTCTTTTGGCGTTTTTTTTCTATAGGCCGCACCACTTTTTGTATTCCCTATCTGATGTCCTGGTATCTAGCTAGGTAGCCAGCTCACTTCCATTATAGTGTCATGACATGTTGCAAGGCAACTTTGAATTTAGTCTTACTATGTATATATGTTCTGACATTTTATCATTCCTTAAAGTAGTAGCAAAGTTCTTAGTAGTCACCAAAGATATAACTAACAGTACTACCAAGGTAATTTAAAAATCGCAGTAAATTATGGCTATATTCAATATTCCCAGTATCCAAATAACCAAAAAAGGATTTTTAGCCATTGCTTATTTTATTTCTTAATATCATTTGAATTTTAAACAATGTTTTTTTGGAATCTGTCTTCAATTTCTCCAAAAGATTATCTATCTTAGGACACAGATTTATAATGTGTGTGGGCAACCATTGTAGTGTATATGATCCTCTTTCGAATCATTTTTATAGCAGTTATTTAATATTTCATTTACACAAAAGTTTCCCGCCTTAGTAAGTTCTTCTGAAGAAAGCCTTGATGTTTTTGCGTTGCCGCCATTATTATTGGGCGATTAAACCTTTTTTATAATTGAGTTCAATATATACCTATACGTATGTGATACATAAATATGATTCCACTTCTGAATATAAAGGTCAAACACTATATCACTTTCAATCACTATATTTTACTATAATAATATACGTATTTATTTCCCGACAGTTTAAAGCTCAAAGCCGCCCCTGCAGTGATGTAGACACCCCGCGCCGCCCCAGCGCGGCCCTCGCGGGCTTTATTGTTATTAACGTAGTGATGCGTCAAAATATTCCTAAATGCTATACATAGATAATCCAAATCCTTTTTATGATTTTGTCAAAGGATTTGGAAAATTTATAGTTTTGGCAAAGGATTCATTCATTGTACTATTTATTAAGTCATTGTACAATTTTGACTTATTGTTAAAGATATACATATATATATAGTTTATTAAAGTAATTTCAATTCCAAAATAAATGTCAATAACTCTTTATAAAGTGATTTTAAGTTGCTTACCAACAAAGCTAACCAAACACTTTGACCTTGTAGCACTCTGCGTTCACATATCCCTGGAGATCATGTTATACTGGCTACTTGTCATTGTATGAATAATTTATGAGTTCTACTGAAGGAAAATAATATCAAGTTCTTTTTATAGCAGATACGAGGTGTTAAATTTTATATATGATCATAATATGAATTAAAATTGCCTCAATTCAATCTGCCAAAAAGGAGTAGGATTCTTAAAATCCACAAATGCCTTAAATTTCTAAAATTACAGTAAATATATTATTCTATATTTACATTTGTACTTGCGTTGTATAAAACCCATTTTCAGGAAATTATATACTTTTTATGATTCAATGAACGGTTATAAGTTAATAAATCTCAACACTGCGCAAAGCTGCCATTTTATGTTTAGAGAACAAAGCTTTGTGTATTATATATAGTATGATTGATGCTTTAGCACCCTTACTTTTATGTCAGAGATCAAAAGTATTATTCTCAACACACTCCTGCTTTTGAAAATAATGACTTAGGTAATATTGATAAATTTAAATATTCATTTCAATATCATATCATGCAATTCGATAAAAATAATGTGTAATAAACTTACCAGAACACACTTTTTAGACGTCCAGCAAAGTCGTATTATTGTAAATAAAATATATTTGAATAAATTATGTCCATAATATTTTTTTCTTTATATCCTCACTATACAGTACAATCAATTGACGAAAATTTACGACACAGCAACAAGTGTTGTTAAGCGTTCTATTTACTAAAGACACTACAACACTTTCAAAAACTATTTTTTTAACACTTAAGTGACATTAAAATATGTATACAATTTTCATAACACTCCATGAGACGTTATCAATGTACGCATATAATCGAACAAGGTGATATGCACAGAGCGCAAGTTCCATAAATCCAGGCAAAAGTGCACTCACAGGACATGACCTAAATTTTTCTTTAGTCTAAAAAATATAATATAGTGTTGTAATATTATATTTTGTGGTAGATTTTGGTAGATTAGCGTTATATTTATTATAAATATATTATAATATCTTACAATTCCCATTAAACTACTGCTTTATTGAAAATAGTTTTCCAGATATACTGGTGTGCGTATTTTTCACTAACTTCGGGATGGTCACCATTTTTCAGTAGACAAGACATGCGAATAGGTGAAATTTGCCGTTATTGATCCGTGAAACGGATGCGATAATACGTCATATTTATTGAGTGTATAAAATAATGTATAAATAAGTTTTTAGTGATATTTCATTATATCTATATGTTTCTTATGGCCGGTTTTCATTTTTAAATGAATATTTTATGAAAATATATACTAATCGAGATTGAAATCACTGTTGGCGAAAGAATTTTTTTATTCTGATTTCATAAGGTTGAAAATATCACAAAATGGAAGACGCTCTTTGTTACAGAAGTATATCAAGTGAAGGACGAATATAACCAGGCTTGTGTAAGATTTTCATTTCATTTTGTTAATTATAATATAATGTTAATTATTAATGAACAGTAAATTGAAATAGTTAATCGTTAAAATAGAAAAAGAAATTATTTTCATGCTGAAAAAAATATCATTTTTTAATAATGTTTACAGATATGTGTAATCTTCGAAGATATTTTGACAGAATTGGATTGGGCGCGACGGACAGACTAGCCATTGGGCGGCAACACACTATAAGAGGCAAATTCGGATCTGTTCAATGGAATCTTCTATTTTGGATCTTCTATGTACGTATGTAAGCATAGTTTAAGATTTGTAAGGCCCCTTTATAAAATATTGTCAATCAGTTAAATAGTCATAATAATATTATAAAATTATAAAATATAGGCTTTAGTTTTTTTATATACCAGCTTCAATTTTAAAGAAAAAGCATAAAAAGGGGAAACCTATGTAAGTTAAATATCAGGAAACTGTTATTATTATTACAATTAAATATTTGGTGTTACACGACCATCGTTTGATAAAATTTGATTTGGATAAAATTTAGAATGAAAATAGTAAAAAACCCCGGGGTCAAACATAGGCTACTATTTTTTTTTAAAATACACCTCTAAAGAGTTGAAATAGAAGATGAAAATTTGTATAAAAAGTCTAAACCGCTTGACCGATTGTAGTGAATTTTGGCATAAATATAGTTGGTAATCCAAGGCAACAACAATCAAGGCAAGGTAAATAGGCAACTTTATTTTTCAAAAATCCACTCCCGTAGGTTGCAATATAACGAAACAGTTATATAGTTCACGCGGCGAAGCCGCTAGTATTATATATATATACTAGCGACCCGCTCGCGGCTTCGCCACGTGAACTACCACTTTCATCCTCTATTGCCTATTTGGGATTGCTTTTTTTTTATAAAAGGAGGGTAGTCTATATTTGACTACCGTCATTAATTATGTTCATGAGAAAATCATCGATACATTTAGTGCAATGTCTATATTATTTGATAACATATAGCGATAACTGTTCTAGTAAGAAAACGTACGAAATCTGCTATCATATGATAGTAGATTTCGTACATATAATATATACCATCTGGTATATAGTATTATAAACCGGTCATAATATCTTAAATAAATTTTAAGCTTTTTATTTTACAATTGTGTTACTTATTGATATTAAAAAATAGCTTTACTTGCAAATAATCAATGCAATTTGACGTTGCCAGTTTTTTTACTTTTCTGCGGGAACTGTTTTGAATACCAGGGTAATTTAAAAAAAAAGAGAGATAGCCTATGTTTGACCTTGCCTCATTAACTATTTTCCTGAGAAAATTCATTCATTTCAGTCAAGGAGTTTAGATCTTTCGTTCTCACTATATACTAAACATACGTAAGTTTCATCCACTGTTTCAACCTCCTAGGGTTTGATTTTTTATAAAGTAGCCTATATGACCCTGCATCTTCAACTATCTTCTTTACGAATTCCCGTCAAAACATAACAAATAGAAGAGATACAGATTTTTGCATTTTTATAATAATAATTTTAATGAGTACGGATATGTCTAATACAATGTCAACTATATAATAACAAATGGCGCTACCCGTTGCAGAAAACGTAGTGACATCTGTTGTCATATAGATTATATAAATATATAGATTGTATAAAGTTTTATAGACCGGTCAAATGTATATTTAATAAATGTTATGCTTATTTTATTTTATAATTATTTTAATTAGTGATATTGAAAAAAAATTAGCTTCACTCGTGAACTATCGACATAATTTGAATGTTTTTTTTTTTTAATTTTATTTTTCTGCGAGAGTTATGTTGAATACCGGGATGAAAACTATCCCATATGTTGCTCTAACCTCTAAGCTAACTCCATACAAAAATTCATTAATTTCTATCCGGTAGATACCGATATACAAATGATTTACTTATATCGGTTTTTTATTTTTTCCAAAAAAACTAAATAGGATACCGGGATAAAAACTATCCTATATGTACCTTTGGACTATAAGCTATCACCATACTAAAATTCATTCATTTCTATCCAGTAGTTTTTGCGTGATTGACGAACAAATTAACAGACAGACAGACAGACAGACAGACAGACAGACAGACAGACAGACAAAAATTCTACTGAATGGATTTTTGGCCTCTGTTATCGATATATTAACGCACCCAATTAAAATTTTTCTGAAATTTTTCATGTACAGAATTGACTTTTCTACTCTTTTATTATATATAGATGTATAAATAGATATATATATATATATATATATATATATATATATATATATATATATATATATATATATATATATATATATATATATATATATATATATATATATATATATATATATATATATATATATATATACATATATATATATATATATATATATATATATATATATATCTATATATATATATATATATAAGTATTGTATAGTAAAGATAAATTTTTAAGCGAACTAAAAAAGGGGGGTAGGGGGCGTTACCACATAACTTCTTACTGAGTTGATTGAATCTGATGATTCTTTTTTGTTCCACATGATAGATCCCTATGTTGTTGCACAACCAAAAATTGACAACTCGACTGCATGTTTTCAGCGAAGCGAGCGGAGCGCTTTACTGGAGACTCTTTTGCACTCCTTGTCACGAAAAATCTCGAAACCACACGTCAGAAATTTACGATATTTTGCGTGTACACTAATACCAATATAGAGATGGTTTTAAAACAAATGAAAAAAATTGACGTTCTTGAGAAATTGTCACCAAAAAACTGATTTCCCATTAAAGTCAACAGCGGATAAAATTTGCTCGAAAAGTTTTGGTTAGGTTAGGTTAGGTACAATGCGTGTGCCGAAATAAATGATTGTCATTTATTCGCTTCGCTCGATATGTAAACGGTTTCCGAGAGTTTTTTGCGAGCGCAGCGAGTCGAAATTGAGGGTTGCGCCCCTAGTAATTTATGTATCTTACCGCATAATTTTTTGCTGAGTAAATCAATTTTTGAAGATTTTTTTTTCATATAAAAACCTAATATTTGCTGTGTAATCACAATAAAAATCTGACTAGTAGTTTTTACCTGACATCAGAACTTATACGTTTTCAATTCAACTGTATTTTTTTACTGATTTAATTAATTTTGATGATTTTTTTTTATATGATAGCTATTACTTCTCTCTCTTGTTGTCCCATTCATTTTTTTTTAGGTTTTTAAGTAAGATATGCCTAGTAGCTATTAACCTACTTCAAAAAAAGTACAAAATTCTCAGTTCGATTTTACTTTTTTGTATTTTTTCACATATTTTTTTAATGAGTGAGTTAATTTGAATAGTCCTTTTTTATTTAATAACTAGTGCTTCCCATGTATTCCTATTTAAATTTAGCTGACATCTGATGAATAGTTTTTGGGTTATTTGTAGATTTGTATAGATTATTATTATTTTTTGTATAGATTTGAGGCCAAATTCGCGCAGTGTGAGACTGAGCGACAATAAACGCAATTGGTTACGTCATACAATTGATTGTGATGTATTCTCATGTCTACAGCTTTCTATCGATTTGATCTTAATTACAAAAGATCACGATTTTTTTTTTAAAAATATACAATTACAGTTCATCTGAGTAAAAATTGACAATTTTTGAGTCGATGTCTGCTACATGGAATTTATACTATTTACTATAGAACAAACTAGCGGCCCGGTCGCGGTTTCGCCGCGTGAACTACATAACTGTTTCGTTATATTGAAATCCTCGGGGGTGGACTTTTGAAAAATAAAGTGTTTAATCTTGAATTATCAACTATATATTCCAAAATTCATTACTATCGGTCAAGCTTCAAGCTTCAAGCGGTCTAGATTTTTCATATAAACTTTCATCAATTATTTCAACATTCTAGAGATTGATTTTTGAAAAAATAAATAGCCTATGTTAGACTCTGGACTATTTACTACTTTCATTCTAAATTTCATCCAAATCGGACCGGTAGATTCGCCGTGAAAGCGCGACAGACAAACAGGCAGACTTTCGCATTTATAATATAAGTATGGATGTGAAGTTTAAGTGGGCGTCTTTCTGGTTGGTAGGTAGACGCATACGTGACATTTTGTAATTATAAGCAAATTGGCAGAAATCATAGTCACAAGATATAATGATTTTCTTACTATTCAGTACATTTTATTTGAAGTAGGTTTTTTTTTGTAAAAAAAATTTTTTCATTAATAAAATTCTTTTTCTTTATTCTGTTTAATTATTTAGCAAGATTTTTTTATTCATACACATCATAATCTTAATAACTATGGACTAAATAGGATTTTATGTTCATTCTGTTCAATTATAATAAAGTATAGCCTATAGCACTCCTAAAGAGCGTAGCTTTCAAATTGTGAAAGAATTTTCATGATCGGTGTAGTATTACCGAAGAATAGCCCTAACAAACAAAGTTACAAACTTTACCTTTTTATTATATTAGTATAGATGTTGTTTATTTGTAATCAATTTTATTGACGATACTAAAATTTTGTTTTTTCTGCTTATTTCAGAAGTCACACCCAGAAGAACGCAGCAGGACAGAAGTGCAAAGAAGTAAAAACTTTTGAATTAAAAACTTGTAATATTAATTTTTCATATTTTTTAATTGAAATTTAAGTAATATCTGTAGCTATGAGTATACTTCCATTTCTGTATTCACAACCACCTCCACCGCCGCCACAGACAACTCCTCCTCCATCACCACCGCCACTACTACAAGTACCACCACCTCCGCCGCCACCACCTCCACCGCTGCCACCATCGCTGCATGCACCACCGCCACCACCGCCTCCCCTACTACCACCACCACCACCACCACCACCACCACCGCCACCGCCTCCACTAAAGAAACTACCACTGTTTTGACCACAACCACTGAGACCACGACCACGGAGACCACGACCACGGAGACCACAACCATTGAGACCTCAACCACTACTTCAATCACCCGTACTTGATAGTACTGATTTTGGTCAATCATCGACACAATTACCTACATCACCACAAAGAACTTGGTTACAATCACAAGTAGCCCTATCAATATCATTGCAATTAGCACCATTACTAGCACTTCCGCCGCCACCACCGCCATCTTCATCACCGCCCTCACCCAGGACACTATTACGTAGACAGCCGTTTCGACCTAAACCATTGAGACCTCAACCACTACCTCAATCACAACTACTCGGTAGTAGTGACTTTAGTCAATCAATTGCACAGTCGTCACCACTACCACCAGTACATTTACCAATAGCTCTAACACCACCACCACCACCGTCACCATCCTTTTCACCACCACAACCGTTACTGATGCAACGGCCGCTACTCCATCAACCATCTTCAACAAGCACATCACCTCCACCATCTCTATACTTTCAGCCACCTTTACCTTGTTCACCACCTCCACCGTCTCTATACTTTCAGCCACATTTACCTTGCTCACCACCTCCACTACCTCTATATTTTCAACCACCATTACCTTGCTCACCACCTCCACCGTCTCTATACTTTCAGCCACCATTACCTTGCTCACCACCTCCACCATCTCTATACCTTCAGCCACCTTTACCTTGCTCACCACCTCCACCACCTCTATATTTTCAACCACCATTACCTTGCTCACCACCTCCACCGTCTCTATACTTTCAGCCACCATTACCTTGTTCACCACCTCCACCATCTCAATCCTTTCTACCATATCTGCCACCACAACTACCGCGCTACCACCCCTACCGCCAGCGCAGGAATCATCGCTTTATAAACTATTACCAGTATGATCATCACTATCAAAACTTCTATCACCGTCACCATCATCATTTCTACAACTACCCTTATGCAAACAGTGGTGACGATAGTGGTGATGACGGTGTTAACATTAGTGACACGACTCCGTTTTCGCATGTATATACACATAAATAATGTGAATAAATATGATATAGAATATTTCATAGAATAAAGAATATAATTAAAACATAATAATATGTACATAATTGTATGTTTTTAAATTTAACTATTATTTTACTTTGCTGTACACTCAACAAGGCAGCTAAATTGAAGATTTTTCGAGTGTTCGTGCGTGCGTCCGTATGTCAGTGGGTGCTTATTTTAAAAAAATCTACTTTTAAATGGTACCTTAAAGTGACAATAAAAGTGTATTGAACTGCTAAAATGTGTTGTAAATAATCATTAAATTGAATGTTATTGCTATTTTATAATGTTATTGCTATATTATTGCTATTTTACACTTTTTTTCCTAACACCGAATCTTATTATTATGCTTATAAAATATTTCTCAGTCAGCACTAAATATTTAAATGATTCACATGCCTATGTCAAATAACTGCCTCATTTATTATCAACTAGCGGCCCGCTCGCGGCTTCACCGCGTGAACTACATAACTGTTTCGTCATATTGCAGCCCTCGGGGGTGGATTTTTAACAATCCTGTCAATTGTGGTATAGATTTTACATATAAACTTTCATCCCCTATTTCAAACCTTTAGCGGTTGATTTTTGAAAAAATAAGTAGGCTATGTTTGACACAGTCATTTTTACTACTTTAATTCTAAATTTCATCCAAATCGGACTGGTAGATAAGCCGTGAAAGCGTGACAGACAAACAAACAAACATTTGCATTTATAATAAAAACATGGATAAGTATTCAAATAAAACACAACAAAATTTTAAATAATACAATATAATGCAATATTATTACGCTATTACAGTTTTGGAAAAGTAATATAGGTCTTAACGCCAAGATTAACAATAATAGATTAAAGTAGTGTAAAGCGCTTATAGATCAGTGTTAAATGTTCCTTACATATGGAAACGGTTAAAAAACAAGTCTGTAAAACATAAGTATGAATGGTGTTAGACTTGACCTAAAATATGCCAATTTTCATGTTTGCTTGACACATTGGATTTCAGAATGAGAACCAAGTAACTATTCAAGTGTCAAAAATTCTCGGAAAATTATGAAACCGAGCTAAAGAAACGAGGAAAATCCGCTGATTTATAATATGTATATGTCGTGGCCATATCGTAGAATCGACGACTTCATGATATCGTTGACAATATCATGAAATGGTTGCAGTTCATGAAATGACCAACTGAATTTGACGATATCGTTGATTCGTCAACGTTTAACGATTTCGTCATCGATGTTTGGTCATATCGTAAAATAAGGTGTCCTTATAATATATTTAATATAAATTTAGAATATTCTCGTAAAACGATCTCATTATATATAATGACAATGTTTTTAGACAAAAACACTTTCAATCTCTAGAGAATCAATTTATTAAAAAAAGTTTAACCTAACCTAACCTAAAAAATATTTTACGTAATTAGATTTATTTTTTGTGAAAATACTTAAAATCAATGAAGATAGGTTAGGTTAGGTTAAACTTTTTCTATTTAACAGATTCTTTAGTATATAAAAGTAGTTTTTAGTATATAATTTCTTAAATTTATTATTATTATATTGCACATTGACTTGACAAAAATTGAAATGATTTTATATAAATAAGCATATTTTATTAAGAACTTTTTTGTTACTTAAAATAAACGAATAATTAATTCTACTTTTAATAAAAAAACATATTTAAAACTAAAATGTTGACTTTGTTAGGAACAGCTGATATACAAAAAGCGCTTCTAGCGCCTCTATCGGTTGTTAAAGTAATTATTTGACGATTTGGTCAAAGAAGATCGATGATTTCATGAAGCAGCTACGCGTTTCGTTGACCATATCGTTAAACGTTAGGCTGTCATTGATTTCGTCAAACGACATCATGATCTGGCCAAACGATAATTGGTCATTTCATGAACTGCGACGATTTCATGATATAGTCAACGATTTCATGAAATCGTCAATTAAACGATATGACCACGACATATATAACTCAACATCTCAAAAAAAAATCTTTAGACCAATTAGCCTTTCAACCGTCGATATAATAATTTAGATCTCTGCGTATTTCAAATTTAAAATAGCAATAAAACGTGCATTTAATTATTTGGGGGACGTTTTAGGGGAAAAATGCTTTTTGTAAAAATTGCAAAATACTCTCTCTATTAATATCTTTTCTGTTAATTTCTATCTGTTCTATAAAAAAACTAAATATGGCGACGCATATAAATTAATAAAATATTTCTGAAAACTTTTGAATATATTTGCCGATAAGCTTATGTATTGAGAAAGCTGATATGTAAAATATACTAGCGGAATTAATTAAAGGATCGGTAAAATTTTCCAAATTTTTGACGTTTAGCTTTATCGGTAGGTATTACACAGACAAAAGTCTGTGTGTTTGTCTGTTATGCTTTCACGGCTAATCTCGGTAGATTAGCCGTGAAAGCAAATCGGACCGGTGTCCGATTTGAATGAAATTTAGAATGAAAGTAGTAACAGTTACTGGGTCTAACTTAGGCTACTTATTTTTTCAAAAATCAACCGCTAAATGGAAATAAAGGATGAAAGTTTATATGAAAAATCTAATCAGATTATAATGAATTTTGTACATTCCAAATAATCATCGACATTAGAAATCAACTGTTATATCACAGCTATGAGAGATTTCAATTGATATTTGTCCACCGTTTCCGCGATTTTATAACTAAAAGGTAAACAAGTAACTTTCATAATATAATTTACCTACTCTTTATACAGTGCTGCTAGTACCACCGAATCACATAATATTGCAAATAGGCTTTCATATAAATAATATAGAAATAATGATTCATAAAACACAAAATATTTTACATATATATAAGTATGTATAATAATATTAATTACAATTGTTAATACTTGTTGTTCTGATAGCGTCATAGAAGTTTACAGGCGCAGCTTGTGCATGAAAAGTTGTGTATAAAAATATAAATAGAACCAATATCTATGTTATATATTTGACCAAGTGTTCTTCCAATAAGGTATTGTCTTCGTGCCTTCTGCCAACTCGTAGTAGCACTTACTACTATATCGTTAAATAAAATTCTATTCGTCTACTACCAAATACAAATACTAAATTAAACATAACTTGAGAAAAATACCTTAAGCTACACCCAAAGGTACCGTACATTGGGTTAACGCAAAAAAATCTCTCTTAAAGCTTTTATATAATTTACAAAATCACATTTTAAATGTTTTACGCATTTATCTTTATATTGTCGTCATTGCATAGACAAAATCAATGGAAAAGTGACCTTACCTTAGTTACAGAAATATAGAAAGTGGAATATTTACTATGTATGAATGGTTTAAAGATTGAGTTTAATTCTCAAAAGCGTCAAGAAGCTTTTGATGAAGTGTGGAATCCGATTTGATGCTAGTTTTTGTTGTTGAGCAAATATAATTTTGGAATTTTTGTTATAAATATTACGCATAATATTTGGCTCGAAAAATAATAAAAAGAGTTTTTTATACCACATTTAAAACATCTTAGCGCCTTGTCACGGCTTCGCCGCGTTAAATAATATAGCTTCACGCTATATCCCGCACACAGCAGGGTAGGCAGAGGGAACCTAGTGTTAAGACACTCCGTTCCCCACTTTCCGCTGAATTCGGAGGCTTGCGTGTTAAGTGGCGGAACTTAACGCCGCGCACGCGCCGCGTTAAATACTTTGTTGTTTCGTTATATTGCAACTCTCGGTGTAGGATTTTTGGAAAATAAAGTAGCCTATGTTTAACCTAAGATTATCAAGTACATTTATGCCAAAATTCATGAAAATCCGTCAAGTGGTTTAGTTTTTTTCATATAAACTTTCATCCCCTATTTCCACCTTTTAGAGGTAGATTTTTGAAAAAATAAGTAGCCTATGCTCGATCCTGGATTAATTACTACTTTCATTCTAAATTTCATCCGAATCAGACCGGTAGATTCGCCATGAAAGCATGACAGACAAACAGAGAGACTTTCGATTTTATAAGTCTGGATTAAATATTATTATATAGTGAAATGTGTTATGTTACATGTTATTTATGAAATACAACATAGCCAATGGTAAGTAAGGAATCAATTTTATAAAAACACAACGCATTTTAAGGGTTTCTGGTGTATTTTATATTGTGCAGATTCATTGTATCCTTCTATCTATCCTTATTGTCCTTATACTTTCTATCCTTCTTAGTCGTGTTATTTATAGAGCTAATTAAAACTTAATAACCGATTTTTTACGGAGAAATATTTACATTAAGTAATAAAACTCTCTTGTCCAATATTGGAATCTAAATTAATCAATTCAGACGCTATTCAATCTTATTGCGTGTACATATGTATCTTTGTACGTATATAGGTCTCAGGTTTTCAGGTCAGGTAACTAATTCATTACACAAATAGCACCATCTGATATACCAATTGGAAACCCAAACCTTTTATAGTAGCGTGGTTTGCCTTATCTAAATTCGATTTCTATTATGAGACAGTATTATTTGCAAAACCCTGATGTTTAAGGTCACAGTCACTCAGCGTAGAGGCATATGGTTGAGGTATTAAATGGAAACTAGACTACATGTATTTATTTAATCATCTAAAGTCTTAAATTAATTAAGTTTTTCGAACCGATTTCTTAAAAGGACATCTATTATTTTTTTTTTTTTATTATATTAGTACGCCTTAGCTAGCGTACTCGTAGCGACTCTTAAGTCTGTGAAAAATATAAGCGGTTTAATATAAATAATACAGAAAAAAAGTCCATTACTCTATGTATATATCCTCAATAGGATATGCTGTTTCTATGAACTTCTGATAGAACCTTTGAAACGCCCTCCTGAAAAAGAGAAAAAAATGTTGTTATTGATAATTTAAATAAATATATAATGACAATAATTGTGTTAAATATTATATATCATAGCTTAAACAAAATGTGGCGTTGAGTTCTGGCATTCAACATACCATGTTTCGGATTCGGGACCCTGCTAAACGGGAAATAGCTTTTGATGGCAAATATATAATTGAGAAAGATTACCTTCTGATGGCTTATTATATGTATTTAATATATTGTACGTAAACTTTTTTAACACTGTTACCTCTGAATGTCAAATAAAACTTGAGTTACTTACATACATAAGAATAAAGTCCTAACCACAAGACGTATCATAAACCAAGGCGTGATTTGATTAATATATTTTCAAACATTTTGGAAGACATCAGTTACATTGTGAAGAACTATCTATAAAAATAAAGCAATCAAATTTATCAGACAATGCAAAACGTTCAGTAGTAACTGAGGAAATGATGTACAAAAGACGCACTAAAAAGTTTCACGACAAAATTTCAAGATCTCTGTAAAGAAAGAGATGATGTTGCATCTATTACAGTCGATTGTATGTATATAAAATATATACTGTAACAATCCATACTATACATGAATATACGTAGGAATATGTATACAATATTTTTAATGAATAATATATTTTAATTTAATTTAATAATAGTATAAAAAAATATTATTTTATTTAAAAAAATTAAATAAATAAAAAAAATAATTAACCATGTCGAGATTTATGCTTTTATCAGAATATTTGCGGCACTCCTTACTTTTCATATTTAATCAAATGAATAAGTCTCTCTAGGTCATCGTTTACATGTAATGAATGCGTTTCATCGATTAAAATATGTCAGACATAGTTTCGACAATTTAGAAGTAGTGATTTTAAAGTAAATGTAATGAGCGGTCTATTAGACCACACAATAGCGCAGACGAGCAATTACAGGGCTTAGTGGATGATAATCCAACTCAAACTTAACGGCAACTAGCAGAAACCTTGTATGTATCACAAGAAACAATTAGAAGACGTTTACAAGCAATGAGAGAGATCCATAAACTCAGTAAATATATCCCAGGTGATTTGAATGAGCGTCAAATGGAAAATAGTAAAGTCTCTTGTTTTATTACTTGTTTAACACAATGAAAAAAAAACTTTTGTATGGAGTTGTGATAATTGACGAAAAATGGATTTATTTTGAAAATCCGAAGCGGCAATATCATGGTTTTGACATGGCGAAGCCTGTTCGTCGACGTCAAAGCTAAATCGCTTCGGCAAGAAAACCATGCTCAGTGTCGGGCGAGATCCTAAAAACCCGACAAAACTGTTAATACATAACGCTATCGACAACAAATTATTAATTTAAACGCAATGACACACTCTTTTTTGCCCTCTCGGGCATGATAAATTCTCTACTTCTCGCAGACACCACTGCCACTTCGCCCTTTTAGGGCTCCCCTTCCATTGAAACTCCGCCCGTCTCAGGCTCAATAACGTCGGTTTTTAAAAGTTTACAATCCATACAAAGCCCCGCACGAGTATAGGGGAAATAAACGGTCCACCCGGGCAGTGCTCCCTGCACCCGGGTAAGCCTAAACGTGACCCGTCAGAGTGTTGGCCGGTACTCTAACGGGAAGTGCAGTAGCGACTGAACCACCCATCAGCAATGCATTCCCTCGCGCTGCTTTCGCTATTTGGGATTCGGGGTAATTTTTTAAAGAGGTTTTCTTTCTAGTGATCCGTGCGATTTAGCGAAGACCCTCAGTCGCAGACTTAGGCCGCTAGTCATGATCAACGACACCGATTTATAGGATTATGATCTCCGAGCGGCGGCATATAAATGCCTGGTCGATTGTGGAGTAAATCACCCACCAACCCCATTCCGACTGCACAGGCAGTGTGCTGGCGACTGTCACCTACCTCCTTGTGCACCTCTTAGCTTCACGCCCCGCTGAATTGCCGGACGCTAATGAGCTCCCGCCACCACGAGAAGGTGAGCACACGTTCGGGGGAGCTGATATGATTGCTTTAAGTGAACCACGTCCAATTTCTATCTTGACTGATACTTGTGCAAACTCGGATATTGATATAACTCGTGACATACGACTGTCGGGGTTCTGTAAACATAGCAAGCAAGCATATAGAGCAAGCTGATAACTGATGTCGGAAACATTTGACTAAGTTTAAATGTCGGTTTTGACAAACGACTTCTACGCGTGTGCTGTGCGGTTATATAAATCAAACAGAAATCTAACATAACCTTAACATATAAGAAGCGTAACAAATACCTTAGGAATATAAATATCTAAATTAAATATAAAGTGTGAAAGGTAATTAATAATTTTAACCATTCGTATAAAACGATAACGGGATCTGGGGATATCTAAGGGCCTTTTGCTAAGGACTAGTATATTATATACGTGATATAATTTATAAAACTGACAAGAATGGTCATTGCACCATGTCTCTCCTTCCAGGCCTATTTTTTTTAAATAAACTTCATAACATCACTAGGAAGAATTCATCACAAACATTATTCCCTTTAACGCAATATCTAACAGGCCATGGATTTCATTTACAATTTTTGAATAGGTTTATAATTAAAAGTACTAACCGTTGCCTGTGCGTTGATCAAACCATCCAAACCAGAGAGTTTTGATGGAGAGTTTAGGAGAGCCCACCTCATTCAAGACTGCCCTTAATTCGAAAACTTCAGATTAAACCGCAGTATAATCTGTAACATAAATAGTATATAATATAAACTCATTTGATCAAAACATTCGATCTCACCGCTCTTTTTTTTTTTTTTTTATTACAAAAGGGGGCAAACGGGCAGAAGGACCACCTGATGGTGAGTGGTTAGCTTCGCCCATAGACATCCATAGCAACGGAGGAGTTGTGGATGCGTTGCCGGCCTTGAGGATGAAGGTGTCTGTATACTCGACGTTTGACGTTTGAAGGTCCCTAAATCGTAATTCAATTCAAATTCAAATCGCTCTGGTAAATAACGAAGACTATCTAAAGTCCTTTGTATGCCTAATCTCCTAAATTATAGATAAACTTAATAAAGATTTAATGAATCTGTGGTGTAAGATAACTTTGCGCCACAGATTCATTAAAATTTGGATAAAAAGCTTGATATGTCTTTATTCGTAGGTCCCGGCACGAAAGTGTAACACTGACCGTTATTGCACAGAAGTACGAAATACGGTATGGGGTTGCGTGTGTCGGGCGGGAACTGTGATTGGTTCTCCCTGCCTCCCGCGCCGAATCAATGTCCCGCTTAATTCTTAAGTATAGTCACGCTGTAAGTGTTTCGTTATTAAATTGGTGTTTTTGTTTAGTTTTTTTTGTTGTTTCGTTGAAATTTTTTTTGTTTGTTACGTTTATTTTATTTGTTGAACTTTCTTTCAATTGATAAAATGCCTAAACATAACAAAGTTTTAAGTAGATAGACACAAAAATGATATATGACGTGCATTGTTACCTTAACCATTTTAAGGACATGGACTGATGGATTTATTGACTCTCTAAGTAAATTAAAAAGCCAAGTTGATTGTAGCGGTAGTCCTGGAGAGTATACCTATTTCTGATCGACTTCTTGTAATACTTAATTTTATTGTTAAAATCATAGACTGCAAAGAATAAATTACAACGTGACTTTTTTAAACCATATGTAGTATTAATCTGTCTATGAAATGTTTTTTTAGACTCCTAATATATTTTAAAAGTGATAAGTTTATATAACGATATCAAAATCATTCATATGGTAAGCGATTTTTGATATCCCTATGGCATACGAGCTCTAAAACATAGCTATGAACTATTATATTACTTCTAAATCACGGTAAATAGTTTTATAACACGGGTAATAGTGTTGGTTTATTCAGTTTAGTAAAATATATATAAAAAATTACAAAAGCTACTTTATAAGGTTAATTCATAAGAAAAATATGAGTTAAGATGGTAAACTGACGTAAAAAAAATACTTATTAATGATATTCTGGTGCACTAATGAACATGTTATTTGAAGTCGCTTTTCTTTTTGTTGTAAAAAATAATTATTGTTATACCTTGTACAAGACCGCTCGATCTCTTTGACAGACGTAAGTTTTTCTGATCGACGTAACTTTGCAATGACGAACAGATATATTTTTTTTATTTTAATGATTTTAAAAATTAGTAAAAATGTAAAAAATATACATATAACACAAAAGTCCCTAAAGATTCCAGCGTTATTTAAAATTTTTAAGAACTTTTATTGCTTCAAAGTAAAATTTAAATAGGAAAACTGAAAGTAATAGACGCTTGTACAATGTTACATCAGATGACGGTTAATGATGCGCGACGTCCACTTCGACAATTTTATTGAACAAAAAGCAATAAATATGTATGTAACAATTACTTAAAAAAAAAGAAGTCCCGCTGAGTTTCTTGCGCCGGTTCTTCTCAGGTCAGGTCAGGCATTAAATTTAGCCAGCCTGTGGTAAACTAATTGACGTTCAAAAAATGAAGCTTGTAACTTCTTATTTTGAATAAAATTATTTGACTTTGACACGAAATAATAATTAAAGTTCGAGATGGTGACATAAACTCCGACGACTCTGGTTACGATGATCTTGGATATGGTCCTCTTCCTTAATAAAAACTGTTTTAAAGATAACAATATTTTTTGAACCTTAATTTTTACATACATGATTATTCTTGGACTTCCAATAGGTGGCTCGGACCATGAGACCAAAGAACTTTTCTTAAGAAACATTTGTGGAAAAGTGTAAATCATGCCACAGTTAAAAGTATATTAAAACAATATTTTTTGTAATACTAGATATTTTCTGTTTCCCATCACTAACCCTTCTGTCAAAAAGATCAAGCTGTCTTGTACAAGATATAGCTTCATATTTAGTAGTGTGGAGAGTTAAAAACTGAATTATAGGACAATTTAAAACATTCTATTTTCAACATTCTACCCGCATAAGTCAACGACGTTGCTTGTTGATGGTGGAATGCAATGGCACCCATACCTGTAATGTGCACCATTGCATATAATATAGTCAGACTTTTGTCGCACTGCCCAACAATAGGTTGTTTCTTATGATTATTCTACTTATACTAATCCTATCAAACAAAGTAAGGCTAGACATACATAGTACATAGTTAAAGATAAACATGTAAAGCTAGGCATGTTTTTGGAAAGCTCTTTATTAATTTATTCAGTTATTTGTCAAATCTTAATAGTAATTGTAAAAATTTTAACCCTTTTATAATGAAATATATACTTGATGGACTACAGTAGTTTAAATTATTGTACAATACTAGTTAATTTGTAAATAAAATTGACTGAAAACTGCAATACATACAATATTTGGGCCCATATGTAGTAAAGGGCAAAATACCTGTGCATAAGTTGAAATTAAAAACACTCGCACACATAATCTCCACATTATTTCAAACCATGTAAACACCAGTCAAGCAACTTCTAAGGGGTATGAATTAACTTACTTCTAGTTACTCATGGGTGATTTTGAAGAAGATTTATCTCAGTCTCGCTCTGCATCCTCCACTCCCACAGTGAAAGCTTTGATTGCCGACTTCAATAAATTAAAAATCTTTTTGTGGGAAACACTTAGCTTAATAAAGTTACAAGTGGAACTTGTAGTTCTGATCTTACACCACTTGGATGCATATTCCATAAGAAAGGTCCTACTATTTATAAAAAAATACTTCATAGCCTGAAGGACAAGAATGAGGATGTGCTGCACAAGATGTATGTGTATAATCCAACCAACAAAAGTCCACAAATATTGAGTCCTGCCACAGGTTGCAAACTAGAAAATACTCTGCCCTACATTTTCATCAGGTTCTCTCTATGCACCTTAGGTCCAGCGTGTAGAGGGCAAAATCTTTGTTAATAGAAACTGTGACGGAAGTCTTAACAAAATGTTGCATAGACGTGATTGTGGAAATATGAAATGTTGGTCGACTGAGTTCATGATTGTTGTCCTGCTGCCAGATAATTCAAAAATCAAGATTTCATCACAATACGAACTCTAATCATTAATTGCAAAAAAACTGTACTTCTGTAATTACTCACACCATGTTTGTTTATATCAATTTACTTTGATCGGTTAATACTTTAATACTATAGTACGCTCTTTGTATTGTTTACATCATTGCAGGGTACTTTTATGTATTTTTTAGCAAGAACTTCGAAAAGTCCATTTTATTTTATTTTTTCCATTTACGGTAATGTTATGCTTATACTTTATTTTCACTATGGTTTTGTTGTCATAAATGCCACTTGTTCACAGATTATATTCTATATTGTTGTTGAATGTAATCATTTGTAAAATATTGTATCGTGTAAAGTTTGTTTTTGAATATTTTGTCACAAATACTTTTTCATATGTGACAAAATAATCAAAAACAAATTTCATATTTATTAAAGATATTTATATTTATTAAATACATATTTTATTTAATTACACTTTGTGATAAACTATCGAAACTTTTGATAATTGTTCTACTTCCATTCCCTTGTGTATATCAATGCACTGAGTTTTCCAGCTTACTATACTGATTTTCTCACATTCTTTTCCTCCAACGTACAAACAACTCCTCTTACAAAGAGGTTCCCTCAAGTATCTTTTTTAGAACTGTCATTACACATTATAGAGTTCATTGGCTTAAGGAACTAAATAAATCATATTATTTACACTTTCTGTCAAAGTCGGGGAGGACTTTACTCACCTCAACTTTTGGCCTTCTCTTATTGATATTGTTTCCTTTTTACAACTCTAATCTCGATATTTTCCTCGGTCAAATGACTGCCTCCTTTTCCTTTCACGACCTAATCTTATAATTTACACCCTTTTAAGCTTAAAAGCAAAATTCGTTTTCAGCGTAAAATTTAAGCATATGAATTATGAATCTTTAAAGCTTTAAGGAAAGATTTTAAGAACGTCGACTCCTAGTTAAATATCGTTGAACTTCATATTATCCTTATCCAACATCGTATATCATTCATCCTCATATTATCATTATCCATCTATCAGTATAATTTTTAAATGCTGTATAATGTTTAAAATATCTATGCTCCTCTTAGACCAGTTTCTATGAAACAAGCGGCTGCTTCTTGGCTAACATAAATTATTAGGAATACTATGGTCCACCGTGATAGAGCATAACTCAAATACAAAAAAAAAATATTGCATATAAAAATTGAGTAACATCTGCAACAGAATGTGTAGGGATGCAAAGCGTCACTATATTCACCATTCTATCAAGAATCTCTGTCAATCACAAGTTTGGAAATTCTTAGAGTTGCTTGGTATAGGTAAAACCACTGGTATTCGTCAAGTATCAGTGGATCTTCATGTTCTGAGTTCTTTTTTACTACTCCATCTTTAGCCGTAATAAATCCAGAATTAAAAATTGATACTTTGAGTTTTTGTCTCTAATTGCCCTGCCAGTCTCCACTTCGTTTTTTTGAAATCTTATCAGATGTTGTCAACAAATATACTAACTCCGTTTCCACTAAAGTGTTTGGAAGTGACAATCTTGAGATTATTACTCACACAGATTACCCACATCGTCAACTTCTCACTGTCCAATAATGTCACTTTGACTTTTCTTCACAGTTTAAGAGTCATTCAACAATCCAAAATCTCAAATTCCTCTGCTGTTAGTAATTATTATCCTATATTTATACTCCCTATCCTATCGAAAGCCCTTGAAATCTGCGCTTGAACGTGCATACCTAGTTGCGATTTTGCAAACTAATTCAGGTCGGCGTTTATCGTTGACAAGCAGTTTATTATAAGATGTTTGTGAGTTCTTACGTGCAATCGTATTGAGTAAAAAGACTTTCCTGACTGAAAGAACATTAGCTATACGATATAACTAATTACTGCAGAAGAGTAAAGAGAAACTCAACACTCAGAAGGCAACGGTGGCTTACTTTAGACGTCGACGTGTCATGTGGAGGTCTACGTGGAGAAGATTTCCGCTCTGGCTTTAATGGGGTGATGTCAGGTTGACGATGAGTCCTATAGTCAAAAGCCATGCCTTGCGCGCGGGTGGGCTGCGTAATTTCATCAATTTCATTTGGTGACATAAATTTTAAATTTTATTAATATCCGTCATTTTTGAAGTGACGAAGTTGAAAGTTGGCATTGGGCTACTTATAAAAATGAGTAAATTGCTATTGCTGCAGCGTTAATGTAAATATAACCAATATGTTTATAATGTATATTGAAGTTCGTTTTTTTAACTTGAAACATCAAACTTTATTTAGATTTTATAGAAATTCTACGCTGAAAGTCGTCTTGAATGTTTATTCGTTACATTTAAAGTAGTATAATATATCTCTAGGTATTTTACAATACATGAAATAAAAATGTTTCAGGAGATCTAGTAACTACGAAAGGATTTGGTAAAGTGATTGTATACTCACTAAAGTTCTGGTAGGTACCTATTAAAAGTAGTAGGCACCATACTCATTTGTATATTTATGAATTTATTTTCATTTCCAATGACCCAGTCAGCGAAGCCGTGACTTCTATATTTATATAGTTATACGATATTTATTACTAGCTGTGCTCATAACTTCATCAGCGTGTATTTAACAAACAAAAAAATAGCCCAATACACTCTATTACATCCGTTATATGTCAGTGAAAGTCTGGTCAAAATCGGCCCGGCCGTTTCAAAGACAAGTCGGAACAAAAACATTCTCCCTCAGACCTAATAACACAACATTCTCTGTAGTCCAGCAGAATACGGGATATACCTACGTTGCGTATGGAATACCGAAAGTTAACGACTAGGTATCTCACGGGAGAGGAAAAAATTAAAACAATACAAATAATTAACAGTTTCCTGATGCAGGAATCAAATCCACAAATGTCGCGTTTACAATAAAACGTAATTCCACTGCGCCACGATGGCCACAATCATTTTCATTTTTTTTTAAATGTTTCTAAATAACTTCTACTAATAAAGCATTTTCTTTTTATTACTCCTCAGTCCTCACTTATTTTCTGATCAGATTTGCTAGACCTTTATAATTGATAAGTAGATCGATCAAAAAAATTGATAAGTAGATCGATCAAAAATGTCTATCACGGTGAATAGTTTTTATTAAGGAAGCATTTATTTATTCTTTATAGGTTAACGAGTCTATATTGTTTTTTCGGCATTTGTTCCGAATCTTTTATTTTTATACTAGTAACCAGCTCGTGGCTTCGCCTGCGTGAACTACACAACTATTCCACTATCGACACGCGGCACCACGCCGACATTACATTAGAAACCTCTAAAATGGTCAATATTTATCTAGTATATTACGAATGTATTATATTACACATATAAACTTTCCCATTGAATTCTCCTATCTATTCAAAGTGACTGCGTCATAATCCGTTGCGTAGTTTTGAAGATCTAAGCATATATACGTATAGACAGACGTGGGAAGCGACTTTGCTTTAAACTATCTAAAAATGAAAATGTTTATATGGTAGCTTTTCTGGTCTTTATCCATTTTAATAGGTCTGTTATGATTTCACTTAGGGAAATCAACTATAGGTAACTATAGGTAGTTATAGAACAAAAATAGTTTCATACAAATCTTCATACTTGTTCTTTTAAACATTTTAAAAGTGTAATTCCACACTTAGGAAAATTGAAAAAGACATTTAAAGAAAACGTATATAAAAATATGGACGCAGCGGGATTCGAACCCGCGCCTCCAGAATACCGTCCAGGTGCTCTCACCACTGAGCCATGCGTTCTACTATCCGCTGCGTCGAAATTCTTATACGCTTTATTACAACTTATTTTTGTTGTTAGCATCTCTGTAGTGAGATTTTTACATACTTCTGCTACCCAAAGATTATTCTTCGAACAATCATTTGGCAAGAGAGAATGCTATTTATTAAATAATGATAAACATTTTTAAAGTGTAATTCCACACGTAGGAAAATTGAAAAACACATTTAAAGAAAACGCATATAAACATTTGGACGCAGCGGGATTCGAACCCGCGCCTCCTGAATTCCGTCCAGGCGCTCTCACCACTGACAACTACATATTCAAGTAAAGATACTAATTAGATATTAAAAAGTTTTAATAAAATACGTTTGACAAACAAGTAGAAACACAATTTGCAGTTTTAGTGATAGGAGTGTGTCTAAATAGTAGTAACGATATATGAATAATACCTTGACCCATGTCTCCGAGTCGTTATAATCATCATCATCGTGTCCGGGGGTACCCGATACTGTAGTGTCCGGGGTTACCCGCCAGATATCGATTAACAATTTTTAACGGAACTCTTAAAATATACAATAATTGTTATAATGACTATTATAATATTTAAATATATTAAATTTTCTAAAACTCTAAATAAAAGTCAAGTGGGAACTCTCAACTATTGTACTCAATAATCTTCAATAAAATATGTAAGGACCGACGAAACATTTCTGATGGGAACAAAACACTCTGTCACTACTAATTTACCCCGCGTCTACGTTGTCATTCATATGCATTTATTTTTACTCTTAAGGAGGTATCTTTATCATATCGCTTTGCCTAAGTATTATGTTTAGTTTCTTAGAAAAAGAATTGTCCAGGGCCACGTACCGTCCGGGGCTACCCGAATCTCCCCTATATGTTATTTTGTTCGTTTGACATGGAAGTATAAATACACAAAAGATGGTCCCGCTAAAAACCAGTGTGTTTGTTTCATTGTCTAGCGATCATGTCGAGGTTTATGCTTGGAAAAGAACATATGCGGCATTCATTGCTTTCTTATTTGATCACAAGAAAAAGGCTGCTGAAAATCATCTTTCGCTTGTATGAACATATAGTGAATACGCTCCATCGATTAAAACATGTGAGACATGATTTCAACATTTTAAAAGTGGTGATTTTAATGTAAAGGTAATGCGCGGTCTAGTAGACTACACAAATGCGAAGACGAGCAATTACAGGAGGTATTGGATGATGATCCAACTCAAACTTAACGGTAATTAGCAGAAACATTATATGTATCACAATAAACAATCAGTAAACGTTTACAAACAATGAGAAAGATCAATAAACTCAGTAAATATTTCACAGACAATTTGAATGCGCGTCGAAAGGAAAATAGTAAAATCACTTGTGCATTGCTCCTTTAACGCCACGAAAAAACACATTTTTTTCGAATTGTAACAAGTGACAAAAAATGGATTTGTTTTGAACATCCAAAGCGGAAAAGCCGTCGTTTTCACCTGGTGAAGCCTGTCTGTCGACGTCAAAGCCAAGATGCTTCGGCAAGAAAATCATGCTGTGTCTGGCGAGATTAGAGCGTACTGTGTATTATAAACTTTTAAGGCCCGACAAAACTAATAATACATAACGCTGTCGCTTACAAATGATTAATTTAACCTACGCATTAATCGGAAAACGAACATAATGGGCCAGAAGACATGTCTAAGTGATTTTATTGCATGACAATGCACCGTCGCACATAGGAAAACCAGTCAAAGACAATATGAAATAGCTTAGATGGGACCCGCCATACTCCACAGACCTGGGGTTATCCGATTCTCACATCTTCGCATCAGTGGGACAAACGCTCGTAGAGCAGCGATTTCGAGAAACTTGAAAAGTGGCTTATCGAATGGTTTACCGCAAAAGATAAAAATTTTTTTTGGCATGGTATTCATAAATTACATAAAAGATGGGCGAAATGTAAGAAGCCGATGGTAAATGATTTTAAAAAAATAAATTCATATGTTTTAGAAAATTATGTGTTTGTGTTGTCGAAAATCCGGAAAGAACTTATGCATACACCTCGTATAGGTACATATTATTCTTCGGTTTTTACCTGTCCTCGGCGAAAGTATGACGTTATACTTAAATATAAATATATTCAGTTATAATTATAACGAAAGAACGGTATAAGTGTACAATGAAACATAAATAAGGTACTTCAAATATATAATATATTATGATCATTATGAAATACATGTAAAAATAACTTCAAATCGCGCTTATCGAATAGGTAGGTACTTTGTTTTTATAAATGTAAAAAATAAAAAGGAAAATATGACATATACAAATAACAATTTTAACTTCAAGTAACTTTTATAAAACTAACATAATATATTAACTTTAATTATAATAATTTTAACGTGAAACTTGAAGTGTAAAACTACCATTAATTTAGTTTTGTTCCAATTACACAATTAGAAACTCATGTAGTTAGTGGTATTTTCCTCAGCCGGATATCAAATCAGGTACATAATCGAAAGCAATAATTATTACATCATTTCGGATTAGTTTTAACAGAAATATTTGACGTGAAAAGCATGTTTATATAATAATTACACATTCCGCTACATGGGACCCAGGTTAGAACACGAGGAAAATCAGTTCAACTGTCATCTCGCTTGAATCTTATCGATCAATTTATATTTTATAATTATTTACAACTTAATTTTATCCTACTATCTAAAATTATAAAGCTAATTAACGAAAGTTTAATGATTCAGATTATGAATAATAAATTAATGAATTTGAATTGAGTGGCACATCGACGGAGAAATGAATGGATACAAACACTTATGTACAAAAAAGGAATATTATTATTACTTATTAATAATGACGAAGACAATTTGGTGAATTATTGACGTTAATGATTTTCAAGTATTTACAAAAAGAACAATGCGGATTTTATACCGAATTGAGCGATTAGCCAACTGTTATGTTCTAGGTCATTACGTGGATTCAGTACCAAGTTTCTTAACGTTTAAATATATAACACAAAAAGCTCAGACAGCTGTTGTTATTGATAATGAAAAAGCAAGAACTTCAAACGTTATGATGTGATGGAAATTTAGAAACGTATTGGTTGGAATGTGTTAAATGTCTTCTTTTTTATTTTTTATTGCTACAATTGAACGTATTTATAAAACCATTAATTATATCCCGTATTTATGTTGTGAAAAATTTGTCAGCTAAAAAATGTGGTTGCCACATTGTTAAGATATTCAGTATTTCTCAATCTATTTGCTGCAAAACTTTAATAAAAATTATACTATTATATTATTCATAACATTCTTATGTCCAAAATCCACGTAACAATTGAACAGAGGCCTAATAAAATTAAATTGTCGGAGTATCCCCGTAATTTCATGTGTTGGGCTGAAGTCCCTTGGGTTTGATCATCATAGATGCTCTTTTCAAAGTATAGTCCCAGCCACGCCAGCGGAACCACACTATACCTGTAAACCAAAACAATTTTTACTGAATGAAATAAGAAAAAAAGTTTTATTACATAAATGAATAGTACATTTTATTGCTATTCAAAATTCATGTTTCTTATGTTACAATAGCATCTATCGTCGTGAAATTACCCAAATACAATATAATTCTAAAATAAAATTAGTCTAAGTTATGCCTTATATATATCATCTATCTGCCAGAAAAAGTCCCGTCATAACGGGTCCAGCCGTTCCAGGAGACTAGACGGAACCAAAATGTTGGTGTAAGTACCTTGTATATAACAAACAAACACTCCAATTTAATTTATTAGTATAATTTTATGAGCGATCAATTTTTGATATGTTTTTTAAAAGCCAACAACATTATTAATTGAATAACGATTATCAATCATGAGAAGTCAAATGAGGTTACCTTGTCGTGCTGTAAGATCTTGAGGATCGTGCAGATAGAGACCGTTTAGGCCGCGTCCGCATGACTTCCACCACCAACCGCCCTTCAACATGGATGCGCAATTCAATGAAGACCTGTCGTTGTCTCTGAAATTATAATGTTATTTTATTTTAACGGAGATTTATTTAATATACTGTTAAAATATATCAAATGAGAAGATACAACATAAACATATTTAGAAATACTGTTTTCGAAACTACCAACTACCAACCAAAATCTTTGTTGTTAAAATATAAAATCACAATCAAGGATATTTTCCTGTAATAAACAAATAGAAATATTATATGAGTACCAAATGTATTGTGTCCAAAATGCGACGTTTATCTATTACGTAATTATTCTTTATATATTCTTTATACTACGAGTATTTTCTTATTATAATATCTGGTGACCGAGCTCCGTTCGGTGTTCCTTTCGAGAAATCGTTATTTCGAAATAATGATTATAATAAAAAAATATAAAATAAATAAAAATTATAATAAAAAAATCTAATAAATAAAAACAAAAAAATAAATAAAAAAAATAAAAAATGGAAACAAAAAATATGACTGGATATCAGGACCGAACAGTGGACAAAACGTAAAAAGTAACCACTCTCCCAACTGAGCTAATAGAACGCTATTATCTATTTCGAAATTGACACTCGGATACTAATGATATTTGAGCAGTTTTTTAATGCCCGAAAATTTAGAGCAAAAAAACATTTTTAGAAATAAATCCTAGGTCGAGTTTTCTCCCCCGAAACCCCCTACATGCTAAATTTAAAAAGTATACCTAATATTAGATAATAGAATGAACAAATAATTACTTTACAAGTACATACGTTGATTTAATAACAAATATGTATATTTAATAAATGATATGTATATTTAATATACCTGTTATAAGTTGAAAAGGGACTATTATTAGACCCATACCAAGGATCATTCAAAGAGTCGCCTGCGTTGCCTTCGTAGCCGTCTATCTCCAATTTGTAATATTCCGCTTCTGAATATATTTTGAAGTGCGAATATTGTGCATACCTATATACGAAACATAAAACATAAATTTTGAGCATCATATTGGCATAGTGTTTAAAGAGATGAAAATGTTTTAAGTAAGCAATAAACGTGTAGTGCGTTGAATTATGGATTGGTACATAACCGTCCTCTGAATATGGGTTGTCACTAAAATAGTCATCTGTCTTATTATGTATATTCAACAAGGGTTACTAATATGTACCCTATTTTGTCGATAGATGGTATAATAATACTTTTAACGCGGAATATTAGCAGAGAGTAATATTTCATAAAAGGTATGTTTATTTATAATTTTCTTTACTTTCCGTTGGGTGTACCATCAGTATTACAAATGTAGTATAATATCTAATAGACTCAATTACCTATATATATGTATGGAACATTTTTTTACCTTTTATTACCATCGAAGTCTTCCAGCTCAACCCTTAACATATAGTCATCATTATTAGTCAACATATAAATGTTTTCATTGCCCAACCAGAATTCTTTGCTAGGGTCACCGAACCCGTTTTTGTAGTCACTCCAGTCTCTATTGAAGTTTTCTGCTGGTATTCCGAAGTCATCGCGGCGATGAATTACCTGCATTATATTTGCATTTAATTAATTTTGGATATTGTAAAATAGTACTTTAAATTTTTTAAAACATACATATTTATGTTTATAATGTAATATGTTCTAGTAGGCCGGATCTTTTAGGCAATAACAATAAATATTTGGCTATGGAGTGTTTTTGGCAACTATATTTATTCCTAATACTTTATTCCTAATTTTGAGAATATGAAAATCCGATAGCCATTTATTTTTCGTAATCATTTATAATTGATAAAAAAAGTTAGTAAGCTAAAATATCTAATAGAAATCGGTATCCGGATCAAAATACTTATTGAGACATTTATTTTTGTTTCAACGTTCATGACTTTTTCTTCAACAACCTTGTATTTATTTATTTATGTTTATAATTGCCTTTAAAATGTTGCGATAACTTAGATTAAAGATTGCGTAAAGTTTTACCTCTTTTTAACAAATTAATTGTTTTATAATTGTTAATTTAGCTAGTGCTAGTATAAACGTAGCTTATAAAAGGGCAGGCTTAACAATGTCTTATGGCTAAACAAACATACCGTCCATCCACCATCAGCAACATTTTGTTCACAGTAAACTTTTAAGAACCAGTAGGTGGTGCCTCGTATTTGCAAGTAGTACACACCAGATTCTCGCATGCCGGCGTTCAATAGATCAACACATGAGTAACCCTGAAAAGATATTAAGAAGTTTTAATGTTTTGTTTTTCTTCCTTCAGATATGTATATTACGCAATTTTTAAACAAGAAATATTCGCTTATATATTTTATATTAGAATATAAATGAACACAAGTAGAAATCTTTTAGTTTTAAACTTTATGAGAAAAGTTGCTTAAATTATTTAATTAAAATAATATAGAGAGAAGTCACAATGTTAACATTACTTTTTATTTACCGTAGTAATATTATTTGTCGTTTCTTTTAGATTTAACGTGGAAACCAGACCATATCAAGTTGTAGATACCCCAACAATGAGAAATTGGAAAAGAACGTCAAAGATTAATTTAGCTAGATTTGGCGCTTAATTTATTCTAAATAAGTAAAGTTTAATAAATTTAAATAAAGAAGTAAAATGATATGTCCGAAATAATGGGATTTTTTCGAAGACGTCGTCTTTATTATATGGGTTTTTACCCTTGATTTTATTAAATTTATAGTAATTTTAGAGACTGATGATATATCTACTACGATTAATTATTATACATTGAGAGTTGTTTTTAACCTAAATAAACAAATGACACTTGCTAAAGATTTGTTACATTTTAATTATACCTTAAGTATCCGATACTAGGCTACTTCCCCCTTTGTATCACAGGTAAACTATGTAGGATAAGACGTCACAGGATACAAGTAAGGATATTTGCCTACCACAATATAAGTTTATATAAAGGTTTATATAATAAAAATACTAACCGAAGATAATTAAGCGTTTTAACGATTCCAAGCTAATATAATTATTTAAAAAAAACAATGTTTACCGTAATTGTATATAACAGCTTCTAATTTGTGATAGCTCAGGTGGGAATATAACTTTGTTTAACCAGAGGTCCACGGTACGATCCTGATGTCGACTCTATTTTTTTTATTTATAATAATATATTGTGGCCAGTCGTGGCCCAGTGGCACAAGCGTGTGACTGTAAACGACTGGTTGTGGGTTCGATTCCCACTCGAGGAGTGGAAATATTTAATATTTCTATTTTCTTCGCTCTGGTGTCGAGGTAAAGCGCGGCGTTAAGTTCCGCCACTTAACACGCAATGCCTCCGAATTCGGCGGAAAGTGGGGAACGGAGTGTCTTAACACTAGGTTCCCTCTGCCTACCCTGCTGTGAGCGGGATATAGCGTGAAGCTATTTAATATATTATATATATTTTTTAATTTATTAGATTTTGTTATTATAATTTTTATTTATTTTATCATTTTTTTATTATAACCATTTTTCCATAATAACGATTTGCCAGTCTCAGTCACCAGATATTTCTTTTACTATAACTACATGGTGTTTTCATGCATATGAAAACCGATATATATTATAAAGCTTATTCATTTTACCACTTTTTTTTTCAAATTTATTAATAATATAAAGTAAATTTATAAATAAATAACATTCTTACTAATTTTAAGAAGCTAAAATTTTGTTCACTAATTCTAAGCCAAAATTTCGAACTTGTTTATAGTAATTATTATGAGTGATTAGAAACTTAAAAATTTTAGCGAAATTTATGCACGAAGCATTATAAACTGTGATATTTATTAATTTGATATTATGGAAAAGAAGTGCTGGAGTATTTGAAAAGAAAGAAATTAATTGAATAATTTCTATTACAGATACCGCATACACTGCAGTGTGCTTGAAATTTTTGTATTAAGTGACGTACACGTTGCTATTTTAGCACGTATTTTAAGCATCAACGAATCGGATGACGAAGATTTACAAAATAGATATTCTCAAATCCACCATTATTAATTGGATAATACAAATAGGACGGCTGTTTCTTTAGATTTTGTTATAATTCTAACTAAGAAAAGCAGAAACATCAAAGTTTCAAAGGCCACAGTCTCGTCATGACTCTTTCGTTTTGCCTACCGTGATTAGCGTGTTTGCACATGGTAACCAAGAGTGTTTTATATTTTTAAAGAGGGATTGATTTATTGTCATTGAGAGTATAAATGGACTGTTTAAGGAATTACTATTATTTTAAAAGTCACTTTTACACTATACTTATACCTACGTTGCTTAAAAATTCTTTCGTCACTAATCTCTTAATGTGGCTGACATAAATCACCTAAGCATGTTCTTCCTCTCCCTATTAAAAAATTTCCTAATATTTGCTACTTTTTCCTTCATCGAGGATTTCACCATCTAAGTCACTGGTTCCCAACCAGGATTTTAGGATTTCAGGAGGAACGATTTTATATTTAGCAGATGTTGGTAGCCGCGCAGTGAGCGACAGGAGTAATTGCACATTAATTCATTGCTTTATAAAATAAGTATGTTAGTTTACATAGGGAAGTTGTCATGTTGAATGTCCTAAAGTATGTTTTAACAATTCGCAAAAAGTATTGGATTTGACTACTTGTTAACAATAGTGCCACGACAACCTCGGAATTGACACAATTTTCTCATTAAATATTATTTAATCTTATATAATTTCTTAAGTTTTCATTTGATTATTACATTCTTTTTTTTTATACCTACATACATAGCTTCCCTGTTAGGAAGAAATTATATAAAAGTGGTTCGTGATCAAAAAATGGTTGGGAACCCCTGATCTATGTTGACATTTTATACACTGTCACGAGAAAACATTTACGTTTCGTTCTAGTATAACAGCGTCAGCACCATAACCACGCTGTGTACTGTCATGTCATGGTCTGTCACCAAAAATTTAATTAATAAAATTATCTTAAATTTTACAATTACAACTATACAATTAACCAATATGTGACTATTTACACGAATAAAAATAATTATACTTGAAACACGATTAAATTTTATATGTAATATATAATTAAGCAAAATTATTAACTGAAGTGTTTTGCAGATACCTACTGTACGGAATTTAATAAAATTTATGTAGATGTTGTTCCGTATGGTAGGCTGTTTTCTTATAAAAATTTTTTGTTGGCCAAATAAAAATATATGAAATGGCGGTAATGCACTTAAAATAAGACCAATAGCAGGGGCGTAGCTGAACTATGCGCTATTACTATAACTATTTATGGGTTCGATTCCTTGACTTAAATATAGTCAATATTTATATGATGATTTTTATTTTTTCTCTCAAGTTTTATAACATTTTTATAATTTTGCAATTTCATAGTTTTCAACGTCTATAGGAGGTCAACAGAAATAGTATATTATAAAGTCAATTCAGTAGAATCGAGAATCAATGAATTCTAATTGCTGTGTTGAGTTCCACGTAATTAATAAAATATTGTATTATTGCACGGTGCTCTTTGCTCATCAAACACCATATAAAATAAGAGAAACCATAAAAAACAATAAGAAACTATATTACATTTACAAAATATGTATGTTATTAAGTAACATTCAAACAACATTAATTTTAGTTATTATAACTTGATCCATATAGTTTAAACGATATGTGCATAAAATACCTTAACACTACATAATCATATGTAACTTGTCAGTTATATCAACAATGCTGTAATCATTGGTAACTGTTTCTCGGTGGGAACGGCTTGTTTTTACTCTGACATAGTCGCGAAAAGCACTATGTACTAAATAAGTGTATTGAGAACGAACCAGATTTACGTAACGATATCAACTTTCCTTGCGCTGAGCTCTTAGCACACTGCTTGTAGCTCTATTTTCAATACCTGTATTGAATTCGCTCCGGAATTCAGCATAGTTGTATATAATACGCCAATGATATATGGTAATGAGAATATATTGAATTAAACTTAAAATAATAATCGAAACTAGATAAAAGAAAAAATTGAAATTAGAATTTATATGTCCGAATACACGTTAGCATATAGTATATATTGGTATATGTATATGTAATACGATAAACCTTCACGACAATTTTAGATCTTTACTCGTACATCCAAGTAATATCTTACGACATAGATTCTACGTAACATACTCAGTAAGATGCAAAATTGTTTAATATAATTGGACAAGGCTACTATTGTGTTTTTAGTATTTACCTTACAAATGGAGTAAGCCAATAAAAATTACAATATGTAAATTTGATTATTAAATTATTATTCTTCCTAGTTGCATCGACACACATACCTGCTTCAATCAAATATCTGTTTAATTACATTTAATTTAATAGTTACGCTAACATTAATCCATCAAAATTGCACTTAATGTTATTTTCTATAGTTTTTATAGGTAATATATCGTGAAGATACAAGTATTAAGTAACATTACTGTAACATCACAAGCTCTATAGTAATTATTTCGATTGTTTTATAATACGTTTTTGAATAATAATTAAGACGAATTTATGTATTCTGCAATTCAGATATGCCTCTTTATTCATTACTATAATCAACATATGTATAATCAAAACTACTTTTAGAGTTCATTTTTTGCACGATATAATTAAAATAACTTCCACCTAGCGAAAAACATTATACACCAAACACATTAAATATATGTATCCGCTATATTGCAACACTCGGAGGCGCATTTTTAAAAAATACAGTAGCCTATGTTTATGCTTATATTATCAACTATATTTATGCCAAAATTCATTACAATTGGACGAGCGGTTTAGATTTTTCATATAAACTTTCATCCCCTATTTCAACCCTATATAGGTTGATTTTTGAAAAAATAAGTAGCCTACGTTAGACCCAGTCACTTTTACTACTTTCTTTCTAAATTTCATCCAAATCGAATCAGTACATTAGCCGTGAAAGCGTGACAGACAAACACACAGACATTCGCATTTATAATATAAGTATGGAAGTATGGATATGATACGTATTAATTAATCAATACATTGGCAAGCGAGAGGATTGGTGCAATAGACAAGTGTATCAAATTAGCTTGATATTTTGGTCTTAACTATTCATTTTACAGTGGTTACAGGATGTGGCCGAGTGAATGGATATTTCTAGACAGAGTATTGCATTGAGTTCCTTGTTGCAAAACCAGGAGACATAAATGGCACTGTAGTAGTTACTGCCGCGAACAGATTTGGAATGTGCATTTACAGTCGCTGTCCGGCAAACTGGAAACAGCATTGATTAAAATTCCGACTAAATAACACCGTTCCATATGTAAGGACGTGGGCTAATGCTTATTTGACTTATTTATGCTTTATATCAAATTTAGATGCAGTCTGTAGGCTATAACGATTAGGTATATATTAGAATAATTCATAATTATAATTTATACGTTTACTTTATGCAAGTCTGGCAAATATTAAGTATTCTAAATTACTTTAGTATACGTATACGATATTACATCGCTAGCAATTTTGTATTAATTAATATACAGTATAATATAATAATGGTAACTATGGTGACTTTTGCCTATCACGATTACTATATGCAACTGGTGTAAAGGCCACTCGAATTATTAGAAATTAGACTTAGTTATGTGACACACTTTATCCCTACTAATATTGACATTAGTTATCATACATCAAGTACTTTTACTTAGTTACTAGGACGATGAAAATTGAAGGTAGTTTTCTCCCTAATTAATTTAGAAAAATATTAGCCACAAAATTAACACGCATGCAAGTCGAAAACAAATGTTTTAGCTGAAACAAACAAACTTTGCTATTTTTATATATAGCTCAGTAAAATATAACAATTCAAGATAACTTATTCGCGTGGCCAAATATTGTTAGTAATATATTTTGAGAATCGCTTTCGCCAATTACACTATCTTAATGATATTTATTTCTCAGACTTACTTTAACATCTTTATAGTTGGCGACAATCTCCGATGCAAAAGTATTGTTGCCAATTATGGGCTTATTCTTGACACTAGGAAAGATGATGCCACCTTTGCGGCTCGTGGGGCGCGGGCTGGTAGGGCCGGCGCTACTGCCGGTGCTTGTTGGCGTCACTGTCACGGTGGCACTCGTTGGACTTGTACTCGAATTGTTCGGGATGCTCGGGCTGAACGTGATATTACTATTAGACTTTACATTATTAGATATTACACATAAAATATATTTATTGTAAATAAGTGCTTAATAAAACATTTTAATATATGTATATTAAATACCAGCAACTGTAACTTCGCTGTGCACACATTTACTGTTGGTATACTCGCAATATAAAAACATTCGCAAAAAGTAAAGCTTTATACATTAAATATAAAGTTTTCACCTGTTATTGACAGTGGAAGTCGCAGGAGTGGTGTATGCTATTGTCGTAATAGGGTCTGTTGAAGGTTCATCCACTCTGTATCTGTTGGGGGCATATTCAACAAGCCTATCTATTGTTGGATCTAAAAGGAGTTCAGCTGGTACCGGTCGCTGTGCCAAAGTTGCCACATCGTCTTCTTGCTTTTTTAAACGTTTTTCTACCATGTCTAAATTTTCAATAATAAGATTTGTTTTCAAGCGTAAGTCGTTATGAATTTGGCCAATGGCTCGTTCTTGGCGTTGAGTTTGAGTAAGAAGTTCATCTGATTTTGGAACAAGATCATCAACTGAACTTTTCGTACCAACAACCACATCCCAAACTTCATCCATTTTTTCAGAAACACTCATCATTGGAATTATTTTATTGACAAGATTATCAATTTTGCTCGATTTAGATACGGGAGGAGGAGTACTAGACGCTGTACGATTTTTGAATAAGTTGTTGACATTTATCGAGGCAGACTCGGGCTCTACTATAGCAGCATGTACATCAGCCATCATGTACAGAACTTTTCCTAAATTCTCAGATACCAAGTTTATATGAAATTGAAGTTTCCGATCTACAGTCGACATTGATGATCTTAATTGATCGACTTTTTTAGTGATTTCATTTACTACTTCCGTATTAAGTCCTTTTGCAATTTCTATTACATTCAGGTTTACAGGTTTTTTTTCACTTGCTTCCGCATTAATATCATCAACCGGTAAAAAGTTATTATCTATTTGCGTTTTTAGTCCAACTAACTTAGTATCAATATTTGACACTTTCTGGTCTAAAGATTCTAATTTCTTATCAAGCAATTGTGCGTTACTAAGTTTGTTTTCACCTTTTTTGTTGATATTTTCAGTTACAACGTCTTCTTCACTTTGACCTAACTGACTAAACAATTTAAAGTCTAAATTTCCTAATTTAGATATAATGGCATCGGTTTTATGAATGTTGTCATTGACTCGTGAATCTAAAGCCTCTACTCTTCTCATTAGATGTTCCACTGCCTTGTCTAAGTTTTCAATCCTTTGTAATTTAGTTTCAAGCGTACTAACGATCACTTCGAATACATTAAAAATGTATTGTTCCCTGTAACAATAACAAAAATATTTTAAATTTTAAGCATTCAAATAAGTAATTTGCTGTTTAGTCTTTATTAATAACACTTTTATAATAAATAAAAATATACAATAATAAGCAAAAATAAACTTGCATTATTTTTAAGTTGAAATCGTATTTATTGAACATAAAAAACTGTAAACTTATATATATATATATATATATATAAGTTTACAGTTTTATAATATATATTTAATATTTGGGATCAACCAACTAATTTTATTACTAGTACTATGATTACTAAAAAAATATTACGCCCCAGACGTCGACCAATATGTTGAATATGTGTTCTGACACCCTAACCAGGTAAACCTTTTAAAGGGCAAACTTCTAGGCCCGAGAATTTTTAAAATTACCAGTTTACCATGGCGTGTTGTACTATATTGACTCTTAACTATTACTTTATAAGTCATGTCCGCGTTAATTCGCAATCCCGATTCTTTGAACAAAAAACGATCCAACTCTTTTGTCAGCGATGGAGGTCAAAGCGTAATATTTATTGAAAATTATTAGCAATACTTTTTCACCAAAATATTTTCTTTTTTTATCTTTTCATTATAATATTTTATCAACCATTAGTCATTTCTGTAGAATAAACCAATTTTAATAGAATAAAAAAAATGTTATAAATATTCTCTTTAGATAAATAAATTGACTTGGTTAATATTTCCTCTACGATATTACTGTCACTTATTTCTTAGCGCAAGCACAAATAACAGGTATCCGTAAGGTTCAGCTCGCAAACTGTTACGCAAATCTGATTTAAAATTATATGGACTGCTCGTAATGTGAAGTGACTTGAAACATTTAATCGAACGTTTACAGTAACAGGTCTTATATATTTGTTTGTAGTGGTTAGTATATTTAGTATTTATATTTCGTTACTTTATTGACATGTTTTTGACGTATTTATATAGAGATATTATTCATTTCTGCTTTGATAATTTGTTAAAATATATGTAGGTACATCTTTAACCTCTTTTAAAATACATATAATGAATTAACTATACATGCACCTTGCCTGTCACATAAATGAAAAACTAACTAAGTATTTATTATGAATGTTTAATTTAAAAAGAAAAATCTTCATACATTTTGTACTTAACAATCCCTTTACTAATTAATATATTCTTTTTTAAAAAAAAAAACAATATTTTAATGAAAATAATAGTTTTAGCGAAGAGGAGCGTTATCGTCGAGGCGACGCGCGACGGCGGCACTGTTCGTGCGTTAACGAGCCGAATGTGGCTCAGGGTCTCCGTATTGTATCGCCATCACTCCGATTGCGACCGCGCAATCCAAGCCATTCTTTGTTATCCAACTTTCGGAAGATATTATACTCGTTGTCAGTTGTCATTCTTATAGTGTGTCTATTTTTCATTTATATTTAATCTCCTCTTCTTAAATGAGATAATTTACAATTGTAACTACATAAAAATGTCAATCTATATTTGTGTTATTTTTCATATAATCATACAAGAAAATAAAATATAAGAGACATGGTAGGTACATCGTACCTATGTCATAACTAAAGTATTTACTAGATAGTGACTGTCGTTAATATTGCACTGTGGGTATTGAAGTGTATTAACGTAAATATATCTAAGTTTACTTTGCGCAAGCGACAGTTGCTTAATGAAAACTAGAACATACAAATTATCCTACCAGAGAACCGATTAATTCATTTTAATTATCTTGTAAACATATAATAAGAATATGTGATTTTAACAAGCCGGACGTCATTTGGTTATTTCTATAACGTTGATCCGCGAATTTGCTACATAATCATACAGTTGGTTACTTTTTTTTAAATATGTGTATATATTTTGTTACATATTTAAATCATTTAAAAAGTAATTTTATCATACATGCGAGTAATAACGTAAGCAAATGGAAACACTTAATTTAAAGTAATATAATGTAACAAGGCAACCTGACGTAACAAATGTACTCAGAAATGAATATAAAAATTTCTTTATGAATATATTTACAAAGTTTCTTAAGCTTGCACTTGTTATAATTACTATTACACAGCTGTTATTTCTTAAAATAAGAATTTTAAATCTATAGGTATTACCTAATTAGGTGCTTAAAGATCTATCGTCTATAAGACTATACCTACCTTAGTAACGAGAATGGGTGATTATTAAGAAACCAGTTAATAACAGTAAGTGATTTTTTATTGTTTTTCTTAGAGGGCTTGTCCTCATATACCTAATTCTAACTTTATATTTACTGCAAAAATATATGTGTTGGTAATGGTATAAAAAATTTAAACATATTAATAAGATCAAATTAAAAGGTCAAAATGAAAAATAATTATTTTTTTCAGGTGATTGATATATATTGATTTTTTTTTCACTGCTAGACCTGACCTGTGGTTTTCGTTGAAGGCTGAGAATGTAATATATACTTACCTAAATAGATACAATATGAACCTACCTATAAATAATTTTATTCTATAAAGTGAAATACATTTAGGAAAAGAAGAAGGCATAGAAAAAGTACGCCAGTTGTTGTAGTTATTTTAAATATTAAGAAATTTAATAATTCAATTCTTTAAGTACATAATTACCAACAATTATTATAACCATAATACTACATTGAATTATCTATACTGATGTCTACTTATATAAAATGCAAAGAAAAAACGAAATCTTATATATAAGTGTTAGAAATGAAACCAAGATTTTACAGCTTCGGTACACATTTAATGAGCTTTCTCATAATTCAACAAGTCACTAAATTTATTTTAAATTTCTTTGAATATATGTACATATGATGATTAAAAGTTTAAACCACATACGTACGTACGTATTTTATGTTTCGACTTCATGTATTAACAACTAAAGATGAAAGCAATTTCATATACTTTTAGATAACTTTGACTATTAAATTTGAAGAATAAATTAGTAGTAGATTAGTAGCAGAAGCTATACAAGTAATGTCGTGGATGCTTTATACTAAAAGCAGAAAGTCTTACAGCTTTACGTGAGTAGGGCTTGTTAATTAGACACGTCTCGATTTTATTTCTCGATAAATTAACAAATGAATTCTCAAGGCACTTTGTCATATACGCAACAGGCACCATTTTGTATACCAAATAGTTTTGTTTTATAAGGTAAGACTTTCTTATTTAGTTGTTAATTGTAAGAGGATGATGCCATCGCTATGCAGCTGGTAAGTGCCTGTTTGTGGTCTTGGTAACGGATTCGATTTTTACTAGATGACGGGTAATTTTTTCATTCTTTTCAGAGAATACAACGAGTTTTACCACCTTGCTCACAATTATGCTAAGGTGAAAGGAGTATTTAGAAGCCAGGTTTTCTGCTTATCTTTAAAAGTAAGGACTTGAGCCACGCGAAAGAAATAAACAACAAGTCCCACTTACTTTTTATGAGGTTCAAATATAATGAAAATGTTAAAAAAGACAACTTGTCTAACGCTTAAGATGCGATTTGAAGGGTTTGAAACGGTTTATAAGCTTTTATCGTCAATGTAACTTGAGAAAGTTATTAAATAAAGAATAGGTACTTTGAAACGAAAGTATTCATTGTTTCCTATTCTTATTTTCACAAGATTTGCTGTAAGTGGCTCATCCATGGTTTAATAAGATTTTTATTTGTGAAAAGGTAATTATTTAAAAAATCATTATTTCGAATGAATTTATTCAGAGTATTGAGAGAATATACACTTATCATAAATGATGTCTAGAGTTTTGTAATAAACAAAATTATATAAACCATATGAGATCAACATACGAGATAAAAGTATAAACTAATATGATTTTTTTCACACATATATAAAAAAGGAGAGCATAAATAACAAACAAAATATTTGATAATACATACAATGCATTTGACTTATACTTTGTATAAATGGACCTAGCTAAGGCAAAGCATATTTTACACGTCAACGGAGTTTCACACTAAAGTATGTATATTAAGTCGATCTTATTACCTGTATTTCTATTAATGTTTCTATTTCTTAGTATTTCTATTTCTCTATCGCTTTGCTTAAATTTGCACCACCGTGTCTTGGTCGTATGATTATATAATATTCACATGACATGAACCTAACGTCACGTTAGGTTCTAGGACAAAAATAATAGCGAGAAACAATTGAAGCGTGTGTCTTTTTAACTCTTTTTTTATGCTTAGACGCATGTTTTTTACATAGTCGGGTCAAAAAAGACCTTTTTAATTTGTCACGCGAACTTTACCACCGGTAATGGTATGACTACGCAGTATGACGTATTTATTAATATGATTGTTTTGGGTTCCATCTGTACTTGGAATAACGTTATTACATTAACATGTAAATTCTTTAAATTGCCATCTGAGTGATGGCAATTTAAAGAATTTACATGTTACACGCAATCTCTAAGGACAGTGCGTGAAAAGTGGGGATTCGCTACGAAATGCAAACATAAAAGTACGAACTTAGCTAAATTATTGTCCTTATATCATTCATATTCATAAATAATATAAGTGCTTTAACAAAGTTATGCGTTATGCATTCCTTTCATTGTTTAATATTGATACAAACCTCTATATAACAGTATACCTATATATCTTATAAGTACAAATAATATATGTGTGACATGTAATTGTGTTTTTTTTTATTTTATCATACACATTGGTGCAGTTCAAATTGTAAAAACAAAATCTACATTGGTAGTCACGCCCATGCGATGATATCGAATTTTACTGACATCAGTTGGTCTGTGCTAACGTCAGTGCGGGCGTCCGCCATCGGGCCTGGGGAAAGGCGTTTACGTAACATATCATTAATGACATGCGACTAAAGTATAGCTGCAATCAATATCATATGAATATAGGACTAGAACGCTTTAGAAACATTTCAGTATATCATTTAGTTGGCCTACTGAGAATTAGTTTAATATTACAATCAATTGTTTAGTTAATACATAAAATACTAGAGGAGGTGGTAAACTAAAACTGTAAATGGTTTAAAAAATACTTAATTCTCTCCTTATAAACTATATAATAATAAGTTATTTATAAATATAATCATTCAGAAAAGTGAAACAAATGCCATTTTATTTCATTCTTTTCTTATCAATATTAACATTAACGCTGGTAATTTTGTAATTACGGTCATCTTGATAAAAGTCGTTTAGAACTTTAAGCAATGTCTACATAGTAGGTACCAAAAAATGAAATCTACAATCTTTATTAAGATATCTGATACTACTTATATATCTTGATGTTACTTCTAGCAGAACGAAATGGAACCTTTATTTATCAAATTTATGAGACGGTGTTAATAATGACTATTTTCTTCGTAAATAATTTAGAGAATTAAAAATAACAATTTTTGTTCTAAATAGTACTTACCTAAATTTAAGGCTATACTAATGGTGTTTAGTTACAAAGCATATAAAATGTATGACATTTCAGCTTGTAAGGTACAGCGTAGGTATTTACTATAGTTACGTTAGGAAGTGTTTCGCCCTTCCTGGCGTTAAAAAAAAAAAAAGGAAGTGTTTCGCCCAGTTCTACCTGCTGACGCGCTGAATAACAAACGTGTTAAGTTGCAAATTTCAACCAACATCATAATAACTAATTAATTTTAACAAACAAAAAGCAACTTCAAATAACATATTGATTGGCGCACAAGAATTTCATTCATAAGTATTTTTTTACGTCAGCTTAATTCATATTTTTCTTAAATATTATAAAATAAAATTGAAGATAATAAAGTGTTGTATACAATAGTTTTATTTCAGTAATACCAGACAATCTTTTATAGTTATTATGTATATTAATATATATTTATATTATGAATTAACCTTATAAAGTAGCTTTTACCATTTTTTTTTTATAAATTTCACCAAACCAAATAAACCAATACTATTTACCGTGATTTAGAAAGAATATAATAGTTAATAGTTATGTTTTAGATCTCGTTTGCCAAAGGGATATCAAAAAACGTTTACAATATGAATGATTTTGATATCGTAATATAAACTTATATTGGATATATATCATTTTTCAAAATATATATTAGCTGTCTAATAAACACACTTTTATAGACAGATTTATACTATATATGGCTTAAATAAACCGTATAATTCGTTCTTTGCAATCTACTATTTTAACAATTAAAATTGGTGTTACAAGAAGTCGATCGGAGATAGGTAGGTATATGCCATCCGGGACTTCTTTGTAGTTATTGATATGTTTTTTAATATTGCAGTATATACATTGTTTTGTTCTATCATCTATGGTTTTCGCATCGCATGCGGTGAAAGACATTTTTATACACCTTATGTTACATTGTCCAAGTTTTAGTAATGATTTCAAATTGTTTCTAAAAATAATTATAGCATTTATTACTCAATGTACATGTAGCCTTCTAATGGTGAAAGAAGCGTTTAAACTGATTTAGAATTTTTGTAGTTAAATCCATGCAAATTTCTTTTAGCTATAAAAAATGCGTAATTTCCATACAATTTTTCATTCTCTTTGTCCTTTTCTAACGCGGGCTGCGTTTGAGATTGAAAAGTAGTATATGACCTTTCTTAGTCTCTAGAATATCTCTTTACGAAATTTTATATAAATTAATTCAGTAGTTTAGGCGAAACTAACTATAACACAATCAGACAAAGTCACTTTCGCATTTATAATATTAGTAATAATTAGGAATAATTCAGAAAATACTGGTCAGATCTTAACTAAATTTATATAGAACAATACAAGAGGTATATGCTATCATGAGTAAAAGAACCATCTAAATTAATTCACTAAGTAAAAAAATATGTGGTAAAGTAACAAAAAAGTATAATTTAATTGAAAATCTTGTACTTTTTATAATGTCGGTTAAAAAGCACTACTCGGATATTTATGAAATTTAAAATGCGATCAAACTGCAAGTATTAGTTTTCATATAAAAAAATAGTTATCAAAATTGATTGACTTAATAAAAAGATATGCTGTAAAGTACGTAAGCAAAAAACTCGAATTGAAAACTTTCAACTTTTTCTAGAGTTGATTTAAAACTAACAATCAGATCTTAACTAAATTTAAATTTAACTACACAGCAAGTATTAGCTTTCATTTACAAAAGAATCATAGAAATTGATTCACTCAGTAAAAAGATATGCGGCATGATACGTAAAATAAAAATGCAGTCGATTTGTAAATTTTCCACTTTTTATGAAGTTGGTAAAAAACTACTGAGTAAGATCTGACTGAAAAAAAACCTCCACTGCAAACACTTCCAATGATTTAAAAAAAGAATCATCAAATTCGATCCACTCTGTAAAAAGTTCGGTGGTAACACATTAAAAAAACACACACACACACAGCCGAATTAATGACCTTTTGAAAGTCGGTTAATAAAAAGGTTAAATTTAATCTCTGTTTTACGTGATTTTCTACTATAACAAATAAACATTACACATATTTACAGAAGTACAATAATTTAATAAACATCAATACATAAAGCGGGCCTAGTGAATGGATCCTATTAATTCATATAGCCGGAATGTAGATTATACGCTGTAGATAAAGTTTAGTATTGCATTTTGAATGTATTGCTATTGCAGTTTTAGGCTTATGGAATAGATATTATTTCGCAATTACTGTTTCAGTAGTAACATTAATAGTGACCGCCCTGATTTTGCTTACACCACCTGCTACATTTTATCAATATAATATTGTATTACACATCGAAAGGTCGTAAGGTATTTGATCTACTGTTTCTTGTTTATTTTCGCATCTTACTTGTTTTAACATTCACTTTTCCCCGTAGCTTTTGTATAAAACAAAGTAAACAGAAAACTTCGTAATATATCAATATTGCATCGTATATAATAATTGTAATATAATATAATTGTTAAAACACAAGTTAACTTCTAACAATAAACATATAGAATTTCTGTATAAAAAGTTCCAACGTAACAATTGGGTGGTGTTGGTTTGGTTAGCAGTCCGTTTTCCACTTTCCTATTTCAGAGACATTGTACGTTGGGTAGGGGAACCCATTACCCACAAGTAGTAAAAAAAATACAATAATTTTAAATATAAAACTTAAACACAATATGAGTGTTAAGTTACGTTTAACACCCTGAACTTTTCCTTATTTGAAAAAAGTCCTTATAATGTCAATTAATGATGCCAAAACTCAACGTCGATATATGAATGAAAAATTATTTTTAAAACGTACAAAAATCAGATGTTCACACATATCTCGCGTCTTAACAAAAATCAATAAAAACTATTACAAAGGTTGGGTATTGTTCGATTTATGTATAAAAAGCATTTCTTGCGCTTTTTTTGTAAGAATTACCGTTTTTGTAGCAGAACGCAGAAAAAAATACTAGAGTAAAAAATTGCTTCGAATTCCGATCAATTGTTAAACAACTATGAATGTTGTAAAGTTGCTAAATTAACTATACAAAGTATAAGTTAGCTGTGAAATTTTCTTTAATGGAACCAACATTTTCAGCAGGTTTATTTGTATTAAATAGAGTTCCTAAAGATATGTTAGTGTTAAGATGTTGAGACAACTGTAATACAACATGCCTTCATAAAAATCGGAAGAATACGTTTATAATTTTTACAGAAACGTAGGAATTTCAGTCGTAACGTACCCTGAAGTAACGTAGGATGGAAACTTTATTTTAGAAAAACTCCTCGCGGCTCTTGGAAACCGTCCCTGAAGGACGTGGATGTGGTTTCCAAGAAGCACAGGTTCAAATCCCACTGCGTTCAATTTTTTATAAGTTTTCTCAAAATATTATTCAAATTATTAAATGTGTGAATAACACTTTAAAATGTTAAAATTAACGTAGGGGCTCTGTGATGGACTACTTACGTTATCCATACTTATATTATAAATGCAAAAGTCTGTCTGTTTGCCTGTCACGCTTTCATGGCTAATCTATCGGTCCGATTTGGATGAAATTTAGGATGAACGTAGTAAATAAGCTAGGATCAATAGTGAATGAAAATGTATATGAAAAATCTAAACCGCTTGAACGATTGTAATGAATTTTGGCATAAATATAGTTCATAATCCAGGGCTTAACATAGGGTACCTTAGGGTACTTTATTTATCAAAAATCCACCCCCCCGAATGTTGCAATGTAACGAAACAGTTCCGTACATCATGGACGCTGGTAATATATAAATTTATATTATACTAGCGGCCCGCTCGCGGCTTCGCCACATGATCTGCGTAGCTGTTTCCATATATTGCAACCCTCGGTGATGGATTTTTGAAAAATAAAGTAGCTTATGTTTAACCTTGGATTATCAACTATATATATGCCAAAATTCGTTACAATCGGTCAAGCGGTGTAGATTTTTCGTATAAACCTTCATCCCCTATTTCAAGCCTTTAGAGGTTGATTTTTAAAAAACTAAGTAGCCTATGTTAGACCCAGTCATTTTTACTACTTTCATTCTAAATTTTATCCAAATCGGACCAGTAGATTAGCCGTGAAAACGTGACAGACAAACACACAGACATTCGCATTTATAATATAAGTATGGATTATAAGAATTATGTCTAGTTATGTATTATGATTATACATATAATAAATTTGTAGAGTAGTCGTTATTGTGTATTTTTTTTTATGGAATGATGGAAGCAAACGAGCTTAAGGCCCAACCTGGTGTTAAGTGGTAACCTTCGCCCATAGACATCCACAACATTCAAGTTATGGATGCGTTGCCAGCCTTGGGAATGTAGCACAGAAGGAGGGAGGAAGGATGGTAATGTTGGGAATAGGGAGAGCTGGCTTACATGCCATCGAACCGGAACACATCATAAGATATTTGGCGGTTCGTCTTTGACATGATAGTGGTCGCGAGCGAGTCGGAGAACGAATCTCCTACCACCAAACTACTGGGTTTTACGGGACGCTACCCAGCGGCGGGGGGGAATTGTATTCTTAACCCGTCCCCCTACGGGTTAAAATATTATATAATAATATAATAATAGTATTGAAAATATGGAAAATAATATAGCCAAAGTGTTAAAGGATAACTAACAGAATGAATTTCCAGCATTTATAATTTTTTTATCTGTTTCGTTGTGCACGTAAAAATTACAAAACCTATGTAAATAATTCTTTTGCATAAAAATTGTATTTAACTCTAAGTAATATTTAGTTTTGATTCATTGCAACCGCTTCTCTCTAAGGTAAAGTATTTGAAGTGTTCAAAATGTTTATAATTAAAAAATAATAGAATACCATCACTTTTTATTTATCAAAATCCCACCCCCCGAATGTTGCAATGTAACGAAACAGTTCCGTACATCATGTGGCGAAACCGCGCGCGGGACGCTGGTAATATATAAATTTATATTATACTAGCGGCCCGCTCGCGGCTTCGCCACATGATCTGCGTAGCTGTTTCCATATATTGCAACCCTCGGTGATGGATTTTTGAAAAATAAACTTGAGAACTTGCAATACCATCTATTGACTACAAATAGCACAAGAGAATTTTGATAACTTACAAAACATTGTCGAGTCATTATTTGTTAAACTTTTATTACATAGGACTTGACCTTACTCTCCAGATGGCAGTTACTCTAAAATTTAGCCCCAATATGCTGACGCTTGGCGCTACTTTAACAGGAGTGTTCTCGAAAACTGGTGACGAGACATATGGAGTTTTCTATTAGATAACGTGTAAACTTGTGTTTTCGGGGAGTTGAATTGAATCAGGTTTTTTTACCCTGTAAGAAGACATTTCCGAGGGATGTCTCAATAGAAGACTCAAGTTTATTTCGGCACTTTACGACATTTCCCCGAGAAAGGGCCGTGCGTTCGATGTACACGATGCCTCTACCCCGCTATAGTCCTCATAGTTTACACAATGTTGTTTAGTTCGTTTTTTTGTTTTTTTTTAATTCATAGATAATTAGATTCATAGTTAATTCGAATTCGAGGTGATTTATTACTTACAAATTTCACGATGTTTGAAATAAAACCATTTTTAACCGGATTAATTGCGTATTATTCGCGCAACCGTGTTCTAAAAATGTATTTTTGAAAGCCAAAAATATATGCAATTAATCCGGTTAAAGATTTATTTTAATTTTTATGTCTCAAGTCCACAATTAATTAATTTCAAACTGTTTGCATATATATTGATTTATTTTTGTAAAGTGTATTTTTCCAAGTTGAGTAGTTATTGATATGGATAATCTGAAGACTGGGGACTGGGTATAAGTTACTTTGCATTGGCATACCACCCAGGCGAAGCCGTACGTGAAAGTTAGCATCAACTATTTTTTGACTATTTTAATTTCACGTATAACAAGCATTAATTAATTTATTATTTGCTTACACATTACACACCTAATTGTATTGAACTTTTATAATTATGTACAACTAGAGGCCCGCTCGACACCACTCGCTATTTCGTTATACCAAACCTTTGAGGTGTATTTTTGAAAAATAAAGTATCCTTCGTTTAACTCGTTTTATCAACTATCTTAATGCCAAAATTCATTATAAACAAGCGGTTCAGATTTTTCATATAAACTTTCATCTCCTATTTAAACCCTTTGAAAAAGTAAAGGTTTGATTTTTGATAAAGTAGTAGCCTATGTTCGGACTTGAATCTTGAACTATACCGAACTCATTCCGAAATTCATTCAAATCTGACCGGTAGATAAGCCTTGAATGCGTAACAGGCAAACAGGCAGACTTTCGCATTTATAATGTTAGTATGGATATAGAATGAATAAAAAATGTTGATACTTTTAATTAATTTCGTAATAAGCGGTCTTAGATAAAAGTATGCAAAATTAAGTAATATAAAAAAACGTGAGAAAATCCGTGCGAATGAGGGCTTCTTTCTTATTTACTGTTATGTTATTTCATGTAACGTGATTTGGAGACGTAATTGTTTGTCTATTCAAGCATGTTTAATCTGAATAACTTTAATATATGTAACCTATGTACATATATCATGTAATACTTCATAACAAAATAATAGACATATATATCTTGTATAGTAGACATTACATACATTTTTACCTCTATCATTATATACATCTATAATAATAGTAGTAAAAAGGTATATCCATACTTATATTATAAATGCGAAAGTCTGTGTGTTTGTCTGTCATGCTTTCAAGGCTAATCTACCGGTCTCATTTGGATGAAATTTACAATAAAAGTAGTAAACGTTACTGGGTCTAACATAGGCTACTTATTTCTTCAAAAATCAACCGCTAGAGGGTTGAAATAGGGAATGAAAAAATGTATATAAAAAATCTAAACCGCTTGACCGATTATAATGAAATTTGGCATAAATATAGTTGATAATCTAAGCTTAAACATAGTTTATTTTTAACTTACATACTTTATTTTTCAAAAACCCACCCCCGAGGGTGGCAATATAACGAAGCAGGGATAATTTTATCAGCAAGGATAAAATATTTTAATATGATAGGCATCTATTAGGTAATAAGTATTTATTATTTTGAAATAAAGACAACAATTAGAAACGTATCGGCATTGTGAAATCTAGAAATACCGCGTTTACCGATATCTTATTTCATAATAAAAATAAAATAATGCAGCAGGGAATTATTAAATATATTTCACAATTGTATTTAACTTATAATTTATTTTTTGTTTACTGTGGATCAATATTGTAGATCGACTTACAACATACTAACATTCGTTTAACAACAAAAAACATTTCACTTAATAGACGAAAACAATAAGTGTGAGAACAGTACTTGCCCTTTGTAGGTGATCCACTTGGTTATCGAAAATTGATTTGATTATTACCGCCTACTTTGTGTAGAAGTGGCATTCAACATCTATTGATATATATGTATTCAAGTAATAGCGTACACGAAAAACCCTTTTTGCGTTGAGTCACTTTTTGGATGCTTTTCCTATATATTGCATAATACGATTGATTTGTCCATATATTATCACTAGCGGCCCGCTCGCGGCTTCGCCGCGTGAACTACATAACTGCTTCGTTATATTGCAACCATCGGGGGTGGGTTTTTGAAAAATAAAGAAGCCTATATTTAAGCTTAGCTTATTAATTATATTTATGCCAAAATTCATTATAATCGGTCAAACGGTTTAGATTTTTCATATAAACTTTCATCCCCAATTTCAACCCTTTAGCTGTTGATTTTTGAAAAAATAAGTAGCTTATGTTAGACCGAGTAACTTTTACTACCTTCAATCTAAATTTCATCCAAATCGGACCGGTAGATTAGCCGTGAAAGCATGACAGACAAACACAGACTTGCGCATTTATAATATAAGTATGGATTATACAGGGAAATCAGTATATATGATTGGTTTTTTCAAGTTCTACCTCAGTATTTCCAGACCATCTTTATACGGTAACGAAACACGGCTGTCACGCTAAACAACTGTTGCTAAGACACCTTTTCCTTATTTCTTATAGTGGATGTATAATAGATCTAGAAAACGTGTTTCAGTTTTTAAAACCAATTATGCCTTATGATAGATATTCTACAAAACATTATTCGAATCCTTCCAGCTGTTCATATAAATTAATATTCTATTACTATTCTTTCATAATGATAAATGTTATTGGTACTCTATTATTATATGTATATTGCTCGGTTAAAAAAATGTACCTTTAAGCATTTTTTAGATCGGGACGGTAGTTTAATTAAGGTGATCAATTACAATCATACATGTAATTTATTTACTTTATAAAACGCTTAGTAAAAGTAATTAGTAATGTATCTATATAGTAATATTTGTGGTTACCTTTTCAACAGATATACATAGCCTCATGCAGGGACGCATTCAGCCGTCAAAAAAGATTGTGGTCACAGCCACCTTAAAGTCTGCCTAATGCGAGACGGAGTATTGACACGGTCATATTTACAATTGAGAAACTCGCACCAGTTAAATATTATTTTAAGGCGATAAGGTGATACAGGCATCCCGCGTAACTAACGGAACTTTGGGAAGATCAAACAATGTGACGTCACAAGTCAGTTTGGGCTGTGAGCATGCCCATAGTGCCCATATCGGTGGATCCGAACTTGGCCCTATCTTAATTGTTATTTTGTTACAATTTATATTATGATATAGATCATATGTCGAAATAACTTTTCATTCAGTGCGGACCGAACGAATTCAATTAGTAAATTTAAACCGAAAAGATTGTATAATAACATGGCTGGAACAATAACATACATAGATATATCATTTGTTCACATTAATGAAAACATTTAACTTGTATTGTATTTATATGTCTGGCAATTTGCGGTTTAAATTAAGTTTAATTTAATTTAAATTAAGTATAGTTATATGGATGGTATATTGTTAAATAAATGTTATCCAAACTGTATTCTTTAAGTAGTGCATATGGGCTCATTATCAAAAATTATCTAAAAATAATACCACTGTTTTACAATTACAATTAATTTAGTATATTATTTAAGAAACTTTATTCAAACTCAACTTTGCTTGACTAGATGCAGCAAAATTATAGTAAAAAATATGCTTAGAAGATCAAACGAACGATATGTAAGTGCTAAAGGCTGTAGTAAATGTTCTAAGCACACGCAAGGTCACTCTCAAACAATAAATAACATTCGTTACTAATAACGATCTCATAAAACTTCAGCTAACTTTACTTATAGTTGTACATGCTTAAATTTTGTCTTAAATGTCACGTTTACCGATTTATAGTATAGAGAGAATTTTCTTGATCCTATATTTTTCCTATTTTTTTTTAAATATATTTTTACCCTGAAGCCTAAATACCAATGCAAGATTTAATATATACGCACCACTGATATCACGGGTTAGAATTGAATGTAACTTTAATGGTAGTATAGCTTTTTCAGATCTTAATGTGTATTCTTTTAAATATAGTAGACTTATTAATTTATTAATAACTAACGGCCTGATCGCGGCTTCGCCGCTTGATCTACGCAGCTCTTTCGGTATATTGCAACCCACGGTGGTGGATTTTTGAAAAATAAAGTAGCTTATGTTTAACCTTGGATTACCAACTATACATATGCCAAAATTAATTACAATCGGTCAAGCGGTGTAGATTTCTCATATAAACTTTCATCCCTTATTTCAATCCTTTAGAGGTTGATTTTTAAAAAATTAAGTAGCTTATGTTAGACCCAGTCATTTTTACTACTTTCATTCTAAATTTCATCCAAATCGGTAACCAGTAGATTAGCCGTGAAAGCGTGACAGACAAGCACATAGACATTCGCATTTATAATATATATATGGATGTATGGATAAAGATAAGTTATCTACATAGGTATATGATATTTTTTATGTTCCGGCATTACGGATCTAATGAATGGTCATTAATCAAAATTTATGATTTAAATATTAATCAAACTTTGATGATTTTTAGATAACTTGATTAAAATTCATTTACAATTTTAAACGATCTATATAGAATATATAATGCGGCTATATGCGCAGTAAATAATAACCTATAATTTATTTAACATAGCCATAGAATTCAATTGTAATGCTGTTAAGTTTTTGTAATATCAAAAAGTAAACAAAAGATTTGTGATATGTTTATGAAACTATGGAATAATTACTCATAACAATGATCACTTCTATAAACAGAAATGTTATAAATTTATTGGACAATCAATAAAAATATATTCTTTCTTGTAAAGGACATGTATCTAGTCATAATACTAAAGCATATAAATATTTGTTTAAATTCCTGCAACATTTAAGGTGTGACGGAAAGATATTATGGCATATTGAGCAGTGTATCCATGTTTTAAATATACTTAGTGTAATTTAACATTGAAATGTATGGTTACTACGAAATAAGGGAAAATGTTTATTGATGAGTATTCGAGACGTCGTAGCGCAGTTGGTTAGCTTGGTTAGTTGGTTGGTTAGATTATTGAAATAACAGGCTACCATTTTTCCAATGTTATTAGACTAAGAAAAAATACCTTGGTTTTACCTTGGTTCATCAACTATTTTCAGTCAGAGTTTCATTGGAATTAGGCCAGTATGCTAGTTGTGAAAGTGTAACAGGCAGGACAGACATGAGACTTGCAAAAAGACAGACTTCACATTTATGATATTAGTATGGATAAAAACTATAAGGGCTTCCGTACCAAACACAAAACTAATTTTAACCGCTACAATATCAGTCACAGTATAAAATGTAAATTTGTGATAACAATTAATAGTATATAGTATATTATTTGCATATATATTTTTTTTGTTCGTGGCCCTTTGAGTGCATTCTTGCACATTATTTAAATTAGGTAGTAAGTGGGATTAGCCTAATTCTTTAGTAAGCGGCCAAAACTGACTAAAGCTTTGAACATTAACCATTAACTTTACCCAAAATGAATTGCCAATATTAACAATTCTTGTCATATCTGAGATTCGATTAGGTAAACCGAGAAGTACCGGTACTTTGACATTTGACTATATGACGTACATATACATGAACTATTTTTGAACAGCTGATCTATCTAATCTAACCACACATAGTGAGGCAGGTTCAATTTTGAGAAACAAAAAAATCACCCGCAGCATTAATTTCTCTATAATTTTATATGTTACTTACATATTTTATATATGACCCGATGACAGAGTGAAAACAAATTGTGTAGTGAATTACATAATTTTTGTCAATAAGTTCAACGTCCTATTTATTAAGAAAACCACTTTTAAAAACCTGTTTCTTAACTTGCGCTTTGGACAAGCGAAATATAAAATTAAAGTTCACATAGTACGTAGGTACCGTTCTCTTTGACTACCCCGCAAGGGTCAAAGCGTGAAGCTCAAAAAAGTAGTTTCAGCACATATCTATAATTGCCTATAAAATTATCATTACGATTACAACATAACATTATAGATATTAAGAAAGTAAATCAATTTAGTTTAGTGGTTGTGGGTTCGATTCCCACTCGAGGAGTGGAAATTATATTTCCATTTTCTTCGCTCTGGTGTCGAGGTAAAGTGCGGCGTTAAGTTCCGCCACTTAACACGCAAGCCTCCGAATTCGGCGGAAAGTGGGGAACGGAGTGTCTTAACACTAGGTTCCCTCTGCCTACCCTGCTGTGTGCGAGATATAGCGTGAAGCTATTTAATTTAATTTAATTTAGTTTAGTTAGTTAGGCTTTGGTTCATAGACGCAATAACGAAATTAAAGGTTATCGTGGCGCAGTGGCGTAGTAACAGCGTCTTACTGTAAACGCGATGGTCGTGAGTGCGATTCCCGATCAACAGAAAATACTATACTATATTATATTCATTTCTGCCTCTGGTACTTAAGACAAAGCGCAGAATTGAGTTCCGCCGCCGAACACCTAATATCCCGGTTTCAGCCGGAAAGTGGACAACGTGTCTTGCTTGACAGTAGGTTATCTCGGATGACTCTGCTTTCAACGTAAAAGCGTGAAGCTGCTAAAAGAAAAGAAAGCATATTATGAGAAGAAACTTCTTAGCATTCCATGGTTTCGCCGTGCGTGTGCCGAGTCCATCGTTGCAGAGAGAAGACTCGCTATAAATAAGTACATATTAAACGGCATACTTAAATGTGGGCGATAATTTAATTGTAGCTGTACTATCTTTAGGTTGATTTCTAGATGACATTTTTTTGTAATTAACTACTTATTTATACATTTATTTATAAAACATTGTGAACAACATAAAACATTGCATACTATACAACATTCACATTTTATTTGTGAAATATCAATCTATATTGATATATCCTTTAACAATAATTGTGTGTGTATTGCTATTTTTACTATATGTACATAAGGTACAACAAAACCGTAAACTTCAGCAGTGTATGTCGGACAGACTGTTAGTTGACGTACATTTTAGACAACCGTCATTTAAAATATATTAGAAAAGCCTTTCATTACTCATATGTTTAAACGAAATTTATTACTTAACACAAATCAGGCGGTGGTTCAGGTATAAATATTTTTTGACAAGCTTAGTTTGAATGAAAGGCCGCATAAGTAATGAATAAATTTGATTAATTATAGTTGTTGCAGATCTCATCTATGACGAATTGTGGCTCAAATGTTATACATAACCAAAGTTGGAGTACATTACAGTCCGTATTTGACTGCGACTGATTAGCAGCTAATGGGAATTGCAGTGACACGACATTGGCACGCCCGCGGCCCGCAGCCGGCCCAACGCGGCCAGTTGCTCTCGCTACTCACACGACGGCCGTGTGCGCGTTGTCGAGCATTCCTCACTGGCCGCAATATTATTTCTTATTTATACAACATATAAATTATATTTTATGTGAATTTGAGCTTTATTTAAATTATAATTACTTAGTAATCAGTAAAACAACGATATAAAACTTTATATTCTTATTTTAATCACGATTAACATATTGATAAAACAACCATAGGCAACTTTAAATGGTTATGACGTAACGAAGAGTAAGTAAGGCAATATTTAAGTGGCCGTCTAAAATGAATGAGATCAACATTTGCAAATTTTTAGACTCCATTGATTTTAAAATCTTTTACATGCAAGTACTTACCTACATACTCGTATTATGTTGTATTCAAAAAAGTGCCCAACTAGAATGATTGCATCTGCTACTTTACAGACAACAATACGCTTATCATATTACACTTAATAAATGAATATTTAAGAAATCTTTATACATTATACAATTTGTTGAAATAACCTTATTAGGTAAATGTACAGTTACAATAGCGGTTACACATGGAACTACATTTGAGAAACTATTCATTATGCTTATTATTATTATTATAGATATTAATGCTTAAGAAAATACTTGATATTATTTCATATAATGAAATTTATAACTATATTACATATTATAAAATTTATAACTATAGATAATGACATAACAAGAGTTTTTCACGTGGTGAAAGTGTTAAGATTACTTAAGGAACCGCCCAGTATTGTACAATATAGCGCATTACTCTCCGTGCGTTTCGTCATAAAAATACTTAACAAGAAATGCAATTTGTAGAAACAACCAAAATTTAATCAAATTGAGCTAAATGTATAGCTATATATATATATATATATATATATATATATATATATATATATATATATATATATATATATATATATATATATATATATATATATATATATATATATATATATATATAAATGTATAGCTATATATATAGCGTTGGCAAATTTGTGTTAGTTCATAGAGAAATGAGTGCTATTAAAAATAAAATATTATTAAATTACTGAGGCCTTAGTGTGGGTCATGATTTTGCACTATAAAGTTGAATATCATTAAAAGCGTTGACAATAATATTGAACATATCATAATATGCTCATAGGCAAGAAATAAACAAAAGATGAAATGAACAATAGATTTAACCATTTTTATGACATCCGTAGGTTAAAATAATAATTTGTTTTATTTAGATATATGTAGGTCCAAGGCCATTGTGATTCTTCCGCTCTGGTGAACGAAAGAAAAATCGAGGCTTCAAGTCCGCCACTCGACACGCAATGTCTAGAATGCTAGCGAAGAACGGAGTGTCTTGACACTTGGCTTCTTCTTGACTCTGATACAACAAGAAACTCTAAAACTTAGTGCGTAATGATAACTTATTAGCTCCGAATACAGGTGTCAAAATGATGAAAGTTTTATCAAAATTACCGTCCAAAATTACCAGAATTATGCCAAGCTTTGCCCCTCAAAGACTTACCAAACAGACATTTTAATATGTCATATCGTTATATGCCCAGGGACCAGTCGCGGCGCAGTGGCACAAGCGTGTAACTGTAAACGACTGGTTGTGGGTTCGATTCACACTCGATCAGTGGTAATATTTCGTATTTCCATTTTCGTCGCTCTGGTATCGAGATAAAGCGCGGTGTTAAGTTCCACCACTTAACATGCAATGCCTCCGATTTTGGCAATTCGGCGGAAAGTGGGAAACGGAGTGTCTTAACACTAGGCCCCCTTTGCCTACCCTTGTGTGCGCGATACAGCGCGAAGCTAAAAAAAATTGTATGCCATCATTTTTTTATAACGCTGACACTTAGCTTACCAAATTTAAGATTAGTGAGTAAAGAATATGGTTAGGCTGGCTTAGGTCGTAATGTTGACCTTTCTGTAAGATTGCATTTAAGTACATAAGATTTAAGAACATTATTGCGATGTAATAAAAATGGAGCAGGTCAATTATTATTAAAGTTATACTTTAACGCATTTGGGACACCGAGTATATCTTTTAAAATAAGCCAATTGCGAATGCTACACATTTAAAACATTTAAACTTGATATTATGTTGAAACGGTGCTAGTGTCTCGTTTATGATAAAAAAAAACTGAAGTTAATGCAATGTGACATTTCTTATGTTAATAAACAACGAATTACACTTCTCTATGTTACTAGTTGGCAATTTTTGTATGTCTTCCTTGACCGCATAAGCGACGTGACCCTGCAAGGTGTGACGTCGCTATGTTGGATAAGATTAACAATAACTACCTCCTCTATTGTTCACATTTTTCACAGAACAAGGGCGGAAGGTACAAATTTGTATTTAAAAGCAAGTAAGCGAACGATACCAGGACCGTTAATTGCATTATTGTAATATTTACTGCCAAGGCCCCTTATGCCTTTAGATAACATAGAGTTGAAGTCGAAACTATTTTCTCACAAGATTCCTAATTTCATATTGCAATGTAACTCCTTTGTATAAATATTTGGAATTGACCATATACTGTGATATTTTTCTCACAGCGGAAAAATTATAATTTAAATCCAAATATTAAATAGTATAAATTTGTAGAGTCGTAATTTTTATTTAATTTAATAATTTATTGCTATTGTTCTAAATATTTAAAATCTTATACCATGGCCCTATTCAGAACCCGTTACGAACATATGTATGTAAAGAGCGAAGGGCGTTTCAGGTTTTATAATATATCGTTTTCATTTAAACCATAAATAGACACGTAATGGAGCGAGTTACGCGGCAATGATTAATAAACAAATACGCAGTGGGCACAACGGGGCAGGCGCAGATTGATTGACATCAAAATACAGATTATGTGAGTACGCTTACTGACACATTCATGATTATTTATTCGGTTGTTCCGATTTAATGATCTGTGTTTGGCGGCGTGCTCCGAAAATAGAAAGATTAGAGCGACGGCCGACCACCTTGTTACAGTTACAACGACCAGTGACAGCCTCGAGCGTCGTCGGCGATTGACACTGTTTTAAGTACATTAATTACTTTATAAAACAGCACTCCTCCAAATCAAAGTAGAACATGGACAACTATTTTGTATAATATGCACATATTATTATGACAAACTTAGATGTAATGCTCTAGACGGCTACTAACTGGGGAGCTAGTTCATGTTTTATGTATTCATATAATTATGACTTATTTCTCATGAAACATGCATATAAAGACGCGTAATATACTTACATGAGTGCGAATATATTCTGTACATTTTTTTTCTATAAATATATTTATTTGGCCGAGTGTCATTCGATTCAACTCTTACTTCATTGTATGATTAATTTCTTTCTATTGAGTATGTATATGAGGTACACTTTTCCTTTCTTATTAATGGCGACAAACTACATGAACATATGACAAGCTTTTAGTTTTTATTATAAACTTTCTTAGGTTATTATATTTACATTTGAATCCATTCATATCCTAAACATTAAATCCATAAGATAAAAATAACGAAAAGGTAAAAAGTGTTAGGGTCACAGCTCATTAGGGCCACCCGGCACCCACTCAGCGCAACAGGAAAGTTCTCACCTTATAGTTCACAAATAACCTATACGTATATCTTACTAAACTACTTATACATATGTGTATCCACTTTCTTTTTTTTTTTTTTAGCTTCACGGTGTATCCCGGACACAACAGGGTAGGCAGAGGGAACCTAGTGTTAAGACACTCCTTTCCCCACTTCGGAGGCATTGCGTGTTAATTGGCGGAACTTAACGCCGCGCTTTACCTCTGACACCAGAACGAAGAAAATGGAAATATTAAATATTTTCACTCCTCGAGTGGGAATCGAACCCACAACCAGTCGTTTACAGTCACACGTTCGTGCCACTGCGCCACGACTGGCCCCAACATCTACTTACTATATTCAGTTATTTTAATTCTATAAACGAAAGTATGTTACTTTCCTTTTTTATTCAATGATTGTAATAGCTATTATGAGTAACATCCTGCAAGTCATGCAAATCGCAATTGTTCATATTACGCTTTAACATTTAGTAAGTACCTATAACGTAATCATTTAGGAGTTTATTTGAGATATACTTTTAAGTTGGAAAATATGTGTTACATATCTTAAGTAATATAATTAATTGATTTCATAATATTTAATACAGGATGTTTAATTACAGGATACGTAAATGATTTATTGTGAACTTTTTTTATTTTAGTATTAGTAGTTTTAAATATTTGCTGACACTATGCCATAGAGTTAAAATAACGGAGTGGCCGACAACAACTCTTTTCTGAAAGTTTTTTGATGAATGAAGTTTATTTTTAACATTGTTTGAGTCTTGTAATTGATACTTTTAAGTAACTTTTTCAATCGCAATTCTCAAATTTTCATAGAGGTTAATTTTAAAGATATTTGTTTTCATAAGCTTCTGTTATTGAGAATGTTATAAAATATATATATATATATATATATATATATATATATAGATATATATATATATATATATATATATATATATATATATATATATATCTATATATATATATATATATATATCTATATATATATATATATATATATATATATATATATATATATATATATATATATATATATATATATATATATATATATATATATTGTGTAAGATCAAAGATATATTTTTTATCAATTACAAAGAGAAGTAAACAATCGTGTGTCAACTTGTCCGTAGCTGGTTACAAGTCATGGCAATATCGTCAAAAAAATTACGCAATTAGACATCCATTATAAAAATTGATCAATGCTGTTATGATTTTTTCATAACTGATAGGGAAAGGTATATACCACAAAGTTACACTAATTAAATAATAACGTTTAAAAAACAACTTGCATTTGTTTATTAAAACATTAAAATAAATAATATACCTATATTGTGGTTTTGTCAGCTATTTGACAATTATATATTTAACTTTCACAATTGGAATTGTTTCATTGAGATTTTGACAATTGTGCTATAATGGCACGAATGAAACACCATTATAGAGAACCAAACTGACTTTAGTAATATTTAGTAGAGTAGAAACTTTAGCATTTATGAGACAACTACCATGGGTTTTCAAGTTTAAGCTTACATTTAGCGTGATGTACTCGAGTATTCAATTATATTTACCATAAACAACTAAACCTACTTTGATAATTTGTCTATGAACAGAACAACTTTTAGCTGTTATTAAGAAAATTTGAATTTCTATTTGTAATAAAGTTTAATTATTAAGTTGCTTTTTGATTTACGAAAATATTATTGTTAGTTTTGAAATAGTGCATTTACAAACTAAATTAACATGATAGGTAACTAATACAATTACATAACTTTGTGAAGGTAGATATCGATAGTCAGCACTTGAATGTGCTTTTATTGGCAACTACAATCATTCGCAACAATTATTACAGATAATAAAATGTACAAGGTCTCATTCGAAGAATTCTTAATCGTAGGCAAGTATATCGAACTCGAAGAAACCTCGAAGTAATTTATTCTCACGTTGAAGAATTTATCTTTAACATATCTATTGCAATGGTGATATAGAGGGACTATAACATTGTAAAAAATTGCAGGTATTTCGTACATACATTTAGAAAAAGTTTTTAGTGACTATATAAGCGGGGTAAATAATTAAGTTCAAAGCTCATTCTTGACCTTTTCAGATAAATTTTGTTGTTTGTGCCTTATTATATATCACAAATAATATTAAAGACATAAGGCAGAAAATATTAATTAATATAAATATGTCCACAAAGGATATTTTAAAATGGATAAAGGACCAGTATTGGTGTTGGTTTTTCATATTATTTTCACTAAAAATAATCTCTTATTTCCAAATATATTTCGAAAATGACCGAAATGCATGTTGAATAAATTAAAGTAGAGAAAAATTTAATTTATTTTATCTTCACAGTTTATAATAAAAAGTAGGTATTTTAACGATTAAACTGAAGTTTAGTTTAATTTTTTAATTTACACCAGTTGCATTGTATAAAACATGCTACACATTTATATAAAAAAATAGTTATTCGTACAAAATGCTTGATTAGAGTATCTTTAACGTTAGATATAGCAAAAACGATTTATCACCACCTTGAATCCGGCGCACGTAATGGCAATCGCAGCCGTTGAGGGACTGACGCAACAGCCATGTTGAACTCTTACATCTTATGTGTCGCACAAATTTTAATTACGTCACAAATATCATTAAAATAAGAAAAAAGTATGCTTATGTATATTGACAATAAGCGCATTGACAACTTATTTAGCGTTTTTTGCAGCATGAAATAATATAATAAATAAGTCAAGGACAAATTAAAAAATAAATAAAGCTTGAGGATATTACGCATGTATCAGTAATAACTAAAATATATCGATTGTGTTGAAAGCATCATGGTGCTATGGGACAGCGCGTGCAAGAGAAGGTTGTGGGTTCGATATGCACTTTTCCATTCGAGGGAATGATTAAGATTAAATCATCTTTATTTTTTCGCCTAGGTAAACTAAGAAGCGACGTTCGATTCTGCCATCCAGTTTCCAGTTTCAGTTAGAATTTGGAGGAACCTGGACTAGGAAGTGTCTTTAAACAGCTTATCTCTGTTTACTTATCTACCCATAAATGCATTAAGTATACGTGATAATGTATAATACATATATTTATCAATGTGAAATATTCACTGACACAGTAGACAGACACAAACGAAATATCAGGAAAGGTCACGAGGTCCGGTCCGTACCGTACCGTACAACGTAACGTACCACGTAAGCGACTTCTATTTATATTATTTGATAAAAAAAGTAATTCAATAATAAAAGTATACAAAACTGTAGAAACATATATATAGATATGTTATAGATACAGCTCTATGTACGAGAATTTTATAAGCGTAAATATACCATGAGATTTATTATAAAATCATAGCAAGTTACGAGTTTTATGTTAAGTATGTAATACATGTTTCATTAGGGCACCTGTTCTTGCATCAGCAGACACGCTTTTATCTGTAACGTTACAGATATGATGTTTTTACTTTGCTAAAGTTTATTTATTAATTTACTGCAAACCGTCCGCAGTTTAATCTTTATTTGGTATCAATCAAGATTCTAGTCTTACTCTCTGAACTAGATACAAATCATAATCTATTAATCGTGAATTATCGATGAATTCAAAATATATTCTATCTCCTTTTGGTATTATGCTGCAGCAAAAAGAGACGTGTATCTATATACGTAACATGTATGTATTTTTATTTACACTATTTATTATTGCATTTTAAATAAAAAATATAGCTGATATTTATTTAGCAATAACTTACGTGACTCAAATATAGACTATATGATTTGTTTATTAAAGGTTGACTCTTATATGAATATTTATTAGCATATAAAATGGTCTGATAATTTTGTTATTTAAATGATATCATCGGAAATAACTGTAAACGATTTATACTATTCTATAAATTATTTATAAAGTTTTTGTGCGTTGTGATTTCGAAATATCACGTTATTTTAGTTTATTAAAAACTTGTGTATTATACCTTTGAACTTATGCATTGTCCAGAAAATTAATAACAAACGTATGTATGTCCATTGCAAACTTTGTTTCATGTTTTTCAATGTGCTAATTTGTAGTATTTGTATGTAGTAGGTATATTATACGTAATGGAAAATCAATGCATCCAATGGACTTACTATCGAGTGTGCAAAGTAATGGAAAATCCTTCGATGCATTTTGCAGAAGGGGGAGTATAAAATTTGGCACAGCGGATAAGAAGTACAGGGTGACAAGTGCATTAAAATATATAAAATTAAGAAAATAAATATTACACGCACCACCGTGTGTTTTACATACATTGTTGTGTATATACATGTAGGTATACGCTGCTAACGCAACGGCAGAGGTAGAGTTATTTGTCTACAGAAGTATAAATTCACTATATATTTTTTTAGCTTCACGCTGTATCCCGCACACAGCAGGGTAGGCAGAGGGAACCTAGTCTTAAGACACTCCGTTCCCCACTTTCCGCCGAAAGGTTTCGGAGGCACTACGCGTTAAGTGGCGGAACTTAACGCCGCACTGCAAAGTGCGGCGTCTGAGCGACACCAGAACGAAAAAAATAGAAATATTAAATATTTCCACGCCTCGAGTGGGAATCGAACCCACAACATCATTATAATAAAATATATATATATATATATATATATATATATATATATATATATATATATATATATACATATAAGTATGATATACGTGTATGTATATATTTACATGAAGTTTGAAACATTTGGTTTGGAAGTGGAGTTATAATCGTGCCGCGCGATTCACACCGCAATATTTGTTTGCTCAATAGAGATTATTATGACACTAAAGATTATAGCAACAAGCTCGCGTCTTGTCGTACCGTGGCTGAACTGACCCCGCCAATTATCTACGAACACTTACCTCGCACATCTTAACCCGCCCTTTGTTGTAAACTATAAAGTACATTTCTTTATATTGTCTTCTGTGTAAAAATTAACGATAATGTTTGTGTCTATTGAAATCTATTTAAATTAGAGGTTGCATATCATAGACATCATGGCAAGAACTTCTTGAAATAAATTTATGAGCCTAAAATGAACAGACGGGTCCAAGCTTTGTTAGGCATTTATGGCTAATTTAGCGCTTATTGTGTGTATCAGCGAAAAACTCAAATAGTCATTTTAACATCACTTGACTTGTTTGTCCATACCAAGGTCAATCTACAAAAGGTGTCATCGTCATCCTATATTAGGTAACTTGGTTTACTGATACGTCTATTACAATCATTTTATTTAGATAGACGTACCTAAAACCGAACTTATGTTCATTTTGTTTCTTTCTGTATATTTGTTCTTCACGCATCGTTCCAATGACGTCTCTTTTTTTACATATTGTTTATACAACTGTATAAAGATACTATAATCTTTTTTTTTGCTTTTCCTATTGTCATATATTTTGGCCACTAAAAACAATATTCAAGAAAAAAATACTGAACATGAAAGGTCATAACTTGTAAGTGTGTATTTATGTACATCAACAAGTGCATTAATGATCGATAGGTTGGCATTCAAATACCTTTTGCGACAACTCCGCTGGATATTTGTATGTACATTTATACAATAGGTAGACGTATTTTTTTATTATTATATACTCAAAGAATAACCTTGTACGAGGCGAAAGAAGTATGCAGGGACCGTAGTGTTTGGCGTTCCGTTCTCTCTGACTACCCCGCAAGGGATACAGCGTGAAGATAATAATAACAAAAATACTTACAAATACATTGTAAAAAAAAAGTATTATTTTGTTACAGTTTTAATGGCAGCACTGCTATTACATTAATAGGTAACTAAATTACTTGTAAGTCTAGTGGCTTGATATAGAACTAAAAATAATCGTTTATATTTTATAGCTTGATCGATTAATCAAAATTATTAAGTTGCAAGGTGAGCCCATAAAGAGTGTAACATAAAATGAAGTCCGACCATTTTAAATGCTCAAATAACTAAGATATACCTATCTATGTGATATGTAGTTACGACACTTGTATACTCTATAAAGCCAATAAATATTAATAATTTATTATTGCGTTATTTATAGCATCACAGGTTTTCACTAGGCAAATCTTTAATTAGAAACATGGTTACTGCATTTGTAGTAAGTAGTATCGATATTAGAAGAGAGAAAATGCGATCATAGCTATCTACTTATTGCTAACTGCATATTGAATTTATAGAGTGAGTGTCAGAAGTATAATAATTTGTGAATGTTGCCTTTGGAGAGCCGCAAACGTAACCTTACCAAGGGCAACGCGCGTTACTAGTACTGAATAGTGATCACCGTTGCACGTTGGTATATGCAAAGTATATAATAGAGGCCGGTTTCGGCCATGAGCTTTTCATGTGTTACTTTTATATTTATATATACTACTAGCGACCGCCATCGGCTTATAGATATTTAGTACTTTTATTTAGACCTTTATTCTTTAATTCGATTTTTTACGTGATTGGTGCACAAAATATTCATTAATACGCATGTTTTAACGTCAGTTAACAGCTTAATTCATAATTTCTTAAAATATTCGAAAACAAATCTTTCAATGTGTTATTTTATTTAATTTCAATAGAGACTGTAGTGTGTTCTTGTCTTTATTGATATCGATAAAACAAAGTAGAAAATCTAGCTTTATCTAAACTGAATACGTTTATGTAAACTGCATTCAACTCTGTCTAAAAGTTATGAAGCAAAGCTTGAACTAAATTTTCTGTTCACCATAAGTTCTTTTTAAGCGACTTCCAAAAGGAGGAGGTTATCAATTCGGCTGTATTTTTTATGTGTGTTACCACAGAACTTTGTACTGACTAGATCGATTTTGGTGATTCTTTTTTTAAATAACTGGAAGTGCCTGCAGTGTGGTTTCATTTTTTTCAGTCAGATTACTAAGTAGTATTTTACCAACCTCATAAAAAGTGGAAAATTTACAACTCGACTGCATTTTTATTTTACGTACTATACCGCACAACTTTTTACTGAGTGAATCCATTTTGATAATTCCTTTTTTATATAAAAGCTAATAATTATTTGGGGTTAAATTTAATTTACTTTATTTACTATTTGTACTTTTTAACTGACATCAAAAAAAGTACAAGATTTTGAATTAGATTGTACTTTATTAGTATTTTAACTCATGTCTTTTTACTTAGTAATTTAATTTTGATGGGTTGTTTTATACATGATAGAATATATCGCTTGTATGGTCCCATTTAAATTTAGTAAAGATCTGACCAGTAGTTTTTGAGTTATTATAAATGCGAAAGTTACTTTGTCTGTTCATGTTATATTTAATTACGCCCACACTACTGAATTGATTTAAATGAAATTTCGTAAAAAGATAGTCTAGAGAATGAGAAAGGTCATAGATTACTTTTCAATTCGAAAACGAACTGTAAAAAGTGGAAAGATAGGATGAAATTTTGTATGGAAGTTACGAATTTTTTAAAGTTAGAAGAAATTTACATGGATTTAAGTCCAAAAATACTAAATCAGTTTAAACATTTCTTTCACCATTAGAAGGTTACATGTACATTGAGTAATAAATGCTATAATTATTTTCAGAAACAATTAGGAACCATTACTAAAACTTGGATAATGTAACATAAGGTGTAAAAAAATGGTAATAATATGTCTTTCACCGCTTGCGATGCGCAAACCATAGATGATAGGACAAAACAATGTGCTACAATATTAAAAAACATATCAATATCTACAAAAAATCCTGGATGGTATATACCTATCTCCGATCGACTTTTTGTAATACCTAATTTTAATATTGTAGATTGCAAAAAACGAATTATAACGTGGTTACATACAATATAGGTAAGTGTATTTAACGATATGAAAATCATTTAAACGTTTTTGATATCCCTATCGCAAACGATATCTAAAACATAATAAAAATAATAACTTTAAAATTTTCATTAATACCAGTTACTGAAATAAAACTATTGTATACATTGCTTTACTAACTCCAACATTATCTTACAATATTTAAGAAAAATATGTATTAAGCTGGTAACTAACGAAAAAAAATACTTATTAATGAAATTCTTGTGCGCCAATCAACATGTTATTTGAAGTCGCTTTTTTTTGTACATATTAATTATTCCCTAAACCGATTTTGAGAAAACAAAGTTTTGACAACGCTCTTAATTATATGTAATTAATGTAATTGTAATTAATGTTTAGTAGTTTCTAAGTTATAAAGTACCAGACAGACAGACAATTCAAAAAATGCTTTTTTGGTTTCTATTACTTTTCTTTAATCGCCCCCTATCAGTTTTTGGCAAAATATTTAATGTACACACACTCGATTTTTACTATCTTATTATATGTATTGAAAATAAAACAGTAAGAAAGTTGTGTCTGTGTATTCTGTGTAATTCAAGGTAATATTTTTAGTATAAAATATTTTAGTTTAGTGTAAAAATACAATTAGAATATGAACTTATTATTTTATATATTTTGATATACTGGACAAACATAAATGAAACCTTTTTTCCTGTAGCTTTACCCTAGGCAGAAGTTATGTAGATCATTATATACTAAATTAACATAAGAAACAACCAACAGATGCTATATGCTAACAAATACGGAAAAGCCGCCTCAGCAAAATTTCTACACAATGATGAACATGTTACTAATAATTAAAGATTTGGAACATCTGATGAAGAACCATAACAGCCTAGCTAAATATAGGAAACAAGTAAATGCCTTCTTGATAAAATCAGTTCAACGTGACAGGTATGTTCAGTTGATGTTCATAAAGATCAATTAAAGATCTTGAATAACAATCGACCAAGGTCTAAGCAAAGCTTTAAGAAATAAGTAAGTGCTGCAATAGCTAAGTTGTTAAGTATAATGGTCAGTTTTCGTTGACAAATAAAAATAAATAAATAATTAAATGGACAAATAATAATACAAAATGTAAATTAAATAATTTAATTATCGATATAATAGATAATACACATAATTAACTTTAGTACTAAGAAATGTGTTACACGTTAATGTTATTTTTTCATATTTTAGTATAAAAATGTAATTTTTATTGACAAGATAAATTATTTTTATTTATTAATAGAAAACATTGTTGCGTAGTTGTCTGATTCTACGCGTTGTTTTGTGGAAACGAATATCAATAGAGACCTTTTTCTACCGTGGCAAAACAAATTGCTTTAGTCTCTGTCATCCAATTGAAAATATTTCTAAAATAGGTGAAATTTGGCGAACGGAATGGCTAGATGCTAGGGTTTTTCTACATACCTCTGTTATTGTATAAGAAGCGTTATATTTAAAAAGAGATATAGTGATATTTAAAGAAAACGTATAAAAATTTGAACGCAGCGGGATTCGAAACCGCGCCTCCTGAACACCGTCCAGGCGCTCTCACCATGCCCTGCTCTCACTGAGCCATGTGTTCTACTACACGCTGCGTCGAAATTCTTATACTCTTTATTACAACTTTGTTGTTAGCATATTGTATTCAGTGGTGAGAGCGCCTGGACGGTATTCAGGAAGCGCGGGTTCGAATCCCGCTGTGTTCAAAATGTTATACGTTTTCTTTAAATGTCCTTTTCAATTTTCCTAAGTGTGGAATAACACTTGGAAAATGTTGGAAAGAGATCTACTTGTACCTACAATCGTATGTACGTAATAGAGGAGAGAGAACATGAATAATAAATATGACTAATCTAACACTTAAGAATTATATAGGTGAGTTCGATCAATGAAAAATAATAATATGTCAATTAACATTAGGTATTTTAGCCACTAGTATAATGTTTAATGTACAATACCGAGAGGTACAGAAAAGAATATAGAATTGGAAGTGTATTTTAAATAATGTTATTCATACAGTAGATATCAATCAGTGTGTACTTGTTCATAATATTTCAAAAGTAATATAGCCTTTGAATGTTATATTATTTAATGTATTTCAATGTAAAGAGCTAAAATATAACGGGTCAAGGGTGGTACGTCTAATTGTATTGATGAATTCTATATTCAATGTTTTAAGCATACGAGCAACAAACTGCGAACCTTTGAATGTAAATTGTATAATTTATTCACTTTCAAAATTAACTTTATGCATGTATTAATTTAGATAATAAAGTACACGTGAAGTTAGGCTTAAATATATACAATTAGCTAATCCTTCATGAGCCTATCCATGCTAATATATGAAACGTTAATTTTTTGTATTTACGAACATGTTTAATCATTACGAATTAATCAACTTATAATAAAAATATTTCGTGAATGGATTCATTCAAACTCTCATAAACAAACTTTGTAGTCAATATTTTAAAGTTTTGTCAAGTTTTATATTTTTAAAATGTATATCTATTTTTGATAATTTTCAACCTAATGTATAAATATATTAGATTTTTTGATAGTCTGTTCTTGATTAATTGCCTTGCGACCATTAGGTACATGTTTTTAAGTAAAAATTGCGAACATTGAACTCAAACGGGTCTAAGACCCAATCAATTTGCCAAAACTTGTTAGCCACACAATGACAAAAATTGCAGACGTCCTTTAGCTTGTCCAGATTCGATTGTAAGAGTCAATATAATCCAAAGTACAAAGGTCAAACTGTTTTGCAAGGCAATTTCTATGAGGTTTTGCTATTCTTGAATTCAGGAATAGATTGCTCTGCTAATATTAATATGTTAAAAATCATATTTTTTTAGCCAAAAGGAGTTATTATAAGTGTCATTAAAAGGAGTTATTAGGGAGTTATAAACTTAATAGTAGCTTATGGTCATTTTTTTAAGAAAACAAATTTTACAAATCCTTTAGAAAGGATTACAGCTCCAAAGGCATTACAACTAAGTGTCACTTAAGGCCATAACGCTCCACTATAGAAGTGTACATTTATGAAACCAAAGACTAGTTCATTAGATATACCTATATGTATATATGTATATCTAAATATCATAATTTCAAAAATAAAATTTAATTCAAAAATAAACATTTCATTGTCAGAGAAAAAGTACGATTGAATTAACAGCAAATGTCAATTTGACCAATGTTTTTTTTGTTGAGCTTTGATATTATTTTTTTTACTTTTACAATACATAATCGTTTTTTTGTTTAATAACTTCATTTTGCGCTACCTACATATTACACTACCTAATATATTGCACTGCTTTTGTATTTATAGACCTTATTTCACCATAATCCAACATGGATTATTTATATTGTTTAGGTTACAATTTTGATAAAAAGCACTACAAAAGTAAATAGAAAGTAAATGATGCTGTGGGAATTAAGACCGACATAACACAATTATTTCTTTCAATTACCAATTAGCTCTCTACTTTGTTAACAAAAATAACACGGCCAGTCATTAAAGAGAAAAAGTATCTTTGTCCCTAATGCAAGTAAATAGCTGTCCGATTCATATGCTTAGGTTATAAAAAATCTTTTCATGTTATCATATCGTAAGTATAATGTTGGTTTACTTTTTAAAAACAGTTTTATTCAATTAAAATAATAAAGTGCAATAATGACCTGCTGATTCCGTAAATCGTGCTTTCTATAGAAGGTACCCAATAAAGACAATATTACTAGTTATAAAATATCGCAACACTTTGATTATTTAGAGCAAACTATTAAAACTGAGTTCAGAAAACAATTATTAGTACCTACCAACGCAATACTAAATTCTAGAACATACAATTTTTTTACTTTCACTATGTTTCATGTCGTAAACAGTGGGACCGCCTAGTCCACCCGCTGACTGCACCCAGCAGGTTACGTTCCATGGAAAATAACAGCAGCAATGAGCTAGGTACATATTACCATGATTTGGCTTCCGCTCTATAATCAGGTTAAATTGCGTAAACCACGAATTGCTCAAATCCAAAGTATGTTATAGAGACCTGATGAATATAGGTAGGTCCATACATATACCTGTTACTTACTACGAGTCAACCTTACAATTATTAAAATGCTGCTAGTATAGGTAATTCTTTTTATATATATTTAAAAATATACATAAATTTTTTTTAATCCTGTGACATTATTCGATTTTTCGATTCTGAAACATAATTAGTGGTTAATCTATTTATTTAACTGTAAATATTTCGTTATTGAGTGACTGAAAACATAGCACAGCTAAAACATACTAGGCTTAAAAAGCATAAGTTAGACATGCTTCTTGATGAGTGTGAAGAAACATTAAGAGATGATTAATAATAATAATATAATAAACATCGAAATTCATACGGGAACTAGTTGAGATATATGTAATGTAACAAAATAAAATTTGATAATATTTTGTTTTTTACCCCCCTGTGGGACGCAAAGGACTATGAATATATGTAAGTATGTTTTTAGAGGAACCAATTATCAATAGTAGGGTTAACTAAATAAGGATCATCGCAAATTGCAAATTTGATAATCTCCACGAAATGAACTTCGCCAGTGAAATGATAACATTTCTAAATTTACTATCTCATATCGTAACCAAAAAGTCTATGAAAAGACTACAGTAATTATAAAAAAAAACAGCCTGCGTAATGGCGAATAACAACCCTAAAACAAAGATGCCAGAAGCGGTCGGGTCCAATTAAAATTTTAAAGTACTCCTTGAAAATATTTGATTAATTGGGGAATGGGACACTGTTATTCATTCTATTTCAATACTCTTAAAAACTGCTACTGCTTATTGTTTTTTTCATTTCCTTTTATTTTACGGATTTTCAAGGTTTTTTAATTACGCTGATTTCATATTTTTAGTTTTATTACAATTTGACGATGATTTCTAATTTAAATGTTATTGAAAGTAGCTCTTTATAGGCTAGTGATTATTTCTGGACTACGTGAAAAGAAATAGTAATGTATTAAAAAAATATATTAAATTTAAAATAAAAACTGTCGATCATCAAAGCCCAGCTGAGTAGATACAATGGTGCTAGGGATGATTTCCACTCAAGGAATATGACAAAAAATACATAGTATATAGTCAAGGGTTGAGAAAAAATATTTTTCATTCTTTAACTGACATAATATAATATTATATTATTTAATTTTATTACATTTTATTAAAGTGTACAGGCCGTTTAGTTTCTAACTGATAATATAGAGTAGAATACTAATAGTTAACATTTAATTATTTTTCAGTATGCCAATGGGAATACCCATTTTGAATTAATCTATGAAGTATATGGTATATTATTATATTAGGGTATAAACCATATTTTTTAGAATAATTTAAATAGACTTTAAAGGAGTAGATAACAACAAGCATAAGGTAGTCTTCAGCTTTTGATAATAGTTACTTTGCTAGAAAATAGATATTTGATGATGATTTGTATCGCAGATATATAAAGTTTAGTAAGATTATATCCTTGTCTTGTACCTAGTGTCCTTGGTCTGCGTCAATTGCAGGTCGGCGCAAAAGACAAATCACCTGTACAGGCGATATCATATACCTATGTATACGCCCTGACTCTCTTCCTGTACTGGCGTAAGTCGACATTGACATTTAAGCGGAACAAAATGCGGGCAAAACATTATATATAGGTTTCAACGAGTGCGAAGGGGACGCCAATATTTGAAAAGGCCGCTTGCACTAGTATGAGCAGTCATTTTATATTCATCTAAGTTAAGGTGTTTAAACCATACATTCGACTTGTGTGCTTAGTGTCCTTGGTAGACCCAGATTCCCTTCGAAATCTTTGATTATTATGTACGTCCTTATTCAGATCATTTTGTGCTACTAGTGATTTAGAACTAAACAAGACTTTTATACTGAGTATGACTATTATAAAACCGAGAGAAGGTATTTTATTGACCAGTAGTTATTTTATTAGTACGTTTATTGATAACACGGCATTTAACATTTTCTAGAGCAGTAACAATAATAACACTTGACCTTGATCTCATTTTCAACATCGATTGCCATCTACATCTTGTCTACTCTATGTATTGCCATAGCTTTAAAAATCTTAAGCACAGGTAATATTTAAAGTTTATAAAATTTTAAGCCAATATATTTGAAACATTTTGTAAGCTTAAATATTTTAATACGTTCTCGTTATCACGTTCTAAGGTTTATGTATAAAAGAAATTAGTGAGTCGGCATACTAACTGTATAGTTTTATTATGCATAGACAGGAGACCAACCAGAAAGTTAAGCAAACTATTAGAAATACGGCTATTAGAAATGTTGTATAAAATCGTGAGTAAACAATTATATGAAAAATATTAAATTGAATTGTATTGTAACATATCAATTGACATAACCTACAACGTCTTTGAAAATAAAACTTAGATAATATTAGTCCCAAAAATACGCGCTACACGTTTTATTACATTTTTAAAGTCCTAATAGATTGTACTTTGTAGAAAAGACATATCAAAGCCAGTACCGACTAATGTATGTTTTTAAATAATAGCTTTACTTCCGGTGTTAGCTTTACAATAAAACAAAATTAACGTTTCAGTGTATCATTACTAATATTAAGGAAGTGTACCAAAGTGGTCGTGAATAGTTTCCACTCCAATTCATTATATTATACTTACGTGTTTTCATACATATCAGTACAAAATACTGAATACCTGCACATACGATAATGGTACAAGAATGTTTCGGTATCGGGAAAATGGAAAGCGATGAGATGCGTGTGGCATGCGCTTAGGAAATCGGTGCTGATTACAGACAACACGCAATTATAAATGCATTCGACAAGTATTTAGTCTTTAAAAAATAATCATTATAACAATGAATCCATAACGGAGAGTAAAGGTATTAACAATATTGGACCAATGGTCATACACGATTTGCTCTTGCAAATACGTAAGTGTATGTATATATAAAGTATATGTATATATAAAGTAGTTGTTCTTGACAAGTTTAATGATAAAAGCTTAACAGCACTGTTTCGAACTGAATAAGTTGTATAAAACAAAAGTCGTAATTAAATTTGATATATAATCTAACTTGCGTACATGTGTAGGTGACAATAATAGCCAATACCAAATCAGTATTGATTCTCGAATATTCATACCAACCGTTTATATCACTTTGTTAATTTATCTTTTGAATGTTTGTTTATAAAAGTTTAAATGAATAATGATTGTTGCATAGATAATTAGTTTAATGACATGAGAAAAAAGGTGAAAGTATGATATATTTATATTAAAAAAGAAACAATAATGTTTGGTAAAAGCCTAATTAGCTTTCCGCCAGTTTAAATATACCTACCTATTGCGTGCCGGTTGGCGGAACCCATTTACCTATACATAAATATCTTTCCGCCATCGGAAGAATATTTATAGTTTAAGATTTCGGTCCTCAAACATGACTTACAGTAAGACTCAATTTTCAATTTCAGATTGTAAAGTTGTCTAATACAATAGTTCAGGAGGTATGTAAAATCTATACACATAAATGATGTTTAAATAATAAGCTGTTTAAAAACTTCTATTGATTATGCCTAATATCGAGGACCCGGAACAGTTATAAGCCCAAACATGTAGGTCACTACAAAATATATGCTAGCCAGTGTGAACATTTGTTGTACTTGAAGTTTGAACCCACAAGTGTCAAGGATTTTCGTAATCACTGCGCCAGTACTACCGTCAATACCGGCATTTTTTTTCTGACGGAGGTTAACAAGAAGCATCTTTAGAAATGACGATGAATGAATGAGGCAAAGATTGTTTTTCTTTCATCTATTTACATAATATCGTATATAAATGTGTATTTAATAAAAAGCTCAATCGTATGTTTTAAATAACGATTTTGTTGTCTCAAAAGAGGTTACATGTGCAATATAATTAATTAACTCAACACCAATGACTCAGCGGTTATATTTTTGAAAGGGAAATAAAAAATAAATCAAATTAAGACAAAAATTAATACCTACGCCCAAAGTGAATGGTCTACATCCACCGACCACGGTCTACCTATATTACGTATAATAAATATAATTACGATAGCCGTTTTATATAAGATACTTTAACATTTTACATTTTTTAGCATTCAACATTCAGCCAAATTTTTATTACTTATAAATTAAGTGTAATACATAGTCCTACCGCCGCGTTACTCTCATGATTTTTTATATAAACAGTTTAATAGTCCTGGTTGTACTTAGTATTACATAAAATATTAGATTATGTTATCGTTTCAATGTTTGTAATTTTTTTCTTGACATAGTGCAAAGATTGTCAAGTTTTAGATTGATGTGGATACCCTCGTTTTTGATACTATAGTTTTTTTATTACATAAGATATGGTTATGGCATCATATTAAGCAATTATAGATAATTAATACATTATTTAGTGAAACGGTTATTACACATTTTTTGTTTTATTTATTCTCTTATTATTGTAACTCATTATACCCCGATTTACCCACGTACCTGTAACATTATAGACAACATTGGCTAAGTCGAAACTTCTAAACACGCATTATTAGTTTGTAGATTTAATTTAATCATTTTGTTAATCATGATTACAATAAATAAACTGCTTCTATTATTTACATTAACCAAAATGAAATACAATCTCGTCTATTAAATAAGACAATGAAGAAACTATGTTGAAAATTATTGTAACACACAGCGCACCAAATCAACATAAGTCAAGACAAAAGTCAACATAAAACCTAACAGCAAATATTTGCGAGATTTCAGTGCCTCTTATCATACTTTGCGGTTGTAATTAAGCAATAGCGGGTAAATCAGTGACCAGCACAAGGCGTTCCAAGTATGAGGGTAGAACAGGATATATTGACTGACCTGTTTCTAACGGATGATCGGGAAGAAATAGTAAAGTTCCGTTGCGGCAAACGAGTCGAGGACGCGGGCGAAGGGACAGACGTGGGCGAAGTCCGCGGCAGACGGTTACCTGCCGCGCCCGCCACCAGCGCCACCACCAACCACCACCTGTACATTACGGGACCGGACACGAACGCGACACAACCTACTGTCACGCTAGCGAGTTGCCGACTATTCGCCAGATGCAGTATACTTGCTCCCGACCACCTTCACTTTTGTTTTGCGCTCCACGCCGCCTACGCCCCACCACGATGAAAGCGAAGGCTTTCACTACTATTCGACAGCTCCTAGCTTGCAGAGCACAGTCTGCAAGCTAGTAGCAGTAGAAGCCCAAACTAGACTTCTATTTGTTATTATCTGAAGCCACCAAGAACCTTTCTCAATCATAGAAAAAAACAGTACGTATCGGTGCGTAAGTTTATTGCCACTGTGAAAATATTAAATACAGAAAAATATAAAAATGCGAAATCATTCACCTTGGCCCTTGACGTTAAGTTTTAAGTAAGCAAACAAGTTTTATTTTGGTTCTCAATTGTGTATCACATGTATCAATGTACTTACTTGCACGCTTTGAATACATTATACTATGTTTAAATAAAACCTTCATGGTTTGATAGAGATAGATTAGGACCTGTAAAAGTTTAAGCCTCTTGCTGCTCCCTTATATGGTGGAGTAGCTATACATATGCCTACAAAGTGATTAGCCTAAGGCACTTAGTAAAATATATGTATATTTATACTTTAACGTTAGGTACTGAAGTGTTAGTTCCAGCGGGCACTTTCTTTATAATCATCATCATCATGTGTATTATAAAACGAAAGTATATTTTTCTGAAGAGCTACCTAAGCAATATAAAAATTCACTTAATGATAACGATAACATTTTCGATAAAAAATTTTACGATAAAATTTTTCAAGATTAATTTTCGCAGCTCTTACTCAAGATCAACGCGTAAACTTGAAAATAACGAAACAATCTTCTCAAAGTCTGTCTTCTCTCCCAAACATATTTGATAAGTTTGTTGAAAAAATATAGGCAAAATGAAAAATCAAATAAATCATAACCATTTAATTTTGTAACAAAAACATATTAACCTGAAAATCAAACAAAAAACATTATTTTTATTATAAAAGTACCTAATGACACGCTGAAATACGTAACAAAACAATACAAATATTATTCCGGTTTGGGACAAGGCGTCTTCCTAAGATATGTCTTGCCTGAAGGCAAGGGGACTACTGTGACTCCCCCTGGAAACAACTTGCACATTTGATCTTCAGGCACAGTAGGCAGCACCATACAGTCGTCACCCATCTGTAAAAGAAATGTTACGTACTACATTTTACGCAGGAGCTGTCTCATGTTTTATCATTTCTATCTTATTATGAAACAAAAACGTTACAAACTAGTTTGTAGAAGTGTAATAGATAAGTCTTTTTTTATGTCACGGCGAGTGGCATTCATTACTTTTATTTCCTTTATTACTAATTCTGTTAAAATAATGCTTGATTAATTATGTAAATGTAAAAATGGTTAAATTGGCGGGAAATGTATATATGTTAAGGTACTGTAAGACATGAAACCTTGTGCCATACTGTGTTAGACAGTCACAGGATATTGAATTCTTAAAAACATTTTATATTTTTTTTCTCAGCAATAACCACCTAACCTTAAGCCTTATTGGGCACAACTCATACCTACGTGTATGTTATAAAGTACTATATTATAATAATATATGGCATACATTATGTGGTATGTGGAACAGAATTACATGTATTACTTATCTTTAGTTATTTAATTACATCAAAAAATTATATTAGTTTTAGGAATTTGTTGCGTAAGTATCATATTTAGCACTTACGTAAAGTTTTAAAATTAATCTAGTTTTAAGTCGTTACCCCATAAAAATAAACTTTATTTGAACGCAATATATACATTTGTATATCGTATCCACGTGGGATAATGCTACGTTGTACGTTTCCTTATTGAACGTCGTTAGTTCCTGACATAACGCGGGGCTTGTCACCGCAAGTAGCATTTATTTTCTCAAACGGTAAGCCAATTAATGGATCTGCGGCAAGAATCCTGAGTAATTTAAACTGGCTGTATTAAGAGAAGGAATATCTATAATGCCTTTTTAACTGAATTACCTAACTAGAGGCTTGTTGGACTAAAAAAACTCGTTACACTAAATATTCATAAAATGTACATAAGCATTGACACTTGTGATGATACTTTTAAACATTAACAGGACCTATGTCCGATAACAATATTGTAACTAGCAAAAAGGGAATATTTTTTTATTGAAAAATGTACCTAAAAATGCATTAGTAAAACGTGCAACCAATAATTTTAAGTCTATCGCGGGCAATATTACTACAGAAACCAAATTATTAAACGTCAATGACCTAGAGAAAGAAGTTCCACTTATAAGAAGGAATAAGCTTAAGGTATGAATTATTTAAATGGAAACTACCTCGAGCAGCTTTCTTATATGCAAACGTAAAAATAACAACATCAAGTAATAATAAAATTCTTCTTCTACGTCATCCAAATCATACTTTAGGATTCAGTATTCCTATATTTGATTTTTCAAATACTTACTTACAATATATATAATTCAGTTCGTGAAATATATTATTTGGGTAGTACTGCATTGGTAGTTTAAAGGAAAAGATTTATTGTAAGGGTTTTTTGTCTCTTCCATAATATCAGTTAGGATAGTTCCTTTTAGTTACCAGATTATTATGTAAAGACGACTAATGTAGAGGATTTGATATAACCTCCGGATTCAAAAAATAAAAATATTATGTTAGTAAAATGAAATTAAAGAAATTAAGAGGATATTTTTGCTTATAGATACACATGTATGTGTATTGTTATGCCCATAATAAAAACAAAATGTTCAATTTTTAGCAAATGTTCATTTGTATAAAGATATGGAAGTTGTAGCATACTGATATATACCTGGATTTTCTTTTATTTTTATATGTCAACAAATTATATGATAATACTACCATGAATATATTGTTATACATGTTATTGTATACTGTTTACAATATTTGATTTCTGTAAATTCTATAGAGTGTAGAATTCTATAGAATAAAATGTACAGAATATATAGGTATCGAACCGGAACACAAGATATTCAGAAAACGTATAAAAATTTGAACGCAGTGGAATTCGAACCCGCGCCTCCTGAATACCGTCCAGGCGCTCTCACCACTGAGCCATGCTCTACTACTAGCTGCGTCGAAATTCTTATACGCTTTATTACAACTTATTTTTGCTGTTAGCATCTCTGTAGAGAGATTTTTACAAATTTCTGCTACCCAAAGATTATTCTACGAACAATGGAAAGAGAGAATGCTATTATAATATTATTTACCGTTTTATAATTAATTTCTAATCAACCTTACCTCAATATAACAAAAGCATCATTTTAACGAATTACTTGATATAATGAAAATTTATTTGTCCCCTTGTAATTAGTTATATTAAGGTTGCACTGTATTTCTAATTTTATAATTTTTATCCCATAAATCAATAAAGATGACTAATTACCTTCCAATTAACAGGTGTCGCTACTTTGGCTTTGTCAGTAAGTTGCATGGAGTCAATAACACGCAGAATTTCACTACAACAAAAAAGTTAGACATACTAAATATAGTTATATGTAATAATAAATAAGCTTAAGACTTTTCTACATAAAATAACTCATCAGTGACCAGTAGGATGGTGTCATATCTTTGTAGTTCGTTTAATAATAGATTTTAAATTATTTTTAAAACACAATATACATTAGCGTTGTCACTAAAATGACTACCAAGTGGAGAATGATAGGATTTACTTGTCAGAATGAAACACTTTTTAGTGATGCACAAAAAAGATCATATAAAATAACTTATTTTGGAATATATTTTATTGGTTTAGATATACACATCTTATCATTTGTTGTTATATGATTGCTATGTCAATTATTTGTACATTGTACAAATTTCATTTCAAATTTCAAGTTATTTTAATTAATTAACTACAGAGGGAAAGTGTGATGTTTTGTCATGCCTCTTAACATGCAATGCCTCTAATGAATTGAGTGTCTTGACATTAGGTTCCCTCTGCCTAACATGCTGTGCTGTGGCATACAGCTACAAATATATATAAATAAATAAAAGAATCAACTTACTCAAAATTTCTGCCTGTTGTAGCTGGATATAATAGAGATAACCTGAACTTCTTATTTGGGTCTATTATAAACACAGCTCGAGCAGTAAGAGGCATACCAACAGAATCTAGCTCATCTTTATCTATCATTCCTAACTTCATTGCTATTTTTCTATCTTTGTCTTCTATTAAAGGGTATGGAAACTTTTGATTTTCAGCACTACCTAGAACGGAAAAATTTAACACTTCTTATTATTATGATATTTATAGTACCCGGCAACAAATAATGCACATCAATGCTTAGGATGAAACAGTCGGTCAGTTTCGGTTTCGTAGAGCGCTGTCTTTGTCACTCAGTTGATATGTGACGTTGCTCTCTGGTTCATCAGTCATTGTACAGATATGGTAGGGTACGGTCGGTCATGTCCAAATATATATACAGAGTTGTTACTATCCCCAAATTTTTATTTTTACAATTACATCTTTAACAAAAACAGGAAATCTCTTGGCCGTGAGATTATGTACAATGCAAAAAAACAGCTGTTAAGCCTACAAAAAACAGGATTAATCGAGATCCATTTACACATAAAATAAATATGATTATTAAAATGGGTCCCGATTAGTTCCAATTTCTTTTTATTAATTAACCAATTTCAAAAAAGGTGAAGGTGGTCCATTCGTTTAGTTTTACTTTTAATTTTTTTCATTTTTAGGAGTCAAATTTAATTATTAAAAAAAGAAATCCACATCATTAAAGTTGACAACTACTATTGTCGTTGTAACAGCTTTTAATAGATATCGGTCTGTAATTATTTTAAGCGACGGAGAAAACGCTCTACGAAGTCGAAGCTAATCGATTGTTTCATTCTAAGCATCGATGTGCATTATTTACTGCCGGGTACTACACCTTATTAGTTACACTCTCAATAATTCATAACTGCATAACACTTTATAAGTCTCTCTAATAACATGTGATGATAAAAACTGTTCAAGAAATAATTGTCACAATTACTTCACAGATGGAATGGAAATAGTTCAAAAAAATCATGTATTTTGCTGCTTAGGAGTAGATGTTGCATAAAACTTACAATAAATAATTTATCCATGTGTTTTTTTCAACTTTTTTTTTTGACTCTTCATACAATTTAAACAAAAAAAAAAAAAAAGTAGCCTAAGTTACATCATATTACATCAGTTATCTACCAGTGAAATTCCTGTCAAAATGTTTCCAGCTATTCCAGAGATTAACCAAATCAAACATACATACATACATACATAAATAAATTGTAAAAAAAATGTTATTTTGGTATATGTACTGTATATTGGCATTTAATAAAAACTTGTTACTTTAATATTATAAGCAGACATTCCAATTTTAATTATTTATATAGATCAGGGCTTCTTAAACTATGGGTCGCGACCCCAAATGGGGTCGCGTAGCAAAATTCTGGGGTCGAGTGATTTTAAAGTCAAATATTTACATATATACCATTTTATAACATCACTAGAGGTGGTGGAATAGGGAGCAGAGTGGAATTTTTAATTTTGATTTTTTGTATGTTTCAAAACAAATTCTAAAACTATATATTTTCATATGTATCTTTGTGTTTGTATGGTCTTTTATGTTGTCAAGAAACTCGCAATCATAAATGGGGTCGACAAGAAATGTGCAATCATAAATGGGGTTGTGAGTGACAAAAGTTTAAGAAGCCCTGATATAGATGAATCTTTTTAAATTTGTAATTTCTTGTTATCATTCTTAGTTTTATAATTTATTTCAACCAAGTTTAAAAGTCTGAATATTTCATAAGGTACAAAACTTCTAAGTAGTAAACCTAGACAAAACCACAAACAAAGACTGTCACATAATAAGTTAAGTACAAATGTCTTGCAATTTATACACAAGATATGGGAATATTAAATGACTCATATTTTTACTGTAGTTACAAAAATAAGTGTAGGGTCCCAACGTAATTACTTAACACAGGAAAACAAGAATGAGAAAATTTTTACATACAGTATTTTAAAATATATGTTGGGTGACAGATACTTCTGCCTTACTAAGGGAATAATTTAAATACAAACATCCGCAAAGGTAAAGGAAAACCCTAAGGTAAACTAATTAAATCCAGAAAAAATATGTTAATAAATTATTATGTATAGCATTTGACACCTCGTTACTCAGCACTTACTTTTGACAATTATATTTTTATAAAGCATAGCTTGTAATTTTGTTTTATTTAGTATATATTTTTAAATTATAATAATTAGTTAGCACATACCTTCATAACTTTTTATATCTTTACACCATTCCTCATGTGAAACAATAGAATCACATGACAATCCAATTGTTTTGACATTACGCTTTTCGAATTCTGGTTGTAAGCTAATTACTTTAGCAAGTTCGGTGGTACATACTGGTGTAAAGTCTGATGGATGAGAAAATAGTATTCCCCACCTGTAAAAACAATTTTAAATATTTTATTCTCTCTATTCTTTACAATAATTACTGTTATGTTTTGACAATTACAACTACAACAAATTCTATAAATATAAAAGAAAATATTCAGTATTAGGATACAGTTTTACTAGTAATTAGTAACAGTTGTTATCAATTGCAGTCAAGTGCTTTTATATTTAAAATAAATCGTCTGTCTAGTAGCAAGTATACCTATAAAATATCTATTATAAAAATGAAAAAAGAACTTACGAATTACCAAGCCAATCATGGAAATCTATTTCACCATCTGTTGTAAGTGCAGAAAAATTAGGAAAAATGTCCCCAAGATACAACATATTTGAAAGTGAGATGGGAAACAATAATACAATCTTAAGTTAATGTTTTTCAAGCTCCTAATACTTTCCGACTGATAACTACATCGACCATAAAAAAGAAAATCTATTTGCCAAATAAGTTTCTTATTTCAAAAATGTTCCAATATCAACCAAACAACAAGTTGCAGGAAGGAAACAGATAAAATATAATCTTTACAGATTCAAAAAAAAATACGAGACCTGATTAAGATGATCAGAAATTGATTTCAATTCTCAAAAAAGGTGCCTTTCTTCACTTTTTTATTTTATAAATATATTATAGGTACATTTAGAGTATACTTTAAATATATATAACATTATGTTTTACGTGTGATTATTTCCTACCTGTGCAAATGAATACATAGTTATTTTTGTTTAATAGATATTTTGAGTTCATTTACATTTATAAAAAAGAACATGATACGTGTATAATATTTTGCCATAAAATGCAGGAAAATGAATTTATTTACTTATCTATGTGTCAAGTCAAAATCAATGCTACAGTAGTAGTGATTAGCTGTGTGTCAACTCGGAAAAACCACAACTCGAGTTAAGTCGAGTTAAAGTTTACATAACTCGAGTTTACTGAAGGAAACTGAGTAAATGATTTGTTTTTTTTTCTACCAATATAAACATTCGGACTCCAATTTATACTTTTCATCTATCTTCTATACTATTTTTTGCCTACAAATATTATACAAAAGCGTTAACTGCTGGACAGTTATTGCTTTTCTATATTGTAAATAACCAAATATAATTATATGCTATCTTCTTTCATATGATAAAGTGGATTTCAATTCACCTTAAACGATTTTTTATTTTCAATTATTTTTTAATTTTTTGTAGTGAGTGTGACAAATTAACCGAAATGTTACTTCTATTTTAATAAAATATAATTTATGTTTTTGATGTGAACATTCGGCTGATGAGATACAATGTGGCGTTAGTATTCAAATTTCTAACCCGGAATAGAGAAAAAAATCGATTTAAGCCCAACTCGAGTCAACTCGAGTTAGTAACTTGAATTGACCCATCTCTAGTAGTGATATTATCTATGATCAATGGCGTCACCGTCAAGGACCCAACCCGCTGCTTCTAAATTGTGATTTCTAAGTGTGTTTAATATACTGAAGTAGATATTTAGGCTTCTATATATTTACAAAGAGATTCAAACGTGAGTAAATATATTTTTTAGTAAAAATATATACTATAATGACTTCTCTTTTTTCTTATGTCCCAAACCGACACAAAATGGACGTCAGACTATATTGTGACGTGATTATGTAAAATAATATTTTAAAAGTCTAAATTATTTAAAATTAAGCATCTGAACTTTATCATCATACGTAACAATCACCCAATTAAATTGAAGTTTAAAATAAGAAGAATTCATGTACAGACGACGTCCATAAATGTCTGCTTTTAATGCTAATGTTTCCTTAGCATAATGAGGCCATGGCGATGACTAGGATTCTACATCAACGGTCGTTCACCTCGAAATACTAGATATTTAATTTAACATCACTAGATTTAGATATTAAATTGAAATAGTACCACATTGTTCTATTTACATGAGCTATAATGAGGTCATTGTCCTCTTGCTAAGTACTTTTAATCTTATGATAGAAATAGTGTTTCCTTAGTTAATGCTAGTTGTACTTAATATTATATTATTATTATTATGATTTTGCTGTGCTATATTGCTCTTCATGCTGTGTCAGTTTTATTATTTTGCTTCTTAATAAAATAACACACAAAAGTTTTCTATTAACAATTCATACATAATATTTTGTCAGCAAGAACTGTTGAAAATGAAAATGTCCTTTTTGAATAATTAGGTTAATACAATTACATATAGAAATATTACATGTTAAAGGATCAATTTAAAAATTATAGAACAACCCTGAAGACATTTTGTGCATATTGCGAATTTTTAATAACAATATTTACTGTGAATATTGCTTTGCCTTATTAATAGTACTTATGTCCTTATGAATAATATAATAGAACTTTTTATTGCGATTACCTAATGATATATGACTAATAATTATTATTATAACCAGAATGAACTATTGTTCATTCTGGTTTTTCAAATGTTTTTTTTTATTATAGTATAATTTTGTTTTGGCTTCTTATCTTTATGTTATGTTCATTATGTTGTTTCCAAACTATATAAACAATATTACTTTTTAATATCTAGTCCCAATACATGTATTTTTTTTAATTTTCAGGAAATCATCAAAGAAGTAATAGTAATAGGTGCTATGCATATTATATGATTCTTTTAATACATCAGAAATAAAATAATTAATTTAAAAATATTAGTTTGTAATACACATTTATAAAGTAATAAAAATGCAAACAATCAAATGTGTTGTGGTTGGTGATGGTGCAGTGGGTAAAACCTGCCTGCTGATCAGTTATACCACTAATAAATTTCCTTCAGAATATGTGCCTACTGTATTTGACAACTATGCTGTTACTGTTATGATAGGTGGTGAACCTTACACCTTGGGTTTATTTGATACTGCAGGTGTGTATAAATAAAAATAAACCTTATTTACTTTCTTTTAATAAAAAAATAATAAAATACAATCAAATAATATACAAGTAATGTTTTATTACTAAAATTATTTAACTATGAATAAATTAATAAATCTTATTTCTTGAATAACAGGGCAGGAAGATTATGATAGACTGAGACCATTGAGTTACCCACAAACTGATGTTTTCCTTGTTTGCTTTAGTGTTGTGAGTCCCAGTTCTTTTGAAAATGTCAAGGAAAAGGTAATACATTTATATTATATACATACATACATAAATATATTTATTTACATATTTCATCCTCAAAATAAAAGTGATCTCCCTAAATATTTTGCAATTTGACGTAACACCATCTCAGAGTTAACAGCAAAATCACAACTTCGAGAGAAATTTCATAGTTGTCACTTTCATTTCGATGATGTATTATGCGAATAGTGACTTTCTAAAAGCTGCTTCGTAAAGTCTGATAAATATTAATGAAATCCATGTGTTTATAACAATAATAATATTTATAAGATACACAATACGGTATATAGCTTCTCAAATTTATTTTATATTATCAGTAATTATAATTTTGTGGCACTTTCACATATTGTCGCTTTCTATAAGTAAGAAATTTGGTAGACCTCTGCATGCCTCGCAAAAAAAATTGATAAGGCATGAAACAGTTTGTTACATTACACTAATTGTTTATATGAAAATTGTTAATGATTGGTATTTCCTAATGGGATTTTTTGTAGGGTAAAGAGTTTCACCCTATATACTTATAAATTTACCTAATCCTAACTTTTGTGTTAATTCACAGTGGGTTCCAGAAATAACACACCATCAACAAAAAACACCTTTTCTTTTAGTTGGCACTCAAATAGACTTACGAGATGATCCTGCTACTATGGAGAAGTTAGCTAAAATAAAGCAAAAGCCGGTTTCTTTAGAACAGGGTGAAAAGCTCGCCAAGGAGCTGAAGGCTGTTAAATATGTAGAGTGTTCTGCTCTTACTCAGGTACTATGACAAGCTATCTTTACCATAGATTTTACAGTACTGGACAAAATAAAGAATGCACTGTGTGAAATCAAGTATTAGTGCTAGTTTAATTAGGAAAACAATAAATTACACTTCCACAGCCGTTTCAACGATAGTTTGTGAGATTAATCGCTCATTCTCACTCAATCATTATAAATACAAAATAAATACCGCACAAAAAAAAATGAAACGCAGGGTGCCAATATTGGAGTGGACAAAAAAAAGTATGCATGCTAAAAAGCAAATTAAAAGATCACATTGTGTTTCTAATAATTTGTAAAACCACTGTTTGCTGCGAAAACAGCTTCTGGCCATCGTTAGCATAGTTTCAAAAAGATTAAATAATATTGGGGATTGATAATTTTCCGTTCTTCATGAAAGCTTCGAACAACTTGTCTTTATTCGTCACGTCACTTTTATTGACTTTCTGTTCTAAAATCGACCACAATTTTTGATTCCAATTCGGTGATTGCGAGGTCGGGAAAACACCGATGATTTCCGAGCCGCATGTTTTAAATCATTCTCTGTTGGAAGATGGATTCCTCTTTTAACTTGTCTTTCACGAGCGATTCTTCCAAAATTTCGTAGAATATGCCTATAGAGGCATCGGCAGTTATAATACTCTATATATAGAGCACGTATGCGTGCCAAATTAACGACTCCAGACCGGGCAAAACACCCACAAACTAATATACTACCCCCTACGCATTTGATTGGCTTATGAAAAATTATTTAGGGAGCTTTTCTCTCGGCTTGCACCAAACTCACGATTGTCTTTCATGACCAAATAAATAAAAATTGCTTTTCTCACTCTAAAATCACTTTTTTCCTAAAGGAAATCGACTTATTATCGCATTTTTTGGTGATTTCGAAACTGTTGTTTATATTCGCTCCTCGATGTCTCCTCTATATCTTTCGGTCAGAAACATTCAAGCCGGTATTCTCGAGTATTCTACGGCTGTTCTTCGATTATTCTTCGATCATCCCCCGTAGTTATTTTTGTATTCCTCCCTTTTTCGGTCCTATAATTGATTATCACTAATTTTTCAACCTTCTCGCAAGTATTTTCACACGGCATTTTCACTTATTTCATATTTCCGGCCAAGCTGGCTTTTAGAAATATCTATTTTTAGGTTTTTATCACCAGTTTTCTAATTTGACTTAGTATTTTCGGCATCACGGATTTTAAAGATTTTACTCACACCTAGAGAAGAGATAACTGGCTGGAAAATTGTGAAATTCTTATGCTTACATTCTATTTGCCTTGCTAAACTTTGTTGTGAGAAAATCGGTTCACAGTCACTGCAGACAATATGACAAGCTTGGGTGCATACTTTTTTTGTCCAGCATATAATAGGCACTTTTAACTTTTAAATCGATATTTTACGGGATTCTTGTATTTGCAACACTGTAACAATGCAGTGTGTATGCAAAATAAATATCTTTTAGTATGACCACTCAGGGTTTCATTTAAATATGATATTTGAAATAGGAATGGCATATAAATGCGACATTGAAGTGTGCATACTTTTTTATGTCCAGTACTGTATGTACATTTTTATGAATACTACTGATGATAAGTACACACACTATTGTACTATTAGTTTTAGTATAATTGAAATTTTTCTTTTACAGAAAGGTTTGAAGAATGTATTTGATGAAGCAATCCTAGCCGCTCTGGAGCCACCAGAGCCAGTCAAGAGGAGGAAATGTGTTTTGTTGTAATGAGTGCTTTTTCCGCTTGGCATACTGCTGAGCAGTTTCATACAACTTTGCAATTTTATTAAGCTGTTCATGTAATGTTCATTTTATTTTTTATAATTATAACAACTAAATATGCCATACTTTAAAATAGCAACCTGAGAGTAAGTCTTGTGCTACTATATCCTATTTGGGCCATTAATATTTTGCATATATTATATGTTAAGGAAATTTTTATACCACCATATGTAATATTTTGTCAGCATAAAATTATATTTATAAGTCATTATACAAGACCATTTTGATACCTTACAACTTATATGGAGTTATAGATTTTGTGATTAAAAAAATAATATTATATAGTTAATTGCTTCTATGAGCAAGACTCACATACTTTACTTTATTTATTATCCTTATGTGTTGTTTGCATATTTATAACGTAAGTGTTCTTAAGAGGTGGAGATATTCTGTAACTTGTGATTATTCATTATTCATCAGTTTTAATGATACATGATGAAAAAAAACATGTGAGTGTCATAGTTTCATCTAGAAATTTAATAACAAGATTCAAGCTATTTGCCATTAATAATAATATTTTGATTATAATCATACATTTGTAAGGGTAGCAAAGCAAGCACAAACAATAAATTAATATAACATGACTTGTAGAATTCCAAGTATTCACAGATTTGTAATATTAATTGTTGACTTCAAAATGATTTTCATACATTGGTCTGAATATTCCGCCTCTTAATAATAATAATTGATATAATAATTTTATACATACGTTTCGGACGTATTCTTAGTTTTAAACTATTAACTTCCCTAAACATCTTATAAACTTAAACTAGAATATTTAGAGCTGATGGTATTATTGATGCTCTAAGTGTTATGCATCACTAATGTCACCATGGGGTTGTTATACAGAGTATATAATAATGGTGTGAATATCAATTACTAGTGTTAAACTTTAGTGGAAAGTAGCATTTTTATCAATATATAGCTATGTGAATTTTTGACTGAATTGAAAGTATTCATTCCATAAGATGTCAATGCATTTTTTCATATATGCGCTGCGGTTTTTATTGTAATATCTATAATCGCTTGCGTTTATATTACGGCGTGACTTGCTTATGTCCCAATTTTATACTCTGTATATGCTGCTGCCTCGACACAAAGTAACGCACAGGGACATTAACATCAAGTAATAGGCAGTGTTCAAGTATTACGCTGATGCTTTTTCAGAACAGGCTTCCCTAATTTTTGTAATCTTTTTTGAAATGTCTAGTCTTGAATGATATGCTTTACTCTTCCTTAACAGCTAGCTAAAAAAAAAGAATTTCCAATTAATATAATTCTTATACTTATTGAACCATTTCTATTAAATAAATATTTTTTCATAAACAATTTGTTTTTAGACATTTTATAAATTTACAATTTTTCTATGAGGTGTTTAATTTATTCCATGATATAGATATTATAAATAAAGATATTATGTGCATAATCCTAGAACACTTCTGTTCCACCTGTGAGGCCGGATACAAATTTGGTAGCGATTACATAAAATACAAATATTTATTTATTATGTTATGAGATAAAATAAGTTTAAATTGCAGATTAAAACTAAACATTCTTCAAGACTTGTGTATTTCTTTAGCAAATATATTTCCGGCGTAAACCTCTGTTACAATATTATGACATATTTGTATTTACTCAATGGGAGAGATTTTTATACAAATTAAATTGCAGAGGCAAAATGAAGTTTGTTTAACTTATAATAATTATAACCTTATATTATTTTCTAATAAATGTTATGTTAAATTTAATATCGTGACACGTGCACCGTATATACCATGTTTTTGTTTTGTGTAAATATAAAACAATAAAGATTTTGTACGAGATGAGAACTGAGTTAAAAATAAATAGTATTATATGGACTTGTGGAATTAAAGGAATAAAATGCGAATTATTTTCTTATCAATATCATTTATTACTTTTGATTACAATATTCTTTCTTTGTGTCAGTAATTAGATTTAGGTGTATATTGAATGAATAAATATAAGATTAAATTGCGTTTTTCACTTATCAAAGACTGTTGAACCCTAATTTGTTATATAACTAAGAACCCCATATGCTGCTTATCATACTGTGCATATTGGGAACGGACTATTATTAGTATTATAGTCATCATTCGCTATCTCATTGCACCGTACCATCTTAATATTCAATGAGGCTCATTTGGCAACCAAAAAGGTCAAATGGTAAACTACTTTTCTTCACCAGATTATCCACTTTTTTTTTATGGAATAAAGGAGGCAAACGAGCTGAAGGCCCACCTGGTGTTAAGTGGTTACCTTCGCCCATAGACATCCACAACATTCAAGTTATGGATGCGTTGCCAGCCTTGGGAATGTAGGACAGAAGGAAGGAGGAAGGATGGGGATGGTGGGAGTATGAAGAGCTGGCTTACATGTCATTGAACCGGAACACATCATAAGATATTTGGCGGTTCGTATTTGACATGACAGTGGTCGCGAGCCAGTCGGAGAACGAATGTCCTACCACCAAACTACTGGGTTACCCGCCTTTTACGGGACGTTACCCAGCGGCGGGGGGGAATTGTATTCTTAACCCGTCCCCCCACGGAACAGTGACCACGTGATAAACAAAATTTAAAAAATCATAGATTCGTGTTTTATCGCTGTTTTTACGTTCCTCTCAATTATTTTTTCGTAAATTTGTTCAATCTACCGACAATTATTATGGCACGATAGTTATTTTTTCAGCTTTACGTTTTTTCGGAAATCAAGACATTGGAGCGGAATTCAACGCCGCATGTTGTCTTTAGCATCAGAGTGAAGAAATGAACATTTTAATATTATTTCCCGGAGTGGGAATCGAAGCCGTAACCATTGCGTTACAGTCAGACGCTATCCCAGTGGGCCATGGCGGCATCAAGTACTGGCCCGCTGGGAAGACAAAAGTATTTCTCAAAATATTGTTTATATTTTATTATTTATACTTAGAATCAAACTTACAACATTCTTTTAGAGTCGGACACTTCGCAACTGCGTCACTTTATTTGTTAAGTATTTATTCTTATACATATTGAAAAGATTTATTGATAATAGTTGAAGTTCTATTTGCGTGGACCTTATGACTTTATATATCGTACTGCTTCCATATAATACATTGGCATTGAATCTTGAGACCAAAGTTACGCTACTATAAATGCTACGATTAGTAAAGACACACTTTTTTTATTGAAGAGTTTATTTTTCAGTTTCACGCTTTTTCAGACAGGACCTAGTGTCAAGACATACCGACTTCTACTTTGCGCCCTAAATTGAGGCATTGTGTGTTAAGTGACAAAACTCAATACTGAGCTTTGTCTTTGTTACCAGAGCGAAGAAATGAAAATTTAAATTGGTAATCGATCCCACAACCATCGTGTTAGAGTCTGGCGCTGTTTGTCCAACGACCATATTCATTCTAAAGCATTTAGAAAAATTAGTTGTTAAGTCCGTTAACTCACAATTTATGATTTCTATATGCTATATTCATATTGAAACTTCTGCCCAAAATTATAATTATCGTGATAACTTTCTTACCTTTAAAACTTTATTAGATACTAGCGACCCGCTCGCGGCTTCGCCACGTGAACTGCCACTTTCATCCTCTATTGCTCTTTGAGATTGTTTTTTTTTATAAAAGGGGGTAGTCTATATTTGACCTTGCATCACTAATTATGTTCTTGAGAAAACCATCTATACATCTAGTACAATGTCTATACTATTTGATAACATATAGCAATAACTGTTATAGTAAGAAAACGTACGAAATGTGCTATCATAGTATATCTATATGATAGCAGATTTCGTACATATATAACATCTGGTATATATGTACGAAATCTGTAGATTATCCGTGAAAACATAAAAGATATAGATATAGATTTTTGCATTTTTATAATAATAATATTAATGAGTACATATATCTAATACAATGTCAACTATATAATAACAGATGGCGCTACCCGTTCCAGAAAACGTAGTTACATCTGCTGTCATATAGATTATATAAAGTTTTATAGACCGGTCAAATGTATCTTTAATAAATGTTATGCTTATTTTATTTTATAATTATTTTAATTAGTGATATTGAAACAAATTTAGCTTCACTCGTGAACTATTGACAAAATTTGAATGTTATTTTTTTTACTTTATTTTTCTGCGGAAGTTGTATTGAATACCAGGATGAAAACTATCCCATATGTTGCTCTAACCTCTTAGCTAACTCCATACAAAAATTCATTAATTTCTATTTGGTGGATATCAGTATACAAATAATTTACTTATATCGATTTTTTATTTTTTCCAAAAAAACTACATGGAAATCCGGGATAAAAACTATCCTATATGTACCTTTGGACTATAAGCTATCACCATACTAAAATTCATCCATTTCTATCCAGTAGTTTTTGCGTGATTGACGAACAAATTAACAGACAGACAGACAGACAGACAGACAGACAGACAGACAGACAGACAGACAAAAATTCTACTGAGTGGATTTTTGGGCTCTGTTATCGATATATAAACGCACCCAATTAAAATTTTTCTGAAATTTTTCATGTACAGAATTGACTTTTCTACTCTTTTATTATATATAGATATAACTTACAATATAACGACGATTCAACTGAACTTTTTGTCTAGTAGCGAAAAAGGACCTGCTACACTCCCTCCTATGTTTTACCTCAATTCGAGGTATTGCATATTGTATGCGGATACTAAATGATCCGCTTTGTCTTTCCGGAGTGAAAATATAATAATAATTTAAATATATATATAACTATTTCGTAACGTGGAAATCGAACCCACAACAGACGCTGTTCCATCCTGTCCCGTCCTGTCCTGTCACTTCACAATGGCCTTAATATTTGATAATTTTTATGTATCCATTAAAACTGCCTTTCATATTAACCAATTTGTACTAATGCTGCATAGACTCATTTTTTATAGCTTAGCTGTTTCAATCGTAGTTATTCATTAAATTTTCTAGAACTTTTATTATTACGTATTTCGGTGTAAATGCTTATCGCATTGAACAGTTTTTCTTAAGGAGGCAATTACCTACTACCTACCTGTGACCGCGGACTACTGTAAAGTATTCGAAACGTCGGGTCTTCTAACAATGTATTTATGAATACCAAAAATATACGCGATTCCAGTTACGAACAGTTTCGTTTTAAAATGTGTAAAATCGCGAAAATAAAAGAACTTATTAGGCGATTACTCATTTTTTGCATGTTAGCTAAGAAGAACTACTATGGTGCTTCTTCAGTAGTTCCAAGACTTTAATTTTTATATGTTTACGATAAATGCGCATCACACTGAACAAGTTTAGTTTGGGAATCTTTTCCATATTTGTTGTATTTTAGATGAACTACTATGGTCCTACATCGATTGTTCCGAATCTCTATTTTTAATAATTCAACGCAAAATGCGCATCAAGCTAAACATATTTTCTTAAGGAGTCTTCTCCGTATTTGTGGTATTTTAGCTGTACTGTTTTAGTTCATTATCAGTTGTCCTAAATCTTAATTTTTTTACGCATCATAATAGTGAGCAAATTTTGTTAAGTCTTTTGCGTATCTGTTGTACTTTAGCGAAATTACTATGGTTCTTCGTCAGCTGTTCCAAATCTTTAATTTTCATGTGTCAACGAAAAAAAGCGCATCACGCTGAATAATATATGATTTTTGTAGTGTCAGGAGTATTCTCCGTATTTTATCAGGACTGTTACAAATTTTCAAGAGGTGTTTCAAAACAAAAAAAATACGTCATGGCAAAATGCATATCACGTTTAACCAATTTTGTTAAGGCGGCTTCTCCGTATATATTATATTTTAGATGGACTATTATAGTTTTTCCAAATCCACAATAAAAAGCAAAATTAAAAATTTTGAAAAACCCCATGACGGCTTAATTGTAATTGAGAAAGTATAAAATAACTAGGAATCCCCTCGCCTAAAAGAATATACGTAACGAGATGATGGGGACGACTCCGTCGGGGGCTGTCATTACTTTAAGTTTGCACAAACGTTATAGGTTTTCATGTTGTTAAAACAGGCTTGGCAAAAAAATAAGATATTAACATGAATTCACAGTTATGATAACTGGTATTCCTCTTAAAAACTTCATTAACGAAATCTATACAGAATTTAATGTAGTGATTGCAACTGGTAGCCCCTGACGAATGCACCCCATGGTAATTCGCGATATGGCATATAAAAACACGCAACAATTAAACCTGAACCTATCCGCATAGAAAACCGCATCTAAATAGATTTTACACAAAAAATATAAACAAATGCTTACTGCAACGCCCTAATTAAGCTTGAACCTATTGTTGAAAACTACATGCAAACCGTACTCGTAGTTTTAAATTTGCACAATCAAATGTTTACTGCAGCGCCCTCTGGCGAGTTTTTAACGTAAAAAACCTAAATACATACACCCAGTAAAGGTAAATAGTTGTGGTTTTACATTAAATATTACAAACTAATCTTTACTGCAGCGCTCCCTGATGACTTGTCACCGTAATATAAATTTAAAAACATGCAGGTATCTAATAGTGAAAACTCTTTCCAATCGTACTAATCGTGTTGGTTTTACAATAAAAAATAGAAACAGCTACTTACTGCAGCGCCCCGTAGAGAGTTGATACCGGAACGCATGCGTGAAAATATGCACTAAGTAAACTTGAATCTTCATTCATCAATCATTGAAAACTGCATTCAAATCGGACTCGTAGTTTTAGTTTTGCACAAATAAATGTACTTATTGTAGCGCCCCCTGGTGAGCTGTCACCTTAACATAAATCTAAAAACATGCACCAAGCAAAGCGGAATCTAATACTGAAAACTCTTTCCAATCGTACTAGCCGTTTTGGTTTTACAAAAAAATATAGAAGCAGCTACTTTCTGCAGCGCCCCCTAGACAGTCGACACCGGAACACATGCATGAAAATATGCACTAAGTAAATTTGACTCAATTCGGATTCGTAGTTTTAGTTTTGAACAAACAAATGTACTTTCTGCAGCACCCCCTGGTGAGCGGTCACCGTAACACATATGAAAAGACGCACCAATCAAACCTGAACCTATCTTTGTTTCGTCTAAATCGGACCAGTAGTTTTTGCTTCGTATAAACAAATGCTTACTGCAACGCCCCCTGATGAGTTTTCACTGTAACAAAAAAAAGAAAAATCTTAAAATATGCATCAAGCAAAGCTGAATCTAGTTCTGAAAACTCTATTCGATCGGATTTGTAATTTTGGTTTTAGGCAAATAAATACAGGAAAAATAAATACAGGAAAACGATAAAACATATTAAAGAACATCCACCAATTAAACTTGAATCTATCACTGAATTTGTTTCGAAATCAGACTACTATTTTTTGAGACAATTGAAAACATTTGTTTGCACGTAAAATTCTTTCTGCAGCGCCCCCTGATGAGTTTGGGCGATAAAACATTTCAAGAACATACACCAATTGAACCTGAACCTATCATTGAAAACCGTATCGAAATCGGACTTATAGTTTTGGAAATAATTGACATAGTGATTTGCACAAACAAACAAACAACCTCTCACCCTAAACACATACAGTCGCCGTTCCGTCGCGGGTAAGAAATAGGTCATCGCAAAATGCACATCATGTTCAGCAAATTTTGTTATGGCGGTTTCTCCGTATATATTATATTTTAGCAAGTCTGTTATAATCCGACGTCAGGTGTTCCACTCGTCGAAAATAATTATAACCTAAAGCCTGCTCAGGGTTAATAGCTATAGGACTAAAAAGTGTCATTTAAATCTGTTCAGTAGATTAAAAGATGTGCACGTACAAACAGACAGACAGACAAAAAAAAAATAAAAATGATAGATTTGTATCCTAATTACTATTTTTAAACCTCCCTGAGTTGATTTTTCGTAAAAGTATTCAATGTACAACACAACACACAACTTTTTTTACAGACTTATCTCTATCTATACTAATAGATATAGATAAGAAGTTACATGCTTTATTTTTGAACGTCAAATAGTTTAAAACAGTTCATTGAAGTTAATACCTCAGACCTGATAAGACCGGGCGCAAGAAACTCAGTGGGACTTTCTTTTATACCAATTGTGATATACAAATTTATTGCTGACAGTGATACTTTTGAAATAAACTGGAACGAACATTTCATTCCCAAGGCGTGTTATCGCTTTTAAAATCTTTAATTAGGTAATAACCATTAACACACAAACGTCTTTTAACAACCTTTTTAAATTGTGATATAGAAAACTGTTCGACGTTTTCTGGTATCCTGTTGTCATATCTCATAAATGAATTATTGACTCGATGTAATCGAGTTACAGGAGTAATGAGTTTATATTAATTTCTAGTATTAATATTCTGTATGACCTAAGCAAATATGTATCGAGAAGCAACATTCAATTTATTAATTTCTTTAAATTTTGTTCTTTATGATATTTTCAGGCCTAAATTATAAATTGCACGAATAACTTTTGCAGAACAAAGATTGAGTTAATTGCGGCTGCATTACCCCAAAGTAAAACGCCATAAAACATAATACTCCAAAAGAAGCCAAAATAAACAAGGCGAGCCGTGTCTCCGTCTGTTAATGATCTAATTTTCTTAACCACGAATGCTGCTAAGTCTATTCGCCATTTCATCAATGTGAGGTCCCCACTGTAGTTTCTAGTCAATGGTGATACCGAGATATATCGTAGAATCGACAGGATCCACGGTTTCACCATTCAAGAGTACATCGGTATGAACAAGTTTTGTATTAGGTGTTCTAATTTCGTTATTATTACGAAAGTACATTTCGTTTTTTTATTGTTCAATAACAAATTATTAGCACTGAACCAATGTACTATTTTCGAATGACTTTACTAAATTTCATTGGGTCAGAAAAGAGCATATAATTAATTTATTTCTTAATAACTAATACATGTTTATAAGCATAAAAATTTTATTATTAAGATGAAATCGGTCAATAATATAATTATTTTACGACTTGGTCGAATAACATTGTTGAGTCGGTCATTATATTATGAAATGCCCGTATCAGTGACGATATCGATCAAGAACAAATCTGCATATCATGTACCTATATCAAGATCTGGCCGACGGATAATTGGCTATTTCATAAAACTATTGAACTAAACTAGTTCAAATTCAACATTTGGTTATATTTTCTGACTCAAATTATTTATTAAGAACTTTTTGTTTTTAGAAGTTTATTTTTAAGTTCTGCGTTTCATATCAGTCCCTTAACAAAACTCTATATTAAACGAGCTGCAATTTTAAAAAAGATGAGATGAGATGTTACAAATTTCTAAATTGTACAATTTTCAGCTTGGAATAAAATTATTTATATAGACAAACTATCCGTGCTAAATACCTATATACCTATACCACACTCTTAGACACTCAATAAAGACTGCTTATTTATATAAAAACTCCTTAAAACTAGTCTATTAAAAACAACCATGTTCATAGATTTTTATAAGCACGATGCTGCCTTGTTATTATAAGGTATTATTTGACAAGTTGACGTCATGATTTTTTCGTAGTTTTGATACTAAGCATCTTTTTATATTAAATATTTGCACTTACATCTTGAATAGATGCGAATTACTTGCATGATATGAAAATTTGTAGTTAATATGGACGAAGGGCTTAAGATTACTAATGGTCAGTTATGAGAAATTAATTTGTAATATATAATATATAGATAGCTATCGCTAGTAACATCTTTTGCGTGGACTTTATGAGCCTCGCCATACTATTTCTATTTCAATCATTCGTAGTTTCTATTTTAAACAGTAACATTTTAATTTTTCTGTTTTCGAAGGAATTTCAGGTATCACTTATTGCTTTCCACACTTTCAAAGGAATCTAAGTGCCAAATATCCATTGATTTTGGCCATACCCTCTCTGTCAGTCACTTAGTGAATGACGGGGAAATTTTATGTATATTCTGTATAATTGTAATGTTATAAGTAATATGATAGTATAATTAATATAACCAATACTATGATACATTGATACCTACAGCATGTACCTACTATCATTTGTATATATTTCAGACAAACGTCACAAGAGCTCCAGCAGTCTCGCTGCAATTTTAGACGGTGTACGTTCTGAAAGAAAAATAGATCTTAGGGGTACGTATCCATTTCTTATTTAAAACTCATGAAATACTTGGGGTGGGAATATGTAGGTACATATGTAAGTATAGTGTTAATTTTGCGCTTAAAATGTACGTTATTTTATGAAATTAAAATAATATTTAAGCTTCAATACCGGAAGTAGACGGCCAGTTTACAGTAGCGGAAGCGAAATGTAACGATTTACAACAAAAAATTAATCTAGTTAAAACTCTCAGAAGAAAAAAGAAATTGAAAAAACGCAGGTATGATATACATATTCGTTTCATATTCATTTGTTATGCAACGTGAATATATAATATTTTTACCTATTTCTATTAACAGTATGACCACGATAGCAGAACCAGGTCCTACTTCAGATATACCTGTAATTACTGTCCACACTCAGCCTAAAACGAGTAAGTCAAATTACAAATTTATCACTATTAAGCTTATACTCCATATAGATGTATAAGTAATGCAAGCAATACTCTATATTTTCGTCGTCTCTATCGCTCCCTCGCTATATAACAAATTTACTATGGTCGCGACTTCCGTCCGTCCGCGTGGAATTTAAAAAGCATAAAGTTATAAAATAAAAGTAGCCTAAGTTATTCTACCTGCCCTAACTTATTTTATTATTATTTTATCTGCCCTTGAAAATCCTGCCAAAAGCGGTCCAGCCGTTCCAAAGAATATTGGCTATTCTTTGAAAAAACAATCAGACATCTATCTATAGACAAAAAAATTGTGAAAAATATTTTTTTTGGTATATGTACCGTAAATGTAAAAAGTAACAGACACTCCATTTTTATTTTTTCCATACAAATCCATACAATTTATAATTTCATACAATCTGTAATACATATCAATATTAAAATTTGATTTTAAAACCAACATATTAGAATCTATAACCCCCAACAACCAATATACCTTAAATTAAGTTATACTCTGCACCAGACATTAATGACCAAATGATAAGTCGAAATATATTATTGGCACTGCAACCTTGGACAGTTACTGCTGAATTAAGATGGTTCTAGCATTGCTGGTTACAGAAATGTCACAACAGTCATCGAAGTTACGGAGATTTGAGGCCTCTTCTAATAAAAATCCACGTAGATACGTCGACCACGATCTCATTGAACAACAAGAAATGCTTGATAGAGTACGTGCGTACAAAGAAGATTCTCCTAAAATAGCTAAGGCAAGTTTATCTTGAAATTGATTTATTTAATATTAAAGATAATAAAAAAGGGTATAGATATGCCGTACATGCTGTTTGCGATTTTATTAATGTTTAAGCGTTTTTCAGAGAAGAGGAAACCGTCATGACACTGTACATGTTTCTCCAGTTCGTTCAGATTTTAGAGGTGCTCGTGCTGCAGGCGATAGTAAGTGTCTTCAATTTTTAATTATTTTGAGGTTTTAAAATTTAAAGCAATATCTTATTTACGGGGATTACTATATATATTTATTTATTTATCTTAGTCAATTCTTGATCTTATCTGCTGCTTCGGTTGTGTAAACTTTATGATTTCCATTTATCTCTGGTCATGATAGATATAATTAGGCCCTAAATTGTATAACCTTAACCACCTTAACCACGTTTAGATATAGTCATATATATTATCATACCTATAACATTATGAGATAAAGAAATGTTAGTCACGCTGAAGTACTAAGATGCCGTTTCCCTACTCGTAATCTGTCTTATAGCAGCTTATCTCTTAATTCCTCATCAATCTATCCAGATCTTTGATGTTTGTCTTTAGGGAGGCATGTCAATAAAATTAAATTCCACATTACGCGCTTTTAATATTTAAATGGTGAAAAATATATATTTTTTGCAATAATTAACAATTATTGCTATTGCGCAATTTCCTTTAACCTTATATATTTCTTGGCTTATCATTGTACATTAAATCGTAAATTAATCGGAAAGAAAGAACACTAATATTACGGTTTTTTTAAAGTAGACAAGAAAATTCAATTTTTACTTTCCCAAAACAAGTTATCGAGGCGAAGTTTTATGTAAGATATGTAAATTTTTTTTATAATAAAAAATATTTCATATTTAGCAGTATATGAACATGGCGTCCAAAGTGACATGCGAAATTTGCCTCATGAGGTTTCATGTGGAGATGATGAGTTGTATGACGAACAACACGATAGATATATTGAAAAATATTTAGAGTAAGCATATAATTTATAGTTAAAAAATATTTATCATGCATATAATTTTTAAAATAAAAGCAACTTGTATAGAAATAAATTATACTATTGTAATAGAAATAAAGAAAAGAAATATTACGGTAGTCGGCCACAATCCAGACAAAAAGAAAACAAATACAATCTAAAGGAGTCTTCTCAAGCAGGTAATTCATTTTTATTACTATTATAATTTAGAAACTTTTCATTACAATAACCTTATCACACGTTACTATTGTACTTAGGCCCCGATATCCAGTGGGCTGAAAATACACGAGAAGATTGGCGTGGGACTTCTTCACCATCTCCTCGGCGTAATGAATCGTCTAACAAAAAAGGAAATATTATAAGTAAATAATTGAATTTATTATACCTGATTGTAACGTTTTTTATGTATACATCATGGGTGTTTGTACCTCTAATCTAATGAAATAATATGTCTAAAATATTACTTATTCATGTAACATATATCAATTATTGTTTTAAAGTGTTACATAACCATGATATAATTGAACAGATACGAATTTAAAAGAAGCGGAAGGTAGGCCAGTTGTGGAGTTGTTCAACAAAAATCGCCACTCCGCAGAATCTTACCCGCGTCAACTTAACGTCAACAGACACACGAAAAGCCAGAGAGGTATTCTTTATATTTCATTAAAAATGATGTCCCCACATGACATACAAAAATATGAAATATATATTCATTTTTTTTAGCCACGTAGTTTACAAACACGAGCTATTTATAATATTTATTTTTTCAGCTTCACGCTTTCCTCTAGAGAGGACCTAGTGTTAAGACACTCCATCGATTGAAAATCGAAATATTGCGGAACTCAACGCCGCGCTTTATCTACGAGGTACCAGAGCGAAGAAATGAAAATTTAAATAATCATTCCCTCGAGTGGGAACCGAACCCGTTTACATCTAGTTTACAGTTAAAGGCTGTCCCACTGCGTCACGATGGGCCCTACTTGAATTAATTTTTTTCAAATTATTGTTTAATTTGATTTATTATAAATTGCTTATATTTTGTAAAGATTTGCTAAAATTTTATATAAAAAGTTAGCAAACCTCTTACAAAATATAAGCAAGAGTTTTTTCGGTACTTTAAGATGGCGCGTGTCCCGTATACGAAGAGGAAGCGACAGGTCCTCTGGAAGACGGTACATCTAATAAGACGAAGAAACAAAAGGTTAAATATTCCAGTAAAGCCTAAATATATATGATTTTCTAGTTGTGTCGCTTATTCTATGTTGTTGGCATATCATATCGTATATACATTATATGTATATCGTATCGCAATTGACGAGTTCATGAAATCCTTGATTATGTCATGAAATGGTCGCAGTTCATAAAACTACCAATTATCAGTAGTTTATATTTAACCATATATTGACTGATTGTGGAACTTTAATGAAATCGAGATAGCTGTATCATAAGACATAAGTTGAAACATGAATTTCTACACAAACCGTGGTAATGACTCTCTGTTGACAAAAATACGAAATATCAAAGTGTTTAGCTACCACTCATCCCTACTTGTGGAAACTTATAAATTTCCTTCAATATAATGCGTGAATTGTTGTCCACATTAAAGCTCAAAGCCGCCAAATGCTACAGTTGTTCCAAATCTCGTGAAGGCGTTTCGTACAAAAGTCTATAAAATACAACAACTTCTTGTGTCAGGACTATAGATCATATATGGAAGCCTCCTCTCGTTCCCCTCCTGCACAAAATTCCTACAAATGTAACAAATGTTACGTTTTTACCTCCTATTTACCAGGTCAACACATTTTCTAATTCATCTTCTTCTCTTTTTACCTTTTATTAACTGCTGTCGTCAATTGTGCCCCATCCTCCTATTTGTAAGGGACCCTATATGAAAGTATAATTTTCATTTCTAAGTTTCGCATTACGCATTCTAATTACGTCCACAATGCAAACTCTGAATTGTGAATTGACATCGTTTTTCTAAAACATTAACGAAACTTTTTGGATTACTTTGTAACAGAATTCAGACTGTGGCCAGTCGTGGCACAACTATGACTGGTTGTAGGTGCAATAGCAAGCAAATATGTATTATTTTATTTCTTTCACTCTGGTATCGAAGCAAGGCGCGGCGTAGCGCGCTTTGAATTTCGCCACTTAACGCGCTATGCCTTCAGAATTTGGCGGAAATGAGGAACAGAGTGTGAGTCTTAATGTTAAGACACTCTGTTCCCTCTGTCTACTCTGCTGTGAGCGGGATACATCGTGACGTTAAAAAAAGTGACTTTATATTTTTGCAATTACTCTTTAATAGAATTCAAGTCGCAGCACAAGGGCACAAAATGTGGCTGTAACGCGACTGTTTGTGGGTTTGGTTCCTTATTGGAATTGAAATATTTAATATAATATTTCTATTTTCTTTACTCCGATGGTAAAGAAAAATGCGACGTTAAGTTCTACCACTTAACACGCAAAGCCTCCAGAATTCATTTAAAGTGAAATGAAGGCACTATGTACCCGAGTGTTTAACACTAGGCTCCGTGTGTCTACCCTAAAAAAAACATCAAGGACGAAAATGGCGTATTTTATTATGCATGTAATCCAGTCTTGCCTCTACACATAAAAACAGAACCAATGATTGTAAGTCTTTTATTTGTCACTTGTGAGTTGCGATCTTCATATTACACCTGTATGTATGTTGCAAAATTAATCGAACAGAACTTTTTGTTTTTATTTAACAATATCCCGAAATATAGTAGAAGAGTAGTTTCATGTTTTACTAGCTCCAACTTCAGTAAGTTAAACTTTACATACTTTAAAAGGTTTGATGACATATGATTTGTCGATCGAGATAAACTTTTTTGTGTATGTATGTACATTTTAACAATAGCATTACTTCCAAGTCATGTGACATTTCGTCTTCATAGGTGAATATATACGTAGGTTATCCATAGGTTTACACACGATTTCACTTTCGTTTAAAAAATATCACAAATTCAATGTGTATCATTGCATAGGTGCGACGCAAGTACCATAGTCGCCGCTACGAGATGCCGACCGTATCGTCCCAAATGAAACAGGCGGGATTTCGCTATAGTTACGGTAGCACTAACCGTGCAAATATTCCCTTTGTAGTCAGTAAAAGTACCTCACCCTCACACAACATTGGTGTAAATCTACAACAGGTACTAATTTTGTTTTTGGTTATTTAAAATTTTAAATAATATTTATTATCATTTAATATTTCCTATTTTCTAAGGTGTTAAATGGTCTTAAAGTTCAACAACCACTATCCAGAATACCATTGACATTAGCACATCACATGGGTGAGTAGGAAAAACTTTTGTACTTACTTAATTATTTTTAAAAACATCTGTACATTTTCTGAATATCGAAACCTGCTTTTTTATCATAACACACTTTGTAGGTTTACGCCATATACCATCATATGACCAGCGCGGCCCAAAAAGCGCAGCACTCGTAAGTTGATGAAAATAGAACTGTAGTATTATTTTATCGTGAATATATGTTATTGGTATAATTTTCTTAAAATATTTTGTCTTATTCTCATATTAATGCTTAAAAAAATACTAGAGTGCTGAAAACTAAATTTTCAGGAACCAATATTGAATAATAACGAGATAAACGTAATCAAATTGGGTCGCAGGATGTTGAGACTTCCTTCTAAATATATCTCATACAACCGCCTACTGGCGTTGTACCGCGAGGGTGACGGCGTGGTGCCGAGGTTTCTTCGCGCTATAAGTCGCCCAAACTACTTTTATACTTCCATGTATAAGTAAGTGTACACGATTACGTGCATTTCCTAAATTAAAGTTACTTACTCACACATATAGATTTATTCTACTAACTAAATGTAAGTAATGTTTAATTTTATATTATACCGTTATACAATCCCTCTCTCATCGTTAAATTCATTCTCCTTAACACTATTGTTACTACTTTAAAAGTTGGGCTTTGTAAAAACTTTTTACAATCGACGACATAAACTAGTAGACACATCTAATTAGTAGTACTTTTGTTAGGTATATACTTAAATACATAAACAAAACTAAAAATACATTATGTTTGACTTCACGCTTCTCTAAAAGTAGTAAGAGGGAACAGAGCGCCAAACACTACGGTCCCTGCATACTTATTTCCCGTCGTCCACTGTCATTAATCTCTTGACACACATCAACCTAGGTCACACCTTTATGTACTAGTATCATCACACATTCTCTTAACGTGCCCAAAACACTGAGAACGATATAAAGTGTTTTTTTTTTTCGAAATGAGTTATGTGATATTGAGAATAACTTAGTTATTTTATAGAACGCAATGAAAAGTTATAAAAAAATCTTAATAAAAGGTTTGGCTATGTTTTTTTTAAGTTTTAATTAGCAGTAGACTAGGTTATCAATTGTTAAACTTAATTAAATGGAAACTTACTTTGATGACTTTTATTTCCTAATGATTTTCTTAGTTTTCTTAAACTCAAAAAAAGTATTTAAATTTTATTGTCAACATTTTTATACAAAAGACACATGTTGACCCAGTAGAAGATATATAGGTAGTGGAAATAGTTGATTATAAAAGGAAGATGTTATTCTTTAAAAAATTAACTTAATTGCCTTTTAATTTCCAATTGAAATTTTTAATAATTTTCCTCTGTGCCATGTCACGAACTTCTGAATTAATTTTCATCGAAGTGTTCACTTTTGTCTTTGTAAATGTAGCTACAGTATTACACAAAATAATTGTTAAATAATGGACCTCGTCTACGGAGACTTTTGTAGCGATGCTGTCCCACGCTCACTGAAAGCGCATCTGAGTCGCTACAACACGTATTAGTTGCATTTATAACGCACTACAATAGTATTGTCAACGCACTACCAAAGACAGGTGCGCGACAGCAATGAAGTCACCGTGGGTGATGGCCCTAAAAGGTTTTTTAAATATATTATACACTAGCGACCCGCTGCCGGCTTTTATCCCCTATTTGAGCGCCTTTAGAATTCTCTGAACTTTCTTCTCAAGCAGACACTGAAGAGTGTAGCTTTCTAATTGTGAAAGTATTTTCATGATCTGTTCAGTATTTCTGAAGATTAGCCCTTACATTTGAAGTTGTATACTTTTTATTATTTTATTATTTTCCTGGCCACTAATTTTGTCGTCGATTGTATCTCATATTCGTAATAATATCAAAGCTTACAGAGAAATATAAAGTAGATAGTAGTAGCAATTGTAGAAGATGAAAATGTATTGAAAAATTGAAACTACATTTTGAGTATTACAAGTTTTCGTTAAGCAAAAAGTATGACATTTATAAATTTGATCTTAAATAATTTATATCACTACAATAAGCAGCCTGGTGAGCAATCGCGAAGATTTTGATGCAGCGACATCTAAAGGGCAGGTCGAAAATCAAGTTGCAAAGCAGAGCCTAGTTGAGTATGCAAATTTATACCGTGAATATGAACGTGTGGATAAGTCACTTAATGAAAAGTACAGTCCAGAACTTGAAGCACGTAAAGAGGATTTAACGAGACAATTAGCCCACCGCGAAGATTTCATACGAAAGGTAATAAGTGTACAGCTTTAAAGAATTCTTAACACGCGCTAAATAATACGCGCTAGACCCGAGTAGTTATAATAATGTAAAACTATTCTTAAAAAAATACATTTCGTGTCACTTTTTAATAGCTCTAAGTCTTAAGAATACACACAAAAATATGTATAATGTATATAAATTCTAATATAAAAAGATAACTACAAAACTACAAAATTGTCCATGGAAAATAAATAATGCATAAAATTACACGAAATAAAATGAGGGCTTCAATAATCTTTTATATAAGCCCTTACTTTATTCCGTGGTATATAGAGGTAATAAAAATATTTATCAGTAATTATGCAATAGTACATTTTCAAACGCTTTAGAAATTTAATTTTCGACATTTTGTGAGTTAACGTAGCACCGTAGACACGTAGACTCTTTGTCGTCTTTAATTTTTGTGGTTGAGCGTCATCTGTAGGAAGGTTTTTACAAAGTTTCGCTTTTTCAAGTTCTTTATAAAGAGAACATATACATGTGACGAGAGATGGTGTTGCTTTTAATTAAATGTAACTAAAAGGTGGGTAGACCAATATAATTGTAATATCTGAAAATCATAGATTTTATTAATAAATAATTTCTTAGTTTTATTATATAGGGGAGATGTTTTTGATTATAAGATAATAGAAATAATTTTAATAAGTATAGCACTCCTAGTTTCTCTTGCAATTACCACTCAAATATTTATCTATAATGCCCATTACGGTGAGTCCGCGCTTTGTTAGAGGGCACCCTAAGGCCCCCAGGCCCAGTGTCCCCAATAGCTACGCCACTGCATGGCACTGAGGGAGAGTATCTGACTGTAAACGCCATGATTGTGGGTTCTATTTCAAATTGGGGGAATGATTATATATCGTTTTTATTTCTATGCCCTGGTAACTAATACAAAGCGCAACGTTGAGTTCACTCAAGACGCAATGAGTCGATTTCGTGTTAAAAGTAGAGAACAGAGCGGCTCTAGATTCTCTCTGGACTATCATTTCATGCGGGAAACAAACTTGAGTGAAAATTTTTTGTAGGAAACGTAAGTCAACTTTTATATTTGTCACTAAATGCAAATTTCCTTTTTAAAAAGCGAACTAATCTAAGTATTGTATGTAGAATTTGGTATTTTAGAAATATTTTGATATTTATAGCTTATAATTTAAGTGAAAAAAATATATAGATATACTTACTACACATGACAGGAATTTTATAACTTTACTAAAAAACGTATTATAGAAATAGTACCTACAAATGATTTGTGACTGTAGGTAGTACGTGAATATCAACCCGGAAACGTTCATCCACTTCGAGCTTCCGCTTCAACGGCAGAGGAAACCTACCGCAATTCCACTCTCAATCTGCAGCCCGATATCCACAAATAATGTCCCCCCACGTTTTGAACGCTTGTGACTACGTAGTTAAATTGCAAGTTAACACAACATAGTGTTTCAAATATATTTTTATTTCGAAGTTATGTATAATAACTTGGAAAATTATTGTGTAATAAAAGAAATGAATTTTTGGCAGCAGCGCAGATGAAACATGGCCATTATTTTGTTCCTTTGTTTAGTCCTAAGTTTAGCATAATGGTTATTGTTAAACCTATCATCCACATATCAGACAATATAACTAGCAAATGAAATTTATATTATGTCTTTGTTTCAATGATCTTGATGTTTATTTTTAATACTCAGAATATTAAAGTATCTGGATATTTTGACATTTTGTATTATTTACAATAAATGACACACCATTAAATGATTATACTATATATCTACATACTCACGGGGTTAATGTCATAAGCCATTTTAAATTTAAGCATGCAATTTAATAGACAATTGTAATTTTGCTAAATATTAAATCAACATAACATCGAAGGATTATTAACAGTAATTAAACATACACATATTTACATAATAAAATTTAACAATTTATTTTACCACTACTTCACGTGTATATAGTCGCATTGATTTTTTTTTTAAATTGAACCTATTTACAAAAGGGGCCATGGCAAGAGTAATTCTTAAGCTTGAAGTCAATTAAGTCGAAATTATTCAACTAATGAATCTATCATTACACTTTTAATGAGGATAATACTTGAATACAGTTAGGGCATCGTCTATTATTAAATGACTTTTATTTTTAGAAGAAACAGATTTTCCAAATGCTCTAATGAACAAGAAGTGTTAAAAATAACTTTTTTATATTAATATAACTACTTAGGTATTAGGTATAATAAAAAGCTATGTTGTTTTTGAACACATGCAATTCTATAGATTGACAATCCTTAGCAAGAATTCTGAGGAAATTGTTTGACATACACTGCACTAAAAAAAAACAACAGAACTCTTCCCTACACCTAATACCGCTATGGTCGAAACTACGTAATTGTGGGAAAAGGTACTGATTGACAAAATAATTGTTACTTCTACGGTGCTTGGGTGATTATTTTTATACAAGACATATGGTTTGTCAGTTTATTAAATTGCAATACAAGAGTATTAATAAATAGTGTGAATTGCATAATAACGCCGATTGATATAGCGATGTGGGCGATTCAAGTGCATGTGACATATGTAGGACATTGAATAAATTTAAGAGAAATGAAGTTGTAATCTCGTTAGGTATATGGAAGCTACCGAGATTTTTTAACCAAGGTCCGTAAAAATGTTCTGTACTAAAGATTTATCATTGAAATAAAATATGTAAGAAATTTATAAAGTAAATCAGTTATACCGTTTCATGCAGTACCTCTATAGATGGTTACAATGTATGAATACCAATGTCACCTGTACTAGACACTACGAATACCTATAATAGTTTTTAACATGTATTATTACACATAATTTATACCTACATCATTAAATGCTATTTACAGAAAATTTCATTAAATATTTTTTGGTTATCCCTAAAAAGCTCAACTATAACTTAAGTACAACATGTTACATCAAACTAAATATTTTATTTGCTTTTAACCAAAGTATAAATAAATGATTTCATTTGACAAAAATTCTAAAAAGGAACAAATGTTAATAATATAATTAATAGTTACATTATATGCTACAGTTTGTGACTATATCATTAAATTGCCTATTTTTAAATCTACAGTTGATTGCCTCTATATAATTAGTGCTTTTAGCAATAATAGATAGCGATCGGTTTTAATTTACAAATAATACATTTGTAATAGCGTCAAATATACTTTAATTCTATGTCTGCATGCTCTATCTCTACGTATAACTTATTAAAAGTTCATTTATCAGGTATTTTATAGAGCTTATTTGAGGATTGATGTTTATAAAAATCTTTAAGCAAAATTAATAATGTAAACAAACAGCCTTTTAAAAGAGGAAACAGAATAGCTTATTTTACTTTTAATTTAAAACTAGTATTCATATTTTTAATATATTTTAATTTATATATATTAAGTTAATTTCATTAAAATATAGCTGACGCAAAAAAATATAGTTCGTATCTTGTTAGTGTTTGTACAAAATATTAAAATATCGAGATAAGTTTAAACAACAAAATTAAAACCACGCATGCTAGATACATTATAAAGACAAAGCCTTAACTAACATTGATTTTTTTTTGTTATTTATAATTTTCTTGTGATTTTCTTACAATAAGTAGTATATACGAATTAATTAACGATTTTAGTATTCCGTCTGTAAAGTATAGAAGATGTGCTAAATATTATTTGTCATAATTGATATTTAATTGCGGGAATCCGTGGAAGACGGCATTTCGCCATCGATCTTGTGGCGGGCGTGAGCGTAGGCATCAGCGAGCGCCGGCCATGCATCGGTTCCGGCGGCCCACTCCGATGTGCTCACCTCAGCTGGTCTCTCCACGTTCTCTGTCTTGGTGCATTCGAGTGATAATGGCTTAGGAGTTTCAATCCTGCACGATAAAAAACAATGTCAGTTAAGTTATGTGTTACTTGGATAGGTATTCGTGAAGCGAATTAAAAATAAAAAAAATGAGTCATTGTTGTAATTTAGAGAAACAATACACAAAATACAATACGATAATGGCTACATTAGTTAAAAACTGTTAATTAAGAATAAACCTATAAACAATAAAATATCAGAATTGAAGTAATTATATATTGTGTAAGGAATTTCATCGAAAAGTACTTAATTGAGATTAATTTCAGTTAAATAACTCTCAGATAATTGATGAAATAAGCAAATGGTATTTTTGATGATGCATGTAGATGTAAAAAATAGATATCTGTTTACCTAACAAATAGTCAAATAGAAAGTATAGTTATATATTTATGTAGATACATACGAAAGATGCTCCATAAATTTGACATTTCGTTGTTTAAATGATAACAATCAAATTATATCTACTTTTTTTTTCTGTTTTTGATGCAAGTATAATTTGTGTGTGTAATTCATAACATTTGTTTGTTACTGATATTATTTTTGTTGAAATACATAAATCTAGATTTACATTTCGTTGAATGTTGATAAAAAATACCTCACGCGCTCTGGCGACTGCATCGTGTCGTTCGTGCTCGATATTTCCAGATCTTCAGCATAGCTAAGATGAATTTTTTCACCGTCTCTGCGTTGATCTTTTTCTGTGTCATTCAAAAATATACTAAATTGAATTCAATATATAAGAATTTCAATATAAAAGTACCTAAATTAATAAAATATTAAGATATTTCATGCTCTTCCCGCATATAGGTGTAGTCAGAGAGGACCTTTAGCGTTAAGACACTCCGTTCTCCATTTTCAGCCCGAAATCAAGACTCAGAGAGAACTCAACGCCCGCTGTGCCTTTGGTACAATAGCGAAGAAATGAAAACTTAAATTGTCATTCCCTCGACTGGGAATGCAACCCACGACCATCACGTCCATCGACGTCTACAGTCAGATTATTAATTTAGGTATTTATAAAAATTTTTAATATAAAAAATACTTGTGTACAATAATTATATTAATTTCATAATTTTAATAAACAATGCGTTACACAGGCTTCAATCGGAATTTGGCTAACGGGGTTTTTCCTACCTAACAAGATTATATCTCCTTAAATGCGTAGATTACGTAACTTACCGTCGACGTTAATGGCTGCATCAGGCCATCCGAGTGAGTCGCCCTCTACGTCTACTGGCTCGTCCTCGGCATCATAAGTACGCGTATCCCGCGGACGCTCTTCACGACGTTCGTCTTCTAGGTCATAACCCAGCATACTCTCGACAGTGTGATGACGCTTACGAGTACGTAGTTTTAATCGTCTCTGTCTGTTAGCCCTTATTCTTTGATAAGTCTAAATAACATAATTGTATTAATATTGTTTAATAGAAAATAATATGAATAATCGCCATTTGTTCATGATGTCCACCATAAAGTCTATAGTAAAGTATTATTATGTGGCGCCAGTCGTAGCGCAGTGGCACGATCGTGTGACTATAAACGACTTGTTGTGAGCTCGATTCCCACACGAAGAGTGGAAATATTATAATAAATAAAATAATATGTTACCTCCCAACGGGCGTCCTCGTCTTGATGATGTAAAGAATGTGAAGGAGCAGATGCATCTCTAGGTATTGCCGTCAAGCTATATAAGTGTTGCAGCTCTTGTAGAAAATGAGCCTGGGCAACTCCCGGACCCAATCTTGCACCACACACACCACAAGCGGATTTGCGTTCTCCATCAGCTAAACATTAAAAAAAGACAACGTTTAAATATCGCAAACATATAAAGTATCGCTGACTTTTAAAAGACCCACATTCAAAGACTTTTATTATTCAAAATAATAGAGAAACAAGGAAAAGACGAACGAAGAGAAAACCATAATTTTATTAAAACTGTACCAGAATATAGCTCATGTGAATCAGAGCAAGTAGCAGTTGATGGTGGGTCTTCGTCCTTGCAGGGTCGCGGAGACGCTGACGCAGCGGATCCTGGAGAACTAGTGTCATCTCGAACCGCATAACTATGTCGATAAAGAGGTGGCGTACTGTTTTCGTCACGGACACTCTAAAAGAAGAGTTTCAAGAGATTTAATAATGTTAAATTTTAAAACTACCATATAATTATATTAGGTGACCGTTAGCTTTATTGTACTCACTCTCAAAGCTTGTCCGACACTTTGACCGAGCGCATACTGCTCACCCAAATGTCTAGCAAAGGCCTTTCCAGGATAAAGAGGGTGAAAGGCGCCACTTATAGGCCGAAACGCCCCACATCCAAAACTCTGCAATGCTGGATGCAGAAACTGCGGCGCCATATGATGAAGGAAACCCTCCATTATGATCTCTGCCGTCTACAAATATTTAATTTTATGTCATTTTTTTATTTAAATCTTCAATGATAACACGCACAGCATTTAAACAAAGTCGTATTATATTGTAAAACAACCAAAAATAATAATAATATTATAATAAATAATAAATAAACTATATCATTTCACTTAACACATTTTACATACTTAGAAATATGAAGCTTTTTTATTTTATTTAGGTATTTATTGGCATTTACATTTTCATTTTACTCAATACTGTTAGCCTACTTTATTGTTGGAACTTTCTACGGTTAAATCTTATTAAAGTGAAGTTATGTATAATGAGATGATATTTTAAACTTTGTGTGTAGGGATACACGTAGCTGATTCAGCATGTTAGTCTAAGTGCTCACGCTGTGCGCCAGTCGGTACCCAACGTTTGTATACGGTAGACGTTATTCAATAAATACCAATAACTTAATGCGTATTTCATTAAATATCCAATAATAAATAATACATACAACAAGAACAACACAACATTGTGCATTGAACTTTATTCTATCATTAAAAATAAAAATACACCAATTTTTGTTCATCAATACAGCGTAGGAAACGCTTCACAAAAGTCATCATTTGAAATGGGTAAAGAGAAATAAACAAAAAGATTTACAACCGCTAATGAATGAAATTACAAGAATAGTTATATTTGCTTATTTTAAAAGCACTTGTATAAGTTACATGTTCCTCGGGAGTATTTGGACTAAAGGGAAGACTTCCTTCTTAAAACAATAAACGCCCTATTTTGGATAAGAATTCTTTTTTAGAGTTACGTAATATTTAATTGGGAATTCAAGACGTAAAATAAGTGTATATAAAAAAATACTTTGCACTCACGCGATAATTCGTTCCGTTCAAATTATTATACGTTTTCTAAAAATTAATTATCAATTTCCTAAATGTGTTAATAATCATTTTAAATGTTTTTTTTAATAAATATCTCTTTTGCGAAACGATTGTTCGTAGGGTAATTAAATTAATCTTCAGGAATCGTCAAGAAATTTAAAAAAATATCTTTACAGAGATTTTGTTATTAGTAAAACAAAAGTAAGTTGTAATAAGTGTATAAGAATTTTGACGCAGCCGGTAGTAGAACTAGACTAAGAGACTAGTGCTAAGCCATGCGACTTAGCGGTCAGAGTAGTTGGACGGTTTTTCAAGAGGCGCGTATACGAATCCTTCTGCGTTCAAATTTTTATATTCAAAGTTTTCCAAATATCTGAAAAAGAAAATACTTTGTACTCGCACAATAACTTTCTAAGTAGACACCTAAATATATTTTACTTTCGTCTTAAAAAGGAAAAAATGTAACTAATAAAAAAGAGCTACTTGTTTTTCAAAAATATAATTCGGGAATATCACTTGCGAAAAATTATAAAGCGTAAAAGTCACTTAAAAGTGAAACAGAGTATTAGTTTTTATAGTATCTATATATTATGTAAGTATAACATACAAAATGTCAACAAACAATAGTCCAGCTAAACTAGATCGTTATTATATTAAGACATCCTCATCATATTAAAGGCAATTTTATAAATACAAGTGTTCCAAGTACCTAGATTGTTCTGTATTAGGTTCAGTGGAACACGAGAGTGGCTATTTGCATAACACCTATCAATCTGAAGTGCGGTAAACGTTAGATCCCTATTAAGGTAAGATTGTCGCATTGATTACAAAACTATCTACCCACTTACATGAGATCCTGTTATGCAATTTAGATCGCATCGATGTATGTCTAAGCATTCTATTGTTAAACCAATGTAAGCGAACTAATAATGAACGAAGAATTTCAACAAATTTAATGGATATCTTAAAAATATTTATAGTTATTAAAGTATATGAGTAGTAAATTAAAGTTTTAACCATATTTTTTAGTTGATATTGCAGTTTATCACACATAATATATATGTTTGACCTGGGTAAGAATGGAATTCGCACTCCAGTTGCAGTATTTGTCCTCCTTAATCGGTCGATTAAGTCAGTAGTCTAGCAGTATTTAGCAATTGACATGAACTTTTAAGTGCGGTTTGTAAATAAAAACACTACATAATTATTTTATAAATAACAACAAATATAATATGGAGTAGAATAGCTTATGTTAACACAGACAACAAATGGAAGCGTCTGACACGTGGTCAACTGTTTGTTAAAGCTAAGGACAACACTCCCCGTTTTGACTCAAAGGACATCATTGTTTACTACACGATTGATTACGACGTAGGCAATTCGCCTATTACCTATGTGTTAATTGGAGTCCGAACTGCGAAGGCTATCGTCAACACCACAGACATCTTACTGTTAGAAGTCAACCTACAAAATGTAAATATGTTTTCTGAAGTGAGTTATGCATACGATTATTTTTAATATGCACATATCACTTGACAACCTTAAATAATTCAAATTCAAATTTAAAATACTTATCGTTTAGTTCATTAAACCAGTTTATAAGTATGATAATGCGAATCTAGAAAAAAACCCTAACACATCGTTTCTCGATTTTTCATTTTGTTGGTCATCTGAAACTAACATAAAAAGTCAATTTTTAAATGTTAATATATAAAAAATAATGTAGCGGGACTCTAACAAGCATCCATTGGAAACCGTAAAAACACTATTTACTTAACATTAAATAATGTATAATTATTTTTTAAATACGTCCTCTCAATACAAAATATGATTTTCTATATAGGGGCCAGTTGTGGCGCATAGACACAGAGTGTGACTGTAAAGCGACTGGTTGTGGGTTCGCGCGGCGGTCAGTTCCGCCGCCACTTAACACGCGATGTTTTAACACTAAGTTACCCCCGCCTACCCTGTTGTGTGCGGGATACAGCGTGAAGCTAAAAAAAAAGAGTTACACAACATATAAAATTAAACATAAACTTTTTAAAACAAAAAACGACATTTTTAGTATTACATTCCTTGAATAAAGAAACAAGCATTTGCTGTTAGGTAATTCTATTTCATAGTGTTACGCCTCCGGTAGCGTGCTTTTGTAAGCAACGGCTAGAACAGTTGGCGCTCGTTACGTGCCGCTATCATTTCAACCGCCGCGCTACGTGCAAACCTAAACAATCGGGAAAAGAATAGTATGGCGAAGCAATAAATATACCTACTAACGTAAACTTTATGAAATGGTACATTTGGTGCACTCGTATATATGTATGTTTGTCTATTTTCAGATAAAAGCGTCCTAGTTGCAGTCAAGTACCCAGTAGAGGATACATTTAGTAAACAACAAAAGAAGGCACTTAATTTCTTATATGTTAAATTGAAATTTAGTTACGAAAATAAGTAACGGATTAGGTGTCCAGCTCGGCTGTGTGTTGTTTACTTACATACGATTATAATTTAGAATCAATCACTGTTAATAATATATTTAAATATTATAATAGAAGGTAATAAAAAAAATCTGTAATAAGAATATGACAAATTGATAATAAATATGACAAATTGATAATGGTTAAATATTACCAGTTATTACTAATTTATCAAATCATGATTTGATAAATGTGAAAATAACGTTGAAATTCATCACTTTCAGCAGTTGTTAATTATAATTCTATACTCGTTGTTAAAAGTAAAAAAATAAAATAAAAGTCGAGTCTATTCTTCTAATCAGTATTTATTTATAATTAGGTGCCACCCGCGACTTCTTTTGCACCTTGATCTTATGACTGACTCTTGACTCGTTCCGACCTTATTTCTCCTATAAATCATTTTCATCATTATATTGAGCCCAATATATTACTACCTTTAAAGTATTTATGTAACCTCAGCCTAAGTTATTATTTAATTCGGGGGCCCAAATATTGGACGGACACAGGCGTTTCATGAGACGCCGGCACATCTCATTCAAACATATCGTTCAGCGCTTAACGTACTACAACTTGGGTAGCGACATCTACGCATATTCTTTGTGTAGAACATCCAAAGTTTTACGAAATAAAGATAAGAATAAAATTTAATATTTATTGATATAAAATAGTAAATATTATTTAATAAAATTATTATATTATTTAATAAAATTATTTGTGGCCAGTCGTGGCCCAGTGGCACAAGTGGGTGGGTTCGATTCCCACTCGAGGAGTGGAAATTATATTTCCATTTTCTTCGCTCTGGTGTCGAGGTAAAGCGCGGCGTTAAGTTCCGCCACTTAACACGCAAGCCTCCGAATTCGGCGGAAAGTGGGGAACGGAGTGTCTTAACACTAGGTTCCCTCTGCCTACCCTGCTGTGTGCGGGATATAGCGTGAAGCTATTTAATTTTAATTTAATTTACTACTTCACTTTCGACAATGTTCTTTTGAATCCCACTGGTCACTTACGTGTTACTTCGATAAGGTAGAGTTAAAACCAATTTAATTTTTTTTCTCGAATACTGGCGATACGACAATTGGGATTATGGTCAACGCGCAAACTTGTGTCTTCTGCGGGTTGAATTGAACCAGGTTCCTTTCACCCCATAAGGAGGCATTCCCGAGAGATGCCTCAACAGAAGACACAAGTAGTATTCGGCACTCGTCCATGGTATCCCGAGAAAGACCTGTACGGCCGGTATATACGGCGACCACCGTGCTAACACCCGCATCGCTGGATGAATGCCAGGAACCTCTAACATGTCATTAATATGCAGATGCAGAAACAGCACACAGCCTTGCGGGAGGCCAGCATTCATGTAGGCATGTACTTTGAGTAAAAACCGTCAACAGCGACCTTAATGCTACGCCGGGTGAGAAAGCTACCGATCCACTTGCACAAATTCTCGGGAAGCCCATAAGATGGAAGTTTCGCGCCGTTTCACTGGATCGCGCGATGCCACACTCGATCAAATGCCATGTCCAAACCAACCGCCAGGCCTTATTCCTTGCCTTCAATGGCAGCAGCCCAGCGGTGGGTTAGGTAAATTAGAAGATCACTGGCTGAGCGACCATGACCAACTTTTAATAAGTTGAATAATTAAAAACATCGAAAATAAGGATATTTTTTTAACTCACCAAGCTTACCAAAGTAAAATAATTGTTAATTATAATAGAGACTAATGGTAGATTATAATACAGACCCGCTCGCGGCTTCGCCCGTGTGAATTACACAACTATTTCGTATTTCTGCCGACTTTATTCTTTGATTCGATTTTTTGCCTGATTGTGTAGTGCACAACAAAATAATTAACAGGTATTTTTTTACTTCAGCTACCACCTTAATTCATATTTTTCTTTAATATCCGAATAATGTATATAAAAGTATACAATCTGTTATTTTATTTAAATTCAATAGAGACTGTAGTGTGTTCTTGTCTTTATTGATATCGATAAAACAAAGTAGAAATTCTAGCTTTATCTAAACTGAATACGTTTATGTAAGCCGCATTCTACTATGTTTAAAAGTTTTGAAGCAGAGATTGAAGTAAGTTTCAGTTGACCATAACTTCTTTTTCCCTTTACCGATTTCACGAAACAAACGACAGCGCAACGCAAATTTTGACAACAGTACAGTAGTCTGGTACAGTACAGACAGACTGTCTCTATTACTTACTCTTCTTTGACCGCCCTCTATCAGTTTTTTGGGAAAATATTTATTGTACTATTTTCACATTTACCGTAACATTATCATCTTGTTGGCATGTTTCTAAATAAAATAGAATAGTAATTGTTTAATTTACTTATGATTATAGAACAGCATCAAAGACAAATTAAATTTTAATTACTTTTAAATTAAAAAAGATAACATATCAATTACTGAAGTAATTGTCTTAGAATACAAATTAATTTCATAACATTAATGAGTTCTTTCCGGATTCTTAAAACATATTTCCTTGTTATTTAAGATAAATAAAGCATTACTCGTTTGTTTTGATTCACAATTATACAAAATTCTTGAAACTTTTATGGATACCATTACTGAGAAGGCTAACCCGAACGTTATCGAACGCGTAACGTTCGACCAACGAAGCATATGACTTCTATTTGAGCACAAAGAATTTGGGATTATTTTTTGGTTTAATGAGAAAATATGATAGTTTAGAATAATGTGAAAAATATAGACACCAAAGTAATCTTTCAGTACGTACATACTACATAGTATCGTTCCAATTATAGCCGCTATTTTGTAGAAAGATAAAAATATATATATATTAATAAATGGATTGGCTATTAGCAATTTTTAAACTGTGTAACTTATCTTGCTATTGCCCAATAAGTGGGCAATAAAATGGAGCGTATGGCGGTTGAAAGAAATACTGCTGGGCCTGATTTATGCGTGATAGGAATGCGCCCCTTTTTCAATAAGCCTCGATAAGAATCATTGCTTAGAGCCGCGGAACGGCTCGCGCATGTAATTAAATATTTTTTTCCGAAAGTACTATTCCTACATTAAGCTCATTTTATTATTTTCTTGAAAAAAATTGTATTTATAATAGTATATTTTTAAGAATACTTAATAAATTGCTTAAAACTTACTGGTATAAACATAAATGTTAGATGAATTTAATCTTTAGTATTAAATAAACTTAAAACTTTCAGTAGTTAAGCAGTTAAATTGTTCATATTATTTGTCAATAAAATAATAATTGCCAGATATAATTAAGATCAGGCCGATCGCGATCTTAATTAAGTTAGAGATGTGACCGCAACATTGCGTGTTTAAGCTTTGACACGCATTACACTATCACCAGTGTGGATTTAGTATCAAAATTCATTTACAATATTATATTTTTTTTTAGCTTTCATATCATTGTTTTATTTATATGATATGCGTGAAACAAAATACAGACTATGGACTGATATAAATATAAGAAATCCTAATATAATTCTTTTTGCGTATTTATATAAAGATACCTATGGCTATGCACCTATGAGTGACGTGAATTGACATAATTTGACGATAAACGTAATATTTTAAGCTATTTACTATACTAGTATTTATTAAATAAAACCAACGTATTTAAGTTATTCATACTTAATAAATGATTTTTTTAGATAAAGCTATTTTTTTACTTTTTATTAGGTGTTATTATGGTCATTGCCATTAAACTTTGTATAGATCCAAATACATCATATATTTTAATTTACTGTCTAAACTAAGTTCACTAACAGTTCACTATTGGTGTCTTTACTCTACATTGACATTTCCGCATACAAACAAGAAGAAAAAAGCAATGATATAATTTGTTTATAATATATTTTTTTTAAAGAACGACGAAATTGCAGATACTCTTTCATATTAATCATCCCCCAAAGAACACTTAAAGTATGACATAGGTTTTCCTTCATTAACAGTAACATGAATTAGAACTGACATAATTTACCACAGAAATGTAAAATAAAATGTCAACAAGGATATTTTGTATCACAATCACAGTTTCGCCTTAATTCAGACACATCCTTTGGAGGGTGTCGGAGCACCAAGCGACTCAATAAAATTAAATTGAATATATAAACACTCTCCGAGTGGGGATGATGTCTTAAAAACGTCTGACCCAACAACATCAGAATTCCAAAAATAACATACTTTTGAAAAACAACTGCTAAATATAAAGTATCTCATACTAGCACGAAAGTAAACATTATCAGAAATTACAGGGTTTAGGTTACAATTTTTTTTATATATTTTTTTAAAGTAATACAGAAGTACAGTTGAGTCCGGTTAAACGACGGCCAAGGGACCGTTAATATTACGTCGTACTAAACGGAAGTCGTACTAAATGAACAGACATTTTTTTAATAATCACATAAGTAATATATTTATAAATATTTAAGTGATCAGCAGATTCAAAAGAAAACAATTAAATCAATATTTGTTTATAAAATATTTGTACATAAAATAATGTAACTTCAATTTTAATCAATTTAACAAACATCTAAATTTGTTGTGTAAAATGTCTGGTTTTTATTTGTATATTTGTATTTGTATAAGAAGTACGAACTGGATAGTGCAAACGAAACATAATTATAATAAATGAGACATCCATACTTATCTTATATTATAAATGCGACGCTTATTTTTTGCTACTACTTATACCTCTAAAGGGTTAAATAGGAGATGAAATTGTGTAAGAAAAATCTAAGCTGCATGACCGATTGTAATGAAATTTGACATAAATATAGTTTATAATCCAAGGTTACTTAAGGTAAGGTGCATAGGCCACTTTAATTTTTAAAAATCCACCGCTGAGAGTTGCACTATAAAGAACTGCTATGTAGTTCTCGCGGCGAAGCCGAATTTTTGAAAATTTTCAGTGTGACAGATCGAAGATAACTTCTTATCTATGATTTATTTCTAAATACGTCGAGGTAGCCGGACAATTATTTGTAAAAAATTGTAAAAAAGACCGTCGTTAAAAGCGGTCGGTCGCTGTAGGCGAAGTCGTAATAAACGAGTCTCCTTCCATATAAGCTTGTATTAAAACCAAACTTATGCCTACACTTACTTCGCTAAAAACGGTTGGTTGCTAGATACGAAGTCGTACTAAATGGACTACACTGTACTTTCCTTTAAGGCTAATAGTTGGATTTTTTCTTCTATCAACGATTTTTTATATTGTGACTGTAAGACGTTACGAGGGATATGGACAACAGTTCTTTTCTTGAAAAAAAAACGATGTTATTATCATATTTTGAATTAATTATTAGTTTATCTATTGAAAATATAAATCAGCTAGCAAGCTTAACAGTTCATTACGGAATACTGCTTGTTAGTGAATTCCTGCACTCTATTTATTTTTGCAAGCTGGCCAATAGTCTTTATTACTACAATAAGCATAACCAGCATACATTAATACTAGTATATGTATGTTTTCAGTATACGTTTCTTGCAAATCCGATAACTGAGTATATCAAATAATAATGGGATAATTAATTTAAGGAGTAGTTTTAGAATTAAAGCAGAAGTTTCTTAAAACAGAAATAACGGACAATCAAACTATTTGTAGATTCAATCTAAGTTGAGATATAAAACATTTTAAAAGTTTTTGCAAACTTTCTCTACCTGTTACCATTTTTCTACCCTTTTTTATGCCGCTTTTCTACCCACTTATTACCGTGACTAAGGAAAGGCACAATTTCAAATAAAATAATATTATCACTGAAGGGTATTTAGGAGGCGCGGGTTCGAATCCCGCTGCGTTCAAATTTTTATACGTTTTCTTTAAATCAAATTTTTAATAAAATAATATTATCACTGATTTCCTAATATTTATAATACTTTTTTAAAATTCAAAGTAATCCATAATTTTTTAATATCACATGTGTCGTACTCTACGGCCTCGAGGTTTTTACATTAAGTAATAAAAAAGCAATCTCAGTTCATAATTAGTAATTAATAAATAAAATAAATAAATTAAAATAAAAAAAATTAAAATAATTTACTAAATAAAAATAATTAATAATATTCATTAAGCAATTTTAACCCCTTTTTCGATATTTTTTTACGTTAACTTAGAAAGATATGGTTGGTGACCGTCACTTTATAAAACGTTTTGTTTCTTTTCTTTGGTTTCTTCAATTTACTTTATATAAAGTAAGTATTTATTGACAAAATAATAATTATTTATATTAATTATTTTATTAAGATAAATTGCATCATTAAATTCGCATCGCGTAATTTGTTTAGGAAATCATACCATTTATTCATTTTAATATTGGTTAACATCCATAGTCGTCTCGAATCTGGTGATTTCTGAAAATAATTCCCACCAAAAAATCATAACTTTGCCATAGGCATACATATCAAGGATTGTAATTAAAAAAAAGGTTATTACATCATTCCATAAAAATATTAGATAATATATAATGAATTCGTAAGATTTTTTTATAGAAACAGAGGCCTAGATATATATATAGCATTTCTATTTTCTTAAACTACGAATTTTACGAAAAAAAAATGAATATCTAACTAACTTACCCCGTTTTAACCACTCTACACAAAACTACGCGGTGTCGAACGTTATCGCGCGCGGTACGTGCTCACACCGTGCAAAGCTACCGATGACTGCAGGGTGGTGGTCTCTGGGCGGTCTTGCTTACGACACGCCCATTCACACGAAGAAAAAACAGCAAACACATTTAAAATTTATTGCATTTCCACGAAACACTTGTGAACCACTATTTAAAAAATGTATTTTTTGTGTCCGTTCTAATATTTCGTATCATTTTCAACAAAAAATACGAGTACACAGTGAGAGTATATATTTAAATTATGTATAAAAAACAGATTTTAAACTAAAATAAAATACAATTCAATAAATGTTCCTACGTGCCTATAATTACATGTACCTACAGATTTATTACTTTTGCATTTTTATATATTATTGGCACAAATGAATACTAGTTTGCCGAAAAAGGATATTAAATTTAGTTTTTAAAATTAGGAACTTCAAGAGATAGGTAATACTTAATATTTAACTGCATTTCTCGAAATCTATTTCCTAGTGGCTAATTAACATTTTAATTTTGAACAAGTTTGCTAACGCTGCTTAGCTTGTATCACAAAAAACAACATATTTGAAGAGGTTGGAGAACGAATTTGGGTCTAAATATAAAAAAAAAAATAGTCTGGCCGTACGTACCGTTGTAATATAATAATATAAAATATAATAAGTGTCTGAAAAAGTCGCACTCGCCATAAGCTTAGCCGTCCGATGTAAATATCACTAGACAAAACAAATACGTTATGGTGTAATAGATTTTTCAGCTAATGAAAATAAGAAAAGTTTTTCGATTTGGATTTTTATCGACGCGATCGCGATCGAGCGCAGTCATCGACTTCTTCATACACGTTGACGAATGCATCGTCTCTCTTCATCTCTTACATCTGCATCTCTTACCGCTCACCTTTGCTTTATGCATATTATTTTTTTTTAGCTTCACGCTGTATCCCGCAGGGTAGGCAGAGGGAATCTAGTGTTAAGACACTCTGTTCCCCACTTTCCGCTGAATTCGGAGGCTTGCGTGTTAAGTGGCGGAACTTAACGCCGCGCTTTATCTCGACACCAGAGCGAAGAAAATGGAAATATAATTTCCACTCATCGAAAGGGAATCGACCCCACAACCAGTTTACAGTCACACACTTGTGCCGCTAGGCCACGACTGGCCACATATTTATGCATATTCCTTCTTAACATTATTTTACCTTACTTACACATGCCATCCTGTGTATCTCTATTTGATTAAATTCGAACAACTAAGCTGACTTCGAAAGTGCTATGAAGCGATCGTATCTGGACACTAGTCTTCTCTTGTTTTTTTTCAGTAATTTCATTCCTATATAATCAGTTGTTACACCATTGACCAACTGTACCAAACTATGTATTTAAATGTTTCGCGTTATTGTCAAAATAAGTCAAAGGTAACATTATGTGTACAGCACACATAATGTTACCTTTGACGTATTCTGATAATATAGTTACTTTTTACTACGCCATTTATTTGTAAAATAAATAAACGTTAGATTATATTATTATTTTATTATTTATTTATTAATTATGGACTGAACCGTTCTCGACTTAGAAGTGGTGTAACTAACACGAATTTCTTTTGTAAACTTTATGAATTGACTAGTACTTAGTCATATTATGTAAAATCTTTATGCTTATCTCAACGAATATAGATGTGAAAAGCTTCAAAATTTGCAGATCTAAAGCGAACTTGATTTGAAAAGCTAAAATATTTGCCTTAATTGTAAATGTAAAAATCTTAAAACTACCGTAAAAATGCGGTACGCAAAAATGTTCTCTAATTTATGTAATAAAATTACTAAACGATGTATATTTTTTTACATTTTGAGGCCGTAAATAAAATATTTTTAACTTCAATAGCGCTTACCTGCTGTCGAATTGTTGTACGTAGTCTACTTTCTTACAAATAATAGCTTACCCAAACAAATATATATTACGTAACTAAGAAAGTATATTAACATATTATAAGAAAATACACGTGTTAGTAAATAACAAAACTTATTTCAAAACTTGAATTGCCATCACGGTCAATTATAACTATACCAATTATATTTTCGTCGCTATATTGTAACACAAAGCTTCGCGTTCATTTCCCCCATCCGATATATAATATGTTGGAAAATAGAAAACAATAAACCGTAGGTAGGCCATATCTTCCTAGCCTGCTTAGTGTGGGAAATGTCAAAATATATATATGTATATATTTTTTTACGAATAAAATACTTAAATTATTCTACAATCACTGTTGTCGTTGCAAAAAAATACTAAAAACTTGAGTAAAAAAATAACCACAACAACGTATTCATTTATTGCAAGCGCTCTGGCTACGGAGGGTAATAAAGATGAGAAATTATTTTTAATAACATTATAGGGCGCAGGTCCGGTGACACCACAATATTTTGGTGACGCTAATACCAACCCTTATTACAGAAAATTCCTCGCTTGCAAGTAGTGGGTAATAATAATAATCCCTCGACTTTCTTTATGACCTCTTAGCAGTTTTATGTGAGAATAAAAGTTAACCTTATGCGCTTTATATTACAAGGTGAAGTAGTTGTCGAAATTTAATGATATTGTTATATTTATTAATGTTTTTGCAGTAAAAGAGCTTAATATGCACAAGTGAAAAGTAAACGAAAATAATTTTAAAATGAACTCCATTTCAATAAATCATCAATCCTTTCAGTACGTCTGGAGAGGCAAGACTAATCGATGATATAAATTGGATGTGTACTGATTAACAATAATTACGGGAAGCACGATGCGCAAATTGAGATTAGAGAGATAATATAAACCGCATAGCATGGCGGCGGCATTAATTGAAAGCCAGTGTACTATAAGTAGCTGGTAATGATTGCTCTTACCAGTATATCTGGTAGCTTGTGGTCACATCAAAGTTTAAATCCTAGCGAATCGTGATGGGACATCACCGCACAATGTAATTTTGGTACAACGGACAAATTTTCCAGGGGAAGAAGGACAAAAAGGTAAGCCGGTGACGAGGCTTGGTATGCGACGCGATTATGAAACGCCATTTGTCAAGTTTTTATTGGGCTCCCTAAAGCTAAGTCTATTGTTGTGCAACCCACAGCACCCGCACCCCCCTGCCCTTGTCTGAATCACGATCATTCGTTATTTGTATTAGTATGTTATTATATTTTAAATGTACCTATATTTTGAGTATTTATTTTGATAGCTAATAATTTCTTTATACATTATTTTTATAATTATTATTTATTTTTTCAAACTTATCTAAAATATAGATTCCCACTTCATACTACTCAATGCGTTATATTTAAATGAATTGAATGTGTGATATTAATCTATGAATTCATCTAGTGTAATATAAGAGGGAGTTAAGGCTAATATTAAACCGTAGCGTTGCGGGTGTAGCGGGTACGGGTTCCGTCGGTGCAGCCATATTTCGCGCATCGTTGGTCAAAGCGTAGCTCTTGCTGGGAAGTCAAATAACTTTAATATCTGTAGCACCCCAACATTAAAGGATTCCTAGTCTGCAAAGTTAATACTCAGTACGACTCTTATATCTTAACAAGTGGCCCTTTAGAGCGTAGTGGTAGATACATAAAATATGATTTGGTTTACGTAGCAATCATATTACAATAGTAATGTTTATATTAATAAAATGATATAGGGGAATATTAAAAGTAGCTCAGTATTTATTTATTATTTTTTATTAAACTTTGAATTATTAATAAAAAAACACTTACAACTATTTTGCTTATACGAAAAGTAAGACAAGTGAATTGCTACTGCGAACAATTACTACTTGTGTACATTTTCACATAAGTTAAACGATTAATTACATCTTCTATTTAGATATTTTAAGAATTTCTTTGAGAAAGTGGATTACTTTCCCCATTATATATATTCTATTAATATATTCTCCATCGGTCCCCAATGGAGAAGATTTATTAATCTTCATAGCTAATTTATATCGATCATGATATGATATAATGATTAAGTAATAATGATTTCTTATTTCATAGAATGAATTTATAGAATTATTTTGAAATAATACGTTGATATATAAAGTAATATGAAAAGAAATAGGAATAAGTAATATTTGTGAATTTGGTTTTTGGTTTGAGCAAGTATATAGTTTCTAACAATTCAAATCATTTCTTATATTTATTACGCCACTCTGAAAATATACCAATAGAGAAAATATATTAATAGAATATATCGCATTATCGCATCCTTCAAAATTAAAGTGGCCCCAAAAATTTCATGTAAATTACAATATTATCTAAGAATGAACATATTATACAAAAACCACCCTTGTTTCGCTAAACGAAAAATGTAGAATTAGACTAGTTTAATTCTGAGGGTGCGATATCATCTATATAGCCTTTATACTATGTTTAACTTAATAATTATTTTTATTCGGCGGTCCACTTTCGCTTGAGATTTACCGGTCTTTTGTTGCGTTTGATATGATCACGAGTGCGCACTTGTTTTACGATGGCATCGCACAAGCAATGAATATAAATTTCAGGAACTTTGACGAGAAACGCAAGTCGATCCAATATATCTATTGTGGGAGATAGCTGCGCGGCTGCAGCTACTGCACCAGCGGCTAAGTGCAAGTTGCGGACTATGTTACCACCTACAAATAAAAACTTATTATTAAACAAGCCTTTGCCTGCCCGCTACATACATACTTTTAATTGATGTTTTTTTTTTATTTATGAAACAGTGTGAAATATTAGGAGAATATCACCAAAATAGTACAGTCAAAACTGCATCTAATCGGTTAAGCCGTTTTTGAGATTACCGTGCACAAACGCACAGATAAACAGAAAAAATGATTTATTATATTGTGTAGTGTCTTGATTTTTAATTGATAAACGCTCCAAAGAATAATTAATCTCATATTTTTTTTTATCTTTCATGTACGTTTTTTAGTTTTTAAAACGGGTATAATTAGCAAGTGACTTATGAATATGATTAACATTTTGTGTTTTTCATTGTTTTAGCAATAAAATACTGCGTTATGATATTATAAATAATATTGTTTTTATCACAATTAGTATTCTATATGTTTTAAAAATAGTATTTATATTATATGTGGCCAGTAGTGGCCCAGTGGCACAAGCGTGTGACTGTAAGCGACTGGTTGTGGGTTCGATTCCCACTCGAGGAGTGGAAATTATATTTCCATTTTCTTCGCTCTGGTGTCGAGGTAAAGCGCGGCGTTAAGTTCCGCCACTTAACACGCAAGCCTCCGAATTCTGCGGAAAGTGGGAAATGGAGTGTCTTAACAACACTAGGTTCCCTCTGCCTACCCTGCTATGTGCGGGATACAGCGTGAAGCTAAAATAAAAATGTATATTACTAGCGATGAATTAGTTATTTCATGTATATTACTTTATATTAAGCCACCATTAGTATATTTTTCAACATGTTATACATAATTTATAAATTTTTTTTTACGATTTCCTTATGAGGAATTATTTTCAAAAATTTCAAATATTTCCAGGTGACTAAATATAATGGGGCGAACTAAACTTTTCGTTTAATTCTTTATTTCTTATTTAATTATTGCAATACAGTTTGCGTGTACCACGGCGTTCTAATATGCCATAATAGGTACATCGTTAATATGGTAACACATTGTTTTTAATTAGAGTGCTTCTTAATTGTTCTTACTTAAAAAATACTTTTAATACATGATGTAATATATTTAAAAGGTAAAATATTTAAAACTGAAAACATTACCATTTCTACGGTATTCGGGAGGTAAATGAGTAGCTTTCCTCACTAGATTTATTATAGCTTCTTTATGATATTCAGCCACGGTTACAATTGCTGGGATTTTTTGCGTTCTATTTGGAGGTAATTTTATATATATAGCCAAAAACTTTGCTACATCAACACAATTCCACAAAGGTATCTTAAATTCTGAAAAAATAATAATAATAATTTATAACAAGGTAAAGTTCACATCACATAATTACACTTCTAATATCATAATAGGTAAAAAAATACCAAATTATATAAAAAAAAAACAAAACCTTCATATAGGTATAATCTACGCTATCCGTTGATATGAAAGAAATAGAAAACTAGTAATTACTTTTTGAGGTGAATAAGTCAAGTTCAGTGGCATTGATTTCTTCTATACTATAATTTATACCCTTGCACAAGAGACAAATTCGAGCAAAATGGGCATTTAAATGTGATGAAGCCGTGTCCATTTTTCCGATCAGTAAGGCGCAACAACACATCACTAGTGTTACTCGTTTTTTTATATATTCCATCAAGGCATCTCTCATTCTTCGATCTGAAAATTTCACAACACGAAAATTATAATTTATAAATGTTTTTTTATGTTCAAATGTTACTCAATTCATAATATAATAAACGAGATAGTGGTAATGATATAGCACCACGTTCAATAATATAAATAATATTTGACAAATACTTTTTTTTTAATTTCTAGTGGTATAGCGGTAAGAACGCGCAAATATACGCTTAATATCAATAATCGATCCTAATCGAAAAACAGCAATCTTAAATTGATGTGAATGAACATACAATTTTTCTATTAGTTATTGCCATACCTTCAACCTTTACTCAAAGATTGATTAACTCAAAAAAACGATTGCTAGATTAATCTAAGATTGTAGTCTTTAGATTACGAACGATTATTGATATTGGGCGATAGAAAGTACAGGGAATGGTTCCGAAGCGCACCGAGCGCGTCATCGCCGCGTTGTGCATCGATGCTGTGGATAATGCCTTACTTCCCACAACTATTTAAATATGACCAGCAGATCTTGTTCTAAATGTCATTTAAATTGTAACACAGCATAAAACACTTTCCTGACTACAACAAAGTATTAACAATATTAGATTTCGTTAGATCTTATGTAAGGAAATAATTTTTTGAATACTTGCCCAAAACTATTCTTATTATTGTTATTTTCTCAGTGAAATATATATCATGTTTAGTATTTTTGCAAAAACATGTTATGACTAGTAATTATTGCCTCATTTTAGTTAAACTCCTTAAATATATTGTAAGTGCAGACAAAGATTTTGCTTTTAATAATTTATTTTTTAAGTAAAACGAATTATTTATAGAAAAGTTAATAACAGTCAAATATTACATAAAATGATAAGCTATATGAAAAAACGACTATATCATGATTTAAATAATTGAATAGAGTATTTTATAACAAATTTATTGTTCTATATCACTAAGACTTTGGTAATACAAACCAACTTCTTATTATAAAAAAATATATAAGAGGGTAGATGTAAAATATACCATTCATTTTAGCGTAGTCCTCGAAGATACCGTCTAAATAACGTTCAAATAACTGGCAAGCCTGACCAGGCACTCCCAAAGATTGAATACTAAGCATTGAGCACATATTCCATATTGCAGTACGACCTACTGATGGCACGAGCCTAAAATGGCTTTCTTCTTTAGCTAAAGTATGAATAGTTTACATATGTATTAATGTGAGGTAACTTTATAAAATAAATAAAATAATTAAATGCTTTCTTAGTTTACCTTCTCTCTCACAGTCATTTAATATTTCTTTAATCCAATTGGAATGCAAATAAGTTGATGGACAAACTTCTTCTTGGTACAATATTGGATCAGACATGTTTGCCGGTGTGACAGTTATAGATTATGAAGATACAAAATAATAAATTTTATAATTTCATTTATAGTGATAGTTTCAATAACAATTTTAGCTTAGTATTAAATCTCATAAAATAATGCAACTTAAAATAAATTATAATTCTCTTTTTTCTGATGCCGCGACCACGCGCGAAACCACTATTGTACAATGGCGGGCTGTATGGATGTATCAAAATATCGATTCGCAAAAAATAATGATGTATCGAAATATCGATTTTTTAAAGTTATGCTATATAAATTGTCTGTTTTTTATCTCTGGATATATAGGTGTAGTATATATGTTTTATAATATCTAAACTGAATAGTAAATTTTGTTTGTTTTTATCATTTACTTTTTTACACATAATAAAGACGCATAGAAAATAAATAAATATATTTTTTTTTTAAATAAAAATTAAATAAGTAGTTTTTTTTTATTTTTCACTGTATCTCTACGGCATTCTTCTTCTGCAATACCCACGTTTCACTGCCGTATGGCAGCATCGGTATCAGCACTGCATTATGCACAGCCAAACGTGCGTACGTGCGTACGTACATGTTCTAATATCTTTGTATTAACCATGATCTTGCATTCCGTTCTTTCTTCGTCTCTTTCAAACACTAGTGTCTTATTTTTACTGGCATCAGGCTTAGACTAATATTTTCACACTCGTCTTTCAGGCTGGTGACCAATGTCTGTAACTCGCAGAACTGCATCATCTTCGTACAACAGGCAATTTACCTTCAAGTCATCCACTTTCACTCCCATGTCGCTATGTTGCATTCCTTGGAATAGGTAAAGATTAAATAAGCAGTAAGAATATACGATTAACTGTTGTTATTTCACACCGTTGCTATCTGAAATTGCCTTAAAATGTTTAATCTACCAGCTATCAGTAACATCCGGGAAAGACTTGCTTCAGTGGCATCAAATTTACCTATGGCAAATAACAGATGGTTAATCTGTTATTGTTTCTATTCTGTATGTAGTGTTTGTTTTTAAAGGGTTTTGTAATAACTTATATCTTTTTTTTTACACTACAGTATTTTCTATTATAATCTATATTATAATAAAAAAAAATGCAAAAAAGGATGTGTAAGTACAAATATTTACGAAAAAAGGGGATAATTACGTTTCTTAAAATGTTTGCCTGTCTGTAGACGCACGCCTTTAAAACTATTATACGGATTTCAACGACATTTTTTATTGTATAGTTATTAGGCCTAGGCAAGAATTATGGTACGAATGATTATGAAGACTGCCACATATGCTATAAAACCAACCAACTTAACTATAAAAATAGATCAACTTAACTATAAAAAGTAACTAAGAGTGACCTTTACAAAAGGTATTGAGCACGATGGACATTTTCCGTTGCCATATATCAATAACAGGCTTTTTAATGTTAGTTAACATGAATCTCAGTCACGAAATATCGATATTTTTTATATATTACGATGCTGTATATTGGGACATATTTTTTAAATATCGATACGATATGTATTGATATATTTTTTTATATTGCATCCCTACTACGTTGATGACACAATGCAACTTCAATTTACTTACGACGTTACGTTTTCCAAGCTGATAATGTTTTCTTAAAACACATTAATCAAGCGTGATTTGGAACGTAACGAACTACATACGTATGGTCCGGGAGCCAGTGATAGGTCAATACAGCCAAGTTTTTCTCAAGTGGTAATGGGCGAGACTCATCATAGAAAAGTATTATAAAACTTCGTAAACTTCTTGTGAATCCTTAGTTCTTCTTTAAATCTTTTATATAAGATTTTTAAATATTATATGGTATACATATATATGATGATATGCATGTACTTTTCAGTAGGTTTATTAGTTAATTAGAATAAGTAGTCAGCATTATTGTTCTCGTAAACAATTAAGGAATAATTTATATAAAGCTCCCGAACCTCACTTGATATTCACGATATTTTATAATAATCAATGCTAAAAACGTGCACTATGATATATGTATGCTAATAATTATCGTCCGAGAGGATATAGTTGACGAAATTTTTACCAGGCTCCTATACTATTATACGGAGGCGATAATATTATGACAGATTCTGTCACATTTTTAACAACAAATTCCTTGTTTCGTTTTGGTACTAATATACTTGTATTGACTAAAAAGAGACAGCTATAAGTTGCCAACACATATATGTAGATATTGCCGCCAAAACTTAATTCTTGGCGTCCCGTTGTCGCATACCGCTGTTAGTATTCTGAATTTTTTACTAATTATAATTATAAATAGGTAAATTGACTTGAATTCTAAAAAAGTATACTTTATAAAGGTTTTTGTTATTTTCTGTGGGTGGGGTGTAAATTACTTTGAGTGTTGCGTTGCAATATACATATATTGTATAATGGTAAGTCATGTTAATGCATTTTTTTCTCTTTTAAAGTAAATATAAGCTGTGCTATTTTATAGGGCATTTTTAGCATTGATTATTATTTTTTGTTTTATTAGCTTAGGCAAGTACATAAGAAATAAAATTTAATGTATCTATTAAATACTGTAGATACTCTTCAGTGTATGTAACGAATATAAAAATTACTTTCATATTCCAATTGGGTAGATAATATAGCAGTTGTATATTATAGGTAAAAAAACTTAACACTGTCCCGACGACGAAGATTTACATTCTTTAAGGATTTTGTTATCTATACTTAGGTACTACTAAGAATTTGCTCTGGCAAGATAAAGTACGGCGTTGAGCTCCGCTACTTAACAGGTAGGTAATGTCTTCAACTTGGACAGAAGGTCAAGAACGGACTAAAGTAGTGTAAGCACTACATTTTTTTTAACTATCGTTTGAAAAAAATATCAAGATATTAATTATAGCTTAGCTATAAGTAAATATATATTTTTTTCGAAACAGTAGTTTCTAAGTTTATCGCGTTTAACCGAAAATACCTCTTCCACTTTTAATATAAGTATAGAGAATTATAGATAATTACATATTTTTTCCACAATATAATAATAATTCTTAATAGAAAAAAGTTGCTTTTCGAATTAGAATTTAATACCTCATAAAAATTTAGACAAAATATTCTCTAAATTTTAGAGTAAACAGTGGTGGTACAAAGTTCTCTAAGTGACCCTTAAAACTGTTACAAGGTGAAATATTAATTCATATTTTTTTAACGTCGTCGGCTTAACCTATAGAAAACTTTCACACTTCGCCGATGGAGGTATTGAGTGTTATAGAAATTGAAAGTCCCCTAAAAGAATTAATTAACGACAGGTATTGCTTCTTTTTCAGATCAATCCTCTATCCGCGACATTAACATCAGCTGAAATTTCAGGCTTACTAATGAATTCTAGCTCTTGCTTCAGATAATGGAAACTATATTTCTCCTAAAAGAAAATTACGCCTAACCATGATTTTCCCTGCCAACTTCTTCGACTCTTTTGTAGTTGCAGGCGATTCTGCTCTTGAACGTCAATTAACATCAACAAGCTTTACCGCCACGTACCTACATAAGTAAAACTGTACAAAACGAAAATATGTTTTTTTAAGGATTATACAGGAAAATATTTTACACATTGTTGAAATGTTTTTTGCTATTATTTTTGATGAAACCACGGATATTTCTCGTACCGAGCATACGTGGTAATCATTTTAGTAAATGAATTATCCATTTAACATTCTTTGTAGGGATAGGAACTAGTAGCTCTTTCGTCGTTATCTGACGTAATAGGTGCTGTTCAGGAACTCGGCAAATAAGGACAACTCGGAAAACTGGACAGTCAATAATATCGTGACGTTTGATAGCGCTTCTGCAACACGTCATCACGTTCGAATGTTTTGAAGAGGTTGATAGTACAGGAATTCAACGTTAATGCGAGACATGATACGTCGAAAGATACAACAAGTTAGAATTTCAGGGTGATACTCATTTTAATGTATGAAGAGAATAAGAAAATGACAAGATAATATAAGTAACAAATTGTCTAAACGATATTATAGGTAAGTCAACTTCATATTATTACCGGCACGGCAATGCGACTTTTGAAGCTTGAGTAGAGAACCAGCTGAAAAGTGTCTTTACATGAAGGATCTGTATCCACTTTCCGCCTAATTTCCTAGTTATACATAGTTTACCTTTTTGAATGGTGGCAATATTTTGTTGTATCAGATATATATTTTTTAAATAATACGCGAAAGGCCGGTCAGTCGCACAACCATTATGTTTACACTTAACTCCTATTCCACTATGACTGAATCACAACTTGGTAGATTTGTAAAAGGGTTATTTAGTTTGCTTTTGCGCCGCACACAATATAGGCTATAGTACAGTAGTTTCAGCTGCACTTACTTTGTCTGTCAGTAAGAGCCAAAGTTGTAACTTTTTTTTTATAACGGTTACTTCGTTCTTCAGTCAGAACTACATATAAAATTAAAGTAACTTGTAGCCAATCGTGGCCCAGTGGCACAAGCGTGTGACTGTAAACGACTGGTTGTGGGTTCGATTCCCACTCGAGGAGTGGAAATTATATTTCCATTTTCTTCGCTCTGGTGTCGAGGTAAAGCACGGAGTTGAGTTCCGCCACTTAACACGCAAGGCTCCGAATTCGGCGGAAAGTGAGGTACGGAGTGTTTTAACACTAGGTTCCCTCTGCCTACCCTGCTGTGTGCGAGATACAGCGTGAAGAAAACTCATCTAGCGTTAACATATGTTAACGCTCAAGAGGACTGGCTATATTGAAATTTTCATATGAAATCTAACGCTTGAAAAATTAAGGGTTATAAATTGTGGAGAACTTTTTCCTTGGAAGTTGAAGATTGTGCCATATAAAATTGCAGTAGATTTTAGTACTAGTGATTTTAAAACTTGAAATATTAAACTTAAATATCTACATTAACTTTACAAACTTATTAATTTATATAATGTTGTATTTTATTTTTCAGCATCATTATTTTTCCATCATATCAGCATCTGTAGTCAGAGACTACAGAGAAAATCTAGTGTCAAGTCACTCTTTTCTCCACTTCTCTCATTTTCTGTGGAACTCGATGTCGCACTTTGTAGCATGCCCCGAAGTGGAGAAATTAAATTAATTAATAATCATTTCCCCCAATGGGAATCGACCCCACAATCACCGCATTTAAAGTAAGTCTCTGCCCTCCCACTGCACCACGACCATCTCAATATTGTACTTATACAAATATTATCTTAAATATTCTTAAACATTATCACTTTACACAATATCTATGTGTATAGTTGTATAGGTAATTTAAATAAGAAATCTGGTAATAAAGTTCGTCGTCGGTAAGTAAAGTGAATCGTCTTAAACTTAAATATTCTACAATGACTTTTTCTATGATATTATTTATATGTGTATATAGACATATAGATTTTACTCACTTAAAATATAACAGTATGTACTTAAAATATAACACATAACACAACAAATAAAATATTTTACGTACCTACTTAAAATATTAAGTACGCTAACTAAGAACCTCTTTGCATACCACATTCATAGTTTTCATAGTTTAACGTTAGAATGAGCAGACTGCTGGTAGAGAACTCTCTCTCTCTCGAATAACCTTAAAACTTAGATAAATATCCTCCAAAATTTTCACATACTTTTCACTACTGGAATGCCTGTTTATTTAGAAAAAATAGTTTATCCTAAAAAAAATAACTTCAACGAATATTTAAGTAGTATTTATTTCCATGTTTGATGTTTTTCCTGATGGTAGAAACGATGTCAAATTTAATTTACTCAGTTTTTTGTCAGTAGCCTTAAATAAAGTTATAGTTATATTTTTAACTTATTAAAAGAAATATGCAAATTAACTATGTATAAAAAAATAAGTTGTTTTTGAATTATTTTCTGCAAGCAATTTCAATTTATATCCATATTGTAGCAGTAAATTGAAAATAACTAGTATGCCATATTATGTTTAGAATAATGTTTCACTAATAACCGTGCATTGTCATCTAAACTCAAGTGATGGGTCCACCGTTGTGGCCACTAAAGGCATGCCCACAACCTTAATTCTGTGTGGCGTTATATTTTTGTCAAAAGGTTACTGACTTGCGTAGGATTTCAGTATCCACTTTAACAAGATGAAAAATATATTGGCCGAAATATATAATGCTTGGCCGGTTTTGAGGTGGTGATGATCAAAGATCACAATTTTTTTGAGTGCTGTTTAAACCACTGTCTAAACTAAAAGTACCTAAAGTCAAAATCAAAATCAAATAATTTTATTCAAAATAAGAAGTTGCAAGATTCATTTTTTGAACGTCAAATAGTTTACCACCGGTTCACTAAATTTAATGCCTCAGACCCGCGAAGAACTGGCGCAAGAAACTCAGCTGGACTTTTCTTTAACCCCTTTTTACTTCTAAAAAAAATCACCTGAATAAGATTTTACGCTTTTAAATTGAATCCCAACCCAACAAATATACACATTGCAAGTAATTTAAATAAAAGCTTGTAAAATGACTTCCATATTACTCTTTGTGCTCCTGTTTTATCATCAACTTTATTTTTGGGCTAATGATTGAAAGCTATTAATATATATTATCTATAACCAAGCGGGCGACTTTTGACAGTTAAACTATATAGAAATACAAGTGTATAGAAATTTAACAGTTACATATTTAGTATAAATAAGTAGCATTCTCTCATGAACACTTACCTATATTAAACAATAAAATAAAAAAATGATGTTTTTGCACCAGATTTTATTTTGATTCCCTCATAACTTCAAGAAAATTATTGTAGAGTATTGTTAAAAAATATGAAATGAAAAAAATTAACCTCCTTCAATTTTTTTACGCAAAGCTAACTCCTAATTTGATAATCCGCAGACGTACGTAATAAAGGGAATAGTAAAATGGTTGAAAAGGAAAAGCGAGACAGTATGGGCGTGGCGGCGACAAGGCGTTGATTTTTCTCTTTCGCTCCGCCCAATGGAAAATATCCATGTCCCGCCCTCACGCCATTTATACACATCTTTTGAAAATAAAAAAGCATACGTACTAAAATAGGACGTGTGCGCTGTGCGAGGTAATTTGATATTAATCTAGTATAGTGAATGGCATAAAATAAGAGAAAGATAATAAAACGTATTTCGTGTTTTATAATTGAATATATTCTTATCACAGAAAAAAAGACATCAGAGTATTTAAAACTCATCTTATAATGCATATCAATAAATTTATTATACGACTTTTTGTAACGTTAAGATAAACATGATCAATTTAATTAATACTTAACAGTTTTAGTCTGTTTTACGTTAAAATATTTCAAAAGTTATGGTGTCTTTTTAATGGACACACACAGGACATTTTTTGTAATAAATGTCAAAAAATGGTTACAAAAGAAACTTTCAACCAGCCTTCAGATAAATCAGTGCAAATTCCAGCTGAAATCTAAATTTATAGAAGAGCATTGATAACACAATCGAACACCGATCAAGCGGCGGCTTGCGGCTAGGCAGCTCAATTTCAGCGACGGTTACGTCCACAGTTGCAGTAATATTAGTTCCGCTTCATATTTGCTGCGATATAAACGTGTATGTATATCAATCATTACGATATAATTATTTAATAATATAGACATGGAGAATTTGTTGTATATAAAAAAAATAATTAATTTGAGACTAGTAAGCAGTATTCTGGTGTAGGCCACAAAATGTCTTTTTATCGATAATAATAATAATAATAAAGCTTTATTTAATTCCAACCAGATAAATTGCATGTGTATTAATTACACTACTAGTTAACTAAATTAATATTACTAATTTTAGTTATTTTAGTTTTAATCATTTACTTAGGTTTTTGTAAAGGTTTGTTTTTGTTTTAACCATTATCTTATTAATAAATGTATAATTCCATTATTATTTAGCTATAAGTAATGTTACTTTGATAAGGATTTTATTTTAAGTAACATTATAATATTGTGGCCAGCCGTGGCCCAGTGGCACAAGCGTGTGACTGTAAACGACTGGTTGTGGGTTCGATTCCCACTCGAGGAGTGGAAATATTTAATATTTCCATTTTCTTCGCTCTGGTGTCAAGGTAAAGCGCGGCGTTAAGTTCCACCACTTAACACGCAATGCCTCCGAATTCGGCGGAAAGTGGAGAACGGAGTGTCTTAACACTAGGTTCCCTCTGCCTACCCTGCTGTGTGCGGGATATAGCGTGAAGCTATTTATTTTATTTTTATTTATTTTTTCGTTTTTTATTTTATATTTAGTTAGTTATTTTAATGTAATGATTATTCAATTTTAAGTAGCTTTATTAATTTTAGTTCTTTTTTTCTCTTTTAATTTTTATTTGAGTTATATTACTTTAATTATTAGTCAATTTTAAGTGGCATTATTAACTTAAATTTTATTTTAACTTGAGTTACTTTTTTATTAAATTATTTATTAAGTTATTATTATTTAATATTATTTTAAGTAGTATTTATTTTTATTGCTTAATTATTTGTATCGACCCCATTTGGGTAAAAGCCTACCCCAAGGCATGCCACAAATCTCTATCTTTAGCTGTGTCCATCCAATTTCCACCCGCTATTGCTACTATTTCACCTGCCCATCTGCCTCCCTTGGTCTACCTCTTGTTCTAGTGCCTCTTGGGCATGGCCACTTCACTGACCTTAAGTTCATCTATCGTCCTTGTAACGAGCTCAGTGACCTGCTCACTTCCATTTTCCTTTAGTCTATTTTCGGATATCAAGGTTTTTTACCTTATGTTTCAATTTTATGCTAACCTCTCCCCATTCTTCGCCGGACAGTCTGGATTTTTGATTCGAGTATTGAGATCGAAGATCCAGGTCTGGCACCATGGATAGCAGTGTCCATAACTATTTTTATCGATTTATCAATCGAAATAGCATTGTTTATTAGAAAAATGAATGTTTCTGATTTACTTGACTATTCAGTGTAATTCATGTAATTTGTATTAATTGATAGTTATATATATACTTATATTTATGACCATTCCCTGTTTTCTGTTTATTTTAAAAAACCTTCTGAATTGAATTCTTTACCAAAGGTTTTGTGTGAGATTACTTGGAGTAATAATACTGCCTTTGTACATATTTTATATTAGTATATGTATTTTGTTTATTGTGATTATTACCTTTTTTCTTTGGAATATAACAATATACAGAATAGGAAACTACATCATTATAAAAATTGGAAATTAAGAATATACCTATATTAAACGAGGTTGCACTAGACAAGATATTTATGTTTAGACAAATTCACATTTAACGATAAAAATCATATTCATCCATTTCACAAAGTTCTAAACGATAAAATAAAAAAATGCTATCACCGTCGTCAGAGAATAGTGTTTTGTCAGTAAGTTCTCTCGGGCTACTACATGAAGCAAAAAAAAGCAAATATAATATGATTATATTTCATTACTTAACACATAATACACATAATGTCTGAAATTAAGGAAAAAAGATTTTTAACAACATAATTCGTTAAATTGTTTTTATAATTCACTTTATACTCTGTAAATTGTCATTTTTTCTATGAACTATTGTTGATCATATCACTGGGGCTAGGGATTTTTCTGTCAACAACTGATATGTAAATGCTACTGGAGTTAAAGGTTCGGAAAATTCTCATATTTATATTATCGGTGTTATTTATTTTCTCCAGCAAAGGATAAAATATAGCCGTATGGAAATGCGGGGATTTGGCGGGTGCGGTACTGTTTGACAAGATGACAGTTAAAGGAATGGGTGGAGGGTTATGAAAATGCAGGGCCGAGGTGAATATGTCCTGTTAACTCCTTTATTGCGTTTTTTTCCTTTTACGTCTAAAAGTACTTACATACGTATTGTTGATGCTATAAAATAAATGTATGCTACATTTATGATTGACAACATCCCCTATTATATTTTATATCACCAATAAATACTTTTATACCTCGGACATAACTTATAAAATGTTTGTTAGATATGTAACAAAAATGTTATAAGTTATGTTTATATATTATAAAAAAAATAACAAGTTCACACTCTAAAAGAAAGAAGTAATTTTGCCACAGTGCGTCAATGTATTAAAGTACTCTTACACTGACGCATATATTCATATCTAACAATCTATTCAGATAAGTTACGAAACACTTTATTTTACTAAATTAAAGTACAGTACAACTTATATAATCTAGTGATTTATAACTGTATACTTACGTCTAGTATATATAATACATTAAATAAAGCAAAATCAAATATGTAATAAAATAGTATTAAATTAAAATAATACATTTAAAGCTTAATAAAAGTTGCAAAGCTCTGAGCGCATTTTTTTAAGTATATGCGTACATACATATATATCAAATGCAATATCCTTGCAGGAATGTGGTGATCTAAAAGTTTTCTTTGCCCAGTCATGCGTGTAATCGTATGCAAACTGTAATATGCTTAGAAACATACTCCTATCTAAGAGCACTATAAAGCACCTATGTGCGTTAGTTTTCATCATACCACATTGAACGTTTTACTAATGATAGTACGTAACGAGTGTCGTCCAACGTATCATCTGATACCGTTTAATATCGGCAATGATAAATTGTAAAAAATACATCGTAAAGAAAATTGTGCTATAGCCGGTCGAAAGAAAGTGTACTATCCCATGATCTCTGCATATTTACACACGTATGAATTGCACATTTACTTGCGAGGGTGCGAAAACTTGTTGTTATCGCGAACAGGCCAATTTCGGCAAATGGATACTAAGTCCTAACTCTCCTATCTCTTTTATGTCATGTGGAGCCCGCTTTCTTTTAAAATATCGACATAAGGCACATCGGAACGAAAACGACGTGTGCTCTCCGAACAGGCAATTTAGAAAGGATTTGCTTTACTGCCACAGGGTTATGTCGATCGGACTAACTAGGATCAAGTGGTAACTTTAAACATTATCCATCCACTTTTGCAAATATGTGGTATAATAAGTTACGCAGTAATGATCGCATTTGCAGTTTTACGTGTATTTAATATTAAGTTCATAAAAATACGATGGTACAACTGTTAAACTTATGTTTAATTTAAACATATTATTAATTATACTCCATGGTTCATAACATATATATTAACTAGCAGCCCGCTCGCGGCTTCGCCGCGTGAACTATATCGTTTTCTCGGGGGCGCATTTTTAAAAAATAAAGTAGCCTATGTTTAGATTATCAACTATATTTATGCTAAAATTCATTACAATTGGTCAAGCGGTTTAGATTTTTCATATAAACTTTCATCCCCTATTTCAACCTTTTAGAGGTTAATTTTTGAAAAAATAAGTAGCCTATGCTAGACCCAGTCACTTTTACTACTTTCATTCTAAATTTCATCCAAATCGGACCGGTAGATTAGTCGTGAAGGCGTGACAGACAAACACACAGACTTTCGTATTTATGATATAAGGATGGATTGAAAAAAAAATTAGCATTGCAATAAAGATCTTTACGTAAGATTGATGTTCAATATTGTTTAACGAGCTTTATTGAATGTCGTGACCGTTTGGCTGTCGATCGGGTGTCGAGGGCGAGTTCGCGCCTCAATGACCGCCCTTTGAGGGCAAACCATGCGAGAAGTCATCCACTTATCGTCAGCGCGATCTCATGCCGATGTTTTTCCCGTTTTTCCCCATCTTTTCGCCTCGGCAACTGTACTCCAAACGTTTCATAATTGAATTACGCGAATCAGCTTACAAAATTGATATAAATTAATGACGACATATATCATGATAATTAAACTTTATTCCATTTATATTAGTGTTAGCTATATCATAAAATCAAACAACTAATTAAGAAATGAAAAAGACATGAATAAATAAAAAAAATACATTGTAAGATAATACTTACTTGAGTATTTTGTAGATCAGAAAAATATGCAGCTGTAATTACATTTGTACTGGTTGAGTAAAGTAAAATAAAAGGCAATATGTGTTGAATTTTTACAGGAAAACGATTGAGGCGCTCGTTTCACGTTAACTGTAATGCAATAGAAATGGAAGCCGAAAGCTTTACGTATATTCTTATTTCTAAGTATAAAAAATATGTTTCTGTCTGTGCCTAACTTTTTTTATGTGTCACGAAAAGGATGTAAGTAAAACGTTCACTGCAGTTTTCACTTTGTGATGAACAAATCTTGGAAATATTTTGATAATAACTTCTTAAATTTAGGGTTTAAAGATTATTATTTATAATATAGAAGTCAGTCGTGGCGCAGAGGTACGAAGTATGACTGTAAAGACGAGAGGTTGTGTGTTTGATTCCCGCTCGAGGAACAGAAATATTTAATATTTCCAATTTCTTTATACTGGTGTCGGGGCAGCGTTAAGTGCCGCCACTTAACAGGCAAGGCCTCCAGAGTTCTGCGGAAAACTCCCCATTTTCCGCAGAACTCTGGAGGCACAAAGTGTCTTAACACTAAATTCTCTCTGCCTACCCTGCTGTGTGAGGTATAAACCGTGACGCTAAAAAAATGTAATATATAATTTTTTCTTAACATCTTTTCGCCTCTTTTTCCTTCTTTTTTTCTTAACGTCAAGTTTTTTCTTAACATAATATAAAATATATGTGAAGTTACTTTTTATATAGAATATTTCAACCTTTCCCAACAGCCACCACCATAAGCGGTTTTTAAATAAAGTTATCTATTTTATTGACATGGTATGCAAAAAATACTCTCATTGAATAATCGTCCGGCGTCAAAATACAATGTGCCTATACAACACAACATGTTTACAACTCTGGCAGCTATCAACCACACCGACATTCCGAAATACACGTTCTGAAAATATGAAACTGAATATTATTTTTGTCTATCTGCCACAACTAATTGCGTAGTGAGTGCGACGTCGGGTGCAGTTTGCGGTCAACTAGTGCAGGATTGCTGCCCAACGTTTTGCCGAGCTTTTTGCAGCAGGGGCCGGCTAACTGTAGACACAGGTTGTCGATTACGATATATACTTATTTTGTGCAATATCTTTTCTCTAACAATAGAATTATTTGAAAAACACAAACATTAATATACTTGAATATAAATAAACCGAACAAAATATATCTATTTGCACACGCTTCAATCAAATCTGTAAAATTACTTACGTCTATAGTATTGCCTACTTGTACAAAAAAAATCGATACTTGTCCTATATGTAACGAAAAATCGTTTGTTATTGTAATAGTGTTATCTCATTATTTTTCATTATAAAATTCTGTTACTGATAATAATTATTTGTCAACTGTAATTAATAAATAAAATACAAGCTTAACTACCTACATGTAACAACGCTTAAGCATCGTAAGTGTGAAAAAATATTTATAATTTAATGGAGAAAATACATTAGATTGACATCCTATCACAATCTAAATAAAACTTTTAGCTAATTCTAACCAGTAGCATAACATGTATAATATTATTTGTTAATTAGTATATCGACAAAGTTGGAAACGTCAGGTCGTGCCTGGTCCAGTGGTGACGACGTGTTTTGCGCCAGTGACACGTGACGGCGTAATTAGTGCGTGACCGCCGCCGCCCGCCGCCCGCCGCCCCATCATGTCGACACATCGCGCGACATGTTTACAACTGGTTGTTTGTTTTATGTTTACAATTTATTCTTTGAATACAAATACACTTTATATTCCAATTTAAAGTTAAGGCTTTCAAAAAATAAAATATATATATATGTTCGCGGCTTAATAGTCATTTGCTATATTTCATGTCTACCAAATTTAGAAGAAACCGTATTCGGCATCGGTAAAAGTATCAGATGGGTCGCGCACAATCAATTCGTGGTAAATTATATAAAAAATACATTTCAAGCTCGAGCAGGCAGCGAGATGGTTTCTTTATTAGTTTTCCCGAAGGCAGTGGTGCTCGCGGGGGACGTGTGAAAAAATCTTGGGATTAAGCCCCGTTTATCGGGCTCCAAGGCGGACTTATTGCTGTAATACAATCTCTGTTATGTCGCGCTCGGATTATCCGTATCAGCGTGTTTTAGAACGAAATGTTGTCGGTGAATTTTATGTGTTAGCTTTTATATTACAGGTGCTATACATACTGTGAACATGAATATAATATATCTACATAGAAAAAAACATTGAATAATAAAAAAATGAATGTATTTTTCTATTTCTACAATTGAATTTTTTGAAAAAAATGTTGCGTAGTAGAACAGTTATATATTTATAACGATACCTATATTTCTAAGCTCTACCTAAAGACACGTAGCAAATTCTTGCAAATTGAAAAGGCCATTATCGAGTGTAAGCAATTTGCCTGCAGCTGGTGCGGTTTCGAGCCACTATTTCGCCGAAGCCAGATTTGCTCAATGTTGGTTATGAGAATCAGTAACAATATTTTAAAAAAAATATTAGCTTAAATTAGTTTTGCGTATTTTTCTAATTCTATACTATATGCATTCTTTATTGCATTTAAAAATAGTATACACTTTATTGCATTTAAAAAATACTATAAGAATGATTATATATTTTCTATATGACACAAAAACAATATGAGCCTAAAAAGTCACATTTGAAAAAAGTAATCTTTCATAATTAGTAATTATCGATATTTATATCTATATTAGTAATTATCTATATTTGTAATTAATGAAGTGTACTAGTAATCAATTAAGATATTAAAATTTTTACTTTTATAAATTTTAAAAGCGTTGAGTTCCCCCACACAAAACGTCGCGAACTTGCGGGCAAAACGAAGTGCTATCTATTTTCCTATCATGCTATGGACAAAAGGCTAAAAAATAAAAATATTATTATAAAAATATATTATATTATAAAAGTAAAGAAAAATAAATTAAGTAAAAGGCACACCAGCTGAAGTCGTTAAGGGAGGAAATCTCGTAAATAAGTGAGATGTTGACGAGCGTAGCGCGGGAAGAATTGAAAATAGGGTCTAGTGCGCATAACTTACTATATCTACTTGAATTTCACTTACCACGAACTACTAACGCACAATAATTTACACTCACATAAAGGTTGCGTATATGTTAAAATGAAATTTATTATTTCATATATCAAAAATAAATCAATCAAAAAGTGAATACACCATTTATAGTTATTCTATTCTAATTGAGGAAATTGTAATTGTAATGAATAAGTTTATTTCTCCGTTGCGATAAGTCAAATCGCGGCGTTGAGTTCCTTCATAGGCAGAACCCGGACTGCCACTATCTTCTTTCTGTGAAAAAGAATTTTTTTTGAGCCAAAAAGATTTTTAATGACGTTGTTAAATTACTTATAAATAGATAAAAACAGTCGTTCGTAGATTCTGCATCAGTTGTTTGACTTTCATATATCATTTACGTCTATTTCATATTATAGGTAATATGTACATTGTGTGAAATAGTAGTTTAGTTTAAAATAACACTTGATTATATATTTAAGTAGTTATATTGAAAAACCTTTTTTAAAAACTATTGTATATTATTATTCTAAGAAAAGGAAGTTTCAGGTTATGGCAAAAAATATATACTTATTCTCCTATTTCTTGAATGTGAAAACTGCAGTAGCACAGCAGTTCAGCGTCTGACTGCAAGCGCGATAGTTGTGGATTAGATCCCACTCGTGTGAATGCTGATGGATATGTGACAATAATAACTTTCATTTCTTCGTCCTGGTACCTAAGACAAATCACAGCCTTGAGCTCCGCCACTAAACAGAGTCTAGATTTCGGGAAAGTGGAAAGAATCTTAACACTAGATTTTCTATGATTACAATATATTTTTTATAAGTCACTTAATTTGTTATGTACGATTTACTTCTAATTACTTATAGAGTCTGTTATTTATATATGAATACTAAATGTAAGTACATGACAATATGTTAGCATAGGCATCGATCATAATATTATTAATATTACTAGAACTTCTGTAATCGAAAGCATTGACTTAATGGTGTTTAGAAAGTTATGCGTGGAGGAGAGAAAATTTCAGTTTTCTGAAACTTGCTTAACCGGTACCAGATTTAGGCGATTATCAACATCTGTCATACTTGGAAAATAATATTTACTTGAACATAGAAGATAGACAATATTTGACGGCATTAGGTATATATAAATGTCTTCTTCGTGATTCTTACGTAAAGTTATAATTTAAATATTTTGTACGGGTAGAGTTATACATGTTTGGAGGACAAAATATTAATTAAATCAATAACTTAAAGCAAACTGTCATTAGTAGGGAACGTTTCGAGTAATTTGTAACAGGCGTGGCGGGTAACGCTAAATGTGCTGCAGCCCCGCGGCTGCACCTGTCAGAATATTAGATCGGGGACATTAATCTGCCACCGCAGTTGGCCGTGCCTTTGCTAGACAAACAATCACAAAGCCCATTCTAGGGCAAAGTCGCGGTTTACCATCGTTTTCATATACGATCTCCGGTCGTAGAGTAACATGCGGCGCTTAGTGATCACAAAGCTTGCTTTAGTTTTTTGTAAATATTATTAAAATAAAATCAATGAATAAATTGATTTATGTAAAAGTTACTAAAATTTATACATTGTATGGTTTAGTGTATATTATGTATATGCAAATATGTTACATACATATTTGCATGTACATAACATCTAAATATTTATTATATATTTCATACCGAAGTATTTATATATTGTATAAATACATTACAATATAAATAATTAATTATATCCTCTTATAGTGTATATTTGTATTAAGTTATTTTTATTCTATGTGACATTTTTATATTAATTATATATATTATAGTTGTTTGTCTTAATTTTTTTATAAGGTGTATATTGTATATCGCTAAGAAAAAATTTTGCAAACGATTCTTATAATACTGGCATCTCGCAATATAAGTTCTCTTTGTTATTTTGTGGGGTCGAAACTTATTCATCCCGCAAATCCGTTCATGTATGAACCAAATCCCGCCCGGTCACCGCTGATTGCATTGTCATGTCTAGTGGACGGCAACCGTCTAAGCAAATTCAGTCGTTCAGTGTCAGTAATAAGAGCTATAATATATTAGCAAAAACGAGAAGTCACCGGAACCCACGTCGTATCGGTTTGTAAAACAAGCGAGCCAACGTGATTGGAATGTTTTATTTGACCCTTAGAACATATGAGCCTGGTGTGATGTATGTTTTTCTGTTGATGTGGAATTTATTGAAACATATTCGGTAATGCTATAATTAGATGTAGATTTTTTTATTATTAACATTAAAGTATAGCTAGATATTATCAACCCTGACAGGGTAAATGATAAAAAGTAATATTCATTGTTAACAATGTCATATACATGTGCTTACATGTTTTTTCTCAAACAGTGAAGCTCGTCACGTCTTCAAACTTGTACAATAACGGAACTCTTCCCGTCACACTCCGCGACATCTGCTACCTGTTACGAAGTAATATATCATATCTTGTTGAGGAGACCGATACATATCATAATAAAATATCATTTTCATAGTCTTATTTTTACAAAATATGTTAAGAATAAGGATGTGATTTAGAATACAATATGAGATTTGATAATTAATAATTATGATTTTATAAAACATGTCTTTCTAAATAAAGTAAGTATTATTTATAATTGGTAACGACCAAAATTTCTCAATTAACAAAGCGAACTTAAAGAGGCGTGGACATGTTAACCCCGTTATCAGTAGCGGCTTACCGTTTAACACGCACTAAGCCTCCACGCGGGCTCGATTTATGTCCTGCTGTAATTTGCTATCGCCCATTCCTACTAAAGCTCAATTCTCGATTACTTATTGACCATCGTATTAAGGTAGCTGTTAGTCGTTATTATTAGATGTAAAAATATTAGTGAAAATAATTTGAAGTAATTGTTAAGAAAATATTTTTTATGTCAATGAATAATTTATATACTTACCTATTGTATATTTTGAGTATAAACACTTTATAATTAAATTCAATTTTTTAAATACATAGTACAATATGTTGTATACGAGAAATCACGCTAACATATACATATTTTTGTATTTTTAGGTTATAATAAAAATCTTTTATATTATATATGAGTTTCCTACAACTTTGTTTGCATTTATAAAAAATCATAAAATCCCATTATTTCCTGTTTCGGTAGGAATCTTACAAAATCCTCTCTTAATGCCAACTTATACAATCTTCAAGATTCACCTATTTGTTCCGGCTGTGTGTTGTCTGTCAGTAAGTCAGTAACGCAAGAGTGTTATATATACATACATGAATATATGATGCATACATAAAACTCATGTGTTTCTCAGATTGTATAGAAAAACTAGTAACGTAACTAGGCCCTACAAATGCGCGATAACAAAATAATATTATATGTAAATAAGAAATACTACTATCAAAAATATATATGTATATATTCTAAGAGTATTCGTACTTCATTGGGGTTTCAGTGTACACGTAGCATGTCAGCGGCTGCTACGGACTGCTACGCTAATCCCCCGATCCGCGAAAGCCGTGCATTTCACGCCTCTTTATTACATTAATTTAAATGTTTGCCCAGCGGATTACTGCTGATCCTCTCCCTCCGGCATAAATAAATCCGATATTGTGATATAAGTAGTTATATGAGAATATCGATGTCTGCGGCAAACGTTTGCTAGCATATGAACGAACATCAATTAATTGCTTTCGAATCTATGGTAACTAATTAAATACATTAGGCTTACTTGCTCACTTTTATTAATAGAACAACGTAATGAACAAAATTTATTCGTTCCGAAAATATTGTTTCACAGTGGTAATTTAATAAAATAAGATATTTTAAACTTGTTTTATACAAGTTAACATAAACATTAATTCGTGTTGATTTAAATCGCAAACATATTACAACAAATAAACAACGTCACATATATAAAAAGAGTTTATCAGTTTAATTGTATATACAATTTAGTTCTGTTTTAGATGATAGCTTAATAATAAATTTAAAGTGTAAATACGATACAATAGAATGCGTTGTATCAACGAAGCCGCAGCCGGCTCTCGTGCGGATTATATCTGTCAACGCACCTGTATTCGCAACAAACGGCCCTAATTAGTCACGTTAAGCCATCGGAATGCAAGCGAAAATATTTACTGGAGTCGGAAACGCTAAGTTATTGCTCTATAATCCGATAAACGAAGATCACTCGCTCGAAAATTGTATTATCGTTGCTCTAAAGCGTTCACAAGTCGCCGCTTTACGATGGCAGACGCCGGGGGCATGCAAACATAAAAATTCTCTATCGGGACTAATAGGAGCGAAACAAATAAAAGGATACGTAAATAGAAGCGTCGGATAAATTCCAGTGGGGTTCGAGTACGCGTAAATCCGCGCGATTTGTATCTGTGACAAGGGAGTGCGGGCCCGCCGCCCGCCGCCCGCATTTCGCCACCGCTACTCCCACTTTAACAATTAATTTGACAGATAATATTTCTGCCACAAATACAATAAGTGGATTCGGAACATAATTTTTTCCGTTCCAGGACATTGTTCCATAACACTGAAACAGTATGTGTTGTTAATACGTAATACACGTATTTAGATCAAGTCATACCATACGTATTTAGTTAAAAAGATAAGTAAAATAATTTCAAATTAACCTTAGATTATTGTATGACGACTCAATGACGAGTCTTACAAAATGATTCCGTTTTATCTGAATCGCACGACAGGTCACGTGTAGTATGCAAATGATATTAAATTACAAACGCTTAATAACAACTGTTGCAGCTTGGTTTCTGTAAAGAGGTACAATTACACCAATCAAATTGAAATTTAGCCGCACTAATTACGCTCGACATATTTTATGACTACGATTTCTAATCCCGCGCCAGGCTGACATTTGCGAGGGCAAACATTTATACTACCCTATCATTGGATACAAGTACCCTTAAATGTTGTTTTTGTAGGTTATATAGTAAAATGTTGAAGCTATTTACGTTAATATAATAATCTATGGCTATAATTTATTATATTTTACATTTTTATAAAACTATAAATATTTCAAATAAATAAATAATAAATATAATTTATAAGTAATGTGAAATTAAATAAATCTAAAATTTATCTTTGTTTTTACATTTATTATCGTTCGTTCATCAGTGCATCGTTTTATTAAAACCGCATGTAAAGTTATGTGCTACGAGAAAAATCTGTGTTATAAGTACACCCAGTACAGTATAATACTTCTGCAGTGAGCGTGGTTTAATACTACTTTACCTACCTTCTTCATTCTAGCCATAGACCGTAGTGAGATATTTTTTTCAGTGTACCTAGTTGTTACTAGACACGTATGGTTTCCATACTACAAAAGTATAGGTAGGCACGTAAAATATACCAAAATATACTATGTCAATTATTATTTATCGTCACTATTGTAATGTGAGTACCAAGGCGTTACAGCTTTGCCGGTTTTAGAATTTGTAAGTTAAAATCATATTTTATAAGTAATAAAATATGAAAATCATAGGAAACTTCCGACAATTATTCAAATATTCTAAAGCACGTTATAACGTATTGCTTAGTTAAGCGCTTGATTTTTTACCTAGTTTGGACAGATCAAAAATCTTCTTTAATGTTCTACCAAGAACAATCTGGGTAAATATCAGAATTTTGATTTTAATGTAATAATAAATTAGTTATAATAATCAAGAAAGATACAGCCATAGAGCCGTCGAGGTGCAGTCGGACAGCAGCTAACCGTAAATGCGGCGGTTGTGGGTTCGATTCATACTCGGAGGGATAATTATGCATTATTTTTATTTCACCGCTCTGGTACCTGAATATGCAATGTCTCTATTTCGGTCGGAAAGTAGAGGGAAGTGTTTTGACACTAGTTTCTCTCTGGCTACCTCACTACGCGGGAAAACGCTTGAAGCTTTTTAATAAAACTAAATAACAACGAAAACTATCATAAAAAAAATCTACATATCGTTTAAACAAAATTACAATACGTAGTCACATTTGTTTCAAATAAATAAGATTCTAATATTAACATTAACACAAATGAATCTAATACAATCGGCACCGTAAATCCACGGTAAGATTGATATCAATGGCGGAGCTGTCGGGCGCGCACCTGTGACCGCACACCACACTCCCGCGGCCACGCCTGAGACCGCTTAGCACCCCACGCTGCCGTTGCAAAGTTGACTACACATTGTAATAATAAAATTTCAAGTTTCTTACTAAAATTTAATAGTTATAACTACCGATGATACTATCTACTACTACTATCATAAGTATTATTATTATTTACTTACATATGACACGTACAATTTTGATAAATTTAGATTGTAGGCTAAAAATTATAATTATTCTCAGTATATTCTTAAGAAAAATGTACGAACAGTAGAAGCCCACACACAGTATGTAATAACATAATAACAAGTCAGAAATATCTTTATGCGATTGAATCTAAAGGCATTTATAAACCAAAAAGAATTCTATCGAGTTTTCCCAAAAGAGTCTGTGAAGCAAACAACGTTAAAATGATTTAACTCCCCCAGATAGCGTTACCTCTAGATCCTATTGAGCTTGCTGGCCTGGGGCCGCTACCTAATAAACGCTTATCAACGCCCTCATTATCACACCCTTAACATCGCTTTAATGTCTTTCTCTTGAACAAAACATATTTAATCACATTTTTTCCCCTACAACGCGAACTTTTTAAATTTCATAAATTCTTTGCCGACTAAGTGCCGACCCATTGTCGTAGAAGTGCGCGGATAAAACTCGATTATGATCGCGCACAAATTATGAAAGGGCATCCAAAGTCACAATTGTATATAAGTTTTATCGTTTTATTTTTTTTTAATTATATTTACCTTTAAAAACGTATATTATGAATATATTGGTTTCTAATTATGATATTTCTTATTAAATAGGGTAAAAATTGATAAAACACATCAAAAATAATAGTTGCGTTTAAAAATATTCTTTTTTAAAATAATATCATATAAGAAAACTACGAAGAGAATCAGGCACTACTAACGTTGTCTACAACAAGCGACGTCGCTTGCCATCCTGATCTTTTAAGCCTGGCTTCATATCCGCCATACTAAATTATAATATAACATGCCATAAATTTTGCAAACTATCTGTAATGACACACGCTACTTAAAGGACTTTTGAATGAAATATTAATAATGTTTTATGATGCTGAAGAACGTAGAATATATCTATGTATACCTGTATGTAGTACACATTAGTATTAGTATTATTTATTATTATGAGTATGTATTGAAGTGTAACAGATCATCATTCATTATTCATTAAAATCATTGTGTTAATAAAATTTACAGATTTTTATTTTTTTCACATTAACAAGAGTTTAACAAGTATTCTTTCGAACATATATTTTCTCCCCTATGTTTAAACTCAGAATTAAGAGGCTGCTAACAAACAGTATCACTGCTATAGGGAAAAAAATAAAAGGGTGTCGGTGCCAAAGTATCTACTTGTTACCCATAATATTAAAAGCAGCGGTGAAAGAACGGAATTGAATAATAAATGAAATAATTTATGCCATATTTATAATTTTGCAAATGAACAAGCTCACCTTAATGAAAACGTTTTTAAAATTTTTCTCCAACTTAAAAATATAAAATGAGTGTACATAAAAGGTTACATATAGAATCTTTTAAATTTTAATATGATACATTATATATCCCTATATATTATTTGCGAATTATAAATATAATCAGCAAATAATATATATTATAATGTATGGTAATAATTTCATCAAAACAATAGCAAGCTTTCAATAATGTTTAGGTTAAGTAGATTCAGAACACAAATTATTTGCATATAAACTATTATTAGCAAAATATTGCTTTTACATCTAAATTTAGGTAATGGCTTTGTAAAATAACTTAATTTTATCACGGAAATTATAAAAAGAAATCACTGAAATAAATTTAATTGAAAATTATTTTACATTATAATAGAACACACTTAAGCTGCATAGCGTAATAAATCACATGTCATCGAGCACGGGCTATCAGTGACGCGGACCCACATCAACATGATGATACGACCATGCAATGCATCTCTTAGTTTTTACGTTTTATTAAACTACTTGACCTTATATGTTTTTGTAATGAGCCGCTCCTAAAAATCACTTAGATGCCTATAATAGGTAATTTTTGTAGATAATCCGCAACAAAAATAAATTAAAAAATTAAATAAAACATCAGACAGGTAAAAGTGCGAGCAGGGAGGGGTCTTCGTTAAGGTTTAATTAAATCGTCCTCAACGGCCTCTCGCGTTTTAATTCCACCGTTATTAACGCCGTTAAAAAGTGAGCAGGCAGAACAAAGATAGCGTGGAGATGTACTCAATGATTGAAATTTAAATGTAAATATTAATATTTGACTAAATGATTAATATTATTAATTATTAATTAAGTGAAAATTAAATGTTTCTAAGCAATTATATAGAATACATAAAAAGGAATTCGTGTTGAATTTAAATAATGATAATATTATTATGTACAAGTAAGTAATTATGGTATATTATTTTATTTTTATAATAAAAAATTAAGTCAACTCTATAGCCTCTCTATGTGCGGTAACGCAGCAGATGAGTGGCCGCGGCATTTCCGCAGAACACTCGCGATAAGACGTTTTCCTCCCCCCTCATGATCTCCTCTGCATCCCAACTGTTTGGATTTTAATATTACACTTAAGTGTTGTTTCTAAAGACAGCCTCGCTTAAAGTACTAATTTGTCCAAAATTGAAACAGGCGATTTCTACTTAATTCTTATCTTTCGACATTGCAAAGTTTTGTTATATATCACTATTATATTGTGTAATTATTTTTTTAAAATAGGTATTTTAGTGAATTTATCATGCTAAAGACATATACATACACAATCATACTTAAAAGTGCTGTATACCTGTACTTATTGCGTACTGTATGCATAATAATAAATGAGATACATTCTTTTCTACTTATATGTATATGAAAATATTTATCCACACACGATAGCGTGTCTATCCAAATTCAAGCCAAGGAACTACTGACTCAGCAGCCCTAAATTTAAAAGTATTGACAGGTAATGAGAAAGTGAATTCATTTTATATTTCAAATCTGAACTGCTGTAAAACTTTGTAACATTGCAAATAATGTAAAGGAAAAAAATCGTTTGTAGTAAAATAATATTAGGCACTTCAAATTTGTATCCATCCCAACTATCATTTTGGACTAAATTACATACAATATACTAAGTTTTTATATGCGTACTGCCTGTACTAGTATGAACGATTTCCTGTCGGTATTGAAGGGAGTGTGTAATGCCAGCATGCCTATTCCTATGTAACTAAGTATGCATAACAATGCTGATAAAGGCAAAGTATATTGTAGCAAAGTAAACCAGAAGAAGAAACAAAAATAATTTCATTAAGTATATCTCTTTGTAGATTGCAACTTAGTAAGCGAATCCGCAACAATTCAATGAGTACAATATTCTCATGTGCTGAGATTAACAGAATAAAAATAAGAATTAAAACAAAACGGCAGGTGCAAACGAAAATTTTACTACTAGAATTATTAACAACATGCTTAGGTGATTTTAAATTGCTAATTAAATTGCAAATTAAATGTAAGCCACCTCTATAACAACATTTCCATATGACAAACGAATGAGGGTGTTTTTATTTTCACAGTAGTAGTATGAACGAAGCATAACATTGTACTTGTGAACTCATCAGTGTAACTCGAGCGAAAATTTCAAAATCTCAAAATCAATTTTGCAATTATATAAAAAAGTTGATCCTATTATTGTAATAATAGTTTTCTAGTCCTAGTAGAAATAACAACAAACTAAGGCATAGTGATGGCCCAAATTTATTCTGAAGTCAGTTTCACAAGTTGTTTTTACAACACTAGTCAAAGTCAAAGCCAAATATTTTTATTCAAAATAAGAACTTGCATGCTTCATTTTTGAACGTCAAACAATTTACCGCTCGGTTCGCTAGTTGATGCATCAGACCAGAGAAGAAACTTAGTGGGACATTCTTTTAAGTCAATAATTTACAGGCACAGTTATTTATTAATGATACGTTTGAAATAAACTGGAGCGAACATTTAATTCCCAAGGCGTGTTATCATTTTAAAACTCAATAATCAGGTAGTCTATCTTTAACATACTTCGTCTTGGCACAATTGCTTTTCTGGGATCCTATTGAAAAACCGTACACATTGTCATTGGAAAAAAATACGGATTCGATGCAATCGAGTTACAGACGTGGTAAGGTTATGCCGATTTTTAATATTAATTTTATGTGCATCACTGATTTCGGCAATAATAATAATAAATCATTAATATTTTTCTTGACATTCATTACATTTTCATTGATATATTGAGACACAACCGCAATATATTCATTTCATCTTTTGTCTTAAGGAATCTTTAGGACATATATACAGACAGTTAATAATCTAATTTTCTTAATCGTGAGTGCAGCTGATGCGTGATCTGATTCTATTCGCCAATCCATCAACAATAATCAAGAAAAAAAATCGGATCCAGTACCTATTCTATGTAATTTGAACATATTACAAAACAGAATATACAATCTTCAATGATCTATAATATGATAAAACAGTAAGAGGATACAATTCTGTACATTGAATATAAATTTTACGAAATACCAGTAGGCGCCTCTAAGTAATTCTGTGACTAAATGCAAAAACATAATTTTAAAATTCTCGTCTGTCTGTCACTGTCACGATTTATGCAGACACTACTGGGCCAATTTTGATGAAACTCCTTTTAGTATATAGTTATTTACTCCTTAGGACAAGACGTGATTTATTTTCGTTTGCATTAAAAAAAGAAGATCTGTAGCACCAAATGTGAGATCTCAAACAGCTCAACAAAATTTTCAGAGATATTTAATAGCGTCTTAGAAGCCGTTGTTTAGTGCGAGGAGGACTTTCACAGACGATAAAAATTGGAGGTCTTAACAAAAACTAGAAGGGCGGGTGTGTGCCTTACTTAAATATTAAGTTTGTTTTCAGAAGATTAAGGAAAAATATGAATTGAGATGTTTAGTATATCGATAACCAAAGCGGAAAAAGTATGTACGAGGATCTTTATCCTTTATTTAATTATTTTCGTTGTTATGCGTGCGTTAGCGTAAATAACACAAACTGCTAAATAGAAGTTTTTTTTTATGAAATAAAGGAGGCTAACGAGCTGAAGGCCCACCTGGTGTTAAGTGATTACCTTCGCCCTTAGACATCCACAACATTAGAGTTATGGATGCGTTGCCAGCCTTGGGAATGTAGGACAGAAGGAGGGAGGAAGGATGGGAATGGTGGGAATAGGGAGAGAGCTGGCTTACATGCCATCGAACCGGAACACATCATAAGATATTTGGCGGTTCGTCTTTAACATGATAGTGGTCGCGAGCCAGTCGGAGAACGAATCTCCTACCACCAAACTACTGGGTTACTAGCCTTTTACGGGACGCTACCCAGCGGCGGGGGGGAATTGTATTAAATTTAGAAAGTTGAAGTTGAAGAAAGTGGATGTTAATAAATTTAGAAAAGAAGTTACAACTTCAAGTCTGGAGTTTTAATCTAACATTCAATGCAGTTCCCGTAAGTAACTCAATGTATTTACAATCACACTATTAAGTTAAGTTATTAGAAGAAAAAAAAACAAGCAATAAACTGTTCAAAAGAAAAATATAAACTATTTATGGTAAAATATTTAGCTAATCTATAAAGCCAACATGCCGCACTTTTTGTTTTCACATAAATTACATTGACGTTTATATCTACATATGTAGGTATACTAATACTATAAAGAGAAAAGATTTGTTTGTTTGCTTGGATTTTACTCTAAAAAATAGTGGATCGATTTTAACATTTAATAACAATTATAAAACTACGTTTTCACTAAATAACGTAGATTCTTACTAAAATGGCTTGAATGTGACCTAAATTGTAAAAACATGTCGCAAAATGTCTTGAATCGCGTGCACTGCGAAAATTATTGATGATACAATATAACAACGTAATCTATATAACAATCCGTGATAGCATAGGCCTATCTCCAAAGGAAGGAATTACTGTTTTTTTTATTGAAATTTTAGATTAATAAGAATGAAATTTAGTGGGGTTTATAATCCAATAATTCAAATTTTTTCGTGTGGCAGTGGCACAATCGTGTGGACTGTAAACGACTACTTGCAGGTTCGATTCCCACTCGAGGAGTGGAAATATTTAATATTTCCATTTTAAATTAATTTCCATAAAGCGTGGCGTTATGTTCCGCCACTTAACAGTGCATTCGGATTCGGCAGAAAGTGGGGAACGGAGTGTCTTAACACGAGGTTCCCTCTACCTACCCTGCTGTGTGTGATAAAGCATGAAGCTAAAAAAACATCATTTACTTACTAATAAAAAATAATAATAAAAAATGGCTTTCTTTAAAAATATTTGAGGCCATCGTCGCGCAGTGTGCCCGCGTTTAGACTGCGATGCGAGACGCGATGGTTGTGGGCTCGTGTCCCTTCGTCTCTGGGAACCTGTCAATACTTGTATTGGACCTTTAGTAGGCTGGCTGACAGCATCATCCGTCGGCCAGACGACGTTTGAGGTATTTCGTCCATTATTCCACTAGGGGTTAGTACAGTTAGGCCTGCGATGACTCGTTTGTTGCGAAATTTTGAAAATAAGTAAAACTATTGTTCTAGGTAATATTTTGTGATTTGTAAATGGTACAATAAATATGATATCCAGTTAGTAAAGATTAATGATTATTGTTGATTAAACATGGCCAACGTGAGTGAGCACGCCTTTTGGATGTATGTAAGGGTAAAAAGGCTAAGATTGGACACTCTCAAAGTTCCCTAATGCCCGATCAATGTTAATGTGACCTTTTTAGTAATATTAGTCGTCATTTCGTTTAAGATTAAGCGTGGGCAAGCCCATATTAAGATCTAGATATGACCCCAACAATGAGAAATTGAAAAAAAAACCATCAAAGATTAATTTAGCTATATTTGACGTTATGGCAGCTGTAAATAATGGCTTTGTGATTATATAGAAAAAATGATAAACAGTAAATGGGAATCCTTTGCTAGTTGTTGATTTTTACTATTCTTATTTGAGTACTTATTACTATTTTACTACATTTATTCTAAATAGGTAAAGTTTAAGCTTAATGAAAGAGATAATATTCAGTGTCCGATAATAAGGCGGCCTTTTCGAAGACGCTTTCTTATGTATATATGAGTTATCGGTGTACATGAGTTTTCCCCCTTGATTTTATTACATTTATAGTAATTTTTGAGACCCTACGACGATTAAATATACAGTTGAGAGTTGTTTCAACTTAAATTAACAAGTAACAATTGCTAACGATTTGTTTCATTTTAATTTGTTCCTTAGTGTGCGATAATCGGCTACCTCCCCCTGTCCACTGTCCACTCTTCAAACAACAAGTCACTCACTCTTTAAATATACAAAATGTTATTGTAATTTCATACTAAGTATCATATAAGTATGTTAATATACTCTATTATTATTTTACATTCTTTTTGCTTGGTTTGTTAGTTATATATGAATTAATATATGCCTCCATATGTAGTTTTTTTTTTCATTTTAATAAAAAGTCTTGTGGGATTCTTGTTTTAATTGCTTCTGTTTTATTTTGTATTCTTTCTTATTTAGTATCTTGTTACTTTTTGCCGCGTCCTTCTTCATATTTTTTACTTAATTTGTAAGAAAAGGGATTATGTTGGAAAACAGCGTTGGATATTACTTTATTGATTGATTTACTCCTTTTACCGTTTTTTACGGTATTTCTCAGTTTTATGTATTTGCACTTTTACAATTTGTATTTACGTAAAAACCGTAATTTTTATTAACATACATATAAGGTAAATATGACTGACTGACTTATATATCAAGGAACATCTGAAACTACTGTACCTAGAACCTTGAAATTTGGTACAAGGGTTGTTTAAATAGGTTATTTTTTAGGGGTTGTTATAACTTCTTAATGTTTATTTTATGATTTATTTTTGTTTGATCCAACAATTTTAATGACTATATTCTTATAATGCTATTTTGTTTATAATTAATGTATAAGAACATGAAAAATAATTAGGTGACGTGATTCGAAGCCAAAGTAATGCCAACAATAATGTGTACAAAATAGAAGTTTATTCTAAAAAATACTTTTACTTAGATATTGTTATTAATAACTATTTTATTTGTTATTTGCCAATACTAATAAAAGTGTTTACCTTCATTTGAACCTTCTCCGTCCAAGGTACAACGTACACTGTCCAAGGTACATCTGGTCTGTTGTACCTTGGTCAGTTTTCCCTTTTTTTTTCAAGTGAGTAGTGGTCCCAAATCTTCAGAAATATACACAGTTCTATGATTATATTATGTAGTTAATTAAATGATCTTTACATACATGCATACTTGGCAGACGCGGATAGTGACATTATTTTATAAAAAAAATAATATAAAAAACTGACCAAGAAGAACCCCCTACATTGGTGAAGTCACGGGCAAAAGCTAGTAGGGGAGACTGGGTACTGTTGTGACAGGTTACGGTTGTGACTTGTTACGGATGGTGTAAAAGACAGAAAGGAGCACCATGCAGGTCTAAAAATGTGTCACAGCATTGTAGCAAACATGTGTCCTACGCGCGAAGTTAACGTTAGCAGAAGCCCTCATTATTTTTATTTAGTATTATTAGTATTTATTTAGTATTTTTATTTGATTTCTTTTAGTGATTGTTGTAATATGTGTTTAGATATAATAATGGTGCTTCTTATGATTAGTCAAACATAATAGTTCAAATGCTTACTTTGTATATACATAGGTTATACATAGCAATAATTATAGGTCTTTTGCGAAAGAGTGCTTTGGGTACGGTTGTGACAACTTTAAAATATTTTTTCTGGTTTCAGATGCTCAGAAAAGGCATAAGAACGACATGTTCTAATGTTAAAATTGTTATTTGGTGCAATAAAAGTGATTGATTAGCATTCTGGTGTATTTTTGAACTTCCTACTGCCTATCCTAAGTACTGTCACGACCGCCCCCGGGGTGTCGGTTGTGACACTTTCCCTTTTTTCTTTTATCTTGCTCTGGCAAGCAACCATAGTATAGTACCCGGCAATAAATAATGCACATCGTGCTTAGAATGAAACATCGGTCAATCAATTATTGGTTCTCATTGCGTTTTCTATAATTTGTACATACGTATATTATTAATTTTACTTTTTATTTGTTTTAGGTTTGAACCAGACCGTTCATCATCCATTAGTTCATATTATTATACAAATTTTAATGTTTCATGTTATTATTCGTGCTTATTCGTGTGTTTTCTTTTATTTTGCTCTTTTTGATATTGATTTGAAAATAAGACCCTTAACAAACATGTTTTAAACAAGTAGGTAGGTAATATTTTAGAAACAAAAACTTCAGATCATCAAACTTATAGTGTTTATTTAGATCTACCCATGTTTACTTTAATAATTTTTAATTAAAAAAAATACAGACGATTAATGTTAGTTTTTTTTATATCCTTAGAAAACCCGTAATAATAACATCGCTACAATATTTGAATTGTATTGTATTGTATTGTACTATAGCTCCATCTAGTGACGAATATTACTAGCCTTTTGAACATTCTTACCTACATATATATATATGAAATACATAAACACAGACTTACAATAAAGATTTTAGTAATAACATTCATATCAATAAAAATCAAATAATATTTGTGTTTTCATGACATTGAGTATTAGGATGTATGAATTTATGGCCCACCTTGATATCTGACAAATATCTTTAATATACACCAAATACAGGAGTGGCAACATTATCCATAAGTCACAATTTAGCGTTTTGGTATCATGATTAATTTAATGTCAACAGAAAGCTGTCAAAATTGCGTGGTCGGTGACTGATGTAATAGTGTTCACTGACTGTAGCGGTATGTCTATGCATGATGCACAATTCTAAAGTAATCTTTCTTATTACAACTGGACATGCGATTTTTGGTGATATTTATAAATTCAATAATTTCATTATTTACAAACGTTACCCATAATTCCTCCGTGACGTCAACAAACGTGCCATGGGCTCATGAGTCTTAGAATTGAATAACGCAGTTTCTAAAATTTGATAACAATGGGAGGATCTACTTTACCTGAAAGAGTGGCACAAATTTATTACACGTACGGTCTGTTTTGTTCATCATATCCTGGAGTTGCAATAACACTAGGACTCTCCGTTATACTGTTATGTTGGTTAGTGCTGTTTAATTTGATTTTGTACCATGTGAATAGTTTTAAGACTATTTTTAAGTTTTACATTGTTTTTCTTATAAGTTAAACATTTTATTATTCGACATGTGTGGTAGTTTAATAATTGTAATGCATTAATTTTCAGCTATCCACTACTCAATGTACCACTACCAGGAAATATACCAACTGTAGTAAATATACATATGAAAAATGAAAATCTTAACACATTAGATTGTGGTTCAAAAAAATGTCCAGTAAAAGGTAAATATATGCCTAGATTGTTATTGTCAACACTATTTAAAGAAGATACTACACACAGTTGTTATATCAAAACACTGTTACTATTTACTTATTAGAAAAAGCAATATTTTATATACATTTTTTTATTTTACACAATGTTAGAAAAAAACAATAAAATTGCATATGTTTATAATATAATTCAGATTAAGTTTTAAGTGGGTTAGGTACAAAATTTTATGTTGTTTCAATTGTAAGCATTTCTAATTAGACAATTGTTTGTTATAGATTCTATATTTGAATTTGAACAATTGCATAATGAAACACAAAAACTTCCTTATATTTGGGCCAAGGATAAGCCTTTATTATATGTACATCAAATAATTATGAGAATAGGTAAGCTGTTTTTTATTTATTCTACTTTTAACTATTTTTAAGTTCAGAAAGCAATAACCTTAATTATTTTTATATTGAGATCACCACTGTTCCATTGCACAAATGTAGATGGAAAAAATATTTATATTACTCTTACAAAAGTGTTACATATTTTGATTGTTCTGTTAAATAAAAATTATGCAAAATGGTGTACTCCACATAGAAAACTTGTCTCTCCAAGATGTCTGATAACTCTTAAACAAAGCTTGTATAGTGTTGCTTTATATTTTTTTTTTATGTTTTTGTACCGAAAGGCATTAAATTTCCACCAGTTAACAAAATTTATCCCTAACATTGGAAAGAAAATAAATAATATAGTAACTTAACAAGAAGTGCTCACTGTCTCTCCTGCTAACTCCTCTAAATATGTTCTAAATTTTGCTTTAGGTGTCTCTCCATGGAATAACAATTTGAGAATGTGGGATGCTTTTCGTGCTCCTTTACAAGAAGTATTCCGTTTACTAGAGACAGTTCGAAATCATGAAGATCCTGAAACGTAAGTATAATAATATATTAATGTAAAATTTATTTAAGTTTCAATTTTCTCATATACTGCAATTATAAAATTAAAATTACCCCTTTTTGAAATAAGTGTTAAAGTTATACTTATAATTGATACTTCAAAATAAAATGAATTTATAATTGTTACAAATATTTATTTTTGGTGACATTAGACTACATATTAATTTTACTCTATACTTATATGTAAAAAGCGAATGGTGCTTGGTGCGAATGTTTTATTATATTTTTTTTATCTGCTGTTGTAATGTTAACATATTCAAAAGATTTACAGGTTTATGTAAAGTGTTGTTTGTATTTGTTACTTACATATTTTTATCAGTAATTTTCTACAGATTAAAGGAATAGAGGATAATAACATTTTTTTATAATATTGTCCCTGGCATCTTTAACAGCTTTCTTAAATAATGTTGGCCTGCATGATGATTAATAAATAACATTTAATTTCCTATAAAATCTTACATAGTTATACTATTACAATCTTTTGTTATCTGTATGTTATCTGTATGTTATCTGTATGCGGTAGACATATAGAGTATTATAACATAAAACAAAACATCTATTACACACTTGTCTCTGTTTTCAAATGTTGTTCGCAGACTTTTTCATATTTCGCAGATTTCATATAAACATAAATGATAAAAGATTTTACATATATTACAAAACTAGATATTTCTTCTCTCTAATATCGTGGGAGAGTCTGCCACCACATTTGGGCTCCGCTAATGAACACGCGGGGTCATGCGGGAAAAACCATGGAGCTGCCTTATGACGTTTAGTGGTTGTGGAAATATGCTTGAGTAATTTTATGTAAAATGATTAATTTCATATCAATTTTTAAATAATAACACTAGGTTCCTTCTGCCTACCCTGCTGTGTGCGGGATATAGCGTGAAGCTATTTATTTATTTTTTTTGATTTTTAAATAATAAAGCGATAGCTATTAACATGAAATGATAACAAATAACTCTGCAAATGTGAGGTTCATTTTGTACTAGTAGTATTTAAGAGCAATAGGCGAAATGATGTTTTTGCGAGATTATTAAAAGTACCTACATCTTTATAAATTTATATAAATGTCTAAATAATAATGAATAGTTCCATAGTGTTTTGTTGATTTTATTAAATAACTGTGTTATTTAGTAATGAAATAAGATTCTGTATATATAATATTTGAAGATATTTATTATTCATAAGAAGCACTGTGAATATTTACAAACTAATAACAAGTGGTATAATGCATTGGCTGCGTAATATTTTAAATATTATGCTAAATTTATTTATTGTATTTGCAAAAAAAAATATTACTTATATTATGTAAATTTTATTATTTTGTAACTTTATTATTGATTTCTTCATAGCAAACATAAATGGCATAAGACTTTGATATTGTCAACAGAAAAAAAACTTTATTGGAACACTGCTATCAAATTGAGGGAATCAAGCGGCGAAACAGTAAAGCTAGCCTAGAACGAGTCTTGCCTGAATACAGCTGCCTTCTTTTGTCTCCGGCTAACCTGTGGCAGCAGAGCTTACAATCATTCTCTCTAGATGCCAATATTGTTAATACAATTTATACGTATCAGGTAAGGTATCTACTTATGTTTATATTTTTTTCTTAGTGGTAACTTGCAACTGGAATGGGCCCGCTTAGGAACTCTTGCTAATTACTGTTACAGAGCCTGCAAAAAGGTAAGGCGTCGATAGCAGAAATGGCTTTCGGCATGCATATGCGCGACGCGGGCGTCAAGCGGTACCCGTTACGTGCTCGGCCTCGCGTTCTCCAGTACGCTGTCACTATTTTTTATGAACATGCAGATGAAAGGTAAAATAGACAATCATCTTTAAAAAAAATATTTATTGATATTTTTATTATTATACAATACGATTGTTTGTTGAAGTAGATGATGAACATACTACACATAACTTTACATATCATGTTGATCTATTACAGGTTTATAAATTCACTGTCAAAGAAACTTAAAGAATTATACCCATTATATCAAGAATCACCACAAGCCCATTCCGGAGAATCGACGCTAATCTATTATCCTGGCCATTTCAACTACCATGAGCTAGTACCACTGTTATTTACATTCGTGGGAATTTTCCTTTATGTATATTTTTCTGTAAGAAAAATTGAATTTATTAAGTCAAAATTCGGTCTCGCTGCCTGCGCCGTGCTAACTATAGCGGGGAGCTTGTCAATGTCTATGGGAATTTGCTTTTATTTCGGATTTTCTTTGAGCTTACAGGGAAAAGAAATATTTCCTTACCTGGTAATTATCGTCGGCTTAGAGAATGTTCTAGTGTTAACGAAGAGCGTTACGTCAACAGATTCCAGACTGGATGTGAAAATCCGACTCGCTCAAGGACTAAGCAAAGAAGGATGGTCGATTACAAAGAATCTACTAACAGAAATAACAATTCTTACTGTCAGCTTTTTTACGTTTGTACCATTCATACAAGAATTTTCAATATTTATGATTGTCAGTCTAATTTCTGATTACTTTATGCAAATGGTATCATTTGCTACAATACTAGGTGTGGATGTACGCCGTATGGAATTCTATCCAGAGCAAAACTCAAAATTACATTTAAAAGATTATTTTCATTCAAACAACGCTCTCAACTGGCGATACAACAAAGTATATCCTGACGATAATAATATCTCGCCACGAAGAATGACTAAATCGAAATCGCATCCGAGACTAAATGGCTTAGCACAAAACAGTCCAACTGATGTAGTAGCTAAGAGAAATGCTAGTTCTGGCAGCCAGGATAGAGTGCCGAAGAGAATAAGATTGGTTAACATGTGGGCTAGGACTCGCTTCTTTCAAAGAGCTTTTATGGTATGGATGCTTGTATGGATATCGATGATAGTGTATAATTCAGGAGTAGTTGATTACTTTATTGGAACGATAGAAAAATCAGATAACAGTGTAGAACGACGCGCAAATTTAAACGGTAGAAATGATAGAAATCAACAAGTATACATGATATTCAATAATAGTGGGAGACATCCCTTAGTGTTCTCTCCTTTATTAGAATCCACAGGAAATGACAAAAGCACAACAATGGATGCTAATGATACAATAATTTTAAAACATTCATCACATTATCGTCCGTTTTCTAGGTAAGCTTATATTTTATAATATATTACTTTTTACTTTATTCTAACAAGTTGTTTATGTGAAATAAATCTTTTGTTTTTGGAGTGTAAGCAGAGAAAACTTAATGAAACATTTTTTTCACTTGCCACGTCCCTCATGTATGATAAAATAGACCTTGTATGTCGAGTGAGAAATCTCAAAGCTAGGGAAATGATAACATTATAAAGTTAAATATTATCAATAAAATATTACACTTGTGATATCCCCTATTCAATTACAAAACTAATACAACTATATCCATTCTTATATATTATTTTATCATTTTTCATAATTAATGTAATTTTTCTCAAGCAGCTGAAGAATGTAATTGGCCGTTTACATTTATATGTTGACGTCAGATTAACAGCATGATGTATTTGATGGAGCAATTTTCTTTGCATTGGGTCGCTGCCGCTTGTTATATAGAAACAATTTTACAATTATAAGTGGTTAGCAATTGAAGATGATTGCTTAAACACTTAACGATCTCAATATAGATCAGTTGGTCTGTTAAGAATTATCTATCAGCCAACAACCCTTACTAGCTTTGTTTCTTAACTATAGTCGTCGAGTATAAAAAAAACATTGTAAATAATGTGAATAGTAAAATAATTCTTGTAGGTAATTAAAAAAACAGTTTCCAGTATGTTTCTCAGTTGAAGACGTACAAAAATCGGTGGTAGGGTTTTTATGAATCTCGATAAAATTGTAATATGAAACAAAAACCTTTTTTTTCTTAAAGTTTAGTATTGTTAGTTTCAAGTGACTATTTTTCAGTAATACATTTTTTTTTCTATTTGGTTTACTATTTTCTTCTTTTGATAAGGTTAACCAAATGCTGTTTAAAAGGAAATATTTTAAATTACTTATGTTCTAGTGAGTAAATAAAGATACAATAGGATAATCTTCTAAAAAAATATTCATATAAAATATAATTTGTTCATTTTGTATTCAGTCATTGTCATTGATAAATTTTCCCACAGAAATACGTATGCATTGTAAATTCGCGAGTACTTTAAGACTAATTAGATTCTTAATTCAATTATTCTTTTTTACTATATGGTTTACCCTTTAATAATTTAAACAAATTTCTCAATTTAATTATAAATATTTAATTAATGCAATGTCAAAATCTTTTTTTTTTTAGCTTCTTGCATTCCGTTCTTTCTCCGTCTCTTTCAAACACCAGAATCTCAGTTTTACCAGCATTCAGGCTTAGACCATTATTTTCACACCCGTCTTTCAGGATGGTGACCAATGCCTGCAACTCGCAATATGACGATGCAATAGGCACTGGATCATCTGCGTACAACAGGCAGTTTGCCTTTAGGTCACCCACTTTCACTCCCATATCACTTTGTTTCACTCCTTGAAGACAAATTGAACAGCCAAGTTGACAGGGCACAACCGGGTTTAACACCCGATTGAATATCAAACCGAGGCGACATGCCAGCTCCTACTCGAACACAGGCTGAGTGATCTCGGTAAAGCGTGCAACAAGGGACCTTTCACATTGTACCTAGGCAGTATCTCCCATAACTTCTTTCGCACAACTTTATCAAATGCCTTCACCAAATCCACAAAAGCACAGAAAACTTTTTGGTTTGTTTTGAGTTTGGCTAACAATTTTACCGTCATCATGCTGAATGAGAAGATCGGGTCTGCTCTTTCAGGTCTAAAGCCTCCTTGGGCCTCTCACAACAGCCTCTCAAATCTCTCTTGCATTCTGCCAAAATCATAAAACATCTCTCTCATAAATGATGAGAGAGATGATTTATGATTTTGGCAGAATGTTATAATTATGAAAATTTAAAATTTAGTTAAATTACCAGTTTTTCTTGTCAAAATGAACAGAATAACAAAAATAATAATCCTAAACGTGTTCCTTTTTGTTTCTTTTTATTGTTTCACATTGTTCTCATGTGAAGAGTTATGTAATGTTATATCAATCACTCATTTAATTCACACAACACTTCTGAATGTCATTAAGGTTTTTGGTAAAACTTTATTTAGCAAAAAGGTTAGGCTGTTAGTACACAAGTTTGATATTTCAGATTAAATATGTACCTATCTATTATTATTTAATAACTTAATATTTTTTCAGTGGCCAGCCGTGGCCCAGTGGCACAAGAGTGTGACTGTAAACGACTGGTTGTGGGTTCGATTCCCACTCGAGGAGTGGAAATTATATTTCCATTTTCTTCGCTCTGGTGTCGAGGTAAAGCGCGGCGTTAAGTTCCGTCACTTAACACGAAAGCCTCCGAATTCGGCGGAAAGTGGGGAACGGAGTGTCTTAACACTAGGTTCCCTCTGTCTACCCTGCTGTGTGCGGGATATAGCGTGAAGCTATTTAATTTTTAATTTTAATATTTTTTCAATAACTTGTTTAAGAAAAAACATGCTTATAATGATCTTGCCACAACTACTCGTTTAATTGTATAAAAGTGAAAAGCTGACAAACTGCAATCGGTATTTTACCTCAATATTTAACTATTTGTTTTCTATGATATAATAATTACTTTGTAAATATTATTATATTTCCTGTATTGTACATTGCAGGCTGTCTCCGTACCATTGGTCAGCAATCCTGTCCCAATATAACGAATCAGTGGCTGGTAAATATGTGGTAATTTTACCTCCGGTGCTGATAAGCCATCGGGTGGCTCCAGAGTTGGCAGCTGGACTCCGTCACCCTGACGAGCGAGACCCACCGCCGTTACGTTGGCAAGCCCTCGCCGCTGCTCTTGATCCTATTGATACTTTACCAGGTTTAAAAATTATTCATTTTTTTTTTATTTAGCAATAATAACTAATAACTTAATATAGGTATTCTCACTAAACGTTGAGTAAGAGGAGCGATCTTTGTACAAATTCGTCAATTTAAAAAAAAATGTTTACTTATTATATACTTTATATATAGCTTATTTTACTGTAATGGTATTACTGTGACAACAACTATGTCATTTCTTTTTACTAAGCATTTAACATTATAATATATAATTTCATACTTATGTAAATATTAATTAATATAAAATATGGCTTAATTATTTTTTATAATTTCTTTTTTTATAGAGTTCGATTTAATTGATAAAAATCCGACACACCAATGGGGTAAAGGCGCCGAATTGCCGATCTATCCAACAACTCCCATGGAAATATTGCTTCTTGCCATTCTCTGTACAATAAGTGTTGCCGTTATTGCTTATATGATGGTTGTTTTGTACAGGTAACTTTTTTATTTATTAAATTGTCTATGCGTCCTCAAAATATGCAAGTGATACTAAAAACTGCTTTATTAAAACCTATTTCATCTAAATCAAGGCTTTGCTTCTTAAGTAGTAGTGTCATTTTAGGTGGGTTCAAAAGATTATAACAGTGCTTAGTCAGGCTACTAATGCTAATACTGCTTTAAAATATCTCTCAATATCTTATTTGAATAAAAAATGTAAAATAATATGCTATTATACATACACAACTAGCGGTCTGCTCGCGGCTTCGCCGCGTGAACTACGTAGTTGTTTCGTTATATTGTAACCCATTGGGGGGATTTTTGAAAAATAAAGGAGCTTATGGTTAACCTTGGGCCATTAATTATATATATTCTAAAATTCATTACAATCTGTCAAGCTGTTTAGATTTTTCATATAAAGTTTCATCCCTTATTTTAACCCTTTAGAAGTTGATTTTTGGAAAAATAAGTTGCCTATGTGTTGCCCTGGATTATTTACTACTTTCATTTTAAATTTCATCCAATTTGGAACGGTAGATTGGCCGTGAAAGCCTGACAGATAAACAGACACACTTTCGCATTTATAATATATGTAAGTATGGATGAGTAGACTAATCTTACCACGGTGAAGGGTAGGTTATGGTACAGATATGTCGGCGTTAAAAATAAATATATAATAATAAATTTAGGTTCACCCTGGACCCTGGTATAAAATTCCATTTGTTTTACCAAAAAGAAGAATAAAATGTCTTAACACTTAAATTTTCCTTGCCTGTAACTACTAAATAAAAACTGGTTATTTAGTTTACAATTAAAAGTAAAATTTTGTAGTTGAACATTAATAATGATGTTGCCTCTAAATTATCGACCTTAATATTTTAAATGTTCACAGATGCGTGTGCTCACGACATTACGCCGAATGGCGTGCTTCTTGGAACGATGATAATGAATACAAGAAAATTATAGCTAAACAGCCAGCAGTACAGGTAATGTCCTAATTACACAAAAAAGTATTTTTTTTAACTAAAACCTAAATTTGAAAAGTAACATTTTTAACAGTTTGGTGTAATAATTTAATAATAGTGACTTAAATATTCTAAAGGCCGTCGTGGTGGAGTTGGACAGTGTCTGAAAACGATGATTCGATTCCTTCCTAAGCTAATGATTTTATTTAAATTTTGAAAGTACGAAGCTTTTTTAAAAAATATATTCAGTCAGGAATTTGTGCATGGCTAAAAAAATCTTTAACGTAAAATAATATATTATTTTAACAATAATGCATGTATTGTTTAGTATAATATAATAAGACGACTAAACATTTTTAATCTCTTTTAAGAATTACTAATCTATTATATAAATTCTTGTTCGTCTCAATATTCAGCCTATTTAAGTAAGAGGAAAAAAATAAGTGCGGCTTTGAGTCCCGCTACAGCTAAAAGGCGCAATTTCTCGAGTTCGGGCGAAAAGGAGGGCGCTTGACACCAAGAGTGTATGATTCCTCTCTGAAAAGAAAATAAATATAATAATTTAGATTTAGTTAAGAAAAGGATGGAGCTATATTCGTAGTGTTTTAAAAATATCTTTTTATATTTTTTTCAGTTGGTTATGGAAGCCGTGCCTCTAGTAGTCGATGGTCACAGTCAAGAAGTGGAATGTCTTGTAACAGACGGCGAAAAGGTCGTTAGTACGTGTTTGCAAGGAAACATCAAAGTGTGGGATTCGTTGAATGGCGAAATAATAACAAATATAGACCGATGCGCGTATGTATTAAGAGTCATATGCTTTATAGAATAACAATGTGTACAGTGAGGAAATTTTAATAGTTTGCATGATGACTGATAATATAAAAATAGGTACAAAAAATCAATTATATTGATAACTAGCGGCCCGCTCGCGGCTTCGCCGCGCCGACTACGCAATTATTGAGCTATATTGCAACCCTCGGGGGTGGATTTTTGAAAACTAAAGTAACCTATGTTTGACCCCGTGTCATTAAATATTTTCATTTCAAATTATATCCAAATCCGTCCAATAGATCAACCGTGAAAGCATGACAGGCAAACACACAGACTTCCGCATTTGTAATATAAGTAAGGATTAGTCGCAAAATTTTCTAATCAATTAAGAAATATAATTATAACTCCATCATATGTCATAAAAATGAAAATGTATTATTATGAGAGTATCTTTGAGTAAGAATCGAACCGACAACCAATCACAGTTAAAGTCAGACGCTTTCCCATTGTAGCACGATGGCCTAAATACGAAAAACGTTAGTCACGGAAATAGGAAGTTTCTTAATTAAAGAATTTAATTATATGTTTGCAGTTATTTTAAACTTCAAATGGAATTATATGAAAAGGTTAATTCAAAAAAGGCACCTGAAGAACAGCAAATTACAATAGAATGCAAGTATATTATGTTTTAGTTATACATTTTTTTAGCTTAATACTTCTTATGCATTTGTTTAGCTGGACGGACAGCCGATTTTTTACAGACTGTGCTATAATGTTTGTAAAGGGTTCTATCTAACTATATGCTGACTATGCTATAATGTCCCACTCTAAACAAATTGAATATATCTTGAATCTTAAATAAAAATATCTTCTAACTGGGGATAAAGGTACGCCTGCTTCCTACTTTTACTAATTCATATCCAAGCATAGTATAACATAATTTTAAATTATATTATAAATATATTATAAATATTATAATGCAATTACTTTTGTTTTTTACAGCTTGTCATTGTTATACTGCAGTACCACAACTTAATGAGGTAATCAATAAATCATTTTTGAATTTTTACTCTACTTGAAAATTAGTGATAAAATATAATGAAAAAAAGTTGTTTTGTCTTACTAAATATCACTAAAAATAATAAACATTTAAAATAATATCTTTATAATTTCGATTATATTAATTCAATTATAATTTCTTTATAGAATATTCCCCGACTTAGGAAAGGCTTGAGCAATCATCTAAGTAACTTACGGTTCAGGTCTAATAGAAGAGTAAACGCAGAATATCTTTTCCCTGCTGAAAATACTAAATATGAATTTGCTAAGGCTTACAGGTAATCGTTTTTTCTTAAATAAATACATTTTTGTAGTTTGTTTTGTAAATATTGACTAATTGCTATTGAAAATAGAAAATTTATTAAATAACAGGTATAAGTTGTATGAAGCGTATGAGGATTTCGACGTAGATCTATAAGAACGTGTAGCTTAATTAGTACTTGCACTGTTGCAAATCCAGCTGAGTCAAATTTTATTATATGTTTTCCTAAAATATTTTAGTAAACATAGATCATATTGATACAACGTGCTAGCTAGCTTTCGCTATTTAATAATATTTTTTTTGTGTTTGTTAATAGAGACCTCTACTACACGGATGGAACTATAAGCAAGCAAGATTTGAATTTAGCAAATAATGATAGTGCCGTTAGTGATGAAAGTTATTTATTAAACTCTTGTGACACTTCTTCTGTGAATAGTTTAAGAAATAGAGGCGGGTGCAAAATAAATTGTAGAACTAATAATAGTGACTTAATGGGTAACGAGGACTGGAGGGGGAGGGCAATAAGTGAGTCTCCTGTTTGGTGTATGGACTTTTGCAATGACCTCATTATATTGGGTTGTGCTGACGGCAGGCTGGAGTTCTGGGAGGCTAGCACAGGAAAGTTGATTGTAAGTTCTTTTTTAACTGTCTTTTAACGGTTTTCATAGGTGATTACAAGATTTTTGTGAATACGTAATGTAAATGTTTGTAAGAAAGATACATTTTACTTTTTTTTCGTTATTGTTAGTGGTATTATCAAACCTATTCTATTTAGGCTAAACTGCAAATAATAATTATTCTATACAACATATTTAAACAATGGTAAATCAAAAAGGTTCTTAGAATCACTATAAAAAATATTAAACTTATATAAACTTATATAACTCTTTATTACACCAAAAACAAAGAAGAAGATAGCATAACAAGTAATATAGATAGAGAAAATACAGAATGTGATGTAAAGGCGGTCTCTACCAGGCAACCCTCACCGTGAAAGAAATCATAAATTAAATTATAACTAAATACATTTAGAATACCTATTCAAACTTACTATTTACTACCGAAAAAAATAGTTTTCTATAACTACATCGTCGTCCTTGAATTTATTGGGTTGTGGTTCTGTATTTGGGGGAGAGAAAAGACTAGTGTCTTCTCTCTCCCCCGGAATTAAGTCCGAAGAGTATGTGTGTGCTCAAGAATTTCAAAGTCAGCATTTCACTTTCACCAACTTGCGACGGAAAAGCATAAGCATTATCGTAGAAAAACGCCCAAGGAAAATATTCCCCAAGGGTTTTCTTTGACTAAATCTCTTTCAGCAGGTAGCACGGACGGTGACGATGGTTGTTTCCGAGGCTTGCTTGTTTTTTTTTCGAACTCACAATGATGGATCTATGTTTTCATGCATAGTGGTAATACAACGACAAAGTTGACCCGAATCATCTTGTAATGTTTCGAGACTGAGCCTCGAATTTCTAAATGACATTTTGTGTCTTCGTTGGTTAATTTTCGTGAAACCCACTAAGCCGACGCTTATTGAAACCGAATGAGTGGAGTGGATTGCTCGCTGGCAAATGATATCTTTAAGGTCTTGGCTAATTATTTAATAGTAATTATTGTCTTCTCAGAATAACTTTTGAAATTCTTGGCATTTTTTCCGTAACAGTAGCAATTTTAGTCGGTTGCCTTACATTGTAGCTAGTTACAGAATGTACCCGGCTACTATATACCTGAACATTAACCTCTAAAATCTTGTGATATCAAAAATTGTTTCTGTGGACATTTTGTTCAAGCAATGGTGCTTTAACATTGCGCGTAACTCGTTTTTTTTCTAAATTCAAGCATCTATATCCCGCACACAGCTGGGTAGGCAGAAGACAATTTCATGGATTTTTAAAAACGCTTAATACTTAGTAATTCATTTTCAGTAAGTGGTAGGATTAAACAAGTGTAAATATTCATAAATATAGTGTGTTTGTCGTTGTTTAAAATAAATATTATACTACACGCAATCATATAACAGGACCTCGGACCCTCGTACTTCAGCGCTATATAGAAAAATGTTGTTTTACTAAATTCTTTCTATGTAATTGAGAAATATTTGGGATAAAAAAATGAAATATATCTGAAACGATCTGCAGAATGTATGGTGGTTCACTGAGGGTCGCCCCGGGAGCAGAGGGGTGACCCACGTGCGTGCGCTGTCGGGCGCGAGGCGCGTGTGCGCCGCGACGCTCTCCGGTCACCTCACACTGTTGCGTCTCGACGCGTACAACGCGCAGTCTGGCGCTCACGTCGACTGGAGATTCAGCACGGCGCATAAACGAAGTAAACCCTTGTATACTTACTTTGTTTATTACCTAGTAACATAATTGTATAATACACACACTCACACATTCTCACACATTTCTCGTATACACATGTCATCATTACAATTATAGATTGTTTATAATGGGTTAACTATTTTTTTTGTCTCAATTATTTTATTCATTCTTTTTCTTTACTCTCTATATTTTGTTTTACGATTGATATATGTTACATTCGTTTTTTAAACGAGGTTTGTGAGGAGCATTAATAACTGCATCACAGTTTTATACTAAAGTAGTTATTACCGTTACAAGATATTATAATTTTGTACCACAGTTTAAAAGCAATAATAATAATTATTATTATTGTTATGCATACTTATTTTATAAATGCGAATGCCTGTCTGTTTGTTTGTCACGCTTTCACGGCTCATGTACCGGCCCGATTTGGATGAAATTTAGAATAATTGCAGTAAAAATTACTGGGTCAAACATAGTACTTATTTTTTCAAAATCAACCTCTAAAAGGTTGAAATAGGAGTGAAAGTTTATATGAAAAATTTACACCGCTAGATCCGATTGTAACGAATTTAGCCATAAATATAGTTGATAATTCAAGGTTAAACATAGACCTCTTTATTTTTAAAAAACCTACCCCTCAGGGTTGTAATATAACGAAATAGCTACGTAGTTCACGCAGCCAAGCCGCGAGCGTGCTGCTGATGTTATAATTTTTGTAATTAAATCTAGTATTTAACTCACGTTGCATTTTAGAATATACAAACCAATATTAACTTTTTAAAAAATTCTTACAAGTGCATAAAGTAAACATAAATAGCAGCTTTACGCTTTCCCCCCCATAGTGGGGACCTAGTGTCAAGACTCATCGTCCCCCGCTTTTCGGCCTGAAATAGAGACATTGCGTGTTGAGTGGCGAAACTCTCGCTCTTTGTCTTTTGGTACCACAACGAAGAAATGATAATTTAAATATAATCTTTGCCCTGAGTGGTAATCGAACCCACAATTATCGCGCTTCAGTCAGCCGCTGTCCCACTGCGCCATGATAGCCTCTAAATATACATGTGTATGTATATAAAAAAGTTAAATTCAGTCTTAAGGGACGTAATAACTCGGAGAATTTTTTATAAATATTTATTACTAGCCGTTACCCGCGACGCACGTCCGCGTGAACCAAGAAACATCTTCATTGAGTTTCGATCCGGTTTTCCCATCTTCGACTAATCTGAGGAACATATGTATTAAGAACCTCCTCCTTTCTTGCAGTCGGTTAATAAAATGAGATGATAGTCAGATACAGATCTGCCAATTGAGTATAATTATACGAAAAAACCGCATCTGTGCCTTTCAAATTTGAGGGTTGCCCTCGATTTCTCCAGGATTCCATCATCAGATCCTGATCTCCTTACCATGGGACCAAATGTGAAATATACGCTCTCGAACACAAAAGAATTTTGAAAATCGGTCCACCCATCTTCGAGTAATCGGGGAACACATAAAAGAACCTCCTTTTTTATGTTGGTTAAAAATCTCTATAAATTTTAACTTATTATGTTATTCTGATATCAAACCTATAGGTATAACTGCAAAGTTTCATGAAAATCCGTTCAGTAGTTTGTGCGTGAAAGAGTAACAAACTCACACACATCCGTACAAACTTTCGCATTTATAATATATATTAGATGTGTTATAAATGTTGACATTGATAATATTGCCTTATTTTCACAGCACACAAACGGACTGGCTCCGCAGATTCGTTGCGAAGTGCTCGCGGATTTGTAGATCACAAAGGACGTATGAGCTTTTCATATGACGCTGATCATAGTGACAATGATGGTATGCATATAAATGTCTTGATATACTAAAATTTATTTTGTATACATTATTATTTTTGTCTTACTACATTTTTTTTAAACAATACTAATGAAAAATATGTTTAGGTATTTCATTATAGTTTCAACGAAATAGGTAGTGTTCTGTTTCTAAAAGTTAAACAATAACTACCCAGTTTTAATATTAATAAACTGTCATTCACACTGAAATATATATGATCAGAAAATATGTAAAAATTTTAATGCAGCGAGACTTTCTAGTCTCCACGCCTCTTGAAAATCGTTTTTTTTAATTTTGTGTTATAATATTTTATATATTTTTTATTTTTATGTTATAATTTTATTTTATTTTTTACTGCAATTTGTTTTCTAATTCTTTTATTTTAATTTTTATTTATTATATCATTTTTATATTGTAATTATTATTTCAAAAAAACGATTTATTAAAAAGAAATAATCAGTGGAGGTCGGTCACCTGATATCAAATCTTTATACAGAGAGGCTAATATCAAAAATACCTTATAATAAACATATAAGAGTTTTGACGAATGAGTAAGAAGTATTATCGTATAAGAAATTCGACCTGATCAGAGCGATCGGACGTTTCAAAAAGCGCAGCTTTGGTTTCCGCGTAGTTCTATTTTTACATACGTTTTCTAAAACATATTATTTTGATCTTAAAAGATCTTAAAAATACATATTATCTATCAATGATAAGGCAATTTTAGTTCTTAATCACCCAAAAGACTATCATTTTAATTTGAATGTTACTGATACATAACAAATCCGGTTACAATAATGACTAAATATGTTATTAAATGAATTATCATGCTCTTTAGTAATATTGTTTGGTTATCTATTTTAATTAATCTGTCCCTGATCAAGTTTCAGTAAAATAAAGTACATGAATGAGGATATTCGTGGATTGCGCATTAATGAAATAAGAAAAAAATAATATAAATTGATGAATGAATATGATGTAGTCATGAATATATTAAAATAAATATGATTTTGTTTTAAAATTACTTAATTATAATTTAAAATAACTTTATTGCCCTCACTAGAACTTACTACTGTATTATCTCTTATAAAATTTATAATAATATGTCTGCGTGTTGGTCAATGTTTCTACTTCATGAATTTGAAATGTAATTTTCTACTAATATTATTAATTAACGGAAGACATCAATGTTATTATTTCCCTGTTTTATGTTATTTTCAGAAGTAGTGTGTGTACTCATCGCACAATCTAGACCTCACCAGCAACCCGTCACAGAAATGCACTCTGAGGGCGGGAGGATACTCACAGGAGGCCAGGATCACGTACTCAAGGTTAGCGACTAATACTTTCCTCCAAATTAATATCAAAATGGATATTTGTTAGAATTATTCAAATTTAATTGGGGTGCATTAGTGTTATTTCAAATGTAATATAACTTCCTTACTGAGTGTCTGATACATACCACCCATTGTAGTCTACGTAAACTAAGTTGCGATCTACACTAGTTAAATATAGAAATGAGCATGATTCATTACACGAATTTAATAAGGAATGCTTACGTGACAGTATAAAAAAGTTAGTGTAATACTGATAATTAAATCTTTAACTTTATCAATACTAATCAATATTATTGAAGGTGTATTTTTTTCCTCGATGACATTTATATGTAACGATAAGATATCTATTACACCATAATTTATTTAGATTACAGCGATATACATGTATTTTTTTTAATAGAATGCCTGTAATAAAATTCTAAAAACAAGGAAAAAATATCACAGATAATAATATAATATTTTTTTATCTGATTTCAGTTTTGATTTCCGCTTTAAATAAGCTATTAGATAAAATAACATTATCCCTATTATATCAATCTATACTAATATAATAAAGAGGTAAAGTTTGTAACTTTATTAAGGATAATCTTCGGAAATATTGAACCGATAATGAATTGTTACTCATTAAAAAGCTACTCTGTTCAGGAGTGCTATAGGTTATGTTTTATTATGATTGAATAGAAAATTCAGAGAATCCTAAAGGAGCTAATAGGGGATAAATTTTGCAGATAATACGGCGAAGCCGCGAGAGAGTCGCTAGTATAAAATAAAGTTAAAATTTCTAGTATTTAGTATAAATAAGTTATTTCCAAATTCAAACGCTACAGTTATATTTTCCGCATGTATAGGGTTTTGTCTTTCATTAAGAGCTTCCTATCTTTGAATTTAAATAATACAAAATCTGGGATATACCATCTAAATTTCTTTTTTATTTGAAAGACCTATTGATGCCCTTATATGTGGAATATAACTTCGTTTAAATATCCTCCACGGCTTCTCGGTGTGGAGTGAATTCGAAATGTCCAATTTTCCATAACTTTGCCGCGTAAATGAGGTTTAATTTTAATTCTGGCTGACAGTGTCATCGGCCCATATTTCCGTGAGGACGACGCTGGCGTGGCAATCACTGTCAACGGTGAGCAATAATGACGGAGTGTCTTGACACTAGGTTTTCTCTGACTATCTCGCTATGTGGGGGAAAAAAGTGTAGCTGTGTAATTAATAAATTATTAAAAAATCAAAACCCAAGCATTGCTTTATACATGGTATATAAAATTATTAATTTTACTCTATAAATCTTATAGGTAAGGCAGAATTGGCAACAGTATAATGAATAAAAACAATAATGTGCAGGTATTCTCAAGTTCCGAGTTGACGCCACTGCTCACGCTTCATGGCCACTGCGGACCTATCACTAGTTGCTTCATAGACCATGCCACACCTACTATAGCGGGAAGTGGCTCACAAGAGGGGCTGCTATGTGTATGGGACTTGCATACCGGTAAATATATGTATATACAGGCTATAATAAAGCGAAAAAAATCGCATCTGACCTTTGAAATGTAAGGATTGCCCGCGATTTCATCAGATCCTGATCTCCTTACCATGGGACCAATTGTGAAATATACCCTCTCGAACAAAAAAATAATTTTGAAAGTCGGTCCACCCATCTTCGAGTAATGGGGGGGCATTCATAAAAGAACCTCCTTTTTATGTCGGTTAAAAATCAATATAAATTTTAACTTATTATGTTATTCTGATATCAAAAAAAATAGCTTCACGCTATATCCCGCACACAGCAGGGTAGGCAGAAGGAACCTAGTGTTAAGACACTCCGTTCCCCACTTTCCGCCGAAATCGGAGGCTTGCGTGTTAAGTGGCGGAACTTAACGCCGCGCTTTACCTCGACACCAGAGCGAAGAAAATGGAAATATAATTTCCACTCCTCGAGTGGGAATCGAACCCACAGCCAGTCGTTTACAGTCACACTCTTGTGCCACTGGGCCACGACTGGCCACTGATCTATTCTGATATCAAAGCTATATTACTGCAAAGTTTCATGGAAATCCTTTCTGTAATTTTTGCGTGAAAGAGTAACAAACTCACCCACATCCGTACAAACTTTCGCATTTATAATATTAATAAGATTTTCATATTTCCGCTCTGGAAACAAAGACAAAGTGCGGCGTTTCACCTTTCAACACGTAATGTCTCGATTTTTGATGGAAAGTGAGAAACAGTGTCTTGACAGAGTGTCTCGTGCTATGCGGGATAAAATGTGATGCTGCTACAGAGAGTATACATATTGAATCAACATGGAGTAGTGATTTATAGACTAAACTTAACATTTTACGTGTGCGTTCATACAGGTGCGTGTGTGTACAGTATGCAAGCGCACGACGGCGCGGTGACGTCACTCGCGTACACCGCCTCGTACGTCATTTCCGCTGGTTCAGACGAACGTCTGTGTATTTGGGATCGTTTTCAAGGACACATGTTGAACTCTTTGCATATCGTGAGTATTTCCATAGCATATTAGTAATATATTACGCTTATTTGTTTAGTTACAGTACGCGCATTTTGTGTTGACCCCACGCTACGTATATATTCTTCGGAAAATTTCGTGCAGGTACACTCAAACAACCAATGAGAGTTGACTACTGACTGAGATACAAGACCATGCGTAATAATATTATTATTCCCGACCCGTCACCCGTCTGCTGCATTCTGCGACGTCTTTGGTTCATTCAACTTAAAACACAGTTGCTAACCTATTCAATTTATTTAAGAGCGTTGACCTTCCAGTAGGCAAGACAAACCAAATTCTCACTTTTTTTAATCCCTTAGGATTTCAGGAAAATCTATTTGTGGGAAATTTAGACTATTTTTTAACAACTGTAAATGTACTATTATATATTAAACATAATAATTACGCAGGGTCTCAACTACATGAGTCGGATGTTGCCATTAACCCACACATTACTTGTGATGGGTGACCGGAGCGGCCTCACCGCGTATGACCTGAGCAGTGGTGACGTCATACGAAGGGTGCTATTTGGTACGTCTTATATATATTTTTTACAACTTCACGCTTTTTCGCGTAGCAAGGTATACAGAGATAACCTAGTGTCAATACTGTGTTCTTCACATTTCGCAGGAAATTAAGATTGAGTGTTAAGTGGAGGCACTTGGTGCTGCGCTTTGTCTTAGATACCAGAAGGGAGATAAACCGCACTTAATTTGTGGATAATTTAATATATTTGTAGGGACTCCAATTTAATTACTTATAAAGAATAGACTTAAGAGCGATATGCGATTTTTTGACTGATTATTTCTGTATACAGAGACACCGCGCCTCAATCTATACCAATATAATAAAGGGGTGAAGTTTTTAAGTTTGTTTGTAAGGTGTAATCTTCGGAAATACTGCACCGATCATTAAATTTCTTTCACATTTAGAAAGCTATAATATTCAAGAATGCTATAGGCTATATTCAGAGAATCACAAACGACTGCGACTAAGTCGCTAGTTAGTTATAAAGTTATTCAAATTCTATTAATTCATTGTATGTATGAATTTTTGTGTTCATTCTATTCCAGGTCAAAGCGACGGTTGTGTGTTCGTGCGGCAAATTCTACCACTAAAAGATGCTATAGTATGCGATTATGCTAATCAACTGCGTATTGTACGTTTCCCTCTCGTGTCTAAGCTGGACTTGAAAAGTGAATAGCAGGAACTCAAAGACAATCCGTTCATCGTTTAAATGTGAACAAGTCAATTAGAACTTTCTTCAAAGCATAATATCGTTGTTTATTTTTAAACAGTGCTATAAAATCATATACTTGGTGAACTGTACTCATAAGGATATCGAAACATTAGACTTTCTGAGTGTCTTATAAATTTTGATAAACACATATTTATTATATAGTAGAAAACTGTACTTATCTGTACAAATTGTTGTAAACATTAAATATAGTGAAAGGTAAACATATAATATGTTAATACTAGTTATAATTGAATAACGGTTTTTTTTTATTTTTATTAATATGTATATGAATCGATGTAGGTTTTGAACTCTACATATTTTTTTTTATTCACCAAAATCATGTTTTAAGTTTCTTATTTAAAGTGTGAAAAGTATTAGAAAGGAAGGTGGTGTTAAATAAAAAATAATTTAAGGGTCCAAAAATTGTAAAAATTTGAAACTTATAAAAATGAGTTTGATGAATTAGAAGTTTTAAAATATTGGGAGTTCATAACCTATATATGCTAATCAAGAACGAAGTAGCAAGTTCCTAATTGGACATATATAATATAATATAATTTAGGTATTGCAATGGCTTATGAGCGTTTGACAAAAGTAGATGTTGCGAAAATTTTACTCACGAACAACAATGCTGACACTCACATTTTTAAAAATAATAAAGGTTCAAATTAAACTTAATATTAGCATGTTTAATCGTAATTTCGCGATTAGACTGTAATGCTGTATTTCTTTACGGTCCGAAGATTTGTTGAGTAGCCCTTCGACTCAAGTTGTAGAGTTTCATATGTATATATAATATTGATAATATAAATAAAGTGAAGTGTATACTCCTCCCATTGAACAGACTTTAAAACTTATACAGAGCATTTAAAATCGACGCTCATTAACTGTTTCGATGCCTATAGACTCACAATACTAAGTATTTATTGCAAGTTGTATTTTTATACTTGATTAATATAGTTTTGTATGTATATACTATATTATTATAAGGAATTATTACATTTATAAATAATGACATTGATATTATACCATGTGTAGAATGTATATCTTGTGTTATTTATTAATTTGAACACTAAAATGGTATCATATTATTGTTATAGATATTTGGTATCTACTATATTTATTACCAAAACCTCATAACAAATTTACCTTAGTATGTAGTGATAATTAACTAAGTCCTGTCAAAATATAAGGGTTTATAAATAAAATATAAATAAGCCTAAGTATATAAATAAAAAAAAAACAGAGAATAAATATATTTATTAAGTATTAAAGAAAAAATGTTCTTTTTGTGTATCTTGAAAGTTAAAAAAATACTATGGAAATAAAATTATAATTAAAAATGAATTATAATATTTTTCACTATTGTACATACAAATCTATCATGCCATTAAGGTGAGCTTGCACCCTTTTTTTATAGTGAAAAATATTTGAAATATTTGTTAAGTTCAAATTATTAATGTCAATATAGTCCCACACTGTCTGTTTGAAATGATTAAAAAATGGTGAGGTATATATATTAGTATAATGAATTTCATTTTGTATGTAATAAATATTTTTCAGTAGGCAATGGTTACAGTAAATCCCATATAGTACTTGTAATCCCATATAAAACTCATAATCCCACATAATGAGGGGGTATAAAAGCAAAGACGCTTCAGTCCAAAAATGCTTTTTTTTAACTTAGTATACGAAATTTTAGAGCTCACAAAGGGCTACACTATATTATGAGAGACAACCTGAAAATCCACCGCGATTCTTAAAAAAAAGCACTTAGATAATAACGCTTAGATGCAAAACAGCTACGATTCGAAAAATGTTACGAGCAAATACGCCACAGTCACAATCAACCAATCAAAAGTCGTAATTTCAAAATATCTAAAATGGCGAATTTAACATTTTTCATAGTAAGTCGATTGTAGATAGTGGCTGTCAGCTGTCATACAATGAATATTAACTTGCAAAGCCACTTCGATCCAGAATAGTGAAAAGCAAACATGCTTTAGTCCAACGTTTAAATGCAAAGACACCTAAGTCGTACAGTATTTTTTAATTTTTATACGGTTACTGTAAAGTTATTTAATTTTAATTAATGTGATAAAGTATTCCAATAAAAGAACCAACATATAATTCGGGTAGAAATATCGATTTATTACGACACAGTAGAAATTTGCAGTTTACGCGATTTAGGTATTTTGTGATTGAAACGCCTTTGCTTTTATACCCCTCATATAATACTTAACTTTTTTCCGCATATAGACAGTAAATAAGCCAAACATGTTTTTCAAAAGCTCTTTATTAATTTATTCAGAAAAATTTCCATAATACTATAGGTACTATGCATAAGTTGCAATCTACACTCACATAATCTCTGCACTATTTAAAACCATGGACCATGGAGTCGAACTTTCGAGGGGTGTGAACTAACTTTCTTGTGAACTAACTTGAGTTTGAGAGGAATCTATTTCAATTTGGCTATGCATCCTCCACTCCCACAGTTAAAGCCTTGACCGCTGAGCTCCATACATTTAAAACCTTTGTGTGATCACAGGTGAAACTTATAGCTTTTGTATTGGACCTCTGAAATCTCTTCTACAAGTTCAGCTTTGTTGACTAACATATGTATTTGATTTTACTTTGTTATATTTTTTTATGCAATAAAGAATACAATAATCGTTTAAAAAATAATAACCTTATTGTTTTTGAATTGCATTATAATTTTAATATATTTGAAAAACCTGTATTTACTATGGGTTCCTTAAACATTTCATATTTTTATGAGGTCATTACTATTTAAAAAAAACTTCAAACTTCATTTTGTTCTTATATTTGCTGAATACAAAAGAGTAATGTTTATGAAATACTATGTAATATATTTAGATGGTGATTGTAGATCTATATAGTTAAAAATCTGAAAAAGATATTGAGATTAAAATACAATACAACCAAAAAAATATTCAATATCTTTAAATTTTCATCAAATTTAGATAAAGAAACACTTTTTTTTTATATTTCCTTCTAGTTTACTATATAATAGTATATTATTTTATTATTTCTTTTATGTATAATTTGGTATATACTAAATATTGTAATCAACTTTATATTTAGCTTCGTATGTACTCTACCTATAATTCTTTCTTTGGACATTTTGTATTAAATGACTAAACACTATTGACTATTAATTAATATAAAGAAACTTTCTGTGAATGTTTCAACGTATAATATATAAGATATTGTTTTAAGGCACTGATAGGATGTTTTAGGTCAAACCTGTCACTACTTTTCTAATCACAAAATATTTATATAAAATAAACATTTTAAGTTTCTAATTAGAAATATTATTTTTTATGTCCCCTGGTGCTTGTTTATTTAATAACCTGATATTTTTTTATGTTTATTGCTCATATTTTGTAATTTGAGCTTTCAAAACTTTTCTTATTAAAGCTAAATAATGTATTGATTTATTGTTGTAAAAAGTAACGAATTGCTAATTTCTTACTTTTTAACATTTTAAAATGTTATTCTCACACGTAGGAATTTGAAATATTTTAGAATACGTGTTAAAATTAAAATGCGGCGTTAAGTTCCGCCACTTAACACGCAAGCCTCCGAATTCAGCGGAAAGTGGGGAACGGAGTGTCTTAACACTAGGTTCCCTCTGCCTACCCTGCTGTGTGCGGGATATAGCGTGAAGCTATTTATTTTTTTTTTAAATTAAAATGCAGTGGGTTTCAAACCGCGCCTTTTGGAGAATGTCCAAGCGCTCTGACCACTAAGCTCGCATGTCTCTACTATCAGCAGTCTGAGAATTCTTATACGCTTTTTATTACAACTGATGCTAACAACAAAAATATGTTAATTATATTTTTACATAAACAAATTAAATTTCACTTGCCAAATTAGTACTCTATAGATAAAATACAAATATTTTTGTTGCAAATAAGATTAAAATTGACTTGTACGACATTCCAGGATGAAGTGAAGTGATGAAGTTATTAATAAGTCCACAGTTTTTAATGTCTATCCAGTCAATCAATTCATATTTTTTAAATATTTGTAATATAACAATGAATTTAGTAATGTATGCAACAATTGAAATTGAATATTTTTATTAATTAAGGTTGTCATGACGCAGTTGCCTGACCGTAAACGTGATGATTGAGGGTTCTGCAAACCTACCTACCTAAGTCAGAGCGCGGCTTTTTTTCTTTTGGTTTCGCCAAAACACAATGGCTCGACCTGGAAAGTGGAAAACAAGGTGTTTTCACACTAAGTTCTTCAACTACACAAAATGTATGCTGGAAGCTAAAAAAATTACGTAGCAGAGTCAACATCTGCAGAAAACGAAAACCAGTCCTTCTAGTTTCTGTCGACGTGTGCTAGACCTCCAATATACTTCGTTTTTGAAAAGCCCTCAAAGCTGTAAAAGTGTTTCTAAGATGTCATATTCATAGCTCCTAACATTTAGCTTGGCTTTCACATCAGGTGCTCCAGATCTTTGTTCCTTGTCAACAAAAAATCCTCCTCCAAAAAAGTTCATCATAATCTGTCCAATAGTTTTTGTTTGAGAGGTGAACACTTTTTACCATATTGTGAATATATAATATCTTCTTAGGATGACTTAGTAGTCGCTTTAGTTATTGACAAATAAATTCGATACGGTTATGTAGCGATACAATGCACTTTTTTGGTATGCCTACAATCAATACTCATTGGTTCAATACAATTTTTTTGATTCACATTATTAACTAGCGGCTACGCCTGCATAGTTGAAGCTTCAGCCAATATAATGATAAAATTAAAGTTATAACATTTTGTTTATTTTTGCTTTATGCAATTGTTATATTTTAACAGATTTCGGTTAAAGTATGGTAATACTTTTGAACAAACTCTTTGGTTAGGTATAGCTTTTGCGTGACGGCATTAATACTTTCAAAATTATGTTAACTGTTAGTTGCAAATTAAGAAAAAAATGTTTTACTAAATAATTATAGACAATATTGTGTACAATTTTATTAAACAGATTATCAATTTGTTAATAAAATACATTTTTTATTATTTGTATATTTTTTTTTAACTTGAAAAGGTATCAATTAAATATTCAATTGTTTAATCTTGTGACCATGTGATTTTTTTGTTCTTAAATAAAACAAGTATTTTCAGTTATATTAGTTTTATTTTGAGATTCCATTTCATATTGATATATTTGAAACATTGTTAGATATAACATACAGTAAATGTAAGTTTCAAAAGTTTTACATACGAGTAGCTTAACCTATGTGTCTAAGAAATAAGTTGATTAGCATAATGTTTACTTATCCTGTTCTATATTCATATGTTCTTGTAAACTCTCGTTCTTGTCCTCAGTGTTAGGTTGATCATTTTCGATGGTGATATACTTCAGCTGAACCTCGATTGTTTCAATATATCGACTTTCTTCTATTATTTCGATAATGGTGCCTTCATATTGTTTTTCTTTGTCTTCATTTATTATTGAACTGTCAGCCGCTTCCGGAACCGGTGGCGTAAGAGTATTTTCATCTGGTTCCGAATTTTCAGTTACGGTTGATGGAGTAGTCGTTTCTTCACATTTCTTTTCTGGTTCCACAGTTATAACTGAAGGGTCAGCGATATTTGAAAACTCAAATTCATATTCCTCTTTGTTTTCTGAAGATTCGACTACCAAAGATGTGGCGCCCTCACAACGTTCTGATTGCTTGCACCTAAATGTTTTATCTATAGCTTTAGGAAGAACGAATTTATAACCAATGCCTTTGTAAGGCACCCTCCTCTTCGTGACCAACTGACTCCAAGTTATTGGTTCATGACAATTATCTTCATCATCACTTTGAGCAGGGGAAATTTCTGGTGTATCCAAATATTCGAAATCTCCGCAACCCAAATGACTTTTCTTTACAATGTCACGTGAGCATGTGTTTGTCCACTGGTAATGATCTTCTAATGGTTCAATTTTAGTCTCTCCTTTTGGTCTTTCGATTAGTGCTGTAGCCCCTTCACACTTTTCAGGTTCAAGTGGTGAAATGTCAACAGTATGTGGACATTCAAATTCATACCCCAGACGCTTTATTGTTATGTAAAACTCAAATCCTGGGGTCAAAAACCTTTTAAATCCGTTGTCCCAAGCTTGATTAGTAGGAGCTGAACAAAATATAGTTGTCAAAGGTGTTTTTAAAGATTGTTTCGACATATATTTCATTCTGTCCACTGGAAATTCTTCATCTCTTCCCCAATCAACAAGTTGCAGAATCGCTGTTGAATTCAACTTTGTGACCTTTTTAATAATAGCTCTATGATACTGGTTTATTTCCTTATCTTTTACACAAATTATTGCCCCTTCGATCAGATGATTTGGAATAAGAGAGTACTCCCTTCGGGCATAGAAGCTTATATTATCTGCATCTGTCCAAAATTGTTTGTAATCTTTTATCTCTTTCACGTAGAATTTTTTTAGAGACTTGCCTCCCAAAACCTTCACATGTATTTTATTATCCACATTGACTTTTTTAAACTGAAAGTTGAATCTTTTACGCACAATCAGTGGTTTCCAGGGTATACAATCATAATAGGAGCCTACGTCTGAGACTCCTCCTACTGCTAATAGAGTAGCAACATCATGTAGATTTGCATTCATTAATTTGATAACCAGTTTACTGGATGTCCTGCCTAATACTGTCATTTTTACTCTACCATGGCCTAGATGACTTCTAAAAATTTTTATCGCATATTCTGTCCAAAATGTAGATCCCACTGGAAAACAATTTGCGAGTTGGCTGTGATACGCAAGCGCTGGAGTATTCAATAACTCAGGTGAACACTGCCATAATTGCTCTAGAGGCACTGATTTATCAGTGAAGCCATAATCTATAGCAAATATATCGCACTCGACGAAGCCATTGTCAGTACATATTTTAGAAACTCGGCCTCTTATAAAATATCGGCCATTAACTTGGTAATAGAAATTATAAATTACCATATCTTGCATTTTTATTTCCGTAAATTTAGTGGTAGGAGACATTTTTCTGAACGTCGCGACTAGTCTATTGTACTTGACTGGACGCACATAAAAGTCTAATGGGTTAACTACGTATACAACATCTACCCAATGCATCGACTCCGCTTCAAAATTATTAAGTGCTAGTTCTCCTAATAATCTTTCAATATTCTCCATTTTTCTAGAGAAAATAAAAAAGTATATTGAAAACATTAGAACATTATAATGTATTAATTGACGCATTACAAATAGCTACCAATACTTTTTTAAAAGATGTTCTGGTTTGTATAATTAGTAAATATTTTTTTTCTTTATTTACATTACAATTTGGCAAATTGTGGTAGCTAAATGTAATATAATTTCTTTATATCCTAACATCAAGAAGCAAAATAGTTTATAAATTGAGCGCTGCCAAAAATTAATAGTTAAGTTGGTAAGTCAGAAGAAAAACAAAGAAGTAGGTAATAGGTAACAAATTAATAAATATATTCAAGAATAAAAAATACATTCAAATACAGGTTTAAAAAACATAATTAACGATATATATATATACAATTTACACATGCGCAAATAACACTCATTATCTATAATATACACATATATTATAAAAAATAAATTGGAATCAATTATAAATAATAATAAAAAACGCCAGCGTTTCTAATTATTTTAACAATAAAAACATGAATATCAAAACAAAGAAAGGCCACGACATGAAAAAATATGACTAAAGTAATTACCCAGGTCAAATCGCCAGGTCAATATATTAATATGGAATGAATCTCTTCAATATTTTGCTTTTAGCGCACCGCAATTTAAAAGTCGCACCTAAAACACACGGTATATTAGTTATTAAAATGTATATTGTGAAATATGAATATAATGTAAAATCAAAAGAGTAACAAACGAGTACTTCTAAACAAGACTGCACCAGCACTGCATCGCTAAAATCAATCACTGATATATACCAGTGCATAGTGTGCGTACTTACTCATACCGATGTATACCAACGAACAAAAGCCCTGGGCTTTGTTGCCTAGCTAGCTGGATCAATACTTGGTAGCTTGCGCCTTGTGAACGATAGAATGTTGCTAGTCTTTTTATGTTGCTAGATATATGTAGTCAAACAAATTAATATAACACCTTTAATACACTATCTATCTACATTATTTAAATACTATTATTTTCTTCGTATTTTAAATATAATTCACAGCTCCACATGTTTTAGTGATGCTGCTGTTGATAGGTGTTGGTAATACACATTATCACAATCGAAGGGTGGAATACCTTAGGTATTCAGAAGTATTTTCATTGAATATTCAGTTCAATATAATTTGAGCGGTAACTTTTATATATAGAACTAGCGGTCCGCTCGCGGCTTCGCCGCGTGATCTGCGTGGCTGTTTCGTTATATTGCAACCCTCAGTGGTGGATTTTTGAAAAATAAAGTAGCCTATGTTTAACCTTGGATTACCAACTATATATATGCCAAAATTCATTACAATCGGTCAAGTGGTGTAGATTTTTCATATAAACTTTCATCCCCTATTTCAACCCTTTAGAGGTTGATTTTTGAAAAACCAAGTAGCCTATGTTAGACCTAGTCATATTTACTACTTTCGTTCTAACTTTCATCCAAATCGGACCAGTAGATTAGCCGTGAAAGCGTGACAGACAAACACACAGACATTCGCATTTATAATATAAGTATGGATTAACTTTAAATACATAGCAAAACATTCAAACAAGTACCTGTATTTTTTTAACCCAACCGAAGTTTAACTGAACACTTATTGTTTATTATAAAAATATGACATTTATTTTTTACATTATTAGTTTGTCAACACATAGGTTTATTACGCAGAAAATGTACTAACTGTACACGATCTTTTCAACAGGATCTCTAAACAGAGTTATTAGAAATAATTTTATGGATTTTAATAAAAATACTAAAATTGCCTACTGATGAAATGTTCAGTTTTGGAAGATTTTCAGTTCTATTATGATGTATGTCGGTTCTATGTAGCAAATGTGACATTGCCAGACATTTTCAATATGTGGTTTTTGCTAAAGGCTATGCTCTTTGTGGTCATAATGGATAAACAAAATTACTTTACAAACACTTTGTAAAAAAGGTCCTACACAATAGACAGACAGTCATTCATTGGAAAATTAATATATTTCTTCTAATAATTAATAGCGGGCCAGTCGTGGCACAGTGGCACAAACGTGTGACCGTAAACGATTGATTGTGGGTTGATGTGATTGTGGGTATAAAATATTTCCATTTTCTTCACTCTGGTGTCGAGGTAAAGGGCCTCAACACTAAGTTCCCTCTGCCTACCCGGCTGTGTGCGAAATATAGCGTGAAGCTAAAAAAAGACAAAAGTAAAATATTAACAGTTTAAATTATAAATACTTGCCTAAAAACATTTATTCTTCGTGTGCACTGCAAAAATGGTCAGTATCGATACAATACCTATATATAAATTGAACTGCATCAATCATCATTAATTGAAATAAATCAACTGAATCACTGGTGACAGATTTACAAACCAATGAAAGCTAAGGTTAGTGAAGGTTTTGAGTGTCCCCAAAAAATAGTGAGGTATTTCACAATGCCTCCAACACCGCAGCAAACATTCGCCTTAGAAAAACTTATGTAATTTTTAACAAATCAGGAATATTGAAAAAGATATTCAGAAAACATATGTAATTTTTGAACGCAGCGGGATTCGAATCCGTGCCTCCTGAATACCGTCCAGGCGCCCTCACTACTGAGCCATGCGTTCTACTACCAGCTGCGTCGAAATTCTTATACGCTTTATTACAATTTATTTTTGTTGTTAGCATCTCTGTAGAGAGATTTTTACCATATTCTGCTACCCAAAGATTATTCGAGGAACAACCGTTTGGCAAGAGAGAATGCTATTTATTAAATATTTTTAAAGCGTTAACAACACTACCAAAATAATTAATCAAATTATGACTCTTATATAATATGTTAGCGCGGAGTCAGCTACTATCATATCTAATATAAAAAAAATATCATTCAAATAAACACATAATTAAACACAAATTTTCTCCACGGGGCGACGTGTGAAGAATACAAATCCTCTCCGCTGCGTAAAAGGCATAAAACACAGTAACTTGACGGTAAGAGGTTCGCTTTCCGACTGGCTTGCGAGCACAATTGACGATGACATATAAGTCAGCTCTCCCTTATTATATTACCACCCATCCATCTCCCTCCTTCACCCTCAAGGCTGGCTACGCGTCCACTACTCCCCTAATTCTGTAGATGTCCATGGGTAAAGGTAACGACTTATCTACATGTGGTTTTTTGCTCGCATTACATTATAGAAAATGTATCGGTAGTTTAATAGTATACATATACGTAATACACAAAATCATCTTGCCTCACCGGAGTCCCACATAACCACGTCCCGAGTCCCCACTTGGGCTGGTATCCGTAATGGATTTCCTGACGTTAAAAAAAAAGAAAGAAAAAAAGGGGCTAAATATATCATTATCTGCAGTGATTTTAATGTTCATATATTCTGTATGATATGCAAAATATTTGTATTTTAAATCTATGTCACCTACTCGTATCACAAATAAATCAGCAACTTGTATAGATTTCGTATTCTGTCACTGCAAAAGAACTGACTATTGGAACAATGTACAGTATAACTATTTAATTTTTCTTGTAAAGACACACAGAGTACTAATACTAGTACTGATGTCACACAATACGTCAACTATAAGATAGTGGTTTATTTGGGGCCAGTCGTGGCGCAGAGGTACAAAATGTGACTGAAAAGTGACTGGCTGTGGGTTCGATTCTCACTCGAAGGGTGGAAATATTTAATATTTCCATTTTCTTCGCTCTGATGAACTCTGGTAAACTTTGCGCGGCGTTAAGTTTCGCCACATAACATGCAATACCTCCAATTTCTGCGGAAAGTGAAAAACAGTGTGAAGATAAAAAATCAATAAGGGTAAGGGTAAGGTATAAATGCAAGGCTACTGTAATTCTATCACTATAAACATTGCCCATCAGTTACCTACGATCTTTAATAAATTTGAAAACAATTGTATTTGGCCCTACCTTATGAGAAACAGTACCTAATGTAATGTTGTTATGTAAAACTGCAAAATATAATGGTATTCACAACTATAAACATACATATATCCGTATTGTGTTCACTGCATAATATTCTGGAGATTATAATTATTGATTCTCTTTGGAGATTATAATTATTGATTATAATTGTTGATCTAACTATCTTACTGATTATATACTTATAGTTTCGCCTATATTGCGACTGTCACAACCGTAACCTGTCACAACCATACCCAGTCTCCCCTACTTTATGCAATATTGTATTATTTGCTGAATATAATTCTTTAATTTTTAAGGTAGACCACAATACAGATAATTATGAGGAACTAAATAGTGTACTTTCATAAATACTTTACTGGAGAACAGTTACAGACTTAATATTGAAGGCGAAGAAAACTAAAACTAAAACTAAAACTTTACAATGGGGAATGCTCCGAGGAATTGTTTAAATTAGTGCCACCATCTTCCTTTTACTATCGCACCTCTCGTCACAGGAATAAATATCACCCGCACCATTTGGACGCTTGGTTTGCGACTAACGTGCGTGCCTCGAGGTCATTTTTCCCAAGGACCTGTAAATTGTGGAATGACCTCTCCCTCCTGAGGTTTTCCCTGTGAATTACGATTTAGGGACCTTCAAACGTCGAGTATACAGACACCTTCATCCTCAAGGCCGGCAACGGATCCACAACTCCTCCGTTGCTATGGATGTCTATGGGCGAAGGTAACCACTCACCATCAGGTGGTCCTTCTGCCCGTTTGCCCCCTTTTGTAATAAAAAAAAAAATAAAAAAAAAAAAAAACGTATAGAATTAATATCCCCAATGTAAAGAGGCCAGTCGTGGCCCAGTGGCACAAGCGTGTGACTGTGAACGACTGGTTGTGGGTTCGATTCCCACTCGAGGAGTGGAAATATTTAATATTTCCATTTCCTTCGCTCTGGTGTCGAGGTAAAGTGCGGCGTTAAGTTCCGCCACTTAACACGCAAGCCTCCGAATTCGGCGGAAAGTGGGGAACGGAGTGTCTTAACACTAGGTTCCCTCTGTCTACCCTGCTGTGTGCGGGATACAACGTGAAGCTTAAAAAAAAAAAAAACAATGTAAAGAGACAAAAGCTTAACTTGAGCCTCAATAATGAAATTATATTTGTTATTGTTTCTCTTCGGTACTTATCTATAGAAATAACGAATCCAGAGATTCCAAACTTCAGTGGGTCGCCATAAGGCAGAATTAATTATTATCTTAGTAACATTAAACAAACTAAACAGTAATTGTAAATAATTCCATTCACTTGCCTGTTTCACTGTGAACTATGGGTCCAATCACTATACCTAAATATTTCCACTGAAAATATTAATTTCAACAATTCACTGTCCTCGAAGGCAGAGCGAACCTAGTACAAAGACGTTTAGCTTTCGTGCTAAGTTATGAAAGCCGGCGTACTTTACCTTAATAGAATATTTTTGAAAATGAAAGTCCGATAGATAGTTAAAACTTTATTGAATATTCATATTATATAAATAACGGAGTGTACAAAATCAAATTAAATTGTAAAAATAAGAAGTGTCCTTGACAGCTGCAAAAAAATTACATACTAAGCCTTAGGAACAATTTAGTTAATTTTATAGATAAGGTGAATTTAATTTACAAATGAGTCCAGGAATACAAGTCACTTAAAATGGTAAAAATATAAAATCAATAAAGTAACAATAATAATTAATTCATAGTAATTTTAAACAATTCCCCCCTTCCGTTGTCCTTATCAGATATTCTCTTACACTTTTTTCTACCTTACTTCCTCTCTGCGAAATGCATTTCCTAAATTACAATGCTAAACTCATTGTATTACTTAGAGCAAATTAGTCATATTTTTTTAAAATATGCTAACAAAAATAAAATGTGTAATAAAAATATTAAATGATTTCTTTAAAAAAAAAATACCTGTAAATTTAAATGTCTTACTTAGAAAGAGTCGGATTTTAATCCTCAATCTGTAATCATTAAGAGATATTTTTAAAAGTTTCCACTACTTTGAATTTAATATATATATTTAATACATATATATTATCATAATGTTTTAATGTCTACTGAAGTTATTTAAATACAAGATGAAATTGGCATGTGATAATGTGATTCTCGCATAGATATGGATTATTATATAAAGAAGCTTTTTAGAGATTAAAAAGCTAATTAATCCCTACTAAGCATAGAAGCGATATCTTCAGGCTGGCTATTATAAAGCTCAACCATCAGTTTATCAATATTGTTCTCAACAATTCTCATGTAGGCTTTTTCATCGCCTACATAGTACTTAAAAGCGTTGATTGCCTCTTCTGACCAAGCCACTTCGCCCTCGCAGGGATCGCAACGGGCCAGTCCGCAATAAGAGATAAGCGGAGGAATGTCCAAGAACTTCTGATCACATTCCCAGATATACTTAATGGGAACGGATGTTTCAAAGTATCCGTAATCCACGGCGAAGATGTCGCATTTCAGTCCATCCTTGTCATTGACATGGAATACTTTGCCCCTTGCAAACTTAAAAACAGTTTCAGATCGTTCCAGGTTGAATACGACCATATCATGGACTTTAATAGTGGTCGGCTTAACTTGCGGCTGCAGTAATTCGAATTTATCAATGAAGGGAGCGTATTTGACTGGCCTTGTATAGAAGTTATGCAGGTCTATAATCAAAGTGACGTGAACCTCTTCTCCCGTTTCCATCTCAAATTGAGATATATTTACATCTTTAAGCAATTCTTCTATGTTATCCATAGCGTCTGTAAATAAATTAATAATAAGTATAGGTGTTTTACAAGTGTAAACATTCATTATGATTCTCAAAATTATAAGAAGACAAAAAATTTTTTAGATAAATTAACGATACACTAATCTTAAAAAACCTACATATTTTTTTGCAATTTGCTATTTAATTGTGAATGACGTTTAAACAAGTTTTTTTTATTTTTTTTAGATCAAATAAAAATGTAAAAGTTCCAAAATATTTTAACTGAATGCCTTCTTTGATTATAGACTTGATATAGAGCAACAGGCCGGGCGGGCGGGCCACCCGGAAACGGGGGGGAGCGTCAGATCAATACTCCTTTCGCAAGCACTGCGCGGGGCGTGACCTAGATTGATGGCACTAGACCTCGCAAATCTGTGATTTAATCGATAACGTAATCTAACGTTACCTATGTTATAACACAAAGGCAAATCGACCGACGTCATTTTACATTTTATTTTGCACCCTGACCTATCCCACCACTTTTTTAGAAATTATTTATTTACTATCAAAAAAAGTTACTGCAGCTTTATTTAGTAAAAAGTAACGGCCGCTTAAACCTTATTAAAAAATTGCATCGCTTTGCCTAATAGTTACAATTTGTTAATGCTAATATTATAAAGCATATGATATTATTATAATTACGGTATCATACATAAAAAAAAATTATAACCATAGTAATCTCAATTCTTACGATTCTTTATTCTATAGTATTCAAAAATGTATTTTTTCTAACTACTAATATGTGTCAAATATTCATATGACTTCCAAGCGCAACTATAAACATGCAATATTTGAAAGTAAATATATACATAATAAATATAATACTTAAACAAAAAGAAACATATAAAAAATAAAACAACAGAAATATTAAAAATTATATTTGTAATCACATATTATTTAATACATTACCCATGATGCTGTCGGTTTTCCCGCTAAAAGTTTCCCCTTGAATATCTTCAGATACAAACAAAATAAAGGTTTACGCTACAGGCTGCGTTCCCTTCCGCCTTGTAGGACAAAATGGGGACCGATCCGATCAATACTAGGTAATTGCGAACTTGATGTTGCGCTTCAATGTTGCTAGTTATGTGAGCAGATGTAATCCGTATAGGGGCATTATATTTATTATTTTTACATACTTAAATATCACTAATATGATAATATCCCACAATATGATAACAATAATGAAAAAATATGTTTCTTTAAAATTTCTTTGCAAGAGAAACCTTACTTTAGCTTTGTATAGGGCAACAGTTTAGCTTTGACTTAGATCTCATTCTAGGTACAAAGATTTTGGATTTAATTCATAAAGAAATCTCTAATTTCATTTAAATCTTTCTAAACACTATTATTTAACAAAGCAATATAAATAAATTTTAAGTTTTTGTTGGTATGTAGTTCCTTCTCACACCTCATGTTTACATAATAACGATACGACACGATAAAGAACGTTACGATATTTTTGGAAGAACCATTATTAAGCTCCATCTAAGCTTCCTCGTCCACAAGTATAATAATTTATCATAAACTCCTGAAGATTATAGAATCACCAAGTTTCAATAGATTCACACAATGTGATTTTTTATATAAGCACAATATTAATAATTCTGTTACAGAGAGTATAGTTTACCTTTTTTTGACGCTGAGATTAGCATTTACATAGGCAACTCATGTGCAAAAGCTCTGCCGGGCTATGACGATGGCTGATACTTTGGGGATCACTAGTAGATCCGTGTCTGATCCTGACACTTTTCACTTAAATTCAACGGACGCACACCCTCAGCGTTCACAATGCGATGATGCAAGAACAACCTATAAACCTCGGCAGAGAATCCGCCTAATAGTACGCATCCCCGTGCTTTTCCCGTTAACAATGACGGCACACCCGTTAACAACTTAATGATTTAGGTACTAGAGTTTTAAGTAAATGAGAATAACCAATACATTCGCGCTATACTTCAACACTCGCTCCACGACTTCTTCCGGTGCTATGACTAATTAGCAGACGAAAAACATCGCATAACAGTTCATCTCTCTAACTAGCACACTCCCTATCCACGCTGGGCATTATAAGGCATCTACGGGCAATAAGACGTAGCCTATGTAACAGTGTGATAGGCCAAATCGACGACCGTATCACAGTTACAGCACAGTTACAGCTGTGTCCCAAAACCCATCGTCATCTGGAGGCCAAGGGCAGACCCAGACTTCAAATAGGATTGTAGTGACAACCACTTCAAAATTGGTTAAGTGTGAGCCGGGGTATGAACTTGATGATAATTACAAATGTGAAACGTTTTAGCACTATTTATTATTTGTACAATTATTATGATGCTACGATACTATTGCATTAGTGTGCAAACTGGTGTTAAGAAAATACGACATCACAAATCAGCTTTAGTCACTGGCCTGAAGACATACCATAGTGCTCTCAACGGTGATCACGCGCTTGGACGTCAGAATCCCGAAATTTCTCTTAATCTAAGCTTTGGGTAGGAAAATGAAAGAACACGCACATTCACACTGAATTAACTGTTCGCGCATTTTATCTAGTAAATGAAATTAATAACAGGTTATTTGCAGAACTAGAAATGAGAATGCCATTATAAAATAAAATCTTATAATTACACAGCATAATCTTCTCAAAACTTATATAAACATATAACTTTGAAGCTGTGAAAATTCCCTGATCCTACATAACATTGGCTGATATTGTCTATGTATCTTTGTAACATATATTAATATTGTTACTACAAATGTGTTTATTCAATGGCACTAATTGTGCAAATGCAATGTTAGTGCAGAAAACAAACAAATTATATATAGGTATATTGGAATGAATGAAAATCCATTTTAATATATAATTGGCAGAAAATACATATATAATAAATGCAAAACCTTTCGATTTTATTCATTATTTTTATTAGTGTATTTATTAGTTACATGCTTAAATTTAAATACTCATAGGTAAAGGTTCACAAAAGTAAAAGTAAAGATAGAAAAGTCAACAAAGTTTCTAAGAAATATTGAAATATATATTTTGACTTGTTTTAAGTAGGTTTTAGTAGCTTATAGAAGATTGTAGAAAAGTGGGATATTATGTTTCATTTCTAAAGGATTGTAACAAAAATCAATAATCATAATTAATTTAGTAATTTATGATCATAACAATGTAGCACTTGACACAACAACAATTTTATTATACAATAAAACACAGGTCCAAGTATAGCAACAACAACTTGCATCTTAAACAATACCAATACCTATTAATCCAGTTGTATTTGAAACACAAAAAACACTTAACACTATTTGTATTAATGTATTCAAACTTCTATTAACAAACATGAAACATTTCAAATTACTAGATCAATATTATTATATTAATTTTATAATCAAAACAACTGCTTAAAGTAGCGACTAAAATACTTGCAACATTAATTTTAACCAGTTAGGCTATTATCCTATATTACAATAATTTGAATTATAACTAATATAAATACAAATCTATAATAAAAAAACTAGTTGTTTTTGGTAATAAGTGGCCATCTCAATTTTCTTGTATCTAATGTAATGATGGTTTTGCCATAAATAGGATATATAACAAAATTTTCTATAGGTAATATACATTTTTGACAAAATAAATGTGACTTAGTTTTTTTAATGCAATGTTATATATGTAGGTTATTATATTTAGTAAAGAATCCAAATCAATTAGATTATATTACATTCAAAAACATTTAAATTTCTGTACTAAATAAAATATTTTATAGATATAGCAAGCCATAAATCTTCATACTTATGATAAATATTTTTCAGTAAAATAAATACTTGTGTGACCTAAATGCTAATGAGTTTTAAGATGAGATCCAATAATATGTTAAACTTAATATAATGGTATTTTGACAGAGCTCCACCTTTAAGATATGTTGTTTAAATTATTCTTCATATACCCAAAAGTTGAATACTCAGTAAGGGCTAATAAAGTAGCAATATCATCAGGTGCAGTGTTATAAAGTTCAACAGTAAGTTGACTCATGCTTTTGTCAAGTATGAGCATTCTAGCACGTTCAGTGCCTACATAAAATTTAAATGCATCAATCGATCTTTTTGTCCATTCTATACCTCCACCAATTGGCGCACAATTTCCTAGTCGGCATAACAGAACCAGTGATGGCAATTGACACAATTCTTGATTGTATATTTGCCAAATATTCTTCATAGGTACTAACCTTTTGATATTCCCGTAATCTAATAAGAATACATCACACATGATGCTCTTCGCGTCATTTTTCATTAGAATTATCTTGCCTCTAGCATATTTTTCGTCTTCATTCGTATCATTCAAATTAATTATCACTAAATCACCAATGTCGACTGAAGAGCATCTGACTAAAGGTTTATTTAACTCTATTTTTTCAATAAACGGCAAATAGGTAGTTATCCTAACATAAAAATTATCGGGGTTTATGATGTGAGTTACATTGACCCAATGCCATGACTTCACTCGAAGATCTGTTTTTTCCAGCTCTGCTGTAATAAACTCGATCTCTGAAGACAAGTCCATCATTGTATTGTATAATTAGCATATAATCCAAAATAAATTCTATCAGGATATATCGTATGCACACAAAGTCCTTTTGTTTTGACAATTAGAACTGAAAAAATTGTTTTGACAGTTGACGCTAGGCTTGTGTCGATCAAGACCGATCGGGTCAAAGACGCTGACTAAAACATTACAAAGACGTATAAGACTAAAACATTATAAAGACGATTATATATTTTTGTGTTATGTCATTTTTGGGTTTTGAGATGTGAGGTTGTAAGTTATTTCCGAAACTATGAAACTGATTTCAATAAATCTTTCACTGTTGAAAAGCTATATTACCCCTGACTGCTACGCATATGTTTGTTTTAAAATAACTAGCTTTTAAACACATGAACTAAGATTTAAAAATAATTCGGCTAAAGCGCGTTTATTTTTATTTCATGTATCCGCAAACGATCATATAACTCTTTGATATATATAATTCGATAAATTCTATGTTTGTATATTTGTTGATTACGAGCTACTGCAGCGGAAAACACAAAATAGCTATAGTCATGTAGTTTATGTGAAAGAAGTCGCGAACAGGTCGCTAGTTAAAGACAGATGCGTCTGTAGTAATACTCCACCATTTAAGCGGTGTTAAACCGATCGAAATGGATACTTTTTAACGTGAGATAATCCGCTCCGCCTCATCTGAGATGGTCTGTAACCCCGTATCACCCGGATGGCTATCACCCTCTACGCTCGCTGCAGCAGCGTGACGTTGTGCCGATCTACGGCGTCTGCCCATACGGTTTCGGGTTTTTAATAGGTTTGGGGCCAAGAGGGTAAAGTGGCCTCGGGCACTTCACCGTCCATCCAGGATGAGTCCGAGGTATCGTCCCCTACCACGATGTGGACTCCAGCTAATGGGTGTTGCTTGGTGAGGAAATGGAGCCGCCATATTTGATAACAATATGTGCCGATACCTCATAGGAAATCCACCCAATTCTCCCTTACAGTAGTACATGGCTTCATATATAAAAACGAAACAACACAAGCTAACAGCCCACCCAGGTACACAACATCTTTGGACGATCCAATCCTCGTTGCAGCCTGATGTTTGGAACTCGCGTTGGAGCAGAAAATTCTCAGCATGGCACAGACCATCCAAAACTCCAAAAGCTCAACAAACATCTTGGATTTAATGAAGTCTCCCAGCTTGCAGTGGATCAGTGGTATTCTGGGCTGTGGAAAGTCTACTTGGATAAACAAAAACTTCATCTCCGAAAGTGACTTGATAGCAACTACAACTACTGAGGCTGCGGAGGATCTCAGTAGTAGAATCAATTTAAGCTGCACTAGGGATGCAAAGGCAAGAGTCCGTACGATCGCCTCAATTCTTGTAAATGGTGTCGGCAAATCGGCAATAACACATAGAGATATGAAGGCAATCAGCAGCTTTTTGCTAACCCGCACGGAGATTGTACCTACGTGATGTATACCGAAATTGTCACAACTTAATTTAACGGAAGCGAGTATAAAGGGGAAGGAATAAATGAAGAAAAACAAACAAAAACTAACGCTAACAATAAAACAAAAAACATAAAGAACAAAAAAGACACGGAAGCCAGAACTCGTGACGCAAATCTTGAATAAAATATATATATATATAGAGATATATAGAGAGATAGATGAGAGAAGAGAGAGAGAGATGAGAATAGATAGAGATTATGAGATATAGAATATAGATATGATATATAGCATAGATATAGTAGTAGATGAGAGTATGATAGATAGATATGATATAGATATATGAGATATATAGATATATATATATATATATAGATATAGTATATATATATATCTATAGATATATATAGATATTATATATATATATATATATATATATATATATATATATATATATATATATATATTTAAGATAGACATTCTTCGCTTTATGTCCAATTGAGCGGAATATGTGTCGCGGCGGAATGAAATACTGCTGTTTTACCAGAATAAGCAAATGAAATGATATATGACATGAGCATTTCCTATGTGTAGATCAGACTCAAATATTGAAGGTCAATCACCTTCTTTAGATCACAATGACTTTCACTTATAATTGTTAGATGTTTTAAATCTGCAAAATTTTTAATATGTACACTACTATAAAATTTTGGCAAACCATCTCTGTGTGAGTTTTATAGTCTGCTAAAAAAGGGCAAGAGTTCATTTAAACAAAAGAAAAATGATACATGACATAAGACTTCTGAGTAGAGTATTTTATTGCTTGAAGCATTTGAAGCCAAAGTAAGGGATAAGGGTATATCGATGCATCAATTTTAATTCAACAATCAATGTTGAGCAATCAATCAATATATCTGTAAAATATTTAATAAAACTGGTAGTATTAAAATAATATATTAATAATGTTCAGCTTAAGTCAATTATGACAATATGTAATTTCAATCGCGACAGAAAAGGTATTTTTTATCACAGTTAATTTTATAAGGCAGAATTTTAAAAATATTAGAAATTAAAAAGGCTATCATCTAATATTTATTTTTGTGTTGTTATTTAAGGAAATATAACAATTCATAAGATTATAGTTAGTTACCGCCTTACAGGTAAGATTATAAAGTGCCATACACACTTTATTTTTTATTTTTGCTCTTAATAGAGCATGCAAAACGAATTAAGCCCACTCATCCTCGTCTTCGTATATGTGCCACATATATAATGCAAGTGCAACGCAAACAAAAGATAGAGCCTAGCAATTCTAGTTAATTAAATAATATATAATTTTATATAAATATATACTGAAATACTCAATGTATATTGGTTTCAACAAAATTCAAAATATATCGTTAAAAATATCCATAGACTGAATTGAAAATATCGATATATCGATACTTTTATACAAGCCTAGTAATGCAGCGAGCAGCGGTCATATCAAGGAACATTATATTATATTCGTAAGAGTCATATTAACCTAAGCAGTGACTGTACGACTGTACTTCGTAATCTCTTTAGAATAGTATATATATATGAAGGCTTTTTGATTTTCATTTATAAACGATTTGTTTTCTAGACTTCACATTCTCTTAGTGATTTAGTGAGAATTAACTGGTTTTTTAAATTATAATCAACAATATTGTACACAATGGCACAGTAAGTCGTGTTTTGTTTTTTTTTAAATATTAAAGTTTCCTAATGGACTTGCTTAAGTTAGCATGACTTTGCATGTAATTTAATATTATGCAATTGTACAAAATATTGATCGTGTATCCGCATATGAGAAATAAAGCTAATATTTCTCTTTTTTTTAAATATTCGTATTAATTGTATTTTAAAAAGATATAATATAAGAATTGTGTGCTTATTGCGAACATGTTACGATGCGAATATTCTGTTTACAGTAGTATCAGTTGTATACATTATGGTGGTTGTGGCATTTTTTAGTACAGACAACGTGGTGCCTGTGCTAAAAATTACCATTTTTTTTGAATGAATATGAAATAAAGTATATATCTATAAAAAAATAAACCAATAAATGGTACTGTATATGCTTTTACTTTGAAGATGTATTGACAAGGTTATATGAAGGTTATATATAGCCCATGTTGTATCAAATTAAAATGTATTTTGTTACAAGAATAATTACTTAATTTCAAACAGATTTTAATTAATTTCATTTCTTTTCAGACCAAAAGCTGATATTGCTCTTATTGGATTGGCTGTAATGGGTCAAAATTTAATTCTGAATATGGATTCTAATGGATTCATTGTTTGTGCCTATAACAGAACAGTGGCAAAGGTATGATTTAATGAAATAAATTTTTTATAATAATAAAATATTTCAGCTCATTATACATAACTTTATTTTTACTAGGTTGATCAGTTTTTGGCAAATGAAGCAAAGGGTACAAATATAATTGGAGCAAAATCTTTAGAAGACATGGTTGCTAAGTTAAAAGTGCCAAGAAAAGTAATGTTATTAGTTAAAGGTAAATAATATAACATTTCAAATGCATTAATTTTATTATGTGTTTAACAACATAAAATGATATTAAAATCAAAATTGTATTGTCTATTTTTAGCTGGAGCTGCTGTTGATGAGTATGTCAACAAATTATTACCTTTACTTGAAAAAGGAGATATTATTATAGATGGTGGAAATTCTCAATATATTGACACTCAGCGTTGGTGTAAACAACTGGCACCAACTGGCATATTTTATATTGGCATGGGGGTAAGTAATTTTACCATAAACTAATACTTATGATAAGTAAATGTAGTTCCATTGCATTTCAATCTTCTGTCCATTCAAGGATCAGTGCAATTCATATAAATTGAAAAATTAAAACCTTTCAACTTACCATTGATAAGTACTTAATAATATTATTTTCTTTGAACAATTCATAATAATATATGTATGATTTTCTTTTACTTTGTTATCATGTATTATTTAATTAAAACTATGTATGTATGAAAACAAAAAAAAAACAAAAAATATTAAAAATTGTACACATTTTAGTTTACACATGTTTTTTGTCAATAGTAAAGACATATTGCAAATTAAAAAAAAATATTGTCAAAACAACTCCTTTAAGAGAAGTCCTTACTATCTAAGAATACATTAATTATATTTCTATACTTAAAAAATATAACTTTTAATGGCAACATATATTTTTTATTTATTTACCAAATACATGGTATTTTATATCTTTTATATAAATTAATATATTAAAATAATTAGGGGTATATATTTAAATTAAAATAATAGACATCAAATATTATAAAAATATAAATCCTTTTTTTAATAGATAAATGATTAATTAAAGAATGATTAAATAATAATCTTTTATTTTATTGATATTTAAATTGTGACAGGTGAGTGGTGGAGAAGACGGTGCTCGATATGGGCCCTCTCTTATGCCTGGAGGACATAAAGCTGCTTGGCCTTACGTTAAACCAATTTTCCAGGTATTTTTGTAATATATCAAAATTGGCACTCATGTTTTGGTAAATATTATTTATTAAGAATATAAGGAAGGAAACAGTATTATTTGTATTTGTTGAAATACACCAATTTAAGATTTCCTGTTTTATATAATATAAATGTATAATAGCAAATACAAATTTTAAGATTACAGTTAATTTTTAATTCAACAAAAATCTATCTGTTTTGTTTAAAAAAATGTTTGATAAGTTTAATTTTTGCTTAGGCCATAAGTGCAAAGGTTAATGGTGAGCCTTGTTGTGACTGGGTGGGTGAGGATGGCGCGGGTCACTTTGTAAAGATGGTCCATAACGGTATTGAATATGGAGACATGCAGCTCATTACTGAAGCATATCATCTTATGAAAGATGTTCTAGGTAATAACAATATCTTCTTATTTCTTTAGTATTCTCTGAATAAGTAATACTAAAACTATGTTTTATTTAAAAACAGGAATGGGACAAGATGAAATGGCACAAGTATTTGAAGAATGGAATAAAGGAGAACTTGACTCTTTCCTCATTGAAATTACTCGTGACATTCTTAAGTTTAAGGATTCTGATGGTATGTTAAGCCTTTATCTTATATACATGCTTATTTGTTCCTTTGAATTTTTAAACCTTATTTGCATTATTTGAATCTTATATTGTATATATGTACTTGCTTATTTTATATCATTCTAAAACATAAAAAGATTACAATAAAAATATATATTTTATATAAATAATCTGTTTACCATGGCTTAGATAACAGAAATGCTAAGTAATTGTACATGTTTTCCTTAAATTATTTTGTTATATTTACTTACTGGGTTATTTATACTGTAGCACAGGACTTAAAATTAAACAGTGTATTATATTTTTCTTATTTACAGGCAAATTTTTGTTGCCAAAAATTCGTGACGCTGCTGGCCAGAAGGGTACAGGAAAGTGGACGGGAATCAGTGCATTAGAGTATGGAGTACCTGTCACTCTAATTGGTGAAGCTGTTTTTGCACGTTGCCTATCTGCTCTTAAAGGTATAAAGAATATCTTCTATACAAATTCTTTGTTGTGTGAAGGTTATTAAAAAATGATTATCATTAGTCATTGTAAATAGTAGAATTTTCATACAGGCTTTAATTTTTTTCAATTCATGAAGATATTTGTTTTGATCCATAGATAAATTCCTTTATTGTGATAATATTGATAACTTGTAATGACTAATCAAAAACATTGTTAGAAGTAATGATTGGGCAAAACGTTATCACACTTAAAATATGAAGTTCATTCATGATAATCTATATATAAAAGGCAATATATAAAAATATCGTCAACCTTTTATGAGTAAAAATTTTGTCATCATAGTTTTTAAGTGATATTTAATGACTTCATTAAATATTTGTTTAATATTGTTATAATAAGAAATGAATTGAATTGTTGTTATGCACTCTTAGTATCCAATTATAATAAAAAATATTATTATGGTTAAAAAAAATGAATTAAGGAATTATAATTCATTTTTATTAACCATAATAATATTTTTTAACTAAAAAATTGGTTGCAAAATGGTGAAATACACTTTAAAGTGTATATTTTTGCAAGGCCCTGCTATAATCATCATGAATATTGCACAAAATCATTATTAAGTAAACGAAAATAACATTATTTTCTTTTCTTTTCAGATGAACGGTTAATAGCTAGCAAGAGTCTACCAGGGTCTAACTTGAAGTTTACTGGCAATAAGACTGAATTTCTAGAACATCTCCGCAAAGCTCTGTTAGCAAGCAAAATCATTTCTTATGCACAAGGATTCATGTTACTAAGGGAAGCTGCTAAGGTGCCCCTTATATTATTTGTTTTTTATAGTGCTATATTAAACTTGCTATTTATGATTTTACTGTGGTACAGTGAGAGAGTAGATAAAGCCCAGTGTTACATGCTGCCACTTAACATGCAGTGTCTCACTTATGGGTGGAAAGTGTACACAAGTATTAGGTTCGGCACTAGGTTCTCTCTGGCTATCTTGCTATGCTGGAAAAAGCCTACTAGTCACTAATGTGACGAAATATAATATAAATTTCGTTAGCTTTGAGTCATGGAAATAAATTCACTGTTATACCTGTGACAATAATACAAACGCATAGTATAACCTCGTTTGCGTAGCACGTTTTCACACTGGAGGTAGTCATTAATTATCAGGAAAAAAAATCTTCAAAAAGTATGTTTAAGTATATTTCTCAAGAAGACTTATTTAAGTTTACCCATGAACTTTTAGTTCAATTATTTGACAGTTTTACATATCATATGCTTTTGACAATTTTGAAAGAAACTTGAGTTACAGTAAATTGTAATAATAATTAGTTATTACAATTATTAAGTACTGTTTAGCGCGATATTATTTTTTAACGCTTTTGAAAGGTATAATAAAATTGTATCGATAAATAATATTTATATTAATGTTTTTTTTTAACTCGTAGGCTCATAACTGGAACTTGAACTATGGAAGTATTGCTCTCATGTGGCGTGGAGGGTGCATCATCAGAAGTGTGTTCCTTGGAAATATCAAAGTAAGTTCTTAAGGTGTTGTCTAATTACAACATACAAAAAACATATAAAAATGAAATGCAGTTGGGTTTGAACCCACTTTCTATATGAACGCTTGTCTTAGAAATATCTAAGACAAGCGTTAGCGTCTTTCAATAGCGGGGGATGCGGGTTTGAATCCTGCTGAGTCCTAATATTTATACGTTTTCTAAAAATGTGTGTTCAATTTACTAAGTGTGAAAACAGTTTAAAATGTGAAAAAAATACAATATATGGTTATATAAAAAAAATTGTCAGTTAATAAAAAATAATAAGTTTAGAGCTAGCATTGATATAGTTTAACGATAAATAAGTGATGATTCCTTCTATATATATATTTTTTTTCCTTAATTACAAAATTATATATCTGTCAATAAAAAAAATATCGTGCAATGCAATTTTGTACCCGCTACATGTGGTCGAAGTTGTTTGAAAACTGGCAAACATATCCAGATCTGACAAAAATACTATATTTTCATAGTAGGAACCTTATGTCCTTGCTGAAACAACCAGTATCATAAGTAAAACTCCTAAGGTGTGTTTTTTTAATACAACAGAAAAATTATCACTTATTTATAACGAAGGCCACATAAATATTAAAAGGTGGCTTACAACATGTTATATAACATAGACGTCATTACATGTAATGAACATCAATAAAATGTACTTTTACATGTACTTTTAAAATCCATACTTATATTATATATGCGAAAGTCTGTGTGTTTGTCTGTCATGCTTTCACGGCTAATCTACCGGTCCGATTTGGATGAAATTTAGAATGAAAGTAGTAAAAGATGCTGGGTCTAACATAGGCTACTTATTTTTTCAAAAATCAACTTTGAAAAAGGGGATGAAACTTTATATGAAAAATCTAAACCGCTTGACCGATTGTATTGAATTTTGGCATAAATATCGTTGATAATAAAAGATTAAATATAGGCTACTTTATTTTTTAAAAATCCTCCCTCGAGGATTGCAATATAACGAAACAGTTGTGTAGTTCACGCGGCGAAGCCGCGAGCGGGCCGCTAGTAATTTATAAATGTGCAATATTTAACCATCCACATAAACCAAGCATTAAATAATGACAAGATACTTTAGACAATATGCAAGATACTTCGTACTAGTTTTATCGGGTAAATATATATCGGGTAAATATATATTCAAATAAAAACTACTATATTATCAACTTTACTATAGTTTTAAATAAAATGATTATTGTAATTTTTTCTACCAAAGCTAAGACGCTCCTAATAGAATTATTGGAAATTTCTTCATAGTCGTTTTGGATTAAAATCTCCATAAATGTGCCACTAAAACAGTCAAATGTACACGTCTGTAAGATTTTGCCTGTGAAATTATTTAAGCTCTTTAGCCGGAGTCATTATTAATAGTCAAACATTGCATAGTAGGCTAGTCAGAGAGAATTTAGTATCAAGGCACTCCTTTCTCCACTTTCCACCTAAATGCCACGATAACCAATTAGAAATTACAATATAATTGAATTAAATTTTGTATAAACTAGCTGTGCCCGCGACTTCGTCCGCGCGGAATTTAAGAAGTCTGCTATAACTGTAAAATCGAAGGAGCCTAGTTACTCCGTATTAGATCAGCTCTTTGACAGTGAAAATTGTAATTATGGTTTACTATTTTGGCTGTAAAGTCTTACACATAAGATTAACTCGCAGATTGTAAATGTTTCCCCATTTACTTGATATTTTGGACAATTCACATAATATATTTATGAATTGTAGAGTATGTTATATTCTGGTGTATAAGCTATATTATTGTAAAGTTGCATTAAAATCCATTCAGTAGTTTTTACGTGAAAGAGTAAATAACAAACACCCATACATACTTTCACGTTTATGACATTAATAGGATATAACTGCATAGAGTAACGGTTGTTAGAAAATATTGTAATGTATTTGCTTATTACCATAAAACAGGAAGCATATACAAAGAATAGTCAATTGTCGAACTTGCTGTTGGACCCGTACTTCCGCGACCGCATCAGCGTCTGCCAACCCTCGCTGAGGCAGGTGGTGGCGCAGGCGGCGCTAGTCGGCGTGCCCGCGCCGGCGTTCAGCGCCGCCCTCGCCTTCTACGACGGATACCGCTCTGATATGCTGCCAGCGAATCTGTTACAGGTAACTGGTGTCGATTTATAGGTTAATTTTTTTTGTGGTTATTCTTGGGATATTTATAAAATATTTTTTTAGAAATTTGTTGAATTCCCTATCCCCAACATTCCCATCCTTCCTCTCTCCTTCTGTCCTACATCCCTAAGGCTGGCAACGCATCTACAACTCTAATGTTGTGGATGTCTATGGGCGAAGGTACGACTTAACACCAGGTGGGCCTTCTGCTCGTTTGCCTCCTTTATTCCATAAAAAAAAAAAATACTGTCGTCGTTGCATGTGCACTACCGCGGAAGATCAGTTTGTAAATAACAAGAATTTATATTTCTAGAAGTTTACCAAGAAGAAAAGAAATCTCAATAATTTGGTAACACAAGTAGTGTTCAACGGTATTGTTTTAATTAAAATATATATGTGTCGACTTATATTTTCAACTAATTCTAACTAATTCTAAGGCGCTTTGTAACAAATCGGCGCTCAGATTTTATAGGAACAGAATTAAAATTTTGCACTTTTTTCTGTTATAACGTAAAAGAATAAAATTAAAAACAACTCTTCCACGGTATTGGAGTCGCAACGACGATATCTGAATGTTTACATTAAATTATATGTAATATTAAACTACTTTTATTTTTTACAGGCACAAAGAGACTATTTTGGCGCACATACATATGAGCTGTTGTCGAAGCCCGGTGAATACATTCACACCAACTGGACTGGCCACGGTGGAAACGTGTCTGCCTCCACCTATTCTATGTAAAACACTATTAAGTGTAAAAGTGATCTAACATTTTTTAATAAATTCCATTTAAGTTTTTTTATATACATTAGTTACTTATATTTGCATTCCTCGCAGGCATATATTGTCTTTTGTTATAGCATTAACGCTAATTGTTGCATTTGATAATAACTTTTTATGGATTTTTGAAACCTTTTTTTAATCAATATTTTATTATACAATAAATATATCAAAGATCAAAATTATGGAGAGTAATTTATTTTATAGCTGTTAGTTTGGTGTGAGGGCTTAGTGAAAGGAAACTTAATGTTTTTCTAATTCCTATTATGAATGGGACCAAATTTTATATTTATACAAATGTTGTTTAAGAATAAATATGCAACTGAGAATAAATGGGTGCTTTTTAATGTGTGTTTTATTGTTATGTTTTATCGTATAACTGCGTAAGCTTAAAAATTATATATTTAAATAACATTATTTATTATTTACTGTATTAAAGAAAGTATGTAGGGAAGAACTTAAATTACAACATACATCTTCATTTAGACGCAAATTTAGCCATTCCCATATAACGTGGCAGACGCCCTACATTGTCCAACATGACTTCTAGGAACGGTTGTAATATGACCGTTACATTTTTCGTTGCACGAGATATCTATGGATCTCTCTCTCAGTAGAGCTGGGACTGGGCATAACTGTACACCTACACTTCCGTCTGGATCTTGAAGTGGTGCCAAAGCCAATGAAATGAGGATCACATCACCTACCATAATATTTTATCATCGCTTTGCGATTTTTTTGTGATTGATCCTCCTTATTTGATCCCAAAATTGATCCTTCTTTCGGCCCCTCTTCTTTATCATATTCCTCCGGCTGCTGAACATTTTGGAGTACTTCTGGAGGCAAAACTCGTCATCGTTGTTGTCACCAAAGAAATTGAAATCACTTTCTTAACCTTTTTAAAAAACTTTTTATTTCTGCGTTGTCTATGTCTAATCTAAAACACCCATACAGTCAAAAAACTTAATATAAGAAACTGAGGTGCACATACATATGAGTACCTAAAAATATTAGTCATTTTTTTTAGCTTCACGATGTATCCCTTGCGAGGTAGTCAGAGAGAACGGAGCGCCAAACGCTACGGTCCCTGCATTACTTACCATTCTTCCATCACTCATGGAAGTCATATTAGTACAAAAATAAAATAAACTTGAAAGTTACTATAGATGAACAAAATCTTTATGGGTTCTCGGACGTTCGTGCGGAAACCTGCGCAGAAGGCGTATTTAAGTTTTGTGCGCGCCTTACCACCAACCCCCGGTATCTTGCCATAACGTACCATCGGCAGCGACGCTAAATATAACTTTTTTAATATGAATATAATACTTATTTACATTTTAGTAGTAAAATATAATAATCCATGTGTTTGTCTTAAAAACAAAAAAGATAAAATATGGACAAGTAATATAAAAAAATAATGAAAAAAGTACGTTATGTTTGTTAAAATATTCATATACTTTTTTATGCTTACCAACGCAACAGCAAAGAACTTTCATAAGGGACTTTCTACCGATAACAAAAATGAACTCGACGAAATGTTTAAAAGTATTTAATAAATAGCATTCTCTCTTGCCAAACGATTGTTCGTAGAATAATCTTTGGGTAGCAGAAATTTGTAAAAATCTCTACAGAGATGCTAACAACAGAAATAAGTTGTAATAAAAAGCGTATAAGAATTTCGACGCAGGGGATAGTAGAACGCATGGCTCAGTGGTAAGAGCGCCTGAACGGTATCCAGGAGGCGCGGGTTCGAATCCCGCTGCGTTGAAATTTTTATACGTTTACTTTAAATGTTTTTTCAATTAATAATATTTTTTAACACCATATAGTGCGATGTAAACAGTACTTTTATAAAGATATGAGCATGTGTGTCCCTGTAGGGATATAGCATTCACACTAAGACAGGGCAAAACATGACGACACAGGGATACCAGACTTAAATTTTTCTGTACCCCAAACTTGATTTAAATAAGCGATGTTTTATATTTTAATTTAATTTTAATACGTTTGAAAATTTCTATTTTTTTTTTTTTCACATAATGTGAAAGCAACCATAAATTAAGATTACAGGGCTCATATAAAATGATAGCGTTGTGTTGTTATATAAGTAGAATTATAGAATTGTGCTCTTTTAAACATTTTTAAAATGTTATTTCACACTTAGGAAAATTGTGAAAAATTGTACTCTATTTGTAATTACGAACTATTATTGTTTTTGAGCTAGTTTCGCTGATAAGAAAATCAGCTTTTCATAGAAGTTTATATTTAATCGACGAAAAATATATGGAGCATAAGCATATCTATTTGGTTTTAATAGTAAAGTTATATTTATCTTATTTATTGACAGTAACATACATAATTGAGTTAAGGTTAAGTAACGAGTCAAAAGTATATAATACATTTAAAGTTAACGTATAAAAATATTAACGCAGCGGGATTCGAACTCGCGCCTCCTGAATACCGTTCAGGCACCCTCACCACTGAGCCATGCGTTCTACTATCCGCTGCGTCGAAATTCTTATACGCTTTTTATTACAACTTATTGTTGTTGTTAGCATGTCTGTAGAGAGATTTTTACAAATTTCTGCTACCCAAAGATTATTCTACGAACAATCGTTTGGCAAGAGAGAATGCTTTTTATGAAATACTTTTAAACATTTCGTTGAGTTCATTTTGTTATCGGTAAAAAGTCCCTTATGAAAGTTCTTTGCTGTTGCGTTGGTAAGCATAAAAAAGTATATGAATATTTTAACAAACATAACGTACTTTTTTCATTATTTTTTATATTACTTGTCCATATTTTATATGTATCTTTTTATGAAATGTAAAACGTGGAATATACGTTAGGATGGTAACACTGATCATGCACTTGCGTCTGCGCATGCGTCTTCTGCACACGATTCCGCGCGAAGCTCCGAGAACTCATAAAGATTTTGCCGATCTATATCTTACACGTTACTCCACGATAATCGACATTAGCAATGTACCAAACTTTAGTTAAAAACTTCGTTAGTTATTTTTTATAGATTTTAAAATAAAATAAGTGCAAAAAAAAAAAATTAAAACAGAGAAATTGAAAGGAAAATATTGTTTATAAGGTGGTCTTTAGTTTTATATATAAACATGTTTTAATATTCGCCGACGTCAATAAATTTCACTATTTCTTTTTTCGCAATAAATGAAGCATTAGAAATATAAATATCTATGTTATCTATAATAAAAAAGTTGTGTCGGTACATTGAATATTTTTGCGTAAAAACAACTCAAGGGGATGTAAAAATACTAATAATACAATTTTTTAATTTTTTGTCTGTTTGTCTGCTTGAACGCGCACATCTTTTGATCCACTTGACAGATTTGAAACTTTTTATTGTAAATTGCAGGCTTTAGGCTATAATTGATTTCGAAGAATAGTACACCTGACGTAGAATCATAATAGATCTGCTAAAATATAGTAAACACGGAGAGCCATAACACAATTTGTTAAACATGATGTGCATTTTGCAATGGCGTAATTTTTTATTGGATTTACAACACCTAATGAAGAACTACAATAGTCCATCTAAAATACGGAGAAGTCGCTTTAACAAAATTAGTTTAACTTGATGTAATTTTTGAATCGACACATAGAAAATAAAAATTTGCTACAGATAAAATATAACAAATACGGAGAAGACTCCTTAACAAAATTTGTTCTGTGTGATGTGCATATTGCATTGACATATAAAAAAAATAAAGATTTCGATGTACTGATGAAGCGCCATACCTAGTAGTTCAGCTAAGGTGTAAAAAATGAGTAATGCCTCCTTAATAAAAAATACCTACATATGTTCAACGTGCATTATTCATTATTTCACATAAGAATTTAAGATCTCGAAAATTTTACGAATAACTACTAATTGACCAGCTGAGCTATAAAAAATGAGTAAATGCCGCTTTAGTAAAATTTGTTAAATATGAAAGGCAGTTTTCGTAGATAAATAAAAATTATCAAATATTGAGGCCGTTGTGGCGAAGTGATAGGACAGGACAGGATGGGACAGCGTCTATTGTGGGTTCAATTTCCACGTAATGAAATAGTTATATTTAAATTATTACGTTTTCACTTCGGAAAGACAAAGCGGAGCGTTGAGTATCCGCATTCAATAGGCAATACCTCCAATTGCAGTAAAAACTGAGGATGAAGTGTTCTTTTTCTCTGCCAAGAGAAAACGTTCCGCTGAATCTTCGTTATATTGTGGGTTATATCCGATAAACTCTTAAAGACATGAACATTATCACGTTAATTATAATTTTGGGATTAAGTTCCAATGTGAATATAGTATATTGCAGTCATAAGGTCCACGCTAACGGATATTCATGTATGCGTTTTTTTCTAGAATGCGTAAAAATAAATATGGTCGTTGGGCGAACAGAGTTTGACTGTAAACACGATGGTTGTGGGTTCGATTCGCACTTCGGGGAATAGCTGTATTTAAATGTTCATTTCTTCGCTCTGGTACCAAGGAAGAAACGCGGCGTTGAGATCTGACCCATTTGATTTCATTCAAAGTGAAAAACGGAGTATCTTGACACTAGGTACTCAGTGACTATAGTAAACAATTGTGTCTGAACATTGAATAAATTTACGAAAAAATAATTGAGAGTAACGTGAAAACAGCAATAAAACACGAATCTATGACTTTTAGAATTTTGTTTCTCTTTATCTATTTGTACGTGAACATATTTACATCTATTGAAAAGATTCTTTTGTTGTATACCTCAAAATGGAATACTGAGCTAAATAATAAGAAATAAAACAATGAAATCTTAACATAAATTGTTTAACTTGATGGGCGTTTTCCATTGACATATGTATAAGAACGAAACATGTAGATAATCTGGCAAAGAAACTTAGTTGACTATTTCAGCTTTTGGTTATTTTACGTTGACAACTAAAAGTCATTGAATATTCATAAAGTAATTGAATATCTGGCGCAGTGAGATAGCGTTTGAACTAAATATTTTAGTTATTGGTTCGATTTCTCTGCGACGGTAAGGTTATATTTAACTTTCATTTTGTCTCCAGTAGGACTAAATGGAATGTTGAATTTCGGCATGCAATACGGAGTGTCTCGAATTCGGTCTTAAAGATACTCTCTAAGATATGATAATTTGACTCCAAATTTTAATGTAAGGTAGCAATAAAAGTAGTAGGTATATTATAGTCATAAAGTTAACGCAAACGAAGTTGCGGGCAGTTGCTAGTATAATGTGTAGGGCCCTAAGCCGGATAGTTGATGTATTAGGCTGAAGAAACGCTTTGATTTGTCACTTGTATCACGGTGAGAATGTTAAATGCCAGAAAATGAGTGAGACGTGAAGCATGCACGCCTGCGATGACTTGTTTGTTGTAGACCGCTGCGCAAGTTTCAAGGTGAGTAAAATTGTTATTCTAGGTAATATTTTGTGGCAAGCCTATATCGCGATGTAGATCTGACCCCAACAATGAGAAACTGAAAAAAAAACATCAAACATTAATTTAGCTATATTTGACGTTATGGCAGCTCTAAATAATGGCTTTGTGATTAGATAGAAAAGTATATTAACAGTTAATGTGAATCCTTTGCTAGTTGTTGATTTTTACTTTTATTATTTGAATACTTATTACTATTTTTACTAAATTTATTCTGAATAAAAAGGTTTAAGTTTAAATAAAGAAGTAAGATGTTTAATTAAAGTGAATGTATAAGAGGACCTTTTTGTTGTCTTTACTATATGCGTTTTCTCCTTTGATTTTATTACATTTATAGTAATTTTCGACACTGATGATATACCTATGATAATTAAATATATAATGACTTGTTTCATTTTAATGATACCTCAAGTGTCCGATACTAGGCGACATTCCCCTATACATATAAAACCTGGATATAAAATAATTGTTAAATTTGATTTTAAATAGTAAAAATTGGCTAAATACTAAATACTGGCTGTTATACAATATACCTGGTCACTTGTCCTTCTCGATCAACTATACTTTTTGTATGCCTCCAAATCAATTGATTTTCTAATATTTTTTCTTATAAATCGAAACATGCAGATGTATTATTATTAATGGTTTCAAATCATTGGTAATTAAAGAATTTGTCGTTTGTTATTTTTTTTACAAATATTTTATAAGATACTATATTTTTTTATCAAAACAACGTGCGAGTATATGGTGTACGAATATTTTTGCACTCACAGTATATCATTTGACAAACTTTGTACTATATGAAACATTTATTTGCTAAAATTCTATAACAGATCTTATAACGAAAGTTTCTCCTAAATATAAGTGGATTACTGTAGCCAAAGCTAGATTACCCAATAGTTTATTTCTATCGAATAGTCCGAATCTTTTACAGTTGATAGTAAAAGAATTAGTCATTATGAAACTTATTTTACTATAGGTACGCTACATATGTATGTGGGACCGCCAATCAGGACTATACTAGGAACCGCCTCTTTGCTCTGCATGGCGGGAAGAGCTGAGCGAAGTATAGTACCCGGCAATAAATAATGCACATCGTTGCTTAGAATGAAACAATCGGTTAGCTTCGACTTCGTAAAGCGTCGTCTCTGTCGCTAAAATAATAACAGTCCGGTATCTATAAAAAGCTGTTAAAGCGATAATAATAGTTGTCAACTTCAATAAAGTTGATTCCTTTTTTTTAATAATTAAATTTGACGCTTGAAAATGAAAAAAAAACTAACCGAGTGAACTACCTCCACATTTTTTTAAGGCGGTTCAAAAATAAAGTGAAATTGGATTTTATCGGGACCCATTATAATATTCATATTTATTTTATATGTAAATGGATCTCAATTAATTCTGTTATTTGTAGGTTTATTTTTTTGCATTGTACATAATTTCACGTTTCACAGTGCAAAATTTTTTTCAAATTGCTTTTTGTCAAAGATGTAATTAAAAATAAATTTTGGGGACAGTAACAACTCTATATATATTTGAACCTGAAACCGACCGTACTCTACCGTATCTATACAAAGACTGACGAACCAGAGAGAAACGTCACATATCAACTGAGTGACCAAGACAGCGCTCTACGAAGCCGAAACTGACCGACTGTTTCATTCTAAGCATCGATGTGCATTATTTGTTGCCGGGTACTATACATATTTAATGTTATTACATGTTAAAAAAGTTTGAAAAGCAAACACTGAACACTAACATAATATAACACTTAACACTTAACGTCCCACAGCCAAGTCTATGGGCACTTTTTGACCTTTTATTTACTATTTATTCCAAAATTATAATTACAATTGTCACAAAAAAACTTCACAGCACACAAGCACTGTGCTCGACATTCCTGCCAAGTTCAGAGGTCTACTACAAATAGCCTAGGAAGAGAGAAAACAACGATTAACACTTTTGACCAGTAAGAGTTTGGCGTCGCTCAGCTCAATAAAGAAGATTGATCATAAAATTTTGTAAATGAAGATAGTACGGCTAAGTCTAGAAAGAGAAATAAAAGTAGAAAAAGTACAAATGTGAATCTAATTATATCAATATTTGATATATAAATTCGATAAACTAATTATTTGTCACCTAATTCGAGTAGAGTAGGTGTAATAAATATAGGGGTGTGAAGATAACTCTAGTTCTATATAAAAGAAGAATAAAACTTAAACTACTTGTACCAAACTGGCGAATGTGAAAAGGCAAACCCTAGCCAATAGCGAACTTGAGAAATACTGTTATTAGAAGATATGTTTTTTATTTATAATGTTTTAGCGATTGTCCCACAACCAATCACCTTCGTGGCGCAGTGGGACAGCGTCTGACTTTAAAGCGATAGTGTTGTTTTCAATCCCCACTTGGGAGAATGATCATTTCATTTCACCGCACTGCCACCTGAGAAAAATCGTTGCGTTCCACCACTCCACACGAACCGTCTCCATTTCAGGTGGAAAGTGACGACGGATATATTGTGAATATACACAATGTATTAATTACTGAACAATATCATTATTTTAAAGTTTTGTAAGCAATATCCCTTTCATATCTTTCTTCAAAATTTCATACAATTAAAACGGATTTTGTTGTAGTAGATACAAGGAATAAACAAAAGAAAATAGTATGAAATAAGTGACACGTGATTATGGCCTCCGGGGGGACTGTTTTATAAGTTTACTTTGTATTAAGCATTTTTTACTATATTTTATAGTTTTTGCACTAACCCAAACCCTAAAAATATTCTACTAGGTACGAATATACTGCCATATAAATGACCGCATATCCATAAGTAGAGAAACCTATTAAGTAGACTTTTTAAAAATCTGTGATTTCAATATTACAGAGACCTAACATGGATACCATTTTAAAAAAATCGATATTTATTTTTATTTTTATATTGTCGTAATTGACATAGAAAAATAAGTTACCAATTACATTAAATAGTGTTTACTACTGTTTAGAAAATCAATTTTAAAAATCTGTTTTGTTTAGAAAATACATCAATGTGCAAATCTTTATGTAGCACAATTCGCAAAAAATAATATTTTTGGAATAAGACACTCAATGAAGTTTTGACTACCCTATAGAACATTATGATCCTTGATTGGCTGAGAAAATATTACAGAATTGACCAGCCTAAAATGCAATAAATAATAAACAAACATTAGAAAAATCCCAAATGTCAATTTTTACTTTGACACAATTTCCCAGCCGCATGACGCAACTAATCACATTAATATGATTGTGATATTTAAAAATAACTAAATTGAGAAGAGTTTTGTTATATACATATGTTTATTTTGGATTTTCATAGGCTAATAATGATATATGGCATATTATTGACTGGATGTATAATTATCTTATGGGCACCTTGCTTAAAAAGAGGAATGTGGGCCAAGCCAGGACCAGTATATGCGAAGGACCGCAAAAACCGCACATTTCGTATTGCCCCTACGGGTAAATGTTGCAAGGAAAAATGTTAAATAAACTCTTTGTGCAGTCATTGGAAAGTCTGGATTGAATTAAGCATTTGTAAAATATATATACATTTTGATATGTTTTGAAATCATTGGAATGATGGTATTGAATTATATGTAAAATTAATAAATACTATACTATTTTTTTAAATAAAAACAGACATTCTTCATTCTTTATATTTTATTTTGATATCCTTTAAATTTTATCTTATATTTATACAATAATAATCTTTAATAGACAAGGAATATTTGATTATTTTGTCTTACAATCGCATTACGCATAATAAAAAATTATTGCCTTTTACTACAGTTAGTAATTTTTCTTAGTATTTTTAAACTTTTAGTTTTACCATTAACTAGTTTTAATAAGTATATTAAACTCTTCCAAAGAGCGAAAAGTTACAAACTTAAGCCTAATTTTAAAAATTAAATAAGTTTTACAAGAACAAGGCAATATATAAAAATAGATTTGCATAATAAATATTAAATAACAATGAATAAAACATATTTAAGCGTAAAAATATAGGTTCTTTATCTCTTTGAGACAGCATTCACTTATTCACAAGTTTTTTTTACCATTTTTGCCGATGCTAATAGCAAACAAATACAACATTTTTTTTCTTATTCTACAATAAGAATTATATATATAAAAGAAATTACCTCCCTAAAGTTTCATAACTAATACATAAAGTTTTAAGAGGACATAAAGACGGCTACCTAGTAAACATACATCAAAAATAATTTATCGTACATACATATTAAAATTTAAAAATTAATAAGTTTTTATATCACATTAATATTTCTTATGTTATTATTCTTAATTATTTACAATGTTTTGACTTTGTCTCTATTATTCTTTTAAAAGTTGCTACTGTGTTTCAGGAAGAAGAAAAATAACTACGTGCACCATTTGTATGTCCAATTCCATCGTAGTTTTTTTCGTCTTCCTCTATCTCTATTAAACCATCGTCTTCGTCAGGTGCCTTTTTCGTCTTTACTACTGGAACTTACAGTATCATCACTTCCTCCTTGGCTTTGTGCTGCTGTTTCTGGATGTATTTCTACGACTGAAGGGCCGGGGTCAGATTGTGCTGGAATAGGTTCTTCATGTCTTCTTTCCTCTTCTATTTCATTTTTAGGTATTTCTTGATCATTTTTTTCTACAGAATGTTCAGTTTCTTGTTCTTCTACTTCATGTTTTTCTTCACCCTCCCTGTTCTCTGGTTTTTGTTGTTCTGCTTCTTTGGTATAAATTTCTACCTCGGATGCTCTTTCATAAGGTGTATCGGTCTCATTCTTTCCTTTATCTAATCTTTCAACTGGACTAGCATCGTCCTGTAAATGAATAGAACTAGAACTGGAACTAAATATATCATATTTAAGACTAACGTCAGGATCAGTTGCTTTACTTGTGCTTGTACTAATATCTTCTTGTAAGTGAAGTGAGCTGATGCTTGAACTAGAGAACCTACATTTATGGTGAAGGTTTTGTTGTTTTCCACTTGATTTACTATGCTCTGTACATAGCCATACATTCCAAATAGCTTCTTCATCAAGTTCGCCGTACTCATTACAATGTTCTGCACATTCAAGGCATACATATTTATGACAATCATCTTTATCTTCTTTACATATAACACTAGAAACTTCAGTCTGGTGACTAAAATCAGGACTGTCATCTTTGTTATTAGAATCATCTTGAAAATCGTGGCTTTCTAAAACTTCATCATCATGTAGACTTAATTGTTCTTCTTCTGCTTTAGCAGTACATTTGTCGCTTTTAGTGCTTGTACTTGGTATTTCTTCTTTAGAAGGAGTTCCATCTTTGTGACTTAAGCTATCGCTTTCTTCCCTATGACTGGAATCATAGCTTTCGTCTTTAAAACTAAAACTAAAACTCTTGTCTTTTCTAGTAGAATCGGAACTTTTACTTCCGCGACGGCCACTAAGATCTAAATCATCATCTTTAAGATTTGAATCTGGCGTATCAGTTTTGTCCTGTCCTGAGCTATCATACCTACCTAAAGGCGATTTTTCAGTTACAGTACCTACATCTAGTATTGTTTTATGTTGGTCGTCTTCTTTATGAACTGGGCTAGAAGTTTCACTTATATTTAGAGCAATACTCTCATCTTTATAACTGGTACCAGGACTTTCATCTCTATGGCCTGAGCTAGTACTTTCCTCTCTGTAGCTCAAGCCAGGACTTTCATCTCTGAAGCTTCCACCAGGACTCTCATTCCTAAAGCTTGCACCAGGACTCTCATTCCTAAAGCTTGCTCCAGGGCTTTCATCTCTAAAGCTTGTTCCAGGGCTTTCGTCTTTGTAACTAGAACTAGAGATAACCTCCTTTTTGTAGGATTCATGTACATCTTCTTGACGTTGAGTGTCTGTCTTTTTACAACTGGAGCTATCATCGGATTTTCCTTTCTGACCTTTTCTATCGGATCTAGAATAAAAAAGAATTTGTCATATATTGTTATTTGTCAAATACTTTCAAGGAGTATTATTTAAAATGAATACGATTTTTTGAATAAAAAGTAAGCGTAGAAGATGTTGAAAGAAGAAACATATTAGAAGTATAATATTTATAAATATTCTATTATCATGTATTTGTATAATTTTGTGGTAGAACTCAAAGTTACAGTAATAATACTAAATAATCTTTAAGGCTTACCACAAAGTTATACAATTACATGTTAATAGAATATTTAAAAATGTTCTAGTTAAAAAGGAAAACATTTAGAAAACGTATTTTTTTTTGAACGCAGCGGTAGTCAACCCCGCGTCCCCTGGAAATCTTAATATACGTTTTCTAGATGTCTTCTCCGATTTCCTAAGTGTGTGAATAGCACTTAAAAATGTTAAAAGTTTTCTTGTTTAGTACAAAAAGGCCTTTCTATTTAAAATATTCTTAAAGGAAAGTATAAGTTACAAAAAATAAGCAATAGCAATTAAGAATAGGAAAAATCATAATAACGCAATAAGTTATCGAAACATAAGTAAATCAAAATTAATTTAGTATTAAATATTTGAAATAAAAATATAGACGAGCCTAAAGCGTGCAATACTTTTCAGAACAAAAAGAAAGTAAAGAAACAAACGAAGAAAAGGAAACCAGCAAAGAAAAGGAAAAGTGTAACGAAAAAGTCACACATCAGTCCTTGCCTGGAAAACCTGATGATATTCCAGGTCTTTTTTTGTCATCTATCCCGTTTTGACTGTCGTCCTCCAGAGCTGAAGAATGAGCTAATAAAAGACAAGATCAATATGCTTCAAGTTCTGATAAGGCAAAGTTGTAAGTGACGCGAGGTTTAATCGTTTTCTAGCAGAAATAAAGTTTGTATTACGTATGTATACAAACTTTGGATTCTGACCAGTCATCGAGAATGTAAAATATTTTCCTCGTATTGAACCAGTTTAATTCTATCTATAATATAATATTTACATACAAAATGATTAATTAATACATTGATAAATGAGACGTTAAAGTGTTAGTAAAAATATTACCTGCTGCTTGTTAATTTTGACTTCTTTTCTTTTTTGTCAGGGCTACGGCCTGATTTTGGACTAGGGCTTTTCTCATCCTACAAAACAATATCAATATTTTTAAACATTTTTGGCATATTGATATAAAATTTGGTTTATATTAAATATTATTCTAAAACGTGTCAAAACTATACCTTTGCGGAACCAGTCGGACTCGTGTCTACTTGCATTTGTGATTGACTGCTTACATGGCCCATTTTAGACAGAGGGGGGTTTTTTGCCGTATACGAAAATGCAAAACCTCTTTTTAGTGATGCTCTAAAATAATAATAGATTCTAATTAGTCAAAATTAAATTTAGTAAAGTTAAATAAAATTCAGCTTAATTTAAATTTAAAACAAGCAAATAATATTATATTAAATGTTGTATCTTTTTTACCTGGTAGGACTAGGTGGTGGGTAACTGGAACCTCTGTGGTCTGGTGATAGGTACTGTTGATTCTGACATGCCATTAGTCTATTTCTTTGTAAAATTTCCTGATGTGACTGATACATTCGTTCTGACGCGGTTGGTTGTGTTGGACTAGAAATAGATATTCCAGAAATGTAAAATAAAGAGGACAGGAATTGCTTTACATATTTTAAATATAATTTACCTAGGAACAGTACGAGGAGTGCTTGGTTCGATAGTCAGATCAGGCAAGCTATAAATGAGCGTAGCTACATTATTTTGAGGCTGAATGCGTAGTGTACTTTGAGCACTGGTAGAACGTTCTGTCTGTTCACTACTTTTCGACGGTGTTGATTTTATCTAAAAAAAATAATACACAGTAAATAAATGGAATTATAATATATAAATTTTATGCTAGGTATTCAAAGTTTGCAAAATATACCGTTGGCGCCTGTATGGACACCGTCTCAGTATCACTGATTGTTATTGATGGAGATCCTAAAATAGAAATCAAGGTATTAAAATTTTAATTAAGATAATATGCATATAAAATAAATAATCAATGAATTCCAATTGCAAACCCTCATTTGCATCAGGTACTGGCGGTAAATGATGTTCTACAGATGTACTTGCGCGGTGCAAAACCCTGCTAGGACCCGCTTGTGATTCGTCATGGGAATGGGCACTAAAAATACAAAATATTTAAGAAGAATGAAATTTATAAAGAAATTTCATTTAATTTTTTAAAGTATATACTTTATATAAAGTATATATGAAAGAGTGCAAAATTTGTAATACGATTTTGATAGTTAAATTTTTATGTCGTAACAACTTAACTATCGATCGTATTTGACTTTTTTTTATCGTATGATGACATTTACCGTATGATTGTTTTTTTTTTTAAATAATTAAAAGAAATCAGTCATACGGTACAGGTACTATTGCAATTATATTACCTTGTCGAATGCTGAAAACTAGAAAGCCGAGAATTTCTTGGCGTTGAACCAGATGAGAACACAGTAGAAGTTCGATGCACTATGTTACATCTTTTGCCGGGCCCTGGTGGACGGGCACTCACGCCCACAACAACTAAAACGTGAATATTATGAAGTATAAAGGTCATATAATAAATGTAAATGGATGCATTTTCTATCGAAAAATTTCTTATAACCTCAACTGTTGAATATTTACAAAATAAATATTTATAAAAATATTTACGATTTGAGGCTTACAATAAAACCAATATACTTTTATCACCTTTATCCATGCATGTCTTTAAGTATATTAAATATATTGTGAGGTAGGAATGAGAATATCAATATTTACTTTGATTGTATAGAGAACATGGGCCTTCCAATGAATCAGTTGTAAGAGATAGTAGAGATAAATGGCGATCTGTTGAAGCCCCCATGCTTCGGTGTACCATTGCGGCTACACGTTCGCGAGCCTCGTGCTCGATTATTCCTTCCTCAATTGATTGACGTGGCTGAAATTTTATTTATGATTGAAACTTTTATTTGTACACTTACCTATTGTTCAAACCTGAGTAAATTTAGATTAACAATTTTACTCTATTTCTAATAGTGTGGAATTCTTTGGCGGCATCTAATAAATTAACTTTAAAAGTATATGCAGGTTATGGAAAGGAAATATATTTCTTGAAATAATCATTTCTAGACAAAGTATTGAGAGCATTTGTAATAAAGTGAATTCGCTTTGCATTTACGCATGCACACCCAAGCAACTACGGCTTATATGGTATGAGCAAATATGGGTCTATCAAGTTAACTGATTAATACACAGATTTTGTAGCTCTTAATATGTAATAAATTTAATAATAGTAAATTAATAAATTAAATATACTTATAAAAATAAGTAAAAGTGACCTTAGTGCTGGTGCACTCAGCAGTCCCGTCTTCATCTTGTGGACAAATTTCTCGATTAGGGTTACGAGCGACCCAAACAGTTAGTTCATATGTTAACTTTGCCTCTTTGACTTTGTTTTCCCACATCTGTTAATATATTTGTTTATTTAGTACGTATTTCAATATGTAATATACGTGCATACATATCTTAATGTTATACGTACTTTAAGAGTATGTTGTGCGTTAGGGTCCTTCGCCGACTCGGAGAGAATAAAACTGGCATATGCGGACCCTACATCATCCACCATGACATATGCCAGTCCAACGACATCTCGATTATGCTTATCAAACCTGGTTGTTTGAATCATCTTGTCTATCATAAATTTAGGCCTACAACAAAAAGAAACAAGCGTAAGTGATGACGGACGCAAGACAATAAAATATATTCGCGCTGCGCAAAATACGCATTAGCTAGTAGATCAGTTAACAATGCAGACAAACAGTTATTTTATATTGATTATTATGTGCATAAATTAATTTAATAACAATCATATCAAATGCGCTATTTACCTAATCAGCTTAAACTGATTGCCTTTAGTTACCTTCCGACACACTAACAGCATGTCGGTAAACAAGAAAACGCGGACTTCAATCTGTAAGAGAAAAATTATGATTAAAATGAGCCTTTTGTATAAAGTATACATGTAACATAAAAAATCATGTATAAGCAAACACAAGAGAAAATTTAAAATAATTATCAAAATATAAAACCAGACGTGAAATTTCATTAATAAAAATCGTTCGCAGGTGCGTAATTTAACTAAAAATATGAATTTTTGGCGCGGTAAATTGTTGGAATAAATTATTCCAACAATCTCTCTTATGTAATAAGTCATCAGGTGTTGAGATGATTATTAGGTTCAGTTCTTTATTCCAATTTATAAAAGTAGTATTGTTGTAAAATAATTGTGGTTCAAGAGTGAGAGCAGCCAGCATGACATAAAAATCATTCAAATACTAGATGATATGTTAATAATGGCATAGAAAAATTAAAAAATGTACAGTACTTTAAATTGCAGAGCATATTAATAATATAAACATGGCTCTTTACTTACAATTACATATCATAAAATAATATATAACACAAATAAAAAAAAAGAAAATAAAAAACAAATAAAAATGGAAACAGAGAAATTAAAACAGTATGTCCTTGCCTCCTTAGCGCTATCGCGGAAGCGGAGGTCGGCTTGGTGGATGAGGGCTCGGCTGTGGGTCGGGAGGCAGTAAAGCATGGGGGCTCGCAGATTCAACTGAGCATACGCTTTGAATAATTTTTCAGCTTCTTCATCTTTCATATCCTATAAAATTGACATGAAAATGTTATCACAGTGAAAGAGTTATATAAAAATAATTATTTACAATTTGTATATAAAATAATTACAATTTCATAGGCATCAATCACTTTCTCTAAATTGGTTATTTTTTCAATTTCCTCATGTTGGCGCACTGAGCGGTTTAGCTCAATGACATATTTCTTTGTATAGATATCCTGGGAAGTTTCAAAACACTTGAATTAGCTTAGTTTATATTTATCACATTTTTTAAATATATATAAAAGACATTGTAAATGAAATTTAAGAAGATAAAAGTAAATAAATACATTTTATTTAAAAAACATTATTTATTAACGAGGCCAGGCACATGAAGTGTGTCTGACTAAACTCTGACGCCAAGGCAAACTAAGTCGTTAAGTTTCGCCACTTAACACGCAATGCAAGAGTTCGGCGGAAAATGTGGAATGGAGTGTGTAACACTAAGTTCCCTCTTCCTACCCTGCTGTGTCCGGGATACAGCTTAAAGCTAAAAAAAAAACTTTATTATTATTGGAGAAACTTTGTTCTTTGAATTTCGGGTTATTATTTCATTTATGATTTACTATATCAACCAAAAAATTATACCATTTCCTCTAGGCAAGAACGTTGAGATTCCGCATGAGTATGATTTACAATTCTTTGCAAAATCAGACTATACTTAGTCAGTCGTTGCATTGGTTTGACCAAAAAGTCATTAAGTTGTAATCTGTAAATAAGACCAATAATAGTATTATAAAAATTCAACATAAATAAAAATGTATATTTATTTAATTTACCAGAAAAATGATTTTACCTATTGCATTGTTTTTGACTGTGACACCACGCTAAATACATAGAAAATTCAACATCATTTTGACTTTTGCGGTAATATTCCAACAGTTTACTTTGGTCTACAACGAATTTCTCGTATGGCATGAATATGTCCTTAAAACACTCAAATCCATACGACATTAAATCTGTATCAAACCTGGAAAACAATAATTTGTAGAAATTCGTGGAAAACATTAAAAGCTTTATGTATTTACGTCAGCTTTAAGTATTTAAATTATTTAAATAAATTATGTCCTTACGGTCTTGATCGGTTTACAGCATCTCTAATCATTGGCATGAAGGATAAATTCCAAAAGTGAAGACTTGCGTTAAGTACATCTGGTAAATTTGAGAATAAAGCGGATGTTTGGATCCCAAGCATTTTGCCACGATCTTGAATTGCATGCGCTGCCGCTATAAACACCTGTACAAACATGGATATTAGCTGTTTATATGATTGCTGATGAATTAAACTTGTAATGGGAGGGGTATGTAGGGGATTAAAAATAATGTGTTTTTATCAACTATTTATTATAAGTATACGATTAATGAGTCTACCTAAAAGGTATTACTTTTTGTAGATGGAGTGAATATAAATAAGTATGTCGATGTTGTAGTAGGTTTGCTTACAAAGTATAGCAAATAATGAATTAATTGAATAGTAATCATAACGTTACATATATACCTGTATAAAAAACTCTAATTAACTAGTAAGGTATATATATTTCAGCTATAAATAGTAATTCCATGTGGAAAGTATATGGAATAGAAGCATATTAACACTATGTTTTACTTCTATCTAGTTTTAAAATACCAATTATAAGCATAGACACAAATAAAATAAATTGGTTGGTTGTTCTTTGCAAAATAAAGAAAGAATATATTTTTTTCGAAATCAATTCCTTATTTACAAAAATAAGGACCGGGACTTTGAATACAATACGTATACGTTATTAATTTTTAAATTTTCTCTCCATTCTACCGCTTATAGCGATTTGGTATGCATAAGATTCATTATTTCACGCCGGGAGATCATTGATCTCTGTTTCGTCGGTAACAAAAAATGACCTGCATAAACGTGTAAACACTACGATATTGATGATAACCCTGATGAATTGCTAGTAAAGAGGCTTTAATAAACTGGCTTTGTATTATAGGTACATTATTGTAGCGTTTTATTCTGCTGTAGCTACTACTTAAACTTTTATCGTCAATCTTACTTAAATTTTATAAAGTACATATTTAGGTTTAAACTTACTTGTATATTTAGGTTTAAATTTACACTTGAAAAGAACTAAATATTTCGACAGAAAAAATGCTAATTAAATCTCACTTCACTAATATGTTTTTTTAGCTTAAGGCTTTAGAAACATTAAAATTCCTTTCTGAAGCATAACAAATAACATGTTCTTCTTATACTTTGAGCCCAAAAAAAATCTTCATTACTTATTACTCAACGCTGCATTCACTGCTAACCAGGTAACTAAGATTTAATATAATTTGACTTGATCCTAAGAATCGACTTTTATTATTTATTATAGTAACGTAGTTTAAGGGTTTAATTATTTTTTTTACACCTTTACGTTTATTCGCTTATGATACAGACATAGAAAACCTATTGTCCACCCGTTCTCCATTTTTCGCTTGTATCGTAGGCATTACGTACCCTTATGCAGAGCTGAATGTGTGAAATGTGAAATTTAAACATTACCATTATTCCGAATGGGAATCGAACCCACTAACGACCGCATTTATCGTCAGACGTTACATGTTGTCCCCCTGGGCCACAATGGTTCCAATAGTTGATTTTATATTTTTTTACATATTTAATTTTGTTTTTATTTTGAAAATTAATTTTGACTTTATTTTGAAACATTAAATACATACAAAAATATACAAGAATAATCTAAGTCTTAAGTCTAAGCAAAAGATTAGAGGGATATCTTTCGACTTCGTCTTCACAATAAAAGTTTTTCACTTATCATGGCTTAAGTAGATAAAACAAAGAAAATACTTTTTCGTTTATAATAATAATATTTAAACAGACTCAATCAAATCAAGATTTATTATTTTGAATGAATTTAACTTATATTTTAAAGCAAAATGAAAGGAACATTTATTTCATCAGAATTTTAACCACAGTCGGATGGAAAGATTCTCTTCTATATTGAGATAAGAAATGGAAGTTTTTATACTCGTATTATCCTCTTCCTTTTCAATATTATCTGCTAAAGTTTAACTAGAGTTTCGAGGCCATAAGAAATTGAGGTATTTTTTTACACTTGTAAAGATATAGGGTAGAATACGCGTTGGCAGCAACTTGGCCTCCTGTTCGTTTCGTGTTAGTAGGTATGCCAATTCGGTAGGTTTCATTTTAGCGTAAGAAATAGCAATTTAAATACTGTTAATTTAAATAATCGTTGCAAAAATGTGTGATATTAAAAGTAACTTTGATTTTTTATAAAAATCAAATTTTAATGTTTTGGTGATTCAATTGAGCGTATAACTACGACAGAAACTCGTAGTTAACCACGAATAGTTACGCGCCATGCAAGTTTTCTTCGACACCGTAAAAGTGAGTCTAAATAGACTTTTAATATTGCTTGTTTGTATAATATCAAATGAAAAAATAAACATACTCGGGCACTCGGCGGATATTAAATGTTGAAAGAATTTTAAAAACCGATCTAGTATTTTTAGAGCCAAATCCAAGCAAACTTCTTCTAAATAATACGTTATTTCCATACAAACTATCTTTATTCACCTCTCACAGTCCGTTGTTTGGATTAAAAAGTAACCTGTGTCCATTCTCAGCCTCTAGACTCTGTACATTTAAATCAGTTCAGTAGTATAGGCGTGATTAAGTATAACACAAACAGACAGAATAAATTTCGCATTTATAAAACTAGTAAGAATTACGCACAATCCGAAAAGTACTGGTCAGATCTCAAGTCAATTTAAATGGGACCACATGAAAAGTAATAGCTATCATATAAAAAAAGGATTATCTAATTTGATTCACTCAGTAAAAAGTAATGCAGTAAAGTATGTAAAAATACAATCAAATTGAAAACCTTCAACTTTATCTAATGTCAGATAAAAACTACTGCTCAGATCTTAACTAAATTTAAATACGATTCAGGGTAAGTGTTATTTCTTTCATATAAAAAAAGAATCATCAGAATTGATTCAGTTAGTAAAAAGATATGCGGTTAGATACATAAAATAAAAATGCAGCCGAGCTGTATATTTTGAACGTTATTTGAAGTGGTAAAAAAACTACTCCTTAGATATTAATTAAATTTAAATGGGACCACTTTCAATCATTTAAAGAAACTCAAAATCGATCTACTCAATAAAAAGTTATGCGGAAAACTTATAATATAAAGTTAATTTTTACAAAAAAAGGTGACTTCAAATAAAATGAAAGAAAAAATAAAAAAATAATCATATATTTTTTTAACTATCACATATCTCTGTGCCTGAGCTACGTCTGTCTGTCTATTCCTGTCTATGTTGCTGTGCTATGATTATTAGATCCCATTTAAGTATATACATATAAGCCCACATGGCTAACGCCGCCTCCAAAATTGTCAATTTTTATATAGGTGAACTGAATATTTTTTTACTATTTCCTGCATTTTATTTGAAGTCGCTTTTCTTTTTTTTTAAAAAAAAAAGTTCTTTATTTTTCAGTAAATTTTAAGTTCAATAATATTGTTTTTTCTTGTATATGGACCTACTCAATGGCGAAGTTCTCATTATTCAGATACTCCGCTCTTGACTTTCTTGACTCTCCTTGAAAAGAGACATCGTGTATTAAGTGTTGAAACTTAATGATGACTGTTTTATATATGCGAGCGGAAAAATGACAAAATGAGCCCACAATCAATCGCGCTTATAGTTACACGCTCTCACACTGTACGAAAATGACTTCAAATTTATTTATTACTAGCTCCGCACCGCTCGCGGCTTCGTCCGAGAGAATTTTTGTTATTTTATATTTTTGTCAATTTAATTTAACTTTGACTTGATTTATTGGCTTGATTGGTGCACAAGAATTTCTTTAATTTTTATTACTTCAGTTACCGTCTAAATTCATATTTTTCTTAAATATGCGAAAAAGACGTTGAAGTTAGCAAAGTAATGTATATGTCGTGGTCAGATCGTAGAATTGACAATTTCATGATCTCGTTGACGATATCATGAAATGGTCGCAGTTCATGAAATGAGCAACTGAATTTGACGATATCGTTGATTCGTCAACGTTTAACGATTTCGTCATCGACGTTTGGTCATATCGTAAAATAAGGTGTCTTTATAATATATTTAACATAAATTCAGAATATGTGCGTATTACGAACTCATTATATATAATAGAGATTTTTTTAGCTCAAAACACTTTCAATCTTGTGAGAATCAATTAAATAAAAAAGGTTTAACCTAACCTAACCTAAAAATTCTTTTACGTAATTATTTTTATTTTGTGTGAATATATTTAAAACCTATCAAGATAGGTTAGGTTAGGTTAAACTTTTTATATTTAACAGATTCTTTAGTATTTAAAAGTAGTTTTTATTATATATTTCTTAAAGTTATTATTACAGTATCGCAAATACAAAACAACTTAAAATCAAAATTATAATGATTTTCAATAAAATAAAAAGATAATATTTTTTAGGAATATAATTTTTACTTATTATAAACGGATAGTTAATGCTGCTTTTAATAAAAAAAAATATTTAAAACTAAAGTTTTAGCTTTATTACGGACAGCTGATATACGAAAAAGCGCTTCTAGCGCCTCTATCGGTTGTTAAAGTAATTATAATTGACGATTTGGTCAAACAAGATCGACAATTTCATGAAGTAGCCACGCGTTTAGTTGACCATATCGTTAAACGTTAGGGTGTCATTGATTTCGTCAAACGACATCATGATCTGGCCAAACGATAATTGGTCATTTCATGAACTGCGACGATTTCATGATATAGTCAACGATTTCATGAAATCGTCAATTAAACGATATGGCCACGACATATACAATACTTTTATTTCAGTAATACCACACAAACTTTTATAGTTATAATTTTTATTAATATAAATTTATATTATGAATTAACCTTATAAAGTAGCTGTTGTAATTTTACTAAACCAAATAAACCAATACTATATACCGTGATTTAGAAAGAATATAATAATTTATAGTTATTATGTTTTAGAGCTCGTTCAGTATAGGGATATCAAAAAACGTTTACCATATGAATGATTTTCATATTGTTATATAAACTTATATTGGATAATTATTATTTTTCGAAACATATAATAGGTGCTTAGGAAACACGTTTTTATAGACATAGATTAATACTATATATGAATTAAATAAGCCACGCTGTAATTCATTCTTTGTAACCTAAGATTTTAACAATAAAATTAGTTATTGTAAGAAGTCGATCGGAGATAGGTATATAATATCTAACACTTCTTTGTACATATTAATATGTTCTTTAATATTGTACTACATTGTTTTGTTCTATCCTCTATGGTTTTCGCATCGCATGAGGAGATTGATGGCAACCATTTTTTTACACCTTATGTTATATTATCCAAGTTTTAGTAACGATTCTTAATTGTTTCTGGAAATGATTACATATAGCATTTATTACTCAGTAAATATAGCTTTCTAATGGTAAAAGAAATGTTGATTTAGTAGTGTTAATAAATCTACGCAAATTTCTTCTAGCTATAAGAAATGCGTAATTTCCATACAAAAATTCATTCTCTTTATCCACTTCCGATTTTCGGATTGAAAAGTAGTATATGACCTTTCTTAGTCGCTAGACGAAATTACGAAATCTCTTTACGAAATTTTATTTAAATCGGTTCTGTAGTTTAGGTGTAATTAAGTATAACACAAACAGACAAAGTAACTTTCGCATTTATAATATTAGTAATAATTACGAATAACTTAAAAACTACTAGTCAGATCGTAACTTAATTTAAATAATACCATAAAAGAGGTGTATGAACTCATGTAAAAAAGAACCATTTAAATTTATTCACGAAGTAAAAATATATGTGGTTAAGTACTTAAAAAGTACAATTTAATTAAAAATCTTTAACTTTTTCTGAAGTCAGTAAAAACTACTGGTTAGATCTTATGTAAACTTGAATGCGACTACACAGCAAGTATTAGTTTTCATATAAAAACAGAATCATCAAAATTGAACTACTCAGTAAAAAGTTCACACATAAAAAAAAATACAGTCGAATTGATAACCTCCTCCTCTTGGAAGTCGCTTAAAACTGAGGGGCTTCCATACAAACTTCAAACATTTATTTCCCTCCATAAGAAATTCAACCCTGTCCACAATGAAATAGGTATATTATATGCTTATTTCTAACCATTTGTGTAAAAAAATAAAGTTTCATGTGTCAAATGCCGAAAGTGGTACTTTAATACAGACTTTTAACTTTAATTTTACTGCTGCGCTCATGTTTACTCATTTTTCAATTAATTATTTGAAAACAATGTTTTCAATTTTAAAAATGACCAACTTTCACCTAAAGGTTCAATTGCTTGCTTTTATTTATAATATGATCATATGTGCACACAGAATACTTGATTCTTTACTTTTTCGGCGGAGGAAGCAGACACCGGTTTAATATTTTTCTTTATTATTGTACCGTACACACCATACAAAGTTGATAAAAACATATATGTATCTATGTTTTTATCAACTTTGTGCGAACACAAAAAATGACATGGTAGGATGAGAAATGACAATTTAGTTGACTAAACTGTTTGTGTACGGGATCGAATTTAAATTTCGAGTTATAGTTACGAAGCTAATAAAAATAATTATTATGTAAATGCACGTATTTATTATTTAAATATCATTTTTTTTATTATAACTATGTAAATACTTCAATGTAGGCAATGATGACGAAGGCAAATAGATTTTAATAAAGAAATCTTAATTTGACTAAATAGTTTGTTACAACTTGTCGCTATTTGCTCTATTCTTAATCTTTGGTTATTGGTACGTCATTTATAACAAAATATATTTAATACTAGCAACTGCCCGCAACTTCGTTTGCTAGGATTTTATGACTATAATATATCTACTACTTCTATTGTTACCTTACATTGAAATTTAGAATCAAAATTAAAATAGGTTGGCGAGTCCCTTTAAGACCGAATTCGAGACACTGCGTATTGCGCGCCGGAAGTCAACGCTCCATTTAGTCTTACTGGATAGAAAATGAAAATTCAAATATAACCGTACTATCAAAGAAAAATCCAATAATCAAAACAATACTTAGAATAAAGTTTATAACTTTTTTTTAGTGTCAGACACTTTGCAACAGCGCCACTGTGACTTAATTTAATTTTTTGAAGTTACTTTTTAAATATTCATTCTTATACATATTGAAAACACTTTTGTTAAAGCGTGGACCTCATGACTTTATATATCATACTACTTCCATATACTACGTTGACATTGAGCCTTGAGCCTTACACTTAGTAAAGACCACAATTTTGTACTATTTTTTTTAAAAGAGAGTAATTTTTATTACCTTCACGCCTTTTCAGAGGGGACCTAATGTGACATTCCGATTTCCACATTGCACCCGAAATTGAGATAGTGCGTATTGAGGTGCGGAACTCAATACCGCGCTTTGTCTTGGTATAAACCAAAGTGAAGAAATAAAAATTTAAATTAAATCATTCCTCCGCGTAGGATTCGATCCATTCTCCGTTTTACCGAGGGTACGTATATTGCATGCGGATACTAAACGCTTCCCTTTGTCTTTCCAGAGTAAAAATAGATTAATAATTTAAATACAACTATTTCACTACATGGAAATCGAATCCACAATAGACGTTGTCTGACATCTTGTCCTGTCCTATCATTTCGCCACAACGGCCTCAATATTAAAGAATTTTTATTTATCCACGAAACTGCCTTTCATATTTAGCAAGTTTTACTAATGCGGCATTTACTCATTTTTTATAGCTCAGCTGGTCAATCGTGGTTATTTAGTAATTTTTTGAGATTTAAATTGTTATATATTTCAATGGGAAATGCCTATCACTTTCAACAGGTTTTATTCAGGAGGCAATTACTCATTTCTCACACCTACCCTGAACTACTATAGTGCTTCTTCAGTAGTTCGCAATCTTTACTTTTTTTTATAAACGTCAACGCAAAATGCACATCACGTTGAATAAATTTTGCTAAGCCGGCTTCTCCGTATATATTATATTTTGGATGGACTGTTATAGTTCATCATCAGGTGTTCCAAAACCAAACTAAAACTCGTCATTGCAAAATGCACACCACGGTGAACAAATTTTGTTATGGTGGCTTCTCCGTGTATATTATATTAATAATGTAGTATATTATTTTAGGTGGAGTATTATAGTTCTTCATCAGGTGTTCTAAAACCTAGTTCTTCATAAGGTGTTCCAAATCCAAAAAAAATCGTTATTGCAAAATGCATATTACGTTGAACAAATTTAGTTTAGATGAATTCTCCGTATATATTATATTTTAGATGGATTGTTATAGTTCTTTTATCACGTGTTCCAAATCCGAAAAAAATTACGTCATCACAAAATGCACATCACGTTGAACAAATTTTGTTATGACGGCTTCTCCGTATACACTATATTTTTGATGTACTGTTATAGCTCTTCATCAGCTGTTCCAAAAGCAAAAAAAAATAAATTACATCATTGCAAAATGCACATGACGTTGAGAAAAGTTTGGTAAGGCGGTTTCTCCGTATATATTATATTTTAGCTTGACTGTTATAGTTCTTCATCAAATGTTCCAAAACCTCAAATATAACGTCATCGTAAAATGCACATCACGTTAAACAACTTTTGTCATGACGGCTTCTCCGTATATATCATATTTTAGATGAACTGTTATATTTCATCATCAGGTGTGGCAAATCCAAAAAAAAACGTCATTGCAAAATGTACATCACGTTAAACAAATATTGTTATGATGAATTCTCTGTATATATTATATTTTAGCTGGACTATAACAGTTCTTCATCAGGTATTCCAAAACAAAAAAAAATAAGTCATCGCAAAATGCACATCACGTTAAACAAATTTTGCTATGGCGGCTACTCTGTATTTATTATATTTTAGCAGGTCTATTGTAATTCTACATCAGGTGTTCCGTTCTTCGAAATCATTTATAGCCTAAAATCTGCTCAGGGTCAACAGCTATGCAAAAGAAGTTTCATTCAAATCTGTCCAGGGGATCGAAAGATGTTGGCGTTCAAACAGACAAACAGATAGACAAAAATTTTTAAAATTGTATATTCGTATTTTATTACTATTTTTACACCCCCCTGGGTTGTTTTTTTTCGCAAAAATATTCAATGTACAGACACAACTTCTTTACATATTTATTATAGTAAAGATAGTGTAAAAAAGGGCCTTAGGATTTTCATATTATTTTCATTTACTAAAATATTTATTTAAATAAAAATAATTTGTAGGGCGTATAAAAATCAATAATCTATTTTTAAACATAATATTTGAGTTATTTATGTTTGCTCGCTCTGGAAAAAGAAAACCCACGTTTTCCTGACGCTGAGTTCCGCTAGTCATGATTTAGTAGGTTTCTTTCATAGTTATACAGTTACTAGCGGCCCGCTCGCGGCTTCGCCGCGTAAACTACATAACTGTTTCTTTGTACTGCAACCCTCGGAGGTGCATTTTTGAGTATTTTTAGCAAGTAGCCTATGTTTAAGCTTGGATTATTAACTATATTTATGCCAAAACTCATTACAATCGGTGAAGCGGTTTAGATTTTTCATATAAACTTTCATCCCCTATTTCAACCCTTTAGCGGTTAATTTTTGAAAAAATAAGTAGCCTATGTTAGACACAGTAACTTTTACTACTTTATTCTAAATTTCATCCAATTCGGACCGGTAGATTTGCCGTGAAAGCGTGACAGACAAACACACAGACTTTCGCATTTATAATATAAGTATGGATAATATGATTAGTATTGCAAAGTGTTCGTATATTACTATCCGATACGCTATGAATACACTTCAATTGTCCTTCATTCATCATTGAGGTTAGCCTCGCGCCCTCGATATTTGGGGATTAACCTTCGACCGACCAACTTTATAAATCACCCTTTTGCGTGCTATACAACTTAAGATCAAATACTTCAGGAAAACTCAAATAAGGAAATTTATATACAAATTATGCAATATTAACGCTTAATTGCTTTGGATTATATTCTACTTTAAGTTTTAAGTTTTAATTTTATAGTTGAAATTAACATTAATAAAATATTTTTATCTGTATTTCGCGATTTATTCACTCTTACCGTATACCTGTAAAGTGTTCGATATGTCGAATTTGTAACATCGGCCAAAATATATTTCCGAATACCAAAAGACACGCTTAATCTACTTAAAATAGTTACATTTCAAAGTATTTTATAAGTGTTATATGTGTTGTAGATAAATATTTTATAAGTTATTTTTATATTTTATATAGGTATGAATAAAATATATTCAATAATTGAATATAGTTAAAACTACACTAACGGAAGGAGTTATAATATTTGAATTTATTCCTTTAAACATTGAGTAAGCAATTTATAACATTTTGTAACGATAATAACTGCATTAGTATGGAACTGTGTCAAAATTGTAACCAAATGTTGTATGATTTTTGTTCCAATCATTGACGTTGCGAATCAAGAGGTGAAATAACACGGATTCTTGTCAACGTTCCACCACTCACAGCGACCTCGTATCTCGACACTTTTGTAATACTTTTCAAAGATTCTATTCGTAAAATATATACTTTTATGCTGGATATATTTAATTTTTATACGATACTCAATTTACATATACTGAGGTAAGAACCCATAAAAAAGTTCGGTATTTTAACAAGTAGATGAACTACGGTTCAATAATCGTTATTTGTATCAAATTACATATTTTTACATACTATTTTTGGCATTTTTGATTACTATATTGTCTTAATTCTGCCGTTCAATTATTTATTACGTTATTGATTACACCAGAAACCTTTTCGGACATAATACCCCACAATTTATATAACGAATGTATGAAAGAGATTTGCTAAGGGTGGAAGCTAGGAAGGATTTTTTTGAATTTAAGTGTTATACATATATAAATTTACGTTAGACACTTACACATTAAACATAAAGTTTCGTTATTCTAATACCACTTACCTCTACAATTGCCATCAAATGCTTGATGTACTCGGCCTCAGTGTGGATCAGCTCACGAATCACGGCTTGCCTGGAAATTTCTTCTGGATCCAAGCCTATATAAATATTTTATGAAAGTTAATATTTCATTATGCAAATATTTCCATACCATAATAATACTACGTTTATGTATGAAATGGTGCCATGTTTATTTGTATAATTTTTATTTACTTTCTAGCGGCCCGTTCGCGACTTCGCCGCGTGAACTGCACAACTGTTTCGGTATATTGAATGCCTCGGGGGAAGACTTTTGAAAAATAAAGTAGCCTATGTCTAACCTTGTATAATCAACTATATCTATGCCAAAATTTATTACAATCAGTCAGACGGCGTAGATTTTTCATATAAACTTTCATCCCCTATTTCAACCCTTTATTTTTAAAATTAAATAGCCTATGTTATACCCAGTAATTTTTACTATTTTTATTTTCAAATTTCATCTAAATCGACCTGGTAGATTAGTCGTGAAAGCGTGACAGACAAACCGACAAACATTCGCATTTATGAATGTAATTAAGTATGGATGAACTGTTGTAATTGTTTGAATAACTGAATGAACTCATAACAATGACATCATAAAAATATTTTAGGGATTACATAATATATTGCTTGATAACCTTTACTTGTGTTAAATATACCCTAATAACATAAAGTAAGCGTTTTATTTTTGGGGTAGGTAATATTTGAAACTACTGAGTCGATTTTAAAAATTAGTTCATCGGTAAAGAGTTACATTATTCCTCATTACTATAGGCATATAGGTATCTAATTTGAAATAAATTCTTTATAGCCAGTTCAATTAATACTTTATAAGTAAAATACTATAATTCGGGAAAAAAGCGCAATCGAAATTTTTTTCGTGCGTACACGGCATTCAAATAAACCTATAAAATATATAATTTGATAAATATATAATTTGGAGCAGTTTTTTAATTAAGTGATAGAGCAGGCTGCCGAAAATGCCATATACTAAAAAAGCTATAGTTCTGCAGAATTCTCGGCAGGTCTTGTGTAATACACCGGTCGTTAGTTAACTATAATGTTGTAGTACCTACTTGAAAAGTCTAGATAACAGCAATTGTCACTTATTTACGCACTGAGAAAAATGTAGTATTTTAAACTTTAAAACATATTACTATATGTATTACAATCTAACGCAACTTGCCTCTTGCTGCTTTGTCTCGACACCAAAGCGAAGAAAATGGAAATATTAAACATTTCCACTCCTCGAGTGGGAATCGAACCCACCAGTCGCTTTAAAGTCACACTTTGTGACTTTGCGCAATGACTGCACCGATATTAGACACTACAGTTAATAAGTTTCTTCTAATTCAATGCTAATACTATCCTCATAACTTTAATATAAAGTATCATCTAGTACAGCTTATAAAATATTATTTATAAAAATATTTGATTTCTACTTTCTTTCTCAAATAAGCTTGAAAATACCAATTTTCATATTCATACGAAATCCGCATGCTTGTTTTAAAAAAGGCGTTCAAAGGTTTTTCTTTGCGGATTAATTACTATAAAAGTGCTTTTAGATAACTACTTTAATACAATAAATGAACCGTATTTCACAATTTTCTTGCATGTATTGTCCGCAACTTTATTAGAGTCGAGAAAAAAACCTTTTATAAAGACTAAAACTAAGAAGGTATATATACTTTCTAGCCCCACCACTTTCGTTAAGAATTCTCTTAATTTTATGGTTCACCTATTATTTGTTGCGTCGTAAAACTATCGTATGAAATCGATTTAGGTCAATGTAACTCAATTTCACTGCAAGTTTATTTCCTTTTAATTAATATATTATAAATAAAAGAAGCAACTTTGTGTAAGCCCACGTATAAATATAAGATAAGTGAATTCCATAAGTTGTTCTTTTATGTTCCATAAAAATCGTAATGAATTAAAAATGGAGTAATTATGAAATCTATGAACAACTTGTAATAAGAGTTAAAGGAATATTATACAGAAATATGTTTTATATCAGTCGTAAATATACTTCAAGAAATTCAATTAATTTTCCTTATTGCCTCATTTAGTGATTTCAACGCGTAATGTCGTTAATTAAGAACATAATTCTTGGTTATTGCTATCATGAGTCATTGAAAAATTCCTATTTCTATCCGTAGCTACATCTTTACACTTTGAGCTTTTCTTTGTGTTCATGAATATTTAAATATACTCATATATTAAATTAAATTAAATAGCTTCACGCTATATCCCGCACACAGCAGGGTAGACAGAGGGAACCTAGTGTTAAGACACTCCGTTCATATATAAGCCCTAAGACGCCTAATAAAAATCATGTGTCGAAATTACCTTTAAATCTATCAGGGTCCCGACAATTACTTAATTATCTATTAGAAAGATATCTTCAGAAAGCTTAATTGCCTGAAGCAATTACCTATGAGATCACGTCTTGGCACAGAAGAAAAAAATAGCAGTTGGCAAAAGTAACGGGATAAGAGGGTAAAAGAAAAAAATAATTGAAATAATAATGAATTGTAAATACCCATAAATACGAGATTTGGATAAAATTTAAACATTCCTGACTAAGTACTAGTACACTTAAGTTGATCGCATTTACATTGCAAATGGAAAGTAAATTAAATTGACTGTGCAAGTGGTTTCAAGAGTTCAATTAATACAGATTCAAACGGAATTCTTTCATTTATCATATTATTTCCCTTATGGCCTCCGAAACGGATTTCTTTTACTTACCAAATGTATATTTACTTTACGACTATTACTATACGATATTCAAAACATGTTTAGACATTTTACATAATTAGGTAGTATTTTAGTCACTAGTTTTTATATCATTAAATTTTTAATGATATTCTGCAATTCTTTTTAAAATAACCTTTTCAACTTTATAATTAGGAAGAACAGTAAGAAGTCGGAAATTATATTATAGCCTTCAATTATTCTTGGGGCCGCTCGTCGCGCAGCGGCCTAGAGTGTGCCTGTAAAACGACTGGTTATGAGTTCGATTCCCACTCGAGGAGTGGAAATATTTCATATTTTCATTTCCTTTGCTCTGGTATCAGAGGCAAAGAGCGGCATTAAGTTCCACCTAACGCGCAATGCCTCCGAATTTGGCGGAAAGTGAGGAACGGAGTGTCTCAACATTAGGTTCCCTCTGCCTACCCCTGCTGTTAGCAGGACACAGCGTGAAGCTAAAAAAAAATAATAAAAAAAGAAAATGTTATAGTTTAACATAATTTTTTACTTCAATACTTTTAAAAATATTATGTTATATATCAAATACATTTGAAGTATTCTTTTGTATATTTTTTCACCATTGCCAGACTGTTATATGGTACAATTAATATGACATTCACAAAACGTAATATACAAAATATATAATACGTTAACAAGTAAAATATATCCAAATAATAAAAGGAAAAAAATTAGGTATATATTAATAATATATATACCTACTTTTTTATATTAATAATAAAAGGATAAAAAACGCAGGTAGGTAGCAGGTAAAGTAGGTAGTTCTTTATCAAATTATGGAGTAGATATTTTTATGATAGACATCAAAAGTCAATATTAATAAAGTTGTGTAATACACTTACTTTTCCAATCATAGAAATCTTCGATGTTTTTCTGCTTCGTAGCCCATAAGAGGTAAGCAACGGCCTCGTCAGGGATATGCGCGACTTCGAAACCTCGTAGAGTGGGGACTCCATGTCGGCTAAATTCAGCCAAATAACTCGCTAGTTCACTATGAGCCTGAAATCCATCTACTTTTTAATTGACTGTCTATAAAATTTTATTTATTTTGAGAAATTATTCCTAATTTGTATAAATTAGTTCTATCACAAAAAATGTTAATAATATGATTTTTTCATAGGGTTTGGGTTTCATTTTTCAACGACTTTTTTCAGGTTTTAACTTCCGAAGGTGAGTTATATTTGGATTAGTAGTTCCCTATGTAAGCTTACGTCGATATATTCTTGTTTTTGAACTATAGTTAGGTAGATTTACTGACGTTATTAATCAATGTACTTTGCTGATTATTATTTTTCATGTTTTTATTACAGTTTAATTGGTGGTGGTTTTTGGGATATATGTATGTCAAAAAATTTATTTTTGAGAAAATTTACAGCAAAATATTGCGTCAAAACTTTGCTAAGTGGTGTTAAAGCAATTAAAATTATTTAACAATGTTATATATAATAAAAATGGATTTAGATCAATAAACTCTTAAAAAACAGTTTATTCACTATGACATTTTAATTAATTTTTCAAGAATTTTATTTATCAACTACCAAATAAAATATTAATTTTAAGATTTATAATCAATAGTAGTTTTAATACACTTTTTATTCAGCTCCTTGTATATTTCTGAAATAAAATCGAGATGGAAGAGTCATTAAATTACGGAGTCATCAAAATCACATGAACATTTCGGGTAAATATAGTGTGGTATTATAACAAAAGGGTTTGGTGTACTTAAGGAGCCCTATATTTTGTTTATCTTTACTTCACTTGTACCGGTGAGTTATCGTGCTTTCTATACTAAATTATACGCCTATTCTTCACTTAATCTAAATTATACTTAATGGAACCGATAAGAAAAAACGTCAAAGTTAATACAAATTGACTTTGTTTTTAACTTTAAAAATGTTTTGGAGTAAATTATTGATTTTTTCCTGGTTCATGTTAACGTTATAATAAATCTATTAATTTCAAGATTATAGTCGTAGATCGTCGTAGATAGTCGTAGCGGAGCATTTGTATAATCAATAGGATAAAATGGAATAAATTTCTGTTTTGCTCGTAAGTTGAGATATACGATCATGTTTATGTTCATTGATGTATGCGACCATATATAATAAAACTATGTGTGAATTCTTAGACACTATGTTTATATATTTTTTTGGATACTTAATTATCTTAAATACCATAAGGCAAACTTATATACTATACAAAAGTAATTCTAAGCCAATTTACTTGGCAATAATGTGTATGTAAATATTTGTGAAAAATGTAGAATTACCCTATTACACGATTTGGCCTTTATGTGGCATTTTGCTACTTTCAATGCTTAGCCTTTATGGAGGGACCTTCTGATCAAGTTATTTTGACTTAGACATAGGCACAATCAAATATAGACTATTTTGATTACTCATGTTACCTACCTATTTGAGTTAACATTTTATATTGATTACTGTTAATGTGGGGGATAATTACCAGTTAAAGAAAAGTAAAATATATTCTAATTATTTTCATTTTGTAACACTTCGAAAAATATTTTACCTATAATAAGTCACTTCATTTGTGAATTCCTAGTTCCTGTACTATTAAATACTCTAAGCTTAGCTGACAAAGCAGACTCAATTTATTATCCCAGAAGAAGTTCGTTTTATCTGCTATGCGAAGAATTTTTAATATATCTGTTAATCAAACAAAAGAAAAATATCTACGTGACTTCAATTTTCTCTGCAGGAATGTGTATCCTTTCAACTGGGTTTTAATAACTGAACGGACGTATTACATCACGAGTTTAGTAGATACCCCCTCGCAGCTTCGACTTCGTAAACTACAAGAGTCTATTTCGTTTTTTCGTCCGCCCGTGTTCTGACTCGTACAAAAACTAAGCTTAAATTAAAATTTTATTCTTTTATTTATGGACTAATTGTTAAGAAATAAATGTTAAAGGAAGTTTACCAAAATACAATGCTGATAAGTTCATTTAAATTAGTTAAGCTGTTTTAGATCACTAGTAAAAAAATTTGAAAATCATTGTTTTGTGTACCTTTACAATGATAATTATTTTTCTCATATATCTGTTATGTACAGATAGTGATTAATTATACTTTTGTTGTGTTAAGTATAGATAACTTGTCACAAACATATGAAGGTTTATAAGAGTGAACATTTAATCGAACTAAAACGTGTAATTCGAGAAATAAAGTTGCCAAAAACTCTTCCATTTTCGCCGTTTACTTTTTTCTATTAACAATCGACTCAGTTTAGAGTCAAAGTATCGCCTATATCTTAAAAAAATGTAAATTAATTTATTCATTTAGTTATTGAACTTTCATGATTTTCATTTCATTGTGTTATTAGCAACGTGGATTGCGTCGTTGTTAATAACCTTGTTCAACGTGTAATTTCACAACGGTGACAAAATATTAATAACAATTAATTGGAAAGCAGAAAATTAAATACTTCAATTTTCTACTAGCTAGATATATAAGCATAAAATTAAGCAATTCCTTATAAAAATGCAGTCCCTAATTAGAGATCTAGTACCTACTGTTATACAAGTAAAAAGTATTGTATTAAAAAAACTTTGCAAAACTAAAGCAATTCTGTGTTATCAAGCTTAAAATTTTATGATACAAGTTTTTATTATTCTGACTTCCTATTTTATATCATGCAGAGACGTCTTTCTTTTATAAATAAAAAAATAAATTAAATAGCTTCACGCTATATCCCGCACACAGCAGGGTAGGCAGAGGGAACCTAGTGTTAAGACACTCCGTTCCCCACTTTCCACCGAATTCGGAGGCTTGCGTGTTAAGTGGCGGAACTTAACGCCGCGCTTTACCTCGACACCAGAGCGAAGAAAATGGAAATATAATTTCCACTCCTCGAGTGGGAATCAAACCCACAACCAGTCGTTTTACAGTCACACTCTTGTGCCACTGGGCCACGACTGGCCACCGTTTTATAAATAACCTCCATTAATGCATCTATGATAAAACTTCAAAGTGCTGTTCTTCCATTATAATAATATAAAATATTTTTTACCACGTGTTATGTATTTGTTATGGCCTTTTAGTGCAAGTAATGAATATTGAATTTTGAGTAAAACGTAATATTAAGTTTCCCATTTTCAATTTTGCTTATTTTACGTGTTTAAAATGTTACTTTAGTAGGCACATGTTTTTTTAATTATACAAAGTAAACTTACCTGCACACACTACTACTATACTTTCAATTACTACTCTGAAACTTAATATTTGATATTCATTAACGGGTTAAAATACATTTAAAATACTTTTTTTGATAGTATTTAATTATATTGTCTTTAGTATTCCTTAGTAACAACAAAATAAACAAACACTAAATAATTCAACCATTTTTTCCCGTTTCTTTCAGATACACATTGTTGAATTGTAGAACAGTTTGGCAAACAGCACCGACCAAGTGCTTAATAATGATAGGGCTTTGAATAGAAAGGGTTTTTAGTAGAACGTTCTTAAATAAAGTTTGTCTATTATTTTCAACAATATAAATATTATAAAAGAGAAAAATGTTATGAGTTTGGAATATGATTGGCAATAAGATTTTAGAGTGAAAGTTTTTTATATAGTTTACCACACCTTTAGTGTTGACCAGCAATCCGAGCCGTTTCGCCTGTGTGATTTGAAGTTTCAGCCTATTTAATGGAAGTTATTTTATAGAAATTTTATAGAACAAAATTTAGTCTATGAACCGCTTGAAATGAACTAAACAGACATAAACAGACAGAAATAAATAAAATATAATAAAAGCCCCCAGTAATATTTTCCTCATATATATTTTATGTACAGATCTACATATGTTCTATATGTAAGCTGTATTTTTATTAAATGTATATATATGTAAAGAGTAAGTGTGTAGAGAAGTGATGCATTCAAATTCACCAAATAGATAGGTCCATAGATAAGTAAATACGTCATATGTTCATCTACAACTTAAAAGGGTCATTTATATGTATATATTTATATAAAAGTCTTGTTGCAAAGAAATCTTTTATAAAAATATATAAGTCAGAAGTTGAGAGCTGTTTGCAAATTTCTGAGACAACCTTTAGGTAAGTTAGGTATTTTGTATTCTTTGATGATCAGTGTGGAACGCATAAAGTAACATTACCAAGAATAAAAGGCAAAACTCAAGAGTTTCACCAGAACGACAAAGCATATTTGCAACTTCTTGATTCTTGTGTAGTGGTACCTATATATATCTATAGTACCCGGCAACAAATAATGCACATCGATGCTTAGAATGAAACAATCGGTTAGCTTCGACTTTGTAGAGCGTTGTCTCCGTCGCTTAAAATAATAACAGACCGATATCTATTAAAAGCTGTTACAACGACAATAGTAGTTGTCAACTTTAATGATGTGGATTTCTTTTTTTTTAATTAAATTTGACGCCAAAATGAAAAAAATTAAAATAAAACTAAACGATTGGACAACCTCCACCTTTTTTGAAATTGGTTAATTAATAAAAAGAAATTGGAACTAATCGGGACCCATTATAATAATCATATTTATTTTATGTGTAAATGGATCTCGATTAATCCTATTTTTTGTAGGCTTAATAGCTTGTTTTTTTGCATTGTACATAATCTCACGTACAAGAGTTTTCCTCTTTTTGTTAAAGATGTAATTGTAAAAATAAAAAATTGGGGACAGTAACAACTCTGTATATATATTTGGAGATGAAACCGACCGTACTCTACCGTATCTGTACAAAGACTGACGAACCAGTGAGAAACGTCACATATCAACTGAGTGACAAAGACAGCGCTCTACGAAACCGAAACTGGCCGACTGTTTCATTCTAAGCATCGATGTGCATTATTTGTTGCCGGGTACTATACATGTATGATATATCACGCAACAAAATACGTTCATTATTCAAGTGAAAATTAAAGATGTACTTTTAAACATTTTTAAAGTGTTATTCCACACTTTGGAAAAATAATTCCTTTCTTTTTCCTTCTTTTTCATTAAAGATGTAGTCAAATCAGTTTCATGCATAAACTAGTTCATTCATAAACAAAGTGACTTCGTGACTTAATATTTAAAATAATAATAACACAATAAATATATGTACTATACTTACATATTTTAATTAAATATTTAATTATATTACTATTATTCGACACGGCCATACTGGCAAGTAGATAATTCGCTCTCGAATTTCAATTGTTCTTTAATTTAGATTTTTTTATTTTGATATTGCCTAGACGTGTCATGGAAGCATTGGAGTGATCAAACCGCTGCGAGTCTATACACTGGGGTGTATTCAGCCATCAAAAATGGTTGTGGTCACGCGAGTCAGAGTATGAATATGGACATAACTACAATTGAGAAATTTGCACCATTATTATTTTTTTTATTTTAATAAGTTCAGGTGATATGCCAACTAACCATAACTAAGACAATTTATACGAATACTAGAAAATGTGACGACACAAATAATTTTGGGTTGTGAGCATGACTACATTGCCCAGAACGGTGGATCCGCGCGTGCCTATATTATAAATGAGATATCCATACGTATATTATAAATGAGAAAGTCTGTCTGTTTGTCTGTCACGCTTTCACAGCTAGTCTACTGATCCGATTTGGATGAAATTTAGTATGAAATTTAGTAAAAGTTACTGGGTCTAATAGGCTACTTATTTTATCAAAAATAAGCCTCTAAAGGGTCGACATAGGATATGATAGTTTATATGAAAAATCTAAACCATTTTAACGATTGTAATGAATTTTGGAATATATATACTTGATAATCCAAGGTTAAACATAGGCTACTTTATTTTTCAAAAATCCGCCCCTGAGGGTTGCAATATAACGAAACGAAACCACGAGCCGGTCGCATGTACGTAATAAAGTCATATCAAACTTCTATCTTCAAATACTTTTCTGTGTATATTAAACATGCTGTGTAGGTAGTATTAACACAATTTTATATGTAAAACATGGTTCCTTTATTTCATTTAAGCAAATTCCAATATTAACAACTTCTGTTTAATTTAGGAAAGATATAAACGAGTTGAGATGGGAACGGATTGGCATAAACTTTACGCAAATATTTCTTGTCTTAACTTTTTCAACTGACAGAAATATGTTATGAATTTCTGCAAATTATATTTTGCATAGTAGTACTAAGGGTCTAAGGGATATATGAGTGATTACAGCGTTTCTCCCGAATCACCCAACTATCCAGGCTAAAAATCGACATCAACGCTGAAGTTGATAAAAATTCTTTGGTTTAAAAGGCTCACATATAGCTCTAACAAAACTGCAGCCAAATCGAAATCGGTCCTTCTTGGACAAACCTTTGAATTCGCTCATGTGTAACATTTTGAAACATATAATACCATTATCCATTGAGCAGCTTCAAGCTTCTTCCTGCATAGTAGTGTAGTCAGAGAAAACTTAGCTTGTGTGAAGACAGTCCGTCCTCCGCTTTCTACTTGTAATATATGCATCGCGTGTTGAGTGGCGGAATGCAGTTCTTTATCTTAGTCTTCAGAAAAAATTAAAAATTTAAAAATATTATTTATTCCTACGAGTTAAATTGAATCTACAACTAACATTATTGCAGTCAGACCCTGCCACAATGCGGTACGACGGTCTGAATCGTACGAGGCATGTTTTTAAAGTAAGTACCGTTTTGACATATACGACGTTATAACCAGTAATTCTTTTCCAAAAATAATTTATTCGTTTGAAAGGCCATACTTTACTCTACTTTTCAACATAATTTCCATTACTATTGAAGCACTTATCGTATCTTGGGAGCAGCTTGTGGCCAGTCGTGGCCCAGTGGCACAAACGATTGGTTGTGGGTTCGATTCCCACTCGAGGAGTGGAAATATTTAATATTTCCATTTTCTTCGCTCTGGTGTCGAGGTAAAGCGCGGCGTTAAGTTCCACCACTTAACACGCAATGCCTCCGAATTCGGCGGAAAGTGGGGAACGGAGTGTCTTAACACTAGATTCCCTCTGCCTACCTTGCTGTCTGCAGGATATAGCGTGAAGCTATTTAATTTAATTTAGCTTATGTATGTCAACGTTGAAGAAGCTTGCCGCCTGATTAGACAACTACTGCTTCACAGTCATTTTCACTTCAAGCTTCTTATGTGATTATTCATCTTCAAGCTGGGACACCTCGTGTGGGCGCGCCAGCCTGTAAACAGACCCCTTATTCTAGTAACAACTAGATAATGGTTTGTTTCCAAGTCGGCACCCCTAAACACACATGTGTTGATGACTTGGTTCCGAATGCGCTGATCCACCAGATATCAGTCAATCATACTTTTCTCTTCCATTCGCTCCCGTGTATACTGATGAATTCGTTGGTGGTCAAACATGGCATTTGCCACAAACAAATTGTTCTACTTACAAAGTTCCAAAATGACCTTCCAGCTTTGTTCACTCTCCTATCACCGTACTGCCCTAATATATATTCGTAATCGATCCGCTCGGTTCCGACCCATCCATTCAAGTCAAGAAAAATTATGAATTTTTTATCCGTTCTTACACTACTCTAGGTCGCCTGATAGAGCTGAGGATATTGGCGCATGGCCGCTAACAATTGTAATCTTGTTATTCCCAGCGTGAAGCGAACCCAAAGGAGCCTCGGGTTGATCGCCTTGTATTCTACCATTGCACACACCAATCGAGAGGACAACAACACACTTCCTGCCTGACATCCGCCGCCGCCGCACTCATCTTTTTCCCCCTCCCCACTTTTCGCACCAACGGGGATGCGCTGGTGCGCGTCGCCTCGGGGGAACGCCCTAACATTCTGCGCCCTGGTGAGCGTGTCGGATGGAGTGTTGTAGCCCTAGCAAGTAGGACTGGCGGGGTGCTAAGACCCCAACCGAAAAATATAGTTTTATTTATATCTTAAAATAATTAAAGATTTCTGTAAGATTATAACATAAGTAACAGGATTATTCAAATTTTATTATAATTCGAAAAACTACACCTTGTTACTTCTTAAATTTTTAATTTGTAAGTTTCAACACTACTTCTTGAGGTTTTTCTAATATTTTTTTAACATTTCAAAACCATATCAATGCAATTGTTAGCCAATTTTGTTCAATTTCATTGATTAGTTTTGAGAAATTTGACTATTATAAAGAATTATTTCTGTAACCTCAGAATATTTAAGCTTGTAAAAATTTAAACAAGTTTTAGCATATATTTTATTCCTTATTGATTTATTTTTGGGTACAATTCTTTATTTTAAATTTTTATCTTTATCGGGTTTTCGGCATTTTGGTACGAGACAAGAAGTTAATTAATTTATCGAAACCTATCATACTTTTAGCATTAAATAAAAAGTACAATGGGACTCAAATAACTTTTTAAATTAGTGGAAATTCGGGTAGCCCTGGACGGCGGGTGGCCTCGGACAATTCTTTTTCTAAGAAACTAAACATAATACTAAGGCAAAGCGATATGATAAAGATACCTTAAGAGTAAAAATAAATGCAAATGAATGACGGCGTAGACGCGGGGTAAATTAGTAGTGACAGAGTGTTTTGTTCCCATCAGAAATGTTTCGTCGGTCCTTACATATTTTATTGAAGATTATTGAGTACAATAGTTAAGAGTTCCCACTTGACTTTTATTTAGAGTTTTAGACAATGGCGGGGAAACATTTAATGAGCCCTGAAAGAAAGTGAAAACTAAGCCCATGAAGATTGTTTTCATAAAGACGTATCAGATGGTTATTATAACTGATGTGTGCGAAGCCAAAAACCAGTTGGGCTATCATTTATTACTGTGTCCGGGTCTACCCGCCACTTTTTTAGAGGACAAAAAGAACTAGGCTAACTTATTCGTAGCATATTTTATAGAAAAATGTGATATAATTACAAGTATTTGATTAAAATGAGTAGAGAAGACTCTAATCTTGTGTTAAATATGAAATAATACGCATAAAACCTTTTATTTCTGTTATTTATTTGTATTTCATCTCATTCGTTATTTATTTGTGTTCAGGGCTACCCGGATCTCCCCTACGGAATTTTTAATGATTTACTGTTCATTCAATTGTAATATTTATAAAATATGCATAGTTTCACACATACATACCTTACTCTTCATTACCATTTTTTTAAATAAATTTTAAAATTTGACGAAATCAATTGAGCTTACATTGAAAAACTGAGGCCGTCATTCATGTACTTTTATTTTAATTTCTAGTTAATTCCAGAACAGTTTTAACGATAGGTACGTAATTTATTTCGTCTTCAATAAGTTCATGAAGATAGAAACAGTATTAATGAATTCCTCATCCTATTTTAAATCACAGTCTGAGTACCGAAAGAATTAAATTTTGCATGATCGATATACATAAATAAATACTTACCTGATACAATAAATCTTTGTTTTTTATGTCTAGCTGTGACCACGGGCAACTTTGAGCGTAACATCGAATTTTCTTAAATATATTCAGAAACTAAAATATGTGCCTTGATGGCACATCCTTCCTAGATGTCCAAGCGTTTGTTGACGAGACATAAACAAACGCAAAAGAATGCGTATCATATCATACGTAAGAATAATATAATTTGTTTCTCTTGTGTAAAATATTTCAATAAATATAATTAACTTTAAATATTACATAATTTTATGGCTTGCATTTAGTCTAGTACTTGGTTGTACAAACAATGATCCAAATGGTCTTGATTTGATGTTCAAACATTTCCAATTTCTTATTGACTTCCATTTAAAAAAAGTATGACGATGTGGTAACCGTTTTTGTTTTACACGAACCTTTTTGTGTGGTCACAGTAATATATTGTAATGACTCATTAATCGACTAAATGTCGACATCAACTACTTAAGAAAAGGTACAAAACATGCGACATAAACATTCTAAGCAAGGGACAAACACAAATTATATGTAGTAAATAAACATCTACTTGAGACACTACGTATTTTAAGTCATTAAGCTTATTTTTTTTCATATGTTCATATTAGATAAAAAATATATGTCAATATTTTTACTATAAAGTTAACTGGAACAATGCTGTATTCCAGTTCTAATTTTTGAATCTGAAGAAGTTGTAGTATGACAAAAGTACACATTTACAAATACGCACGTGTACAATTCAGTTCATTTCGACATAACTTGAAACCTTTTGTAGGTAATGCGTTTTGATTGTCCAATATTTAATAAGTAATTATTAAAACTGTGTAAAATCTTAAATCATGTTAATCACTACTAACAAAAAGATGAAAATAAAAAAAAACACTACATTCAACGTATAAAAAATTGGACACCTCATGCGTAATAATTTGGCACTACATTATGGTTTAAATAAACGCATAACTACCTCATGCACTGACTTACATCAGGTGTAACACCCATAGGCGAGTGGGAGCCAGGCATGGCTGGGCTTTCACTGCGAGCGCGTTCTCTACGCAGGACTTTCATTTTGCTTGTAGGAACTATACCAAGTTGAAAATTTGCAAGGGCGGTGTTGCCCAGACCTGTATGAGAAATGGTACGTAAAATACTTATTTTCTAAAGTAAATTTTAAAATTATTATATGAAAAAATAAACATATAGCTGAAAATATCTGCGATTCAGTATTACTGTTCTCCATATTTAAAAAAAATAAGAAATGTACTATTCCGAGTAATATGGATAGTCTATAAATAGTGCTTAATATTCTTAAATTAATAAAATAATACGTTTAATTGTGAAATTATTCAGACCAATAAAAATTATTTATAAATAAGATAATGTTATTTTTTGTACAAATCCCAACAATCATTGAGGTTGTGTAAAATATGTGCAATGTAAGTTTTACAATTTCAGTGTTGTAGGCCTTTAGAGGTTAAATTCGAAGTTACGACCAGGATAATTAAAGTGATGGGGTCATAGGTTTATAATGTGGGTTCGGCGTTCATCAGATAACAGACGATGGCTACTCGCTACTATCCTTTGCAATGCAGTCACTAGACTTAGCGCAAGGAAAAATAATTTCGCCCGAGAATGTTGAATGTTAAACCTTTATTCATTTATTTACATCTTGCAATTATATATTATATTATCTGTATCTTGATGTTGTAAATAAAAAGTGATCTAGTGAAGAGTTTTAACGGATGACTCCATCTTAATAAAATAAAAATAATATACTAAAGTAAAACGGCATAAAAGTTGTATCTGTATATTGAACATATACAAAAATAAACATACGTCGTTTCGTTTTGCGTTTTTTTCGAAATTGCGTGACTGCTTTATTTTTACTGCTTTTCACTGTGCGTCGTTAAATTTTTGAAGTTGCGTTGTTTTGGATTCGAGTCTTAATTTTTTTTTTGAATTCACTAATGAAGAACTATTGCAACTGGAATTGCATTTTGCTAATGAAGAAGATGACAGTGACTGTTTAATAGAAATCGCCAAAGAACAAAGTTTAACCCCCAAACAAATTTGAAGATTGAATTGAAGAAGTTATGGAGATTTTTTTAAAAAAAACGATCCTGACAGCGAAAGGAGCTTAAAAGTGCCCCGAGTGGTAGCTACGAATAGCAATTGCTACAAGGAAATGTATCTTACATTGAAAAAAAAAGCTGTTCAACAAACATTGGACCAAATTTTTGTGAAAGAAAGCCGACCTACGACAACACTCACTATGAACTCATCAGACAGTGATTATTTTTAATTAAACTTTCATAAATTAAGTGAATACGTAGTTTATTTAGTTTAATTGAATACGTTTTTGTATATTATTTTTGTTTAAAAAAAATATTTTGTTCAATTTTATTTTTAAAAGGTAGTATTTTCGTAAGCCTGGATGGAACCTATCTTCAATCATTACATAGTTCGCTATAGAAAATCTATTTTCACTTTGCGTCGTTTCAATTAGCGTCGTGTTTTTTGGAACATAACCCCGACGCAAAGCGAGGTATGAGTGTATATAAAAATAATTTAGCGGATGAAAAATTTATAATAGAATATGAATCTATGAATTCCAAAATGTTTGTCTGTTTGTATGCTTTCATCTTCGCAATAACTACACTTTCTTTGTTGTATGCTTGCTGAAACTTTCTTTGTTCTATGCTTAAAATCTAAGCAGGACGTGGGACGTAGAATACCTTATATAGAATTATAACGGCCCAATTAATCTATATGAATTACGAAAAAAACCCCTTCAGAAAATTTGTTCAGTGTGATTTACATTTTCCGTTGAAATTAAATATTAGTAATAATTCAAGATTTAGAAAAACTGATGAAGAAACCATAATCCAGTAAATCCAGCTACTCAATAAGAAATGATTATGTTCAACTACCAATCAATGATCAGGAAATTCTGATGAAGGACCACGAACCATAACCCCCAGCTATATTAAAAGAAATAAGAAGACGCCGCAGTAGTGAAAAATGTCCAGCGAAGTTGGCAGTTTATGTTAAGAAATAAAAATATTTGGATTTCGCGGCTAACGCGGCGTAATGAGGTAGCGTTTACAAGTAAAGGTGTAACACGTAAGGATTCTTATATTAAAAATTTCTTCTTCTTCTTTCTTGGATTCTTATGTTTAAAATAACATTTTGAAATTTTAAAGATATATTAATATATATTTTTTATTTTACCTTTACGGTATAATAAAAATGTGCGTTAAATATTCGCATTCAATTTCGAGTAGAAAACGAAGAACGAAGCTCGACTAGATTCTATTTACTTTGTGAAAAAAATGTAATATTTTTATTTCTAAAATCATAGAAGTTCAACATATGGGCATATATTAAAATTAAATTTTTTTAATGTGTATGTATGTAGATTCATTCATGTATGACATGGACAATTTATAGATCTATAAGTGACCCCTCCGGAATCGCATCAATAAGCAGAAAAGTAGTTGCACACCTACTAATTTCCTCTTTTTGCCAAATCGGAAATACTTATACTCATATCTTAAACATAATATCGAAAATACTAATATCATAAACATAATATTTTTACAACAACCGTTACAAGGGTTGAACCAGCTTTAAACCTTTGGGGGGTGTCGTGCGGTGTTCCGCAGAGATCGGTGCTGGGAGCATGTAGAAAATCGGACACGACTGGATTCGACGACTGGACTTTGAGGTTGCCCTTCAATAAATTCGAGGCAATCTACTTCCATGCTCCGCGGAAGAGGCCACTGCTACCAATGCTACTGCATCGAGGAGACGGCCCAGCACATGCTGGAATTGTGCTCAACCTGGGCGTCTCAACGTCGCGCACTGTGCGGCGTGATAAGGGGTTACCTCTCTGTCGGCCGCAGGGATTTTACCTCGTAGTAGGGTAGTCAGAGAAAACCTAATATGATATCCCATTCTCCGTTACGTTACCGGTTAAACCCGATAATAACTAATCAATATCGCTCAAATGTCATAATATCGTTATTGCTATTTAACAATGACGATATTATGTTGCCTACAATAGATAAAGCATTGCCGTCTTAGTGATTGTTATGCACTGTTTTGTACATATTATCAAGTAATTTTCTACATATGTATGGTGGATTTTTATTTGCAATACAAATATATATACAACATTTTAAGTTATCTTATATATTTAAACAATATATAATTCTTGTATATATGTATATAAATATATGTATAATCCGGATCTCGGAAACGGTTCCAACGATTTTCATGAAATTTGGTACATACCAAATCCTATGTAGAAGGACAAACCAAGATAAAAACCTCCTATGTAGGAGGTTTCGGAAGAGAAAAATTGATCTAGGTAGGTTTTATTTTCAAAAAATAGTATACGACTGTTAATTTCGGAATATTTGACAACATTGTAATAGTGCTGTTTTTCTAGCTCAGCTTTCAGTATTTTACAAACTAGAAGTCCATGGTTCACTCCTGACAGATTATTATGTTTATGTTTTTTTTTGTTTTAATATATTATTGTCTTTTATTTTTTGGTTTTAATTTATTAGAATTTTTATTACATATTTTATTTAATTTCTCATTTTCTTATTGTAATGATAAATTCAAAATAACTATTTCTCGAAAGGAACACCGAGCGCAGCTCAGTCACCAGATATTAGGTACATTTATTAATTAAATGGTTTTTTAATATTTTTGAATAACAAATATTCAATTATTACTTTATGCAAAGAAGTAATGTTTATTATGAGAACTTGCCATCTTTACTAGTCCATACTTATATTATAAATGAGAAACTCTGTGTGTTTGTCTGACAAGTTTTCACGGCAAATCTACCGATCCGATTTGGATGAAATTTAGAATGAAAGTAGTAAAAGTTACTGGGTCTAACATAGGCTACATATTTTTTTCAAAAATCAACCTCTAAGGGGTTGAAAGTTTATATGAAAAATCTAAACCGCATGAACGACTGTAATGATCTTTTGCATAAATATAGTTAATAATCCAAGCTTAAACATAGAGTTTATTTCCAAAAATGCACCTCCGAGGGTTGCAATACAACGAAACAGTTACGTAGTTTACGCGGCGTAGCCGTGAGCGAGCCGCTAGTTCTACCTACATAGAAGAACTTTATTAAACTTCACAGCTCACAAAATATGTTTCAAAAAAATATTTTTAGCAGTATGCTTTTAAATTTAACTTTTATATTATGATCTAACGTTTTTAGTTACATTTCAAAAAGAGCATTGATATAAAAATCTTAAATTATGTCGGTTTCGTTAAGATTATATTTATATTTATTTATTTATATTTGAAAAAAAAATATATTGTACAACTTTTGTGGACAATTTTAATTAAAAATACGGCGTCATATTGTTTGCTAAGTAATAAGTTCTTCGAGCGTAAACTTCATACCTTTTGTGAGATTGCTTTGAACATCAAAGGTATTAAAAAAGGGACTACAATTTTAGCTTGTAATTGTATAACTTTATTTTTTACATATATGTAGTATGAGAAACCATGCAGCATAATTAATCGGTAAGATAATATATCTTTTAATTAATAAATATTTTAAACATACATAAAAAAAAACAAATAAATGTAATGTATATTTTTGATAAATATCCGTTGGGCATTCAATCGAATGTTTATGTATCATATTTTGACAGTATCTGCATATATAATTAGCAACCATTATTTAGCACTTTTTGGTAGTAATTAATATAAATTGCAATTAATCAAATTAAAGAGGCAAAAAGTTTTTTAAAAAGTGATTCATAATCAAGATAGATCAAAGTCGCTACCGATTATGATTTACGCCCTTTATTGTACTGGTCAACAAGTTTCGAATACGGTTACGGAGACGAGATTTCGCATGTTTGAAGAAAATAGTTTAAATTATGTGTAAGTAGTATTCGTAATGTTTATTTATTTAGTATACTAGAGTAGAGTAGTGAAATCAGTCAAACGTAATTACATACATATATCAATTGCACTAAAATATAATATGATTTTTTACGAGTATTTACTAGTATACTAAATAAATAAACATTACGAATACTACTTACACATAATTTAAACTATTTTCTTCAAACATGCGAAATCTCGTCTCCGTAACCGAAACTTGTTGACCAGTACAATAAAGGGCGTAAATCATAATCGGTAGCGACTTTGATCTATCTTGATTATGAATCACTTTTTAAAAAACTTTTTGCCTCTTTAATTTGATTAATTGCAATTTATATTAATTACTACCAAAAAGTGCTAAATAATGGTTGCTAATTATATATGCAGATACTGTCAAAATATGATACATAAACATTCGATTGAATGCCCAACGGATATTTATCAAAAATATACATTACATTTATTTGTTTTTTTTTTTATGTATGTTTAAAATATTTATTAATTAAAAGATATATTATCTTACCGATTAATTATGCTGCATGGTTTCTCATACTACATATATGTAAAAAATAAAGTTATACAATTACAAGCTAAAATTGTAGTCCCTTTTTTAATACCTTTGATGTTCAAAGCAATCTCACAAAAGGTATGAAGTTTACGCTCGAAGAACTTATTACTTAGCAAACAATATGACGCCGTATTTTTAATTAAAATTGTCCACAAAAGTTGTACAATATATTTTTTTTTCAAATATAAATAAATAAATATAAATATAATCTTAACGAAACCGACATAATTTAAGATTTTTATATCAATGCTCTTTTTGAAATGTAACTAAAAACGTTAGATCATAATATAAAAGTTAAATTTAAGAGCATACTGCTAAAAATATTTTTTTGAAACATATTTTGTGAGCTGTGAAGTTTAATAAAGTTCTTCTATGTAGGTAGAACTAGCGGCTCGCTCACGGCTACGCCGCGTAAACTACGTAACTGTTTCGTTGTATTGCAACCCTCGGAGGTGCATTTTTGGAAATAAACTCTATGTTTAAGCTTGGATTATTAACTATATTTATGCAAAAGATCATTACAGTCGTTCATGCGGTTTAGATTTTTCATATAAACTTTCAACCCCTTAGAGGTTGATTTTTGAAAAAAATATGTAGCCTATGTTAGACCCAGTAACTTTTACTACTTTCATTCTAAATTTCATCCAAATCGGATCGGTAGATTTGCCGTGAAAACTTGTCAGACAAACACACAGACTTTCTTATTTATAATATAAGTATGGACTAGTAAAGATGGCAAGTTCTCATAATAAACATTACTTCTTTGCATAAAGTAATAATTGAATATTTTTTATTCAAAAGTATTAAAAAACCATTTAATTAATAAATGTACCTAATATCTGGTGACTGAGCTGCGCTCGGTGTTCCTTTCGAGAAATAGTTATTTTGAAATTATCATTACAATAAGAAAATGAGAAATTAAATAAAAAATGTAATAAAAATTCTAATAAATTTAAACCAAAAAATAAAAGACAATAATATAATATATTAAAACAAAAAAAAAACATAATAATGATTTCAGTCAAACGTAATTACATACATATATCAATTACACTAAAATATAATATGATTTTTTTATATAATTATAATATCAATACCTACCTACTAAATTATTCATTATATATACATAATATACTATAGTATATTATAATTCATATATCAATGTCCATCTTATGATTATTAATTCTAACTAGTCGATACTCCGCTTTCCATACCCTTACATACATTTCTTTGTTCTATTTATTGATATTAGTTTATAATCTACTTTTAACATTTTAAAGTGCTATTCAAGTATTTACGACACCGGAAAGGATACTTTTAGAAAACGTATAAAAAATTGAATGTCTTTAATTATATTATATATTCGTGGTGTGAACTATTTTAATGAAGTTTGTGTAGTCTTTCAATGTAAATTTTGTGTCTTTGTATTTCTGTATAATTAACTTTTATAAAGTGATGTCGAAATATAATTGGTAAATATCAAATAATCGAACTCAAGACCAATATATAGACAAGATTCAAACAATCAAGTTATCTGACTTTTAATTTAAAATCCACCAACACTATGTTATAGATTGTTTTAGATACCTTGAATAGAAAAATATGTAATATAATAACATCTAGATAAATGGTTTTTATAAATCATTTTTGAGTATCGGAAATTTGTATAACTTTTTTTTACATTTGCTTAAATATTTCTTATGTATATACTAACATAAAAATCTATTTAGCTCTTTAGTCTTATTAGTTAGCCTATTAGATCCCATAATTTGGTAAAATTTGACATCATTATAAAACCAATGTGTATAAAATCATCATTGGTTCAAGACTGGTAAATAAGTAAAGTATTTTTAATATTGACGTCATTTTTATAATAATATACTTTTTACTATTTTTGCTTCTTTATTATGTTATTTTTGTACGTATTTTTACGTTCACGTATAAAAAGTACGATTTTTTACCTTTCTTTTTATTATAAACGAGTTTTGTATTACACTACACTATAAATAATTAAAAGAATTGTAATAAACTGTATAATGTTTGCAAAGGTTGCGTAATATTAAATTTATGACAAAATCTTTAAGCATTTCTGCAACTTTGATGTATTTCAAGACTAACATTGAATAGGAACACTCTCTTTAATTTAGTTTTGCCCTATATTTTTTGTTACAACAAAAATAAATAAAAGAGCTACAAGAAATGTTGCCTGCCTGCTAATATATAATGTAATCGTGAAAAGCATTATATTTTTTATTTTAGCTTCCGTTTAATGAGGCCTAAAGTGATGTAACACCCTGACCACGCGATGGTTCTTCCTGTTTAAGTTATTATGTATGTTACCTTCAATACAAGATGAGAAAATATATAGATATCGATTACAGTAATTAACGTTAATTTAACATTAATCTTAGTGCAATCTCTTAAGTCCACATCAATTTTCAGATTTTTAATCTTAATGTATAAAAAGTCTCATTAAAAAGATTAAGTTTCGTTTAGGTCATTTTCATATGTAAGCAGAAAATGTCTGTCACGCTTTACAACTTTTGCGTGACGGGGGCATTTTATTATTTATCGTAGACTATAAGTCGTTCACTTGGTCTATTATGGTTCCATATCAGGTGTCCTGTCTATAAAATTGATTTTATCTTACATTTTGCTTGGACTTAGTTCCTACGCAGAAAAAATCACACAATTCTGTTCCGTAGTAAAGAATAGTGTGTATAAAAAGACAGACTGACAGATAAAAAAAAACAAAATAAAACGATATTTAAGTATACGTTATTACAATGAAAAATATTTACCAAAATATATAACTGAAAACGGTACGTGGAAAATGTTTTCCACATACCGTTATCCGTAAACATCGATTCTATTTGCGTAATGTGAAGTGCAATATCAATCGAAATAACAATAATTTCATGAGGAATTCTGATGAAATTTCAACATATCGTATTCGATCATCAACGCGGCAATGGAATTATGAATTTGGATATATGTACAATGTACATATATCTGTGCATATAACACTCCATACATATTATTATAAATCCTTTGTTTAGGAATTAATTTCAATAATGGAAATTGGAACGTATGAACACACACACACACACACAAAGACATTTACTTATACATAATTATCTAAATGAAAATTATCGACTTCCAACTGACGACTGCCTAACCTGCAAACTACTTACAGGTTAATGACTAAAATAATATAAAGGTAAAAAAGGTAAAAATAAAAATAGCCTTTATTTCTCTGACCAATTTCCTTAAAATACATAAGAATACACTAAACTTTTATTATCGATATAAACTTGCAAAAAATACATTTTTAAAATTAGGTAAAATTTTGCAACTAAACAAAAATACAGCTACAATCTATTTATAATCCTTAAACAATATAATTTAACCTATTTATATAATAAGCAAGTATTTTATATTAATTGCTGATAGTAACCTCTCTTGGTGAAGGGGGTTTTAATAAGTGTGTGCTTAATTTTCGACAACCACGGCAAGGGATTTAAACTACATGCAAATGCAGTTGCGGTCAACTACTACATTTAAGAAATATGTTTTTGCTTATTATTTTACTAAGTTATAAAAAAGTGGCCTTCGTGGAGCAGTTGCAAACTATGGTGGGTTCGATTCCATATCATTTTGTATGATTTTATATATATACTAGTATTTTCGTTTCTCTTCTTAGCATTTTTACCCTTCTAACCCTTCACGGCGTTGAGTTCCGCCATTTAACACGCAAGTCTCGATTTCGAGCGAAAAGTACGAGTATATAAGCGAAGTATTTTAATATTAGGCTCTCTGTGGTCAAACGGATAAAAGGGATAAGCAGAAAGAAAGTAGTATTTATAATTAATAGACGGTGCGATGTTTTTTAAGTGGCTGTATTTTCCTCAAAAATGGTCGCATTGAAATAAAAAACAAGCATTTTAAATCTTAAAGTTTCTAGTTTTGAGACCTTAAGATGATAAATATATTCAAGCGACGAGTTCCGCTATATCCTGATGAATATCGAGACAGAAAAAAATCTAAATATTTTCAGTTCTTTTTTTTGCTCTAAAAAGTTGGAACATTTTTTTTTACTTAACCACTATATGGATCGGATAACTTTTTATCTAGCTTCAACTTGCTGATTTTAAAAAATCGATACATATACTCCTGAGATATCGAACTCTGTCTGGAACTCGCTGAGATATCGAACTCTGTCTGGAAAAGGATCTTTTTGTCTTTAACCATAAATATCTCAGTAACCGTTGATCGCACAAGAAATAAAAGGAGTATTTTAAAATCTTCAGTAAATTCCTCATAAACCAGCTACGGATTTTGGTAAAAAATATATATCTTCTTCTTTACATTAATTTTAAAAATCATTAAACATAGGATATTTTGTGGCTTTTGGGAATATCAGGCGCTAAGTTGGATATATCAAGAAAACTGGTAATGTTGACTGTGCGTTTTACAGTTCAATATATTCACATAAAACCCCACAAGGTTTCGATTAAATCCACCAAGCCGTTTTTTGTTTCATTCGATCAAATTTTTGAAGAAAATTAAAGGATCGCGATTTGAAACTTTGAAACGACTTTGAAAAATTACCTAATGAAACTAAAAAACGAAATGAAATTTCAGCTTTTTTCATGTTTTGTTATTGATAAGAATGTATAAATTTGTAGTGTAAAATAAAAACACTATTATCAATGAAAAACTTGAAATAATACTGAAATATCATTTCGTTTTTTAGTTTGTTAAAGGTGATTTTTCAAAGTCTAAATCGCGATCCTTTAATTTTCTTTTAAGCTTTGATCAAATGAAACAAAAAAAACGGCTTCATGGATTTAACCAAAACCTTGTGAGGTTTTTGCGAATATATTCAACTGTAAAACGCACAGTCAACATTAAAAGTTTTCTCGATATATTCAGCTTACCGCCTGATTTTCCCAAAAGCCACCAAAAGTCCTTTTTTAATGCTTTTTAAAATTAATGTAAAGAAGAACATATTTTTATTTTTCAAAAATCCGTAGCTGGCTTTTACGGGAAAATTACTGAAGATTTTAAAATACTCCTTTTATTTCTTGTGCGATGAACGGTTACTGAGATATTTATGGTTAAAGACAAAAAGATCCTTTTCCAGACAGAGTTTGATATCTCAGCGAGGAGTATATGTACCGATTTTTTAAAATCAGCAAGTTGAAACTAGATAAACAAGTTATCCGATCCATAAAGTGGTTAAGTAAAAAAAAATGTTCCAACTTTTTAGAGCAAAAAAAAAGAACTGAAAAGTTTAGATTTTTTTCTGTCTCGATATTCATCAGGATAAAGCGGAACTCGTCGCTTGAATATATTTTCCATCTTGAATATATTGTTCCATGTTGTTTTATTTCAATGCGACCATTTTGAGGAAAATACATCCACTTAAAAAAAAAAAAATGGATTTTTTTTATGATCCTTTAATTAATTTCGCTAGTATATATTAATTAAGGGCTGCTTAAAAAATTATACGACTCCGAACTACAGTTCATGTCTTCGTTTTCATAGTTTGCTTGTGTTAATTAAAAGTATAATAAAATAGTCATAAAGTTTTATTAAAATTAAATAAATGAGATCAGTACGTAGATTTTTTTACAATTTTTCCCGCAGGCGCAGGCAGGTAGAGAGAACCTCTTCCTCCTACTCTTCCGCGCTGTATTCCCTTTTTCGTTCAAATAAGGAGACAGTTCATGTTGATTGTCGGAACTAAACGTAAAGCTTAGTTTTGTCATCAGAGAGGAGAAATGAAAAGCTAAACATAAATCATTCCACCTAGTGAGAATAGAACCTACAACCATCGTGTATAAAGTCAGACGCTACTACACAGCACCATGATGACGCAACAACTTTATTTTAATCATATAGGATTATATATTTCCTTATAATATAAAATATGATCTAAAATAAATTTCAAACAACACCAAAATGTATTTTAAAAATAACAAATTTATATTTGATATTTATTTTTAATTGACATTGATTGATTATACGAATTATATATAAAGATGTAGGCTTTCTTCGGTGTGGCACTTGAGACAAGCGGGGCGTTGAGGTTCTCGATGAGTTTTTCTCTGATGTCTTTATTTCAGATGGAAAGTGGAGAACGGAGTATTTCGATAATCTGTTCTTTCTGAGTGCCCTTCTGTGCGGAAAAAAACGTAAAGCTAAAAATATACTTTGTATATTTTTTGTCTAGTTGTAACAACACATTTAATATTCATCATATTTCATTATCACACGTATCACGTTTATAAACCAATCACTATCACAAAAAAAAATACAAATACACATTTACTGTACACGTAAGAATCACTTCAAAACCATCACTATAAAAAGAACGTTAACACTCCCTATTCACAAAAAGTATTCACACTTTTAAAAAGAAGTTTTAGCGAAATGTATAATGCAACCGTTTTTAAAAGATTTAAGTTTTTTTGTTTTCACAATTCCTTTGAAAAAGTATTTAATTGCAACGCAAAGTATTAGGATGTTTTTTATTTTTTTTTACGCCTTTAACAATGCACACGATTTATACACGATTTTTTTAGTTATTCGTTAAAGATAAATGTTGTGAAAATAACAAAAACTACAATAAACTCCCGTTTAAAAATTATAACGCATTTTTTAAATAACGCCACTATTTTGAAATAAATAATTCAAAGAAATTTTAATAATATACAAATATTAAAATACTTTCAAGTTACTTAAAGAAAACTTTAATGTTTATTTATTCTAAAAAAGAAATTAATTATTAAAAAAATTAGCTTTAAAAGTTTGAACTTTTTCGACTTAGCTGCATCCGATATACTCACCTTTGCGTTCCTACTTCGAAGCTCGGCGGCCGGTTCGCGAGTGTTGGATCAGTGACGCTAAGGGTTGGTCCACCCTCTGCTTTTATACCATCGGTCGTGCGCCGGTTACCTGCGCATCCTACCTCCTCACCTCTAGCCCACCTCCGCCAGATTTGCATTTGAGCGGCTATCTTTTTGTATAATAGAAATATTTGACCAAAACTGGCATAGAGAAGTTCTTTCTCCTTCAATGATCAATTCTATTTTATTTATTGTTATAGTAAGTTACTTAATTTAGCTGAACTATGATATGGAAAATAATATATTTATAAGAAAAATATATGTTTTGTATTATAATGTTCACATTAACCCATATTTTTAATCAATGATTTTAATTAAATTTAATTTACAGCAAAATGAAGAAATACACATGAATAAGTTATGTACCCTAAGAAAAAAATATCATATTCGCCGTCTTCCAATACCCGTCGTACAAAGCGTGGCGTGAGTTGTATATTATAACTTGTAATAAAAAGAAAATCTCCAAATTCCAATATGAAATAAGTAACGTAGCAAAAATTTAGCCTTCCAACTCTGCAATTGAATAGATAATGAAACTTCTTATTCAAAAGATCCGTAATTCCATCCTTTTACCTTCCACTCTGGCCTCAGTTTTGGCCGAAACCTAAACTTGTCCATGCATATAAAAATAAATATAATATGTTAAAATGTAGTATATTTTTATGCATTGAGCATTTGCATTAACATTTGGATTATTGTGATGACGATCATATGAGCCCCTCAATGATTGATTAACCCCATAAATCACATAGTATTTCACTGCATATCTCCTATATGCGATGAAATAATGTGCATTGTTTTTTAAAATTCCCGTTATAATATAAATTCAAATAAATATGATAGAATGCATTAATACAAATGTAAGTTTTATCTTTCGGTAGTGTCGGTCTGTAGTATATAAAATTAATAAGAAAGAATAGCCAAAAAGTTATCGGGAGAAATGTTATCAATTTTTATGTGACTGGTGGAGTTAGTCGATTTATCGATTGAAAAAAGTAATAAATTTATTTGTAGTGTTTTATATTTTATAAAAAAATTAATATTAACAGTTCTGTTTTAATATATTATTATTTTGTGATTATTTCATCAGCAATATAAATGATGACTCATCATTTCGATCTGTTCGCAAATTTTTGTAGTAAGAATGTTTTACAGGAGGAATGAATTTCAAGCTTTGTGGTCTGCCTGCCACAAATTTCCTTATATTGATGGCATTAAATTCTGAATTTTCATTATGGTTTTATTTGAATTCTATAAAGTGTGATTTGGACCTTTATAACTGTATCTAGCGCATTTTAATAATAATAATTATCTTCAATTCATAACTATTTCATTCTGTGGCAATTAGACTGTGAATGACTAATAGACTTTTATTCTGATTAGACGGCATTAGAAAATTCACCGTTGTCATTCATAGCTTGTTAGTGCATTTGAGCAGAATTATTGCAACGATTTGCATAAGGCAAGGAGTTAATCAGAATGGCTTCTGAAATAAATAATTTATTGTTCAGTGGCCAAGAAAGTTTTGTCGTTTTAATGGTTTTAAACCTTGACTGTTTGGGAAACTTTTTATAATACAAAAAGTTATAATTATATCAAGTGCTTTTACATTTGAATTTAAGATTTTTCAAAAAGTGGAGTTGATCATTTTGTACAGTGAACGGCTCATATAGCCCTTTTATCAGACTAAATAATAAATTTAATAAAAAGCATTTAAAACATCCTGTCGTGATTATGTTCAAGACCAAGACATCAGCTAGGTTTTTTACGGTTTAGCACCCGATTCTTAAACTATTCCTAAAGATGACTTTTGGCACCATGATACTCCCATCGATCATACTGATCTAAATGTTTAATAAAGTTTTCGGTATATTTTATATTTTTCCTTATATTCATTATATTTACGAGGTTATCATCATGTGAAAAAACAATGTCTATGTACTATAACAGGACAATTGACAACAATACACCATAGTTGCGCTTTGCCTTGTTCCTAGTAGGAAATCGATCTCCTACTGGAAACAAGACAAAGCACAACTACTGTCAATATCGGATGAGGAATTGTTTCTTTGGCCTATACCACCGTGTTCACAAAGTCAATTAGAAGAGCAAGCTGCTAGTGTATTATTAGGATTAATTAATTGAATCTATTGAAATGCAGCTCCTTGTGTTGATACTGTGGTTAACATATAATGGAAGCAATATATAGCAGCGTATCAATCCAAAACAATAACCACAAGCCTACGACAGTTCTCTTTGTCCTAGAATCTAGACTTATGTAGACATACACAGTCTCATTACAGACGTACGTGGGATGGTGCATGCAAAATGTTTATAATATTTTTTATAATTCTCATTATCAAAATTCCAATCATCTATCATCATCATATATCATCGAGATCAAATATTCACGGGTTATAAAGTGACCAGAAAGTAGTTAAGCGGCGCTACAACTCACAAATACTGAGTTTCTGCACGGTATTTTTGGCCGAAACCGAAGCTGCGGCCGAACTTGATTTTTAGCCAAAACTGGTCGAAATTGTTGATTTAGTCGAATAATAGGCGGTATTTGTTTACAAACAAGTGACCCAAACGCTCGTTCGCCTTATCTTTACAATAAAAAAAAAATGGAAATATATATACATATACATATATCTCGTTTGATCTTCGGCTACCCAATATCGATTATAACATAGATTGGTGACGAAGACACATACGAAGAGCTTAGGTTTGTAGAAGTGGAAGAAGGAAACGAGATATAATCTCTTGCCTTCAAAAAGTTTTCAATACGATTTTTCGCTTTGAAATACATAACAATAATTAATTATGGAGAAATATGTAAAACACAAGTAGTTAGTTTAGCTAGGATTACTACTACATGAATATTAGAAGCCAGATTGGTTTGAATCTATTAAGCTGAATTTTACAATTCAGCTAAATTGATTCAATTGCCTGCCATGCTATATTAAATAGCTGTATTTTAAGAAATACTTGCAAGCCGAACTCTCTTGCAGTTGATTAGATTACATGTAGGTAGGTGCTACAATTACGAAAATCCTTGACAATTATGAATCGCTCGCAAACACATTTAATAAAAGTATTTGTTAATGAGAAAATAATAATTTAATAATAGTCTTATATTAACATTGAAATGAATATAAAATTATGTTATTAAGTTGTGGCTTGTAAGTAAGTTATGGATTCATTTATCTAATCATTAAAGTGATATAAAATATATCTTAGCTAACGATCTGTGTAAATATTGCATCAACAAACATGATATTGATTTGTTCAAAAATGTTTCATACTTAAAAAAATATTATGCACATAATACTGTGTCTTCAGCTGTAGTCATTTTAATTTAATATTAAAAAACTAATTTATGTTACCTGAATCTCAATTTATTAATTTAAAGAAAAAAAAACACTCATAATATTAAAATTTCATATTATATTATTTTTAATTAACTAATAAAATACCCGATAGATATTTTTTAGTCTTACAATATGTAAATATTGTTATGATCGTACCCTTAGAGGATTATAACAAATCCTGCACTAGTTCCGCTGTCCAAATCGCTTGACCCACTTAGCCTGTAGAGCATATGATAAGAACGATTATACGCATATGCGTATGCATAGGTACGATATGTTTCACACATTACTTTGCAGAATAAGAAAATAATTTGCTTGTTTGATTGTTTTGAGTCATTGATAATATACTAGCGGAAATAATTAAAGGATCGTAAAAGTTTTCCAAATTTCTTGACGTTTTTTAAGTGGTTGTATTTTCCTCAAAAATGGTCACATTGATATAAAACAACAAGCATTTTAAAGTGTTCCTCTATATCCTGATGAATACCGAGAGAGAAAAAAAATGAAGTATTTCCACTTCATTTTTTTGGTCTAAAGAGTTGTAATTTTTTTTCAACTTAACCACTATATGGATCAAATAACTTGCTTATCTAGCTTCAACTTGCTGTTGTTAAAAATTCGATACATATACTTCTCGCTGAGATATGAAACTCTCATTGGAAAAGGATCTTTTTGTCTTTAACCATAAATATCTCAGTATATTTCCCATAACTACCAGCTACGGATTTTGGAAAAAAGTATATATCTTCTTCTTTACATTAATTTTAAAAATGATTAAAAAAGGACTTTTTGTGGCTTTTGGAAAGATCAGGCGCTAAGTTGGATATATCAAGAAAACTGTTAATATTGACAGTGCTTTTTAAAGTTCAATATATTCACAAAAACCTCACAACGTTTCGATTAAATCCACCATGCCGTTATTTTGTTTCATTCGATCAAATTTTTGAAGAAAATTAAAGGATTGCGATTTCGACTTTCTAAAATGACCTTTAGCGAAATTAAAAACGTGATGATTTTTCAGATCTTTCCTTCCTTTTTTATTGATAATAGTGTTTTTATTACTATAAATTTAAACACTGTTATCAATAAAAAAAGATAAAAAAAGCTAAAATATCATTGCGTTTTTTAGTTTGATTAGGTGATTTTTAATTTTTCCTTTAATTTTTTTCATAAATTTGATCGAATGAAACAAAAAAATGGTTTGATGGATTCAATCGAAACGTTGATATATATTAGTGCCTGATTTTCCCCAAAAGCCACAAAAAGACCTTTTTTTAATGACTTTTAAAATTAATGAAGATATATATTTTTTTCAAAAATCCGTAGCTGATTATGATGGGATATATACTGAAGATTTTAAAATATTCCTTACATTTCTTGTGAAATAAAAAATATCTTATAATAATTTATAATAAATATTTCCATCTTAAGATCTCAAAACTAGATAGTTTAAGCTTTAAAATGCTTGTTGTTTTATTTCAATGCGACCATTTTTGAGGAAAATACAACTACTTAAAAAAAGGCAAAAAAATTGGAAAACTTTTACGATCCTTTAATTATTTCCGCCAGTTTATCTTCCCTCATACCGAATTTATATAATATATTATATACGTATATCAAAGAATGGCAAAAATATAAAGTACCCCCATTATTAAATTTTCTAATATCTTAACCTAGTAGTTTCAATGCTTCCTTTACAAAGTCTAGCCACTCTTTCATTGCTGAATTTAGAGGACTTCTTTTAGTAAGCTCAGGTTATTCAAGTAAGTATAAAGTATCATAGTATATGTGAAAATGTAGACGTGGCACCTTTAAAGGTACTTTAAAAGATAGCTCACAATGTCCTTTATTCATAATAATGCAAGCCACTTTTATTGTTGTATTCAATCAATGTAAAATGTCAGTCTTATTAGCCCTAGACGAAGAACCACCGACTAAGAAGGGTGTTCTGCTGAGAAGAGAAAATTTCTCTTTAAATTATTGTTACAATAAATGTAGAAAAGTAGCTAGCTGGTTCGCAACGGTATATCATTTTACAATTTGATAGTGTAATATTATACTTTGCTGCCTTTTCACTATATTATTAAACCATGCGAAGACAAAGAAAATTGTTACTTTGTCGTTTCACTAGATACTGAAGCTAAAATTAGACGCACTTAACATTACTTATGCAAGGGCGAGAGCTTAAATTGATTTATAGAGGAATCAATATACTTAATTTAACATAAAATAGACTCTTATTGTATTACTAGCATCACACTTTTGCCGCATACGGGGCCGGCAAGGAAAACCTAGTGTTGAGACACTATTCTTTCCGGTTACCTATTTTGTTGATAATATATTTATATTTAACATGTTAAGTGATAGATGTATAAACATCATTTGAATACATACTTGGTTTTTCTCTTTCATTATTGTAGAAACGATTCATTTTTTATTAAAAATATGTTTTATGGTGTGGTTTTGTATTTTACATGAATTAAACTTTAAACTTTGATCTTTAATTTTGCGATTACTGTGGTCTTTGGTTAATATACATAACAGAAGCACAACTTTTACAGACTCCATTAATAGAAGTATGCTTAAATCTGTTGGCATGCCTCTAGAGGCATTCTAGAATACATTCTGATAGAACAGAAACAATTACATATAATAAATTAAGGTTAGAAATGAATATAAAGAAAGGGTGCGAGTCCAGTGTATAGGTTTTGCGTGCTACACGCGATCGACCAATAAACAAACTTCGACATGACGTCAACGAAGCAGTGGAACTTCGTGGTTGTATACCAGGGCAGAAACCTTGCATTAGTACGTTGGATAATAGGTATAGTTAATCACGTAAGTCGACTATCAGTTTAACCTCGATAATCGTTACGATTCACGTAACAACTTAATTATTATGCCAAAATAATAACTTTATTAAGCAATATCGGAATTATGACATGGATGAGCTGTTAACTGAGACATACGATTTACCGAATCATATCCATCAATATTCAGATGATATTGAAAATTATTAGGATTTTCGAATGTGATTATATTTGTCTTACCTTCTTTTTATGCTTCTTCAAAACTATAATGTGATATATTTTTTCAAATTAAGCACTTATCACACACACGTTTGGCTTAATTTGCTCTTAGTAGAAATGTATGAAAACGGCACACGTTTTGATTTGCTTAGCACGAATTATGTTATACATTCTACAAAAAATGTTTTATACACGTTTACATATGAATGAATATTAGAAATAAAATATTATTTACATACCTCGTTATTTTCTTGAATTTGAATTTTTCGTCTTAGGGTAGAATCTTGATATCTTAATGGCATCACTGGATCTTCACCTGAAACAGCTCGTTGATATGAGAGCCTCCTTCCTTTGGTGACGTCTGATTTTTGGCTTTTTTGGTAGAATTCATGTTCAGGTATGCAAGAAAAATCTTGATTTGAGTGACACGTCAGCATCTCTTTTAATTTTTCATCTTCATTTTTTCGACGTAAATAATTCATTAAGCCTTCACTGGCTATCCACGTTACTCTAAAATTATAGTTTTTTAAGATTATAGTTTAGTTCTAAAATTATATTACGTACTAGTATTATGAAATATCAGTTGACTGAAGCTCCGCTCGGCATTTCTTTTTGGTCTTTTGTGAGTTTGATAGTATATAATACAAAAAATATAATGAATAAAAATTATAATTAAAACAAATAAAATAAAAAACAAAATAAAAAACAAAAAATATATTTAAAAAATAGACTGGATATTAGGACTGAACCGTGAAGTTGGTTGTAAAAACTTCCCACTTCCATATTTAGCAGTTCATATTTTAGCAGCTTTCTTTTTTTTCTATTGCCCGAAAATACGGAGAAAAAGACATTTTGTAAAAAAGCTAACCTAAAAAAAACCTAAAAACCTAGCTAGATCGCATCGCAAATATTATGAAAATCTTCATTTAACTATAATAATAAATATATTATTCGACAAAGTATTATGTGCACAGTGGCTATTCTTACAATTTATAAACGTCTACAAGATCTTTCCTAAGGATTATCAGATAAGCGATTGAAGAGGGGATACAGATTGTAATATCTTCGCAAAAAATATTTAAAAGGATCAGGAATATTTCCGTCTCTTTATATTCAAGCCAACTTCCCAGAATGGTTAAATTACGCTTCATTAAACAGGTCTTGGTTCCTCTAATAATAATACACAGTTGTTAAAACAATCTCCATCTGGCTTTACATAAAAACGCGCAGTTATCAGTTATATTTAATATTATAAATATGTAATATACAAATGAATAAAATAATAAATAAACAATAATACTTATAAATTGAATCAACTAAAATACTCACATATTAATTATTTGAATTTCATTTCATGTATGAGTATAATATATATGTATACCTTTTCGCACGCGATGTTTTGCTACGCTGTTGGCCATACGGTGAGTCTAAACCAGAATTCATTGAAATAGCGCGAGATTTCAGCATAGCTTCTCTTAAGTAAGAATCATTTAAACCTGAAAAATAAAAAAAACATCAGATACTTTGACCTAAAATTTTACATTACATAATTTTATTTGTGTCACTTGTATCACATCCAATACTTGCTGATTATTTTTATAAAAATTGTATCATATCAGGCGTATATATTCAATGACAGAACAATATTTTATGAATATATGTATATACTATTATTTTATGTATATACATATAGCTGACTCCGACAAAATTATTTAGAATAAAAATGTGAAAATGGAACATTAAACTTTTTGAACGCTACGGCCCGGCCGTTTGTAGTTGAAATTAAATACAAATACAGACTTTGAATAGGTTTAAATAAAATTTATTTAAATATTGAAGGAGTTTTATGTTAAAAAAAATTAAATGTTCCAGTCATAGTAATATCTATATCTGATGTATAGTCTGCAAGGTACAAAACTACATAACGACTTAAAGCTTAGGACGGAGAAGCTTATATTAATCTATATATATAATAAAAGAGTAGAAAAGTCAATTCTGTACATGAAAAATTTCGGAAAAATTTTAATTGGGTATGTTAATATATCGATAACAGAGGCGAAAAAACCACTCAGTAGAATTTTTGTCTGTCTGTCTGTCTGTCTGTCTGTCTGTCTGTCTGTTAATTTGTTCGCCAATCACGCAAAAACTACTGGACAGAAATTAATGAATTTTGGTATAGTAATAGCTTATAGTCCAAAGGTACATATAGGATAGTTTTTATCCCGGTTTTCCATGTAGTTTTTTTGGAAAAAATAAAAAACCGATATAAGTAAATCATTTATATACTGATATCTACCGGGTAGAAATTAATGAATTTTTGTATGGAGTTAGCTTAAAGGTTAGAGTAACATATGGGATAGTTTTCATCCTGGTATTCTATACAACTGCGGCAGAAAAATAAAATTAAAAAAAAACATTTAAATTGTGTTGATAGTTCACGAGTGAAACTAAATTTGTTTTAATATCACTAATATTACTTAAAATAATTATAAAATAAATTGAGCACAACATTTATTGAAGATAATTTGCTATTAAAAATACATTTGACCGGTCTACAAAACTTTATATTATCTATATGACAACAAATGTCACTACGTTTTCTGTCACCATCTGTTATTATATATTTGACATTGTACTAGATATATTCGTACTCATTAATATTATTATAAAGATGCAAAAATCTGTATCTCTTCTATAGGTTTTGTTTGCACGGGTAATCTACTAGCCCGCTTTAGATGAAATTCGAAAAGAAGAAGTCGTAGGGTCAAATATAGGCTACTTTTTAAAAAAAATCAAACCCTAGGAGGTTGAAACAGTGGATGAAACTTATGTATGTTAAGAATATAGTGAGAATGAAAGATCTAAACTCCTTGACTGATTTCGATTAATTTTCTCAGGAAATAGTTGATAAGGCAAAGTCAAATATACGCTACCTCTCTTTTTTAAAAATAATTCCAGAGGTGCTAAAATAGAGTATGAAAGTAGTAGTTCACCCAGCGACGCCGCGAGAGGGTCGTTAGTTTACCCTGGTATTCAATATAGTTCCCGCAGAAAAATAAAAACTACCAAAGTCAAGTTATATTGATTATTTGCAAGTAAAGGTATTTTTTTAATACCAGTAAGTAACACAATTGTAAAATAAAATAAAAAGTCTAAAATTTATTTAAGATATTATGACCAGTTTATAATACTCTATACCTGATGGTATATATGTACGAAATCTGCTATCATATAGAGATATATGATAGCAGATTTCGTACGTTTTCTTACTAGATCAGTTATCACTATACGTTATCAAATAGTATAGACATTGTACTAGATGCATCGATGATTTTCGCAAGAATATAATTAGTGACGCAAGGTTAAATTTAGACCATCCCCCTTTTATAAAAAAAAAACAATTCCAAAGAGGCAATAGTGGATGAAAGTGGTAGTTCACGTGGCGAAGCCGCGAGCGGGTCGCTAGTATTAAATATATCGATACACTAGTTATTGAATTTTATTTTAAAAGGTAATAAAAATATTATCAAATAAAATATGTCAAGTGTTGAAAAGTTTTTATACAATTAGAGATGAATTTCTGTATACGAAAATATCATGCAAAGCTCATTTAAAACGAATTTCTCTTTGTAACAACAATTATAGGTTTAAAGATATTCGTAGATTTTATTACAACATTTATATAAATGAAATACATCAATTAAACAAGATACTGAAAAGATTACGTTATTTTACTAATATTGTCGCCCTGGTAGTTATCCAGTTCATGTTCAGAGAATATTGTATTGTCATCGGATGTCCAAATATTCAAGCAAACCACACGGCGGGATGTGGGTCGCAATAGCGTTGCAAAATTTTCTTTCATTGATAGATAAATGGAGACCGCGAATCTAATAAAAACTTTTTTTGTTAAAAGTAATTATGGCCTATTTGTATTTCTTTTATAAAGCAACTATTTTTCTTTTTGCGTAATGAATTAACCATTTAACCCTGTGCTTTATAATTCTTGTATATCCTTCACTATATGAAATGAGTGCAACAAAAAAAAACATTGGAAAAAGTGGAAATAATGTATAGGCAAACGCAATATCGAATTAGCAGCCCTTAGCGTAACAAACACTTACCTACATTGTACTTAATAAATAACAAAACGCTGACCCTACTAGCTTACACTATGCCACACCGTCACTGTACTGAATTTGTTTTTAATCTTAAGGAGGTAAGTATTTTTACCATAACGCTTTGTCAGCGTAAGCATTGCGTTTAGTTTCTTAGAAATTGAATTGAGGGTTATCTGCCGTCCAAAGCCACCTGCGTTTGCCATCCTATTAATATTATAAATGCGAAAGTTTGTACGGATGTGTGTGAGTTTGTTACTCTTTCACGCAGAAACTACTGAACGGATTTTCATGAAACTTTGCAGTAATATAGGTTTGATATCAGAATAACATAATAAGTTCAAATTTATAGGGATTTTTAACCGACATAAAAAAATAGGTTCTTATGCGTGTTCCCCGATTACTCGAAGATGGGTGGACCGATTTTCAAAATTCTTTTTTTGTTCGGTATATTTCACAATTGGTCCCATGGTAAGGAGATCAGGATCTGATGATGGAATCCTGGAGAAATCGAGGGCAACCCTCAAATTTGAAAGGCATAGATGTGGTTTTTTTGTATAATAACGCAATTGAGAGATCTGTATCTGACTATCGTCTCATTTTATTAACCGACTGCAAAAAAGAAGGAGGTTCTTAATCCCTATATTCCTCAGATTACTCGAAGATGGGAAAACCGGATCGAAACTCAATGAAGATGTTTCTTGGTTCACGCGGACGAAGTCGCGGGTAACAGCTAGTATTATTTATACAGACAACAGACTGTCATAATTAATAGTATTTCTTTCGAGGAATCGTTATCTATATCTATTCTATACTTCTATACTAATAAATAAAATTGAAGTGTCTGTTTGTAATATTAAAATAACAACTTTTTAATGATTGCATATGTATATATACACGATACGTATACCAAAATAAGCTTTTTAAAAATTTTTGTCTGTCTGTCTGTCTGTTTGTTTTCGATAATCTCTGGAACGGCTGGACCGATTTCGACAAAATTTACAATGATAATAGCTGATGTAACAGGGCGTAACTTAGGCTACTTTAATTTAAAAAATTGCTGTTTCCCGCGGCTTCGTCTGTATTCAATAAAACAAAAACATTGTAATTCTAAAACAAAAGTAGCCTAAGCTATGCTTCATTACATCAGCTATCTGGCAGTGAAAGTCCCGTCGAAATCGGTCCAGCCGTTCCAGAGATTAACCGGAAAAATGGGCAAGGACAAAATTGGTACATGCACCGTGTAAACATACAAATGCATTTAGTAATAAGCAGTAACATGAATATTCATCACTATATTTATTTGTAAAGATATATCCATACTAATATTATAAACGTGAAAGTGTGTTAGTTTGTTTGTTCATGTTTCACAGCAAAGAAGCAATGTAATGTCACAGTTTTCTTAGTGGAACAAAGGCTAATTTATACTGTGAGTTACTTAATTATGAAGTTATCGAGAACATAAGCTTATAACGCCTGATATTGACTATTACTTACTTTATTGATATTTTAATATATTGATATGTAATATTGCATTGTTTTTTAAACAAATATTTCAATACATAAACTTTTAAAAAAAATCTTTTTATGTAAAAGAATATAAACATATGAAGAAAACATACTCTGTTAAGTATAAAAAAACTATCATGGCATAGTGGGATAGTGTCTTACTGTAAACGTGATCGGTTGTGGGTCGATCTCCACTTTAAGTTGCGTTTAAATTACTTTCTTTCCCTTGCTGATAAAACTGGATTGGACTGGACTGGTCAAATCGACGCGTCATTGAGTCCCGCTACTTAGAACGCAACGTTTCGATTTCAGGCTGAAGTGTACTAGATAACTCTAGATTTTCTTTGACTATATTGCTATAGGAGGGAAAGTGAAGAAGTAGATAAATAAGAAAGAGGAAGCAAATCCCGTAGTAAATTTTAAATACAAGCTTACTAAAGACACGTATTCAAATCCAGATTTAGACTCCATACAGGAAGAAACTCTTCAGTAATCTATTAGTTCACTATTCGAGTACTGGCTTGAGCTGTTGCATTTCAGAGAGAGGAACTCGGAGCAGTGCTTGGAATTTGCGACACAAGTATTGGCTTCAGGAGCCCATTTAAAAACGTTTGCCTAGACTGCCCGAGATGTAGGTGCCTAATTAAAATCTAAATAAAAAATCGTGGTGTACAAAAAGGTTATTAGTGAATTAAAGTATCCTAAGACTATAAATAGAATAATTTGTCCGTTTGTTTGCTTATATTTTAGTTTTTTTAATCTGTTTTTATTTAAGGTTTTTTTTAAGTAAATATACAAAAATGTCAGCCCCATCGTTCCTTAAAACAAATTTAAAGCACTCAAATATAACATTTCCTCTTAGGTCTACGAACACTATTTACACGTAAATTTATTCAACATTTTAGCTACAGAACTAGATTCAGACAATATCGACATGTAATAAATTCAAATTATAACGACGGATTGGTTTCTGACGAGCCTCAGCATTTCCGACACATTCCACCAAGAAATTGTGAATACACATAATTCACACTTCGGAGTAGATACCTTTTTCATAAGAAAACCACTTTAGAGGAAAATGTCCAGATGCGTTCTGGACCTGAGGCCTATAGCAATTTGTTGCCGTGTAAGTTCCTTCTCATTAAACCATGAAATATGAGGAAGCTCATTTTAAATAACTCTGTATCTTATTTCTTTTAATTTAGATCTTTCTTTCAAATACTCCTTATAAATAATTTTAACTTCCTTTCTGTACTTTACGAATACTTTCGAAAATATATATACCTCTCTCTCTTCTACCAAAGCCCGCTTTTCTAAATTGTCAGCTTCCTTATTTCCCGTCTGTCCATGGTGAGAAGGAACCGATTGAAATTTTACGGTTATATCTCTGGCATATACCTAACTTAATAATTTCATTTAATATGCCACTGATACTACTCTTGCTGTCACATAAGATAACAATTTTATACCAATTAAGAGTGGAAACGTATACAATTTTCATAAATATTTTTAGAACCATCTATGTAGATTGCAAGCCACCCAACATAATTCTGATTAATTTCGTGAATAAGTTCATATTTTGATACTTTAATGTCCAAATTTTTTTTTCATATTTATACAATTCAAATCAGTACTTCAGATACTTAGGGGCTGGATAGTGAGATCGAAATTATGATGCGTATAGGATACATATCCATACTAAAAGTAACAATGTTTTAGTCTCTCTTAAACTTCATGTTCTATGAAGTCTATAGATTAATATATTTTTTATTCCCACTTATTACGAGGAGTGGTAAATAATATACAATTAATTTAATTCTATCAAAAATAGCATTCCCTCTTACCAAACGACTAATCGCAGGATAATCTTTGGATAATAGAAATTTGTAATTTTTTTACAAAAATGTTAATTGTTGGCAAAATAAATTGTAATCAAAGCGTATAAGAATTCTGACGCAGCTGGTAGTAGAACGCATGGCTAAGCCACAGGTTCAAATTCCGCTGCGTTCAAAATTTTTTATATGTTTTCTAAACATGCCTTGAAGAGAGTATTTGTACATTGTATACACAATCACAGTTATACACATAGAACAGAGCACTTCATATATGTAGTTGAATTTCTAAACACAGTTGAGCTGCCAGGTCTACCCTGTATCCCAGTTAAAATTATTTGAAATTGCATATCCCTCGATTATGTAACGGCACGAGACTGTATCACGTAACTTGGATAGAACATAATTAATGCCAGCATGTTAACCGAAGTAAGAAAAGGTGAAAATTTCACTAATGTCTAAGCTACTACTACTACTATGCTACTAATCTATTAAGAGAAGAAGTGATTATGTAATTTTCTATTAAGCTAAGTGTAATATTTAGAGCAATAACAAAGCGCAAGAGTAACTATTAAAGATAGTGGGGATGAACTTAAAGAGATTGTGTTTCTCCTAATTTCCTGAATCTTCTGTTTTTATCCCCAGTAAAAAGACATATAATATCTTACAATACTCTATTAAATCTGATGACTGTATGCACTGAAAAGACCCACCAGCCATTAACGTTTGAGGTTAGCTTAAAGCACAAGCGTATCACATGTACGTACACTTTGCGATTAATGTTACCTTGAGTTATTTTTAATACCTTTAAATTAATTATATATTATTTACCTATCCGTCCTTACCTACCCTACACGGTGTAGGTACTACTCACATATCCGACAGAATGAAATTATCGTTATTTCTTACAGGCAAAGCGGGCGAAGCCGCAGGTAACAGCTATTTTGAAATAATGATTATAACAAAAAATAATAAAATAAATTAAAAATATAATAAAAATTCTAATAAATTACAACAAAAAAATAATAAAAAAGAATAGCCTGGATGTCAGGACTGAACCATGGACTTCAGGGTTGTAAATTGCTGAAATCTGAGCTAAAAACAGCGCTATTACAACGATGTCAAATATTGCGAAATTGACAGTCGTATACTAACAATATTTTAGCCGTTTATATATATATATGTTTGTTCCTAAGTTGTTAACTAACAGTTCGAAATGTGTTTTATTCATTATTCACGTATTTAGAAATAAATATACTTAAGATAAATCGAAAAGCTCTCATAACAACCCGAAAATATCAGTCCCTAGGCGTGTCTGCACTCCAAATTTTTTTTATTTGGGCAAATTTCTACTTTAAATACATTAATTATATATATTATTTGATTAAACCATTACCTAGTTTATCATACATACATCAAATTCGTTTAATATTTTGAAGTTTCAATGAAAAATAATTCGATTTTCTGAAGTAATTAAAAATATATAGCATTGTGAGATATAAATAAATAAATTATTATTATTATTAATAATAGTGTTCTCGATTTTATCCGTCATTTCCTAACCACGTTAAGATTTACGAATTTTGTGTCATAATATGAATGAAAAGTGAATGACATCTAGTTGATTTAAAAGTACGACATGAAATTATCCTTAGACTATACTCTATGCAAACGCGACAATTATTGCGGAAACACCTGTTGATCCGGTCACTTTGTCAGTCCCTAGGTAAGTAGTTTTATTGTTTGTAATAGGAAATTGACTTCTTTGGTACATCGTATTAAACAGCTTATGTTAGAAGTTTGCCTGTATTTATCTTAAGTTTTACTCCAAATCGTCAGTCCCTAGACCGTCAGACCCTAGCTAAAGTGCTAGGGACTGACGGATATGAATGGGAAATGACGTTTAATATATTGTCATATGATATTAGGGTACGAAAAAGTTATTTAGGATTTATGTTATTTACTAGTGTCCGACTGAAACTGAATTTTCAGCCGAAACCGAAACCGAACCTTCGGCTCTGACTCCAGTTTCAGCCGAAACCGAAACTGCTGGTGACGTCATAAAATTTGTATAATATGTCAAAAAATGTACATTTTTTACGCTTTCAAAATGAATTTTAGATAAATATTAAAGAATTATTGTGATTACGTTGATTTTATTATATTTTTTTATCGTTTAATTATATTTTATAATGTACATTTTTATAGAATCATGCTCAGTTTTTCCGCATAGCGAGTAGTCGGAGAGAGCCTAGTCTTTAGACACTTCGTTCGCCACTTTCTGCCTGAAATGGAGTCGGTGCGTGTTGAGTGGTGGAACTCAATGCTTTGTGTCAGGTAGCAGTGCGGTGAAATGAAATAATCATTCTCCCGAGTGAGGATTGAAACACTACTATCGCGTTTACAGTCAGATTCAGTCCCACTGCGCCACGAAGGCCTATAAACGTGATTATTTGTGGGACGGTCGCTAAAAAAATGTAATTAAAAAATATATCTTGCAATAGTATTTTTCAAAAACGCCATTGGCTAGGGTTTGCCTTTTGACATTCGCCGGTTTGGTAATAGTAGTTTAAGTTTTATTTAATAAACTTTTCTATTGTCTTCACGTCATTGTCTTCACGAGATTATCATCATGTAGAATTGCAATGTCTACGAATACAACACGGCGCAACAAAAGGGTTTATTAATACTATATCAGATGAATTGCCAACTGTGATAATAGACCGATCCCCCAAGAGCAAGGCACAGCTATTTTTTAAGACCGGGAGTAGGACTTTACCTTTGTCGTCTACTTCCATGTCCCGAAATAGCGTATCCAAGAGTAACTTTTAATATATGTAATCTTAGCTAGTCCTTTGTGCCACTACCACATCAAACATTGACCGCCAAATATCTGATGATGTGTTGAGGTTCAATGACATGTAAGTAAAATCTCTCTATCTCGTCATTCATCCTCAAGGTCGGCAATGCATCCACAATTCCTCTATGTTGTAGATGTCCATGAGCGAAGATAAACACTTACGATCAGACGGTTAATTTGCTCCCTTTTAGAAATATTAAAAAAACAGTAAGTACTAGAGACCTACGGCAGTTCTCTTTGCTCTAGGCTCCTAAGGATTTAAATAGAGGTTTTTTTAAGCTGTAGCCCAGGGGCCTGTGGGTTATCAAGGACATTAGTCTCCACTTAAGACTGGAAACACTTGGTAAATAGGTATTTTTTTTTGAAAATGAAAACCATTTGATGAAAGTGAACTTCAAAACTGTGCATATATATATAGATATATAGATATATATATATATATATATATATATATATATATATATATATATATATATATATATATATCTCTATCTCTCTCTCTCTCTCTCTCTCTCTCTCTCTCTCTCTCTCTCTCTCTCTCTCTCTCTCTCTCTTCCTCTCTTTCTTTCTTCTTCCCTCTGCCCTGTTCTCTCTTTCTCCCCCTGCCCGTTTCCCTGTTCCCCTCTTTTTTCTTGCTTTTCCTTGTCCTCCCCTTGTGGCTCGCCGCTCCTTCTCTTCCTCTTCTTCGTCGTTTTCCTTCTTGTCCTCTTCCCTCCAAACGTTTAATTCATTGTCATCATTGCGGGAACCACAACCATTTTTACATTTGCAAAATATTATTTTTAGTAGTTCGGTTGGTGCTGGAGGTAATAATGTTCTAATGGGCTCCAGGAATTCATTTTCAACCATCCAGCCCCATTCTTGAGGTTATAAGTCATTCCCTAACCACGTTTAAATCTGGTAGTAGACGCGCTTTATATGTTGATGTGCTGCTACACTTGTTGGTTGAAGTGTTGACAATTGTACAGTACAATAAAACATCTATCCCGGCTATAAATAGAAAAGGTTCCATAGGGTAGGGACAAGTATTTCCAGGTATATAAGTATTGAAAAATTTACTAACTAAAATATATATTCCAAAATTAATAATATACTACAGTTAAATAGTTAACAATTAATAATTAGTACATAAATAATTGATTTTATACCACGTACTGACAACCGTGACTCAGGCTTGACCTTACATTAAACCATATATGACTGTGCGCTGCGCACTCTTCGCGCTCTAGCTGAAAAACGGTTGATCTTATGAAAAAAAAGTTGAAACAAAAGTTGTAGAGAATTGTATACTCTACAACTTTCATATAGGTGAAAATATCATTTAAGCAATAGAAAGCGAGATATTCGTGAAAAAACAATTTTTATGACCTTTGACCTTCATTAGCTTAAGACGCGCACACGATATCGTTTGTGACTTTTGAGACAATATTTAGAATGGCAAAACAAAGGTTAATACCAATTTACAGCTTATTATCTCTCATTCCGAGGTTGACCCCTAAAATGACTGGACTATATTGTTTATAGTTTAATTAAAGAACAGATAATACACATAGACAAGTTTACATTTCGCTTAGATTAAACAGGTTACAGCTAGCAATGTAAAATGATACAGCTTTGAGTATATCTAGGTACAGAGTGCAACATTTCTTTAAAATGTTTTTCTTTAATGATGATATGACATTTTATCCATTTACTGACGACTGCGTACATAATGATTTTATAAATATTAATTTCACTTGTTAGCTAATTACTTCATTATTACTGACGAGTATTTTTTTTAATTTACTGTTTTATTATTCTCTTTCAATTTTATTCGTCATTTTCAATGTACTAACATGCAAGAAATGATAATTAATCATAATAAATGATACTTACTGAGATCACTGTTAGAGTGCAATTCTTCAAGGGCGGAGCTGGATAAAGCATGTAAAGTTGGCTGGCTCCCAGCGAGGCTCCTTTGTGGTGACGAGTTCAGCACATGAGTTGGTTGTCTTAGGGACAAGCTAGAGGTACTGCGGACTATTGGAATCGGCGTGAGCAAACTTGTTCTGCTCCCATAAGGTTCCTTAAATTTAAAGAAAATGTTGATTAGTCATTATTTCTTTGAGAACGCTATGGTTGTATGTTCCGTTCCCTTGGCTCCATGCATTTTGTTCAGGGAGATCGTATTTTAATTATTTTCATTTCCCCTTGACATAGTGCGGCGTTAGATTCCGCCATTTAATATGAATTCAAACGTACGTACTCGTATTCAATTCGGAGAACAGAGCATCCTCACACTAAGTACTCTCTGCCTACCTTGCTATGTAAATGCAATTGTTAAAATATAATTATCATTGTGATTATAATTAGGTAAGTACTAAATCAATAATTTATAGAGATTTATGTGAAACGTAATTAAATAAATTAAAAATTTACGTACATACCACTAATTATATATATAATAAGAAGGCTCGATCTCATTATTGTTTGAAAGCTAAAAGTATATTATAAACAACTTAAACATAAAATTATATTGTGATACATGCATACATATAAATTAAAAAAGTGTATAAAAGCGACACGGTCGTCACAGATTTCGTGACTGCGTGCTAATGGTCAACATATCTCTTATCACAAAGCACTACTTACATGATACATTTTCTGTATAATGTAACGGATACATTATAGACTTAATTATTATATTCTAGCAAATTGCATATAGGTTTCCTCAAAATTTATGAATATAATACAAATTAATACTATACGATCTTTAGTTTTGGATAGCCAGTTACACAAACTTGACATAAAAAGTGAATTATAATACTCACTTGTTGATCATTGATAATCATATCAGAACTGGAGCTGGGACGTTTTTCATTTAATGACTGAAGAGAGACGGACATTGAGACTTGACGTTGCAACGATCTGTTTTGTCTCCTGAACATTTCCGTTGTATTCTTTACAAAACTATCCATTTTCTTCCTAAAGAAAGACGATTTCCGTTCTAGTGGAGATTTCCCAATTGAATGCAAATCTAATTCCGATTGTGAGAAGCCCTCCTGCCGCGATAACATCGTATGGTCGAGGGACAACTTTCTATCTCGAATATTTTCACTTTGTTTTCCATTTAGATTATGCACGTTGAAGTCATTGTAATTTTGCTTATCATAGCTTTCCTTACCATCTGAAAAATTGAGTGTCTCTTCTAATATAGTATTGCATTCATTTTTATTTTCGCATACCTTATGTGATTCGTTACTATGATACTCATCCATATTTTCTTCATTATCCGTATGCATAGTACGGACAATCTGGACGTCTGAATTAGTTGCACTCAGAAATTCAGATGAATCATCACTTTGTGATGTTTCTAAGCAATCATCTTCAAAGTAATCTTTGTTATTCAAAATATCGCTGCAAGGCGGGGCTCTCAATCGCCTATTATTATTCATCTTAACTGTCCTCAATATTTCTTTTATTTTAAGATTGTCCTTGATACTTTTTACATCTGTCAAGATTTGCGGAAATTTGTCCTTATTCTCTTTTGTTTGCTTATCTTTCTTCAACTTTTGTTTTAACCTATCCATGTTGACACTTAGACACTATAACACTACACTAAAACTAAAACACTGTTTTCAATATAACAAATATTCGTCATAATTTTCTAAATTATTCCACATGGCCGTTAAAGAACTTATCAGCTGCGGACGTCAACGTCACACCTGTATAAATCGTTTAATCACAGTGAAGGTTTGTAACGATAACAAATTATCGCTCACCTTACGCGTAACAATCAGTAAATGAATAGAAAAAAAATACTTTATTTAATAGAAAAGTCTATACGATTTGAATATTTGCTAGTATTTGAATATTTGCTAGCAGTAAATATTTTAGTGCATAGTGCATAAATTGAAAAAAAAAACAATGAAAGAAATAAAATCGAAATAATAAATTTTGAACGATATCTAACTCCTTGAGATTATCTTTGATAGTGCAATACATATCACAACATTTATCTTTTTTACCAACAATGGTAGTCCTTACGTTTGTTACATATTAATATAGTACTTATTTAAGTATATTAATATAAATTAAATTAAATTAAATAGCTTCACGCTATATCCCGCACACAGCAGGGTAGGCAGAGGGAACCTAGTGTTAAGACACTCCGTTCCCCACTTTCCGCCGAATTCGGAGGCTTGCGTGTTAAGTGGCGGAACTTAACGCCGCGCTTTACCTCGACACCAGAGCGAAGAAAATGGAAATATAAATTCCACTCCTCGAGTGGGAATCGAACCCACAACCAGTCGTTTACAGTCACACGCTTGTGCCACTGGGCCACGACTGGCCACGATATATTAATATACTTATGGTAAAAAAGTAAAAACTTTACAAACGTTGAGATTTTTGTATAATGTGAATAGAACGGCGAATATTCGCTTCATATAATTGTGTACAAAGTCTAACGCTGTCATGATAATGTGGACATTTTTTATTTTTAGTTTAAAAAAAATATGTAATCACAATAAGATATCTTTTCACTGTAATTATTAAATTGTAGTGAATAGATACAATACATTTTGTAGTATATTTGTTTTTATAATTATCATTTAAAAATCTATTACCACAATAATAAATGAAGTATAATACAAAAGTAATAACGCATATTAGTATGCTTACAATTTAATTACACGATAGTGATACATGGCGCCCTTATCACTAAGCTCGTTAATTGATAGCATTGTTACACGGCTGTTAGATATGAATTGCCTATTTGAATTACACAAATATATATTACGATACACAAAGAGTAGTCACTTAAACAGGTCAACCTATATGCTAGAGTAGTAAAATTAAATAATTATATATATATATATATATATATATATATATATATATATATATATATATATATATATATATATATATATATATATATATATATATATATATATATATATATATATATATATATATATATATATATATATATATATATATATATATATATATATATATATATATATATATATATATATATATATATATCTCCTCATTATAATTATTACTTATTATATAATTGTCTTATTACAATTACGAAATGCCGAGCCTGCTGTCTATATCATGAGCATGTTACATTCTTTACATTAAATTCACTTAACTTTTCGACGGATATCTTAATCCTTGTGCCACTGCCATTGTAATATTATAGCACCTGAAATCATTGCGACTTTAATAGTAAAAGACTTCCTTCCATTTCCCCTGATAGTATTTATTATTTGGCAAAGTGAATGCACGTTGCTAATGCACCTAAGTAATCTATGTTGCATTACAATTTTATAATTACTTTTGAAAGAACGAATATGACACACCTAAGATTATTTTACAAATAAACCAGCAGGCTCGTTTCCGCAAATATTTGTCAATTTCAATATACTCCATACTAATCGGTATTTTGGACTCAAATTGTAAAAAGCTTGTTACAAATGTTAAGATTACTAGGACATACTTTTATATTTATTTAAATATAATATCGCGAAATCTTATTTCCGCCAGCCACCAAAGTAAGCCTTTCACGTTTTAAAGGAACTTTAATGTACTTTACTTTGACTTTTACATTATTGCACGGTAAATAGCAGTAGTTTATGAACTTCAGCGGAAAGGAGTAAATAGGTAGGTTTGCTTCAAAGATGTTTCGTATGAAGACGGATTTCCTGAACAAAGTTGATAAGAAGCTTAGCGTCGTTCTGGGCGTACTTTGCTATCAAACTTTTACATGTTGTAGCATTAGAAACGTGGTATAGTCAATGCAGATGTATGTTCGCGTTAATTTAATTAAACATAAGTTTTCAAGCAGTAAAGTTCCCAAAGCGAGACGGTCTTTTGAATATCTTGTCAATAACATCACCGTACTCATTAGTTATGTTTTGTAAAGCTTTAACTTATGAAAGGAATTTAATTTATTAAGAAATTTCCTATCTTCAATATTTTATTTGTTTATTTAAAACACGAATACCAAAGATAATTACTTAAATATAATTTTTGTGTCATTTACGTTTTTAAGTAATTATTTTCAGGTGTGACCTATACTTATGTGACGTAAACGTTTACAGGTGCCTTAGTCATGTGAACCCTCTACATGTTATAGAGGGATTATACCATCTTTTATATTAGACATTAAGAAAACTGATTATAATAGTAGTATACGTATGGTAAACTGAAATAATTTTCTTTAAAATAAGACAACTTGTTCATAATTTCATTTGTTTATTTCGAAATAAACAAAACCTAGTTAAATAAACCAAACCTATATTCTGTACAAGATAGCTTCATCTTGTTGACAGACGGGCTAGTGATGGGAAACAGAAAATACCTGGTATTACAAAAAATATTGTTTTAAAATACTTTTAACTGTGGCGTGATTTACACTTTTCGACAAATGTTTCTTTGGAAAAAGTCTTTGGTCTCATGGTTCTAACCATCTATTGGAAGTCCAAGAATAATTCTGTATGTAAAAATTAAAGTTGAAAAATAAAATAGTTTTACCTTTAAAATAGATTTTATTAAGGAAGAGGAGCACAGCCAAGATCATCATAACTAGGGTCGTCGGAACCTGTGTTACCATCTCGAACTTTTATTGTTATTTCATGTTCAATAAAATTGTCGAAGTGGACATAGCACATAATTAACCATCATCCGATGTAACGTACAAGCGTCTATTACTTTCAGTGTTCCCATTTAAATTTTACTTGGAAGAAATAATCTTCGGATAATGCTTGAATCTTTTTGCAATTCTTAAAATCATTAAAATAAGAAAATAATACGTACGTCATTGTAAAGTTATGTCGATCAGAAAAAAATGCATCTGCCAAAAAGATCAAGCTATCTTGTATACGGTATAGTTACTCTAACATACACCTATATTATTATAGGAACATACGTTAATGGTGTACTCTGGCTTTGTCTATTAGACGAAGACGAAAAAAAATGTAACAATACATACTATGTATAAATAAACGTAGGAATATAAAAAAAAAATATTAAATAATATAATTTAATAATAATAAAAAAATATATACAATTTTATGGAATAGTTTAAACAAATAATAAAAAAATATTTTATTAATATTTTCAGAAAAAGCAACGTTGGCTGTATGAGTTGCTGCCATATTATAGTTTATGATTTTTAAAAATGGAATAGAGAGAAAAAGGGAGCATGGCGGGAGCGTGGCGTCGGTAAAAGGGACGCTTAGAAAATTATTGATATTAAATTACAAATAATATAAATTCAATACAAAGAAATGGATATTTAATAAATAAATTTAACATATTAAATGCAAAGTGATCGAAATATAATAATTTTATAATATACAAGTTTGGTAAGATGCATATTTGTTAATTATGAAGAATTTCTTGGTGAGTTCTTATTACATTAATAATATAAAAATAACAAAAGCGAATATAGAAATGAATATTTAAATAATAATAACTAAATAATATAATAGTATTAAAGGCAATAAATATTTTAAATATTAGTTCTATGAAAAAGAAAACGTATAATTTGCAGTACAAATTAATTAAAATATTTGGCGTATGGCGGCGGTGACGGCGCCATCTTAAGATAGTGTTGTATGAACATTATGGCTTACATTTTCCTAAATATTATAAATTTAAAAATGAATTGTAAGTTGCGAGTGTAAATAATATTTATTAAATAAAAATAAATAAGGCTTTGGATGATTAAATATTTTATGGCAAATATTCTCATACGAATGTATGAAATTTAAAATAACATAAATATGTACTACATGTATAGGGGCGATGCATGTAGTTCAAATAATAATAATAAGATATTAATATACAAAGCGTTTGATAGCTGGGTATTTTATGGCAATAATTGGCACGATCTCATACGTATGTGTAAATATTAAAAAAACAAATATATAGTACATGTACAGGGGCGATGCATGTACTGTCTCTCGACTGTCAGGGTTCGGTTATAGCTTATAGCTTACTGATAAGCGATGTCGGTGACACAATCAATGTAGCTTTGCAGCACCGAGGCCAACATGTTTGGTAAAGTGATCCGCTATAGCGACGTTGGTTTGTTGTATCCTTTCTGATGCTGTCTTGCGTTGCGTAAGCGATGCTTGTACAAAGTCGGATTGTGGTATAACGTGTGACATGCGACTGTCGTGGGTTCAGGTAGCTTACAGCTTACTGATAAGCGATGTCGATGACACAATCAATGTAGCTTTGCAGCACCGAGGCCAACATGTTTGGTAAAGTGATCCGCTATAGCGACGTTGGTTTGTTGTATCCTTTCTGATGCTGTCTTGCGTCGCGTAAGCGATGCTTGTACAAAGTCGGATTGTGGTATAACGTGTGACATGCGACTGTCGTGGGTTCAGGTAGCTTATAGCTTACTGATAAGCGATGTCGGTGACACAATCAATGTAGCTTTGCAGCACCGAGGCCAACATGTTTGGTAAAGTGATCCGCTATAGCGACGTTGGTTTGTTGTATCCTTTCTGATGCTGTCTTGCGTTGCGTAAGCGATGCTTGTACAAAGTCGGATTGTGGTATAACGTGTGACATGCGACTGTCGTAGGTTCAGGGAGCTTATAGCAATCTGACAACTGATGTCGGAGACATTCACTGAGTTTAAATGTTGGTTTTGACAAACGACTGCAACGCGTGTGCTGTGCGGTTATTTAACTTAATCGGCCACCGTGTGGTTGTGCGTTCGAACTGATATGCGAACCAGTGATATTGGTCTCACAAACCATTAATGTATATCGGCTTAACAACCCGACGAATTCATTGGTCTCACAAACCAGTGGCGTATATCGGCTTAACAACCCGACGAATTATATTGGTCTCACAAACCAGTGACGTATATCGGCTTCACAACCCGACGAATTACATTGGCCTCACAAACCAATGTACAACTAATTAAATATATATAATAAGCGTAACAAGTACCTTTGAGAAAGATCACACACAAACTTAACAAACAAGACGTGACAGCTAACTAATAATTGATCGTTTGCTAAGGCATCGTAAGTATCATATACGTGAACTGTTTCGTTGTGTCTCGGAGGGTTCAATATGATCGGTCGGATCCGCCGATCGGACGGAACTCACGGCAAGTGGCGGGGCGGCGCCACACGGCCATTTTTTCTCTTAATATAGCTATCTTGCATAGTTGTAAGTGAGAGATAAATGAGACGATCCTAGGGCTTTTCCTCGGACGAGCTCTGGGTGATTGCAACGGATAGTTTGTGTTAGATACTTGCATGTCTAGAACCCTTCTGATGGCTAATTAATATATAAATGAGTCTATACCTTCTGATGGCAAACTAATAATTAAGAAGGAAGACCTTCTGATGGCTAATTTATATATAAAATGAGTCAATACCTTTCTAATGGCAATTATAATTAAAAAAGATTACCTTCTGATGGCTTATTATATGTATTTAATACATTACACGTAGAATTTCCTAACACTGTTACCTCTGAATCTCAAAAAGAACTTGAGTTACTTACATACATAACAATAAAGGTCCTAACCACAAGACGTATCATGAGCCAAGGCATGATTTGATTAATATATTTTCAAACATTTCAGATCGATGAAGGGATGAGTTCAATGAAGGGGGGGAGACCAGTTACAATTGGTGCCGTGACCAGGATGGTCAAACGGCTTTATAATAAATATTAAAAATGGGCTTATGCCTACAATTGCTGTCCGTGAAATGGAATGAGACAGAGGAGGTTTACAGTGTTTGGAAGTTTTATGGTTGGGGGGTTGTAAGGTCCGGGGGTTGATAGTTTAAAGAATTGTCACATTGGGGGGTTGATAGACTGAGAGGTTGCAAAGTCTGGGGGTTGATAATAAATTAGAAAGATTTTGTAAATTCTATTCCGATAAACTTCATAGAATTTAGGGGGTTGAATGTAACAATACATACTATGTATAAATAAACGTAGGAATATAAAAAAAAATATTAAATAATATAATTTAATAATAATAAAAAAATATATACAATTTTATGGAATAGTTTAAACAAATAATAAAAAAATATTTTATTAATATTTTCAGAAAAAGCAACGTTGGCTGTATGAGTTGCTGGCATATTATAGTTTATGATTTTTAAAAATGGAATAGAAAGAAAAAGGGAGCATGGCGGGAGCGTGGCGTCGGTAAAAGTGACGCTCTGAAAATTATTGATATTAAATTGCAATTATTATAAATTGAATACAAAGAAATGGATATTTAATAAATAAATTTAACATATTAAATGCAAAGAGTGATCGAAATATAATAATTTTATAATATACAAGATTGGTAAGATGCATATTTGTTAATTATGAAGAATTGCTTGGTGAGTTCTTATTACATTAATAATATAAAAATAACAAAAGCGAATATAGAAATGAATATTTAAATAATAATAACTAAATAATATAATAGTATTAAAGGCAATAAATATTTTAAATATTAGTTCTATGAAAAAGAAAACGTATAATTTGCTGTACAAATTAATTAAAATATTTGGCGTATGGCGGTGGTGACGGCGCCATCTTAAGATAGTGTTGTATGAACATTATGGCTTACATTTTCCTAAATATTATAAATTTAAAAATGAATTGTATGTTGCGAGTGTAAATAATATTTATTAAATAAAAATAAATAATGCTTTGGATAATTAAATATTTTATGGCAAATATTCTCATACGAATGTATGGAATTTAAAATAACATAAATATGTACTACATGTATAGGGGCGATGCATGTAGTACAAATAATAATAATAAGATATTAATATACAAAGCGTTTGATAGCTGGGTATTTTATGGCAATAATTGGCACGATCTCATACGTATGTGTAAATCTTAAAAAAACAAATATATAGTACATGTACAGGGGCGATGCATGTACTGTCTCTCGACTGTCAGGGTTCGGTTATAGCTTATAGCTTACTGATAAGCGATGTCGGTGACACAATCAATGTAGCTTTGCAGCACCGAGGCCAACATGTTTGGTAAAGTGATCCGCTATAGCGACGTTGGTTTGTTGTATCCTTTCTGATGCTGTCTTGCGTTGCGTAAGCGATGCTTGTACAAAGTCGGATTGTGGTATAACGTGTGACATGCGACTGTCGTAGGTTCAGGGAGCTTATAGCAATCTGACAACTGATGTCGGAGACATTCACTGAGTTTAAATGTTGGTTTTGACAAACGACTGCAACGCGTGTGCTGTGCGGTTATTTAACTTAATCGGCCACCGTGTGGTTGTGCGTTCGAACTGATATGCGAACCAGTGATATTGGTCTCACAAACCATTAATGTATATCGGCTTAACAACCCGACGAATTCATTGGTCTCACAAACCAGTGGCGTATATCGGCTTAACAACCTGACGAATTATATTGGTCTCACAAACCAGTGACGTATATCGGCTTCACAACCCGACGAATTACATTGGCCTCACAAACCAATGTACAACTAATTAAATATATATAATAAGCGTAACAAGTACCTTTGAGAAAGATCACACACAAACTTAACAAACATGACGTGACAGCTAACTAATAATTGATCGTTTGCTAAGGCATCGTAAGTATCATATACGTGAACTGTTTCGTTGTGTCACGGAGGGTTCAATATGATCGGTCGGATCCGCCGATCGGACGGAACTCACGGCAAGTGGCGGGGCGGGGCCACACGGCCATTTTTTCTCTTAATATAGCTATCTTGCATAGTTGTAAGTGAGAGATAAATGAGACGATCCTAGGGCTTTTCCTCGGACGAGCTCTGGGTGATTGCAACGGATAGTTTGTGTTAGATACTTGCATGTCTAGAACCCTTCTGATGGCTAATTAATATATAAATGAGTCTATACCTTCTGATGGCAAACTAATAATTAAGAAGGAAGACCTTCTGATGGCTAATTTATATATAAAATGAGTCAATACCTTTCTGATGGCAATTATAATTAAAAAAGATTACCTTCTGATGGCTTATTATATGTATTTAATACATTACACGTAGAATTTCCTAACACTGTTACCTCTGAATCTCAAAAAGAACTTGAGTTACTTACATACATAACAATAAAGGTCTTAACCACAAGACGTATCATGAGCCAAGGCATGATTTGATTAATATATTTTCAAACATTTCAGATCGATGAAGGGATGAGTTCAATGAAGGGGGGGAGACCAGTTACAAAACGAAGTCCAAAATACCGATTAGTATGGAGTATATTGAAATTGACAAATGTTTGCGGAAACGAGCCTGCTGGTTTATTTGTAAAATAATCTTAGGTGTGTCATATTCGTTCTTTCAAAAGTAATTATAAAATTGTAATGCAACATAGATTACTTAGATGCATTAGCAACGTGCATTCACTTTGCCAAATAATAAATACTATCAGGGGAACTGGAAGGAAGTCTTTTACTATTAAAGTCGTAATGATTTCAGGTGCTATAATATTACAGTGGCAAAAAGGATTAAGATGTCTGTCGAAAAGTTAAGTGAATTTGATGTGAAGAATATAACATGCTCATGATATAGACAGGAATATCAGGTTTACCGAGCCCCGCTCGGCATTTCGTTTTTGTAAATTGTGTTTATTGACATAAGAATTGTAATAAGATAATTATATAATAAGTAATAATTATAATAAGGATATATAAGAAATTATACCTAATTAATTATTAAAATAAAAAAATCTACAAATTCGATTCGAGGATTCGAACCAGGGACTACTGCTTTCGGAATTGCCTTAGTTCCCACCTAAGCTATTATAACGTTGTTAATAATAGCCAAATTGACATTCGTGTACTAACTATATTTCCAGAAATATTTTTTTTATTACCTGAAAATACGGATAAATGGAAATATTTTTAAATGAAACCTAGCTAGATTAATTTTTCGCCCCGTAACTACATACTTAAAATTCAGGAAAATCGTAGGAGGCTTTTCCGAAATTCAGGTAATATACTCATTTGTGAATTGCTCGTTTAAAGATATAAAATAAATATGTATTTCCAGGTAAAAAAAACTTCAAGTATGTTATGAAAATTGCCATGTTACGTCTATCGGTGATGAAGGACGAATGAGGTATTAGAAAACCTAGCTAGTCTGACAAAACCTACGTCACTCAGGCAATAACGTCGGCTTAAGCGGAAAGGTTTGGTTTTAACAAAAATACAAACAAATGTCTTAAAAATGTTTTAAAGTATTTAATAAATAGCATTCTCTCTTGTCAAACGATTTTTAGGTAGCAGAAATTTGTAAAAATCTCGAGAAGAGACTTTGAAATAAAACCAATAAATATTTTTTTACCGGATTTATTGCATATATTTTGGAAATTCAAAATTACTTTTTTTGAATATCCGCCATTTTATAGTACACTTTATAGTAGTCCGTGGCCACAGATGAGTGAGTCTATCTGTGATCACGAACCAAATACCAAAACTATACACGAGTAATCCGGTTAAAAATAGTGTTATTTCAAAGAAGTTTATATAATATCTATACTATAATAAATCTGTAAAAATGTTGTGTTTGTAGAATCATAATAGTCCAGCTAAAATATAATATACACGGCCTTAACAAAATTTGTCCAACGTGATGTGGATTTTGCGGTGACGTAATTTTTTTTTGATTTGGAACACCTCGTGAAAAATGATAACAGTCCAGATAAAACACAACAAACAAAGAATACTCCTTAACAAATTTTATTCGCATTTTTGCAATATAAATACGCATTTTTCGTTGACATATCAAAATAAAGTTTTGAAACAACCGATGACGAACTAAAGCAGTCCAGTTCAAATACAACAAATACAGAGAAGACTCCTTAGCAAAATTAGTACAGCGTGATGCGCATTTTGATTTGACACATAAAACTAAGGATTTGGGACAACAGATGATGAAGTAAAACAGTCCAGCTAAAATATAATAAATACGGAAAAGATTGCTAAACAATATTAGTTCACCGTGATGCGCATTTTTCGGAATGTCTTGGCACTATGTTCTCTCTAAAAAGCTTAAAAAAAATTACTCTCCTATAATAAAATAGTAAAAAAATGTGTCTTTAGTAAGTGTAGCTGTTTTAACTTTGGGCAATGTCAACGTAGTATATGGAAGTAGTATGATATATAAAGTCATGAAGTCCACGCAAACAGAGCTTCAACAAAAGTATTTTCAATATGTATAAGAATGAATACTAAAATTCGGCGGAAAGTGAGGACCGAATTGTCTTAACCCTAGGTTACCTCTGCCTATCTGCGAAATATAGCGTGAAGCAAAAAAAAAGATTACTTAAAAAATAAAGTTTAAAGTTAAAGTTAGTCACAGTGGCGCAGTTGCGAAGTGTCTGACTCTAAAAAAGGTTATTAGTTTTATTCTAAGTATTGATTTTGAGAAATACTTGAATACGTACTTGAGACCGCCGTGACGCACTAGAATATTGCAACACAATGGATATGGATTCGATTCCTATTTTGGGGAATAATTATATTTTAATTTTCATTTCTTCAGATAGCGTCTGAACTAAATGTTTTGATTATTGGATTTTTCTTCGATGGTACGATTAAATTTGAATTTTAATTTTCTGCCCAGTAAGACTAAATAGGGATGCGTTGAATTCCGGCATGCAATACGCAGTGTTTCGAATTCGGTCTTAAAGGGACTCGCCAACCTATTTTAATTGTTTTCTAAATGTCTTTTTCAATTTAAAAACTATAATAATTTTGACTTCAAACTTCAATGGAAGGTAGCAATAGAAGTAGTAGATATATTATAGTCTTAAAGTCCACTCACACAAAGTGGCAGACAGTTGGTAGTTAGAAATATACCTCATATGGCTAGGACCACATAAGTCTCAACACTATTTAGTTTTTAATTGCTCTGTGCTTTGGATCACATCCCACTTGTCGGTTTAACGTTATGTCTGACATAATCCTTTGATTGGGCAACGTTTGTATACATATATTTAGTGATTACTAATTTACATTATATTATACTACGATACGATAATTAACATCGGATATCAGTAATTGGATATATCTTTGGATACATTAAAAAAGGATTCTAGTAAAAATAGACCTTGATAAAAACGTTTATATGGGAAAAGTTGAATACAGTTTTTTATATGCTTTCATGCATTCATTTGTGAGTCTAATTTGTTAAATTATGTGTTAAATTCTTTGGTTACTTGTCTCAGTTAAGTAACCGACAAACTACGCGTAACCTAGATTAAAAGCCCTGTAAAGCGGAAATTATACTGTTGGATAGTTCACGGACGCACAAAATTCCAAACAGAGGAAAAAGAAAGAAAACCTTAAAAAGAAGACCCACGAGTTTTAATCAAGTTTTGGCTAGTATTTTTCAAGTTTTCAAAATTAATACCTTTTCAAAAAATAAAAAAAATCTAATTCTAAAGTCCATACAAACCTAATAGCTACTTTTTCTACCAAATTAAGCAATAATATTTTTTTTTACAAAAGAGAAGCTTACGCTACGGGTAAATATTGAAAAGGGACGCAAGATCTCAGGAATACTGTCCGATTCATATGCTCCATCTTACCTAAAAGATCGTTTTCAATTTCTGGGATGCTCTCATTCCCGACAATTACGTTATGAAGATAACCTAACATTCCTTCGCACTCCACTTCTTTTTATAGTAATTCTTTCACAATTACAGCCTCTCGATTATGCAATGATTTCCACCTAATTATAAAACATTCAAAATCGTTGCACACATTTAAACATCATCTTAAATTATATTTTCACTCCCTCTATTATCCATGCATTACCATCGTATTATGTTATTAAAATCATACATTGTTGATCAATAATATACGAGTATATTCACATTGTCGTTTATATAGAGCGGTCCCAATAAAGTTTGGCATGGCCGTTTACTAAAACTGGCTCCGGTGTGTACTTATAATACGGCACTTCCTGACATACCAGACCATACCGAAGAGCAAGTTGCTGGTGGACAATTCTGGCTACCTGATTATGCCTACCTAATTATGAATTTATTATTAATTTTATTCTTAATTATTAATTTACTATTAATTAAATTATACATAATTATATTTATTAATAATTAGAAATGAAAATATATGGCTTGCTTTTTTTCTATAAGAGACAGAGAGAGAGAGACAGACAGAGATTCCAGGAATACACACGTTTAATTAATCCCAACTTTTCATAAGTTGCCTAGCACACTTTGACAACTAGTTTTACATATTAAACATTAATTAATATTATAAGCGTTATTTTTATACATCCAAGACATCTCAATAGAACCCAGTATAAGTATATAATTTCCAAAAGGTTCTGCTGTTATGCTACATTGTTTCAAATCACTTAAACAATATCCCGAATTTTCGAAATTTATAAAAGCAAAACATTAAGATCAGACCCCGAGTCTAGTTTAAACTTCACTGGCACACCATTATTACATAAATATAATATTTCAAAGCATTTACTATTTTCATTTTTATCACAATAAAGTATAGTCGACACGTAAAATTGTGTACTTACATCTTCGCATAGTTCATACACTCGAATTTACCTCTCATTGGCCATATTTTTTTTAAATCTCCTTTATTATTGCACATAAAGCACTCTACTTACCTGGCCGGACTTCGGTGGTAATTACCGATGTTCGATTTTCCACACGCCCCAAAACACACATGGATACATTTATGACAGTTGTAAGCAATACAATAAACGACGATCTGCATTATTGTTATAATGGGCGGCCCGCACGCTCACGCGGTCCGCACTCGGTGCCGCCCCTGCCGCGTCGCCGCTGTCGCCGCCTCGCCCCGGTGCACTTGCATCAAATAACGTGTCCACCGTTCAAAATGCCGTCGATGATTCCACATCCTTTGAGATTTCTATTTGTTTATTCTCTGCTATTGATATTTCTTTCGCCTGACAAATTTTAATAGCTTTTTCCTAGATCAACTCTTCTGTTCTTAGTTATCTGTCACGAAAAACACAAACGATGCGATCTCGTATCGATCCGTCCTTTAAATTCTCAAACTCACAATGCTGACACAATAAGCGTAACTCAGTGACGATAGATTTGTCCGTTTCTTGAACACGTGCAGTAAACCGGAATCTCAGCATTGTCGTTTTATGTTTCAATCCAAAATATTCATTATAGTTTTTAACTAGCAATTAAAAGTTGTCTTGGTTTTCTTCCTTAACAAATTTAAATGTTGAAAGTATATCGTATCCATCGGGTCGTATTAAATTAATGAGTAGATTGGTCTGAACTTCCTTTGTGAGATACAAAGGAACTGTACTGTACTCTTCCGATGCTATTAAAGTACATACAAATACATATAAAACAAATATAAAATCAACTTTGATTCCACAAAATTATACTCATATGTATATACATAATAATCACGTTCTAAAAATATACTTTACAGAAAATGTAAAACCGGTCCTTTAGGGTGACGGGACTATTTCTATGGCAGTACGCTGACCCACCTCATCATCTTTGACCTAGCGTCGAACTTGTGTTCTTATAACATCTCGCATAGTTTTACATTTATGTCCCTCAAAAATAAAATTCAAATACATATCGGAGTGTCAATTTATATGTACTTTAATATTTAGATCATTTAATAGATTTACACAACACATCAATAACTCTAAATACTGCATTGCAGAAGGCTACGCCAAGTTACGATAACCCGTCATGTTGCGACTAGCTATGCTTGTAAGTCTAGGGCCGAGGAACGACAGGTGGTTTCATGTCGGAAACATTCTCGGTGAAATATTACAGATGCTCGTGACTTAACCGGAGCTTAAAAGTTGAAGTAATCTATACAATACGGGAATGTTATACTTATTTGAATAAATTTCACCTTTATAAATGTACATTAAAAACATATCGACGACAGAAAACGTATTTGCTGTAAGTAGAAAAAGGACAGTTTGAAATAAAGCCGAAAAACTTTTTTAAATTTGAAAAAAAAATCATAGCTCTGTTAATACAAGCAATAAAGACAGGATTTTTGGTACGTGGACAAATTTTAACGTTAATTCTATAGTGAAAATATATACATGTTTCTAAAATAAGTGGAAGAAGACTTTTCATTACTTACAGCAATTCGTTTTCAATTTATGGAATATAAAAATATCGTAAGTAAGAACTGAATATGTATGGCGAGAGAGGATTCTGATTCTTTTGATAGGAATTGAAATACTGTAAACGATAAATAACACTAAACAAGGATTAACTTAAAAAGTTATGTAAGTTTTTGAAATGAAGTTGACATAAATAAGCTCTAAATAGTAGTAGATAACTTATTATAGTAATATAAGAATTCATTATGACTTACGCAGTCTGGCTAAGGCTAAGGTCATAATGGGTTCTTAACGTCGTCACAATTGCTGTAAGTTAAAAAAAATAGCAAAGCACCGGATTTTTAGTTAGTTACAACAAATTGGATGAATATTTTTTTAAAAATTAAGAACGCGTATATAAAACCAAATTTTAATATTTTCTACTTACAGCAAATACGTTTTCCGTCGTCGATATGCTCGTCAAGATTTGCAATAAAAACGAAAATATATTGTACATTCTTTGTAAATTATAGTTAGTTTCATCCTTTTTTTAGTTAGCACCTTAAAATTATTATAGTTAAAAGCTTTAAACTAAACTCGCTTCTAACGCTAAAGACTTAAAAACACCTTTAAGGTAATGTAAAAAATATTAGTCATTTTCTTTAATAAATAAAAAAGAAATAAAATCGACTTAAATACGAATAGAATCAGCCACTAACTGGACAACGTAATATATAACAAAAATAAATACATTATTATTTATACAATTATTAATATACTATCAACTGCCCGCAATTTTGTTTGCGTGGACTTTACGACTATAATATATCTACTACTTCTATTGCTATCTTACATTGAAATTTGAAGTCAAAATAGAATGGCAAGACCCTTTAAGACCGAATTCGAGACACTGCGTATTCCATGCCGGAATTCAACGCCCCATTTAGTCTTACTGGGTAGAAAATGAAAATTCAAATATAAATGTACCATCGAAGAAAAACCCAATAATCAAAACATTTAATTCAAACGCTATCTGAAGAAATGAAAATTAAAATATAATTATCCCCAGAATGGGACTCGAACCCATAACAGAAACCAGTACGCTACGGCGGTCTCGAGTACGTATTGAAGTATTTCTCAAAATATAAACAATACTTTTCACCCGTGGGGGGACCGGTCAAGAATACAATTTCCCTCCGCACCTGGGATAGCGTCCCGTAAAAGGCGGGTAACCCAGTAGCTTGGTGGTAGGAGATTTGTTCTCCGACTGGCTCGCGACCACTATCATGTCAAAGACGAACCGCCAAATATCTGTTGATGTGTTCCGGTTCGATGGCATGTAAGCCAGCTCACTCCGTACTCCCACCATTCCCATCCTATCTCCCTCCTTCCTGTCCTTCACCCTCAAGGTTGGCAACGCATCCTCAATCTCCATAGTATTGTGGATGTCTATGGGCGAAGGTAACCACTTACTGTCAGGTGGTCCTTCTGCTCGTTTATTGCCTCCTTTATTCAATAAAAAAAAAACTTAGAATAAAACTTGTAACCTTTTTTTAGAGTCAGACACTTCGCAACTGCACCACTGTGACTAACTTTAACTTTTTAACCTTTACTTTTATTTATTCAATCTTACACATATTGAAAAGACATTTGTTGAAGCTCTGTTTGCGTGGACTTCATGACTTTATATATCACATTTCTTCCATATACTACGTTGACATGAAACCTTGAGCCCAAAGTTATAGCAGCTACACTTGGTAAAGACACAATTATGTACTATTTTATTATAAGAGAGTAATTTTTTTCAGCTTCATGCCTTTTCAGAGAGGACCCCTAGTGTCAAGATATTCCGATTTCCACTTTGCATCCTAAATTGAGACATTGCGTGTTAAGTGGCGGAACTTAATACCCCGCTTTGACTTGGTAATAACCAAAGGGAAGAAATATAAATTTTAATAAAATCATTTTCTCGTGTAGTACTAAACGATCTCCTTTGTCTTTCCAGAGTGAAAATATAATAACAATTTAAATACAACTAATTCATTACGTGGAAACGAATCCACAATAGATGCTGCCTCATCTTGTCCTGTCCTATCATTTCGCCACGACGGCCTCAATTTTGACAATTTTAATTTATCCACGAAAACTGCCTTCTTCATGCATTTACTCAATTTTATGGCTCAGCCGGTCAATCGTGGCTATTTAGTAATTTTTCGAGATCTTAAATTGTTATATATTTCAATGGAAAAAGCCTATTACGTTCAACGGGTTTTTTATTAAGGAGGCAATTACTCATTTCTCACACCTGCTCTGAACTACTATAGCACTTCATCAGTAGTTCAAAATCTTTCCTTATTTTTATACGTCAACGCAAAATACGTATCACGCTAAACAAATTCTTTTAAAGAGTCCTCCTCGTATTTGTTGTATTTTAGCTGAACTACTACAGTCCTTCATCAGTTGTACTATAGCGTACCATAAGTCTGAAATTTTATTTTTTTACGTCACCGCAAAATGCGCATTACGCTGAACAAATTTCGTTAAGAAATGCTCATGACGTTGAACAAATTTTGTTAAGGCGGCTTCTCCGTATATATATTTTTTTTTAGTTGCACTATTATAATATAGTTCTTCATCAGGTGTTCTAAAACCAAAAAAATCGTCATTGCAAAATGCACGTCACATTAAACAAATTTTGTTATGGCGGCTACTCCGTATTTATTATATTTTTGCAAGTCTATTGTGGTTCTACATCAGATGTTTCGAAATCATTTATAGCCTAAAGCCTGCTCAGGGTCAACATCTATGCAACCAAAGAAGTTTCATTCAAATCTGTCCAGTGGAGCAAAAAATGTTCGCGTTCAAACAGACAAACATATATAAAATAATTTTAAAAATAATGGATTCGTATTCTATAAGTACTTTCACCCCCCCCTGAGTTGTCTTTTCGCAAAAATATTCAATATACAGACACAACTTTTTTACACATTTATTATAGTATAGATTGCTATTTTTGGATTATTACTAAGTATTACTTATACCTACTATTACATCTATAATTTATTTACTGAATTATTATTATTAGATCTTAAATAGTACCATCACCAATCTCAATGTCAATCGTAAATGATATGAAATAAATGCATTTTTAATAAACAGAAATAATGTTAAAACATAACAAATTTCTTATACTGAATTAATTAAACATTGGAGCCAGTCGTGGCGCAGTGGCACAAAGTGTGACTGTAAAGCGACTGGTTGTGGGTTCGATTCCCACACAAGGAGTGAAAATATTTAATACTAGCGACCCGCTCACGGCTTCGCCGCATAAAATACGACTTGCATACTCTATTTCGGCCCCTTTAGAATTGGGTTTTTTTTATAAATAGGGAGAGTAGACCTTACGTCTAGTACAATGTCAACTATTTGATAACATATAGCGATAACTATTCTAGTAAGAAAACGTAGCGACATTAGCTATCATATAGATGGTATACAGTATTGTGGTTACTATATACTATACATACGTAAGTTTCATCTACTGTTTTAACCTCCTGGAGGTTTAATTTTTTTTAATAATGACCTATATTTGACCATGGATCTTAAACAATCTTCAACACGAATTTCATCTAAATGGAAGAGATACCGATTTTTACATTTTTATAATAATAATGAGTACGGATATATTTAGTACAATGTCAATTATATGGTATTAGATGGCCCTACCTGTTCTAGAAAACATAGTGACATCTGCTGTCATATAGATGATATATATTATTATAGACCGGTCGATCAAATGTATCTTTAATAAATGTTATGCAAATTGTCTTTAATAAATTTTATGCTTTTTTAATTTTATAATTATTTTACATAGTGATATTAAAACAAATTTAGCTTCACTCGAGAACTTTTAACATAATTTAAATATTTCTTTTTTTTATTTTTGTGCGGGAGTTGTATTGAATACCAGGATAAAAACTATCCGTGATGAACTAACGTGATGCTAACAAAAAATAATTAAACATGGCTCCAAAACTATCCGAATAAGGTTAAAATTCTGTTGTCTATTATAATAAGGTGTTTAAAATAGCCCTTAAGGTAAATCTTATCTGTCTAGACACTCAGACACCAGGTAGATTAATGATTAAGTTGTCTATTTAAGTAAGAAAACATTAGTGAAACAGTACAAAGGCTATCATTTTGTACTTAATTCTAAAAACAGACAAAAGTATTGGAATTTTAATTTTAAACTAATTACTTACTTTAATGGACTCAAAATCCAGTTGTACAAAAATAATAATTAAAAATATATTCAAAATACAAATTATATTTATGTTAAATATTACAAAATTATATTCTAAACGGATAAGTGTACAAATAGGAAGTAATTACGAACAATTAGTAACATTAATCTAAATTAAAGGTCTTGTAAAATACAAAAAGTCGAACTTGGAGAGCGTAAAGGTTATAATTTTTGTTAATATTTTTAAAGTTTTATTATTCACTAAGGAAATTGAAAAATACATTTAGAAAAGGTATGAAAATTTGAACGCAGCTGAATTCGAACCTGCGCTGCTTGGAAACTATCCAAATACTCTGATCGGTAAGCCACGCGTTCTACTATCAGCTGTGTCGTCGCGTCGTCGTCGTCAAATTTTTATACTCTTAAATTCTATTACAACGTACAAATTTCATAAACTTACAAACAAGATAGAAAAATTGCTCTTTTGTTTGTTTGAAAAAGAGTTACTTATTGTAATGAATGAATTAGTTTATAAAATTAAATGTATCCCATTAGCCGTTGCCGCAGCTAAGGAATTACATAAATGGTAATCTAACAGAATGTGGTAGGTAATATAACTCACTTATAACAATATCAATCGAATATACCAAATTAATTGATATTATTTCATTGCATATTTAATATTATGAATACAAAAGCCTGTCTTCCTATCTGTTACGGTTTTACGACTAAATCGTCAGCATAATTTGGACAAAATTCGGTACCAAAATATTTGAGGGTACAACGTAGGCTACTTTTTTTACATGAAATTCTAAAGGGTTGAAATAGGGAACGAAAATTTGTATAAAAATGTAAATCATTTGACGAATTTCATGAGTTTTTCCAGAAAATAGTTTATGATGCAAGGTTAAACATTGGCTATGGGTTTTTTCAAAAATCAAATCCTAAGGGTTGAAATAGAGTAAGAAAATTTGCATGACAAATATAAGCCGATTACCTTAAGCTATAGGTGTAGTTCACGCGGGCGAAGCCGTGACTGGGCCGCTAGTGTGAATACACCTAATATTGATTTTATAAATACATTTTACAAATAAATCGCAGTCGTAGCTAGACAGGTATTGATGCGTCGCCTGGAGACCAATGTTTTAAAAAAGAAAAATATATATGAGCTTGCCATAAATGACTTATAAAAAGGCCTGATGAAGTCATTTTTTATAATAATGTCATTTACTTTTTACCCGCGACGGAACGGCGACTGTATATGTGTTTGGGGTGAGAGGTTGTTTGTTTGTTTGTTTGTTTGTTTGTTTGTTTGTGTGTTTGTGCAAATTACTATGTCAATTATTTCTAAAACTATAAGTCTGATTCTGATACGGTTTTCTATGATAGGTTAAGGTTCAATTGGCGTATGTTATTAGATATGTCTTATTGCCTTAACTCACCAGGGGGCGCTGCAGTAAGCATTTTACGTGAAAACGAATGTTTTCAATTATCTCAAAAATAGTAATCTGATTTCAATAAATTTTCAGTGATAGATTCAGGTTTAATTGGTGGATGTTCTTAGCTATGTTTTATCGTGTCAAACCACCAGGGGGCGCTGCAGTAAGCATTTGTTTGTACTTTTTTTGTATTTATTTGTCTAAAACCAAAACTACTGATCCGATTGAAAAGAGTTTTCAGAAAAAGATTCAGCTTTGCTTGACGCATATTTTAAGATTTTTCTTTTTTTGTTACGGGGAAAGCTCACCAGGGGGCGCTGCAGTAAACATTTGTTTATGCAAATCAAAAACTACTAGTCCAATTTAGATGAATTTTTCAAGGATAGGTTCAGGCTTAATTGGTGAGTCTTTTCATATATGTGTTATGGTGACCACTCATCAGGGGGCGCCGTAGTAAGCATTTGTTTGAGTTTTTTTGTGTAAAACCAAAATTTTTCTTGTATTTATTTGTCTAAAACCGAAATTACTAATCCGATTGGATAGAATTTTCAGAACTAGATTCAGCTTTGCTTGGTGCATATTTTAAGATTTTTGTTTTTTTTGTTACGGTGAAAATTCACCAGGGGGCGCTGCAGTAAACATTTGTTTATGCAGAGTAAAAACTACTAGTCCAATTTAGATAAAACTTTCAACGATAGGTTTAGGTTTAATTGGTGCATCTTTTCATATATGTGTTACGGTGACAACTCACCAGGGGGCGCGCGCGCAGTAAGTAAATTTGTTTGTGCAAAACTAAAACTACGAGTCCGATTTGAATGCAGTTTTCAATGATAGATTCAAGTTTACTTAGAGCATATTTTCATATATGTGTCATGTATGTTTACTTAGTGCATATTTTCATGTATGTGTCAACTCTCTAGGGGCGCTGCAGTAAGTAGCTGCTTCAATTTTTTTATGTAGAACCAAAACGTCTAGTAGGATTGGAAAGAGTTTTCAGTGTTAGATTCCGCTTTGCTTAGTGCATGTTTTTAAATTTATATTACGGTGACAAGTCACCAGGGGGCGCTGCAGTAAAATATTGTTTGTTTTTTTTTTTTTTTTTTTTTTTTTTTTTTTTATAGCTTCACGCTGTATCCCGCACACAGCAGGGTAGGCAGAGGGAACCTAGTGTTAAGACACTCCGTTCCCCACTTTCCGCCGAATTCGGAGGCATTGCGTGTTAAGTGGCGGAACTTAACGCCGCGCTTTACCTCGGCACCAGAGCGAAGAAAATGGAAATATTAAATATTTCCACTCCTCGAGTGGGAATCGAACCTACAAACAGCGCTGCAGTAAAATATTGTTTGTGCAAAGCTAAAATGACGAATTCGATTTGGAAGCAGTTTGAATGATAAGCTCAAGTTTATTTAATGCTTATTCTTGGATATGCTTAATCGTGTTAACTCACCAGGGGGCGCTGCAGTAAACATTTGTTTGTAATATTTAAAACAAAACCACAACTACTAGTCCGATTCGGCAGTCTTTAGTATTAGATTTACCTTTACTTGGTATAAGTTTTTAGGTTCTTTTTTACGTTAAGAATTCACCAGGGGGCGCTGCATTAAACATTTAATTATGCAAAGTTCAAACTATAAGTCCGATTTGGATGCAGTTATCAAAAATAGGATCAGGCTTAATTAGCGCGTGTTCTCGTATATGTGTCATGGTGACACCTCACCAGGGGGCGCTGCAGTAAGCATTTGCTTGTATTTTTTGTGTGAAACCTATTTAGATGCGGTTTTCTGTGATAGGTTCAGGTTTAATAGTTGCGTGTTTTTATATGCCATATCACGAACTACCACGGGGCGCTCCAGTATAAATTAGTTTGTTCAAAATCAAAACTACTAGTGGGTTTTGTGATTTTCACTGATTTGGTTAGACTTAAATTTCCTGAAAATGTTACGGTGACAATCTACCAGGCGCTGCAATAAGTATTTGATAACCAGAAAGCATTGGGCTTATAATTCTTTTCTTTTGGATTTGCATGAAGATTAATTATGAAGTATTTCGAAATTATGTAATAATATATATTGTGTGTATCTATTCACTTTAAAAAGTTTAAAATAAAAAACAAAATTAAAAATTTTGAAAAAACCCACGACGGTTTAATTGTAATTGAAAAAGGATAAAATAACTAAAAATCCCCCGCCTAAAAGAATATATCGTCGACGGAAAACGTATTTGCTGTAAGTAGAAAATATCAAAATTTGGTTTTATATATCATTTGAATCAGAAAAAAAAACTGCGTCGAATGATCTAGGTAGCTTTTTGCTAAGATTAAAAAAAAATTACTTACGCGTTCTCAATTTTGAAAAAATATTCATCCAATTTGTTGTAACTACCCGAAAATCCGGCGTTTTGCGGTGTCGGCGGTGTTTTTTTAACTTACAGCAATTGTGACGACGTTAAGAATCCATTGTGACTTACGCAGTCTGCCCTTATTACCTACTACTACTTAGAGCTTATTTATGTCAACTTCATTTCAAAAACATATACAAGTCTTTAAGATAATACTTATTTAGTGTTATTTATCGTTTACAGTATTTAAATTCCTTTCAAAAGAATCAGAATCCTCACTCGCCATACAAATTCAGTTCTTACTTACGACATTTTTATATTCCATAAATGGAAAACGAATTGCTGTAAGTAATGAAAAGTCTACTTCCACTTATTTTAGACACATGTAGATATTTTCAGTATATTAGTAATGTTAAAGTTTGTTCACGTACCAAAAATCATGTCTATACCGCTTATATTAACAGAGCTATGATTTTTTTTTCAAATTTAAAAACGTTTTTCGGCTTTATTTCAAATTGTACTTTTTCTACTTACAGCAAATACGTTTTCTGTCGACGATATGTAAGAAGTTGATGGGGACAACTTCGTCGGGGGCTGCCAGTTGCAACCTCTATTTTAAATATAGTATCTAACAGTATAGATTTCGTTCTTAAAGTTTTTAAAAGGAATATCAGTTATCAAAACTGTAAATTCATATTAATATTTTAATTTTTTCCCAAACCTGTTTTAACAGCATGAAAACCTAGGAGAAGTTAGCAAACTTAAAGTAATGGCAGCTCCGACGAAGTCGTCCACATCATCTCGTTACATATATTCTTTTAGGCGGGGGATTTCTAGTTATTTTATCCTTTTTCAATTACAATTAAACCGTCGTGGGTTTTTTCAAAATTTTTAATTTTGTTTTTTTCTTCGATACTTTAATAATTATGCATAAAATATTATACTGTCATCTACTAAGTTAGGTGTCGAAAAATTGTTTTGGATTTTTTGGACTTTGTTTTGTAAATATTTATTTATCGGTATTTTATATATAGGTAAGTTTTTATTTTATTAAGTTTTACGATAGGCATGGATAAGGATTGTCCTCACGATTCGCCTCACTCAGGTGGTACAACAATTTCAGACATTTTATCGACAGTTAATTCACGAGAACGGCAGGGAGACAAAGATGTGGTTGATAGTGTTTCGATTTAAAAAACTATCCCTGACCCGATAACTACTACTTCTCCCATCCTAAATGGTAATATGTATGTACACCCTTCCATGTCTTCCAACGGTCCTAAATCCTACTCGATTGATGACAAAGGTCCTTTCATTATTCATGTCTCTCGGGAAGTTGAAGACCTAAACTGAGTAACTACTTTACGGGCAATTAAATTTGGTTAACTTTTACACCAAAACAATATTGACTCAGTAGTCAATGATTGTGTACAAAATGTAGGACCTAATACAATATTTGTGCAGTTCATTTCACCGCATGCTATCAACAATTTTATTAGCGATCCCTTTTTAGCTTTAGCTAAATATAGGGCTATCATCCCTACATACAATGTTACAAGAATGGGTTTAGGTAGAAGTGTTCCCATTAACTTTTCAATGGAACTTATGGAGTCTCTCGAGCTTAGCTGTGGAGCTGTGAGAATGTAAGTGAGGGAGTCGTTACATGGGTTCCTACACAAACCGTTGTAATGATTTTCCGTGGTCAAATGTTGCCAAAGAGAGTGTTCAGCTACCGCGCATCCTTACGTGTAGAAACTTATAAGTTTCCTACCATCCAATACATGAACTGTAGTCGTTTTGGTTACATTAAAGCACAGTGCCGCTTAAAGCCTAGGTGTTACAGGTGCTCCCAGCCACATAATGGTGATTCATGTATTATCAAGGTAAATTCTTCTCTATGCTTGTACTGTTCGGCAAAACATTTTGCTACTGACAAATCTTGTCCAGAATTCTCAATCAATCACATCCCCATGCTCCTATGGGTAAGGGATACGATAAACAATCCCAACAAGCCATTATTAGCAACTGTCCTTGCTCCTTACCCAACGGTAGCGCTATTCTAAATAAATCTAGTGACCCAGTTGATAATTATAAACCTCCTTGTTTCCCTTATAGAGATGTTTATAAACATTTTTTTCCCCTGTAGTGAAATTCCTTTACCGTCCAACGTTGCCCAAAAACTTTTAGAATTTTCCAAAATTATTAAAAATGGCCCCAGTCCGATTTCTACAATGGAATAGCAATAGTGTTCGTGCTAAAAAGCATGCTTATTTCAATTATCAACTTGCACAGTCCTGCCATTATTGCTATCTCTGAAATACTCATTTTAGAATTTTGGGTTATGCTTGTTTTAGTGATGACAGAAGTGATAGGTTTACAGATTGTGCAATTTTAGTTCATCACCCTAATTCGTTTTCTTCTATCCTCCTCCTCCCTTATAGCCAACAGATTAATGCTGAAGCTATAAGGGCTTTTCATATTTCCTTTGTCTCCCTTTAAATTCCTCATCCTAATCCTTCCCTCATTCTTAAGTTACGTTCCATTTTATCCTCTCTTCCAATTCCAATTCCTAGTCCAATTGATTTTAACGCCCACCACACTATGTGGGGGTCTTATTACTGTGATGGATTTTCTCCCTTGTTGGTAAACATGATTGACGATGGCAACCTTTGCATTGTCAATGATGGCTCCCCGACTCGTAGGATTAATCCATAATGAGAATCCCAAAATTTTTCAGAATTTTCCCCGCTTCTTACAAGCTTTTGCATCCATATAATTTAAAAAAGGCAATCTGGTAAATCTTATCTTCTTCTGTTGATGCTATGGTTAACTCTCTTCCTGACGTTATTGGAGATGTGAATGTGATTTTGTGTTACGAAGGGTTTCTCTCAGCACTCTTGACATCTGCATAACTCTATATCTCAGTAAAAATCTCCATACAGAATCATCTGCTTTCCAATTCTTGGTGGGATCAGGAATGCACTGATTCTGTCAATCAGCGGTCTAGTGCTGAAAGTAGTAGTGTCATATGCAGCCTATATGACTGTGGAGAATTTTGTTAAATATCAACATAGTGACGCCAAGTTTAAAAAAAATGTATCTAAAAAAAAGAAACTTGGTTGGATCAATTTTTGTGAACCCCTTGGCCCCCGCTCTCTTCTACTTTAGTTTGGAATAATATTAAGAGATTTATTTGTGGACCCCTTAATGTTGTCCAAACTTTTCCTAACGATCTTTCTCAATGGCTAAACCATTTTGCGAACAAAATAGCTCCTCCTTTTGTTCCTAATCTTAACTGTTTTCCTGTTCATACACCAGCAGTCACTACTGATGAGATGGATGCTCCTTTCTCCTTTGATGAACTCAAAACTGTCTTAATGGATTTAATAGATTCATCTCCTAGAGAATATTCCTTACTCGGAACCTTAATAAAAGGGTCTAAACACAATAGATAGTCTCAGTATTCTTATGACAGACATTCGACTATCCTTTGCTAAGGGTAAGGGTATTTAGTTGCTGTTTTTTTAGATATGCCTCTGCATGATAATGTTCTTTTTCCATTACTCAGAAAATGCAACAGCTGAGTATTCCTGCGAGATTGACACATTTCATACATAATCTGCTGTCCGGTAGAGCCGTATCCGACAAGCATCAGCTGCATACTATCCTTCATAGACTTATCTGGAAGGGTCTTCCGCAAGGTTCGGTCCTTAGCCCGTTGCTTAGATGTACAGCATATGTAATCACGACCTCGATTTGTCTGTCCATAATTTTTGCAATATCCTTCAATATGCTGATGACATCGTCCTGTATAAGAACTCAAAATCTGTAGAAGACATCTCTTTGCAATTAAATACTGCATTGCATTATCTAGACTAGTGGCTATAGTGGCAAAATCTCGGGCGGTGGTGCTCACCAAAAAAAGAACTGTTCCTGTTTTTAATATATGTTATAAGGATCAGCAGGCTATTTCATTTGTTTATAATGCTAAATTCTTAGTTATCTATCTTGATAACCATCTGAATGGATGTGCACATACTGAATACTTGGTTAAAAAATAAGAAAGGGGTATAAACGCTCTTAGAGCAATATCTAGTGTGTTCGCACCCGCATTCTCTAAAAAATATTTATCAGGCTTTAATCGTAGTCATATTGACCCCTTGACCCCTGTAATAAGTAAGCCTCAGAAAAATTAAGCGAAATTCAATACCGTCTTAGAATCATTTTAGAAGCAATGAGGTCTTCCCTACCTACGGACTTCAGGTAGAGTGTGTTGACTCTCCTCTCCATTCAAATTGCAAATTGTTACATTTTAATCATATTCTTATCTACATCACAGGAAATCCGTTACAGATACCCGCCAGGGTGGGGACTCCGGTTTGGCAAGATGGTACGCTTCCGTTTACCCACTAAAACCTGACGGTGCTCCTCTCCCGCCACTACCCAGGTCTCGGGTCTGCCCCAATCGTCCGCAGACCTGGGCGGCGGTTGCCAGCAAGGCTCGCCGTTGGAGTCAAGGGGTGGTGGGCATCCCCAATGGCCTACTCTGAGTAGCGCGCGGAGATACCGTGCGCGCCTACTCGGGCCAAGGGAGTAGGTGGTTAGTTAGCGCCACTCTGACCACCCTCTGGCCGATGTTAGGGCGGAAGGCGGAGGTCTTGTGCCGCCTCCTGGTGACCCGGTCGTTTGCGACGTATGGCGAATTCGGAAATTTTCTCCCTCGCCCGCTCCGCTTCCTCCTTCGCGAGCATCACTGCCTCGCAGAAGGCTCCGACCGAGTCCCACGACGCCTCATGGCTTTCACCACAGCGGGCAGCGAGAGGTCGTCCCCGATGACGCCGCGCTAATCGCGGCGTTGAGACGCTCAGGCTGGGCACGCCCCCAGTGTGTCTTCGAGGCAGTCGTCACAATGGTGGCAGCAAGCGTCGGGCTCCCTCCCAGAAATCTGACACAGGTGCTTCCCGAAACAACCATGTCCCGAGAGCACTTGTGTGGAGCGGAAGGTTGGGACGCCGTGACGCCGCGCTAACTACCAGTCGATTATTAGTACTATATGTCGCTTGCGCCTTGGGCATGCTTGTACCGCTGTGCGTCTGGCCAAGATCGGGGTCAGGGACTGTTCACTGTGCGAATGTGACCTGGACGAAGGTTCTACTTCCCATAGCCTTTTCTCCTGTCCTAATTTATCTCATCCCGTCTATGATGTCCTCCCCCCGTAAAAACCTTTATGTAAATATATTAGATATAATAAAATGATGTATTAATGAGCAGATTTAAGTAACACCGTATATATCTATTATTTTATACTTATTTTTTATAATACAAATTTTGTGATATCTTATATATTTATTATTTTTTGCATGTGCATTCTATTTTAAACCCGTTAATCTAGTCTCTAAGGCTTTTTTTCTCGACATTTAATTGACCAGTCTAAATCTTTTCCGTTCAACGTGTCATTGGCGAAGAAAATTGTGCTCTACTAGCACGCCTAAAAGCCATAATATAAAGAACAGAACAGAACAAGTTAGATGTCAGATTAGGACGGATTCGGATTTGGCAGACTTTCAGCGAAACCGGACCGTAGTACGTAGGATAAATTAACTAAGTATGTACGTAGCATTAACTGAAAGTGTTGCAAGGTCTTTTTATTGCGTTTTATTTGGAACAGAAGTTGAGTATCACCCAAGGTCTGTATCAATCAATGTTTGTTGTATAATATACGTTGTCGTCGTCGTACGTCGTGAGGAATATAAAATTTGTAAGCCATTAAAAGTTCGAGTGCCTTTAACAATTGACAACTCGGAAGTTGAAGAAAATGTTCTTTGATAACAGATGTTATACTATCATTAAACTTATAAAGCTGTTAGGATATCAATATAAGAAAATTTCTGAAATGAGCATAAAATATACATGGCAATGCGTAGACGGTGGAATCAAAAATAAAAAGCAAACTGAGTAGCGTTCCGTGTCGGCGCAAAACTGAAAGTGATTTATTTCCAATGTCTGAGTTTGAGGCATATTGATTAGTACGGTAACGTGGTGTATCAAATGTTATGTATATACAATGTATTTGTTTAATCAAATAGTATATAGAGTGTATGTACATATAAATAATATACACGTAAAATATTAATAAGGCCTAAGAATATATTAATTTCTTCTATTATATTAAGAGTAAATTATAAGCGCCCATCGTAGCGCAATGGGACAATTTTCGACTGAAACCCCCTCTGGCACCTTAAACAAAGCAGGGCGTTGAATTCCGCCACTCAACATGCAACATATCGAGTTCGGACTGCGGAGGACAGTATGTTTCGATGCTAAGTTAATACTGACTGAAAAAGTGTGGGATTGCTTTTTTAGTAAATTATTTTAATCAGGAAAATTAAATAGAAGATTCATATTCAAATAAAATTTATTTACTATTCGTTATAAAAAATGATAGTATAAAAATGATAATACCAATGAAAAAGCCGCTTTGTTTTACTAAACTATACATTAGATTTACTTACAAAATCTTTCTAAACATATGTCCAAAAGATATAAACAAACGATACTTTTACTATATTTCACCATCCTATACAGGTGACAAGTATAATGCGTTTACTTCTTTGCAGGGATATCTGGCACGTCAAACTCACTGACCTGAGCATCCACCAGCTGCTTACTTCTGAGTTTAATCATCGCGTGGCTCGGCACATTGGCATCTTCCATTTCAAACTCTATTAATCCTGTTAAAAAAATAATAGTAATAAATAACGAGAAAATAATTTGTAAAAATTTTTAAATAAAGATTATATAGTAATTTTTTTATATATAATATGCTCCGATCAAATAAATATATAATTTGTTTTGCCTGTTTGTTTTCCTGTTTAGACATGTCTAAGTTTAGTATTAGATGGATTTGAATATTTTTTGTACACCTATCAAGCCATATAGGGTACAATTGTTTTCGGAAATAGTGAGACTTGAAGATAAGTTATAATTTCCCTAATTTAGCTAAGAAAATCTATCGGTTCCAAAATATCTAAATGCTTAGTTATTAACTATAAAATAGGTAGGTATATGTTGTAAAAAAAAAAATAAATTCTGTTTATTTGAACTTACATTATAACTTATAAAATGTGATAAATTGTACATTACAATAGGTATAAGTTTATTAATGAATGTGGTGCTGCTGAATCATTGTCACAGCACTTCATGTCACCAGTCAGGTAAATCAGGGAATTAAATGTTTGTATCGAGTAACTGTATATATTACTATATAACATAACAAATAGAACATGGTAATACATTGTTAACCATGAAAGCCATCAGTTTGTGGTGTTAATGACTTAGCAGTTTTTAAAAAAGGTGATGTGGCACTTGTAACATGTTAATGAGCGCTCTATTTAGGTAACAGTTAACAAAACATATCATAAAGAAAAAAACTAAGTTTAACCAATGACTACTTATAAACAATACACTATTTATAGATCAATATACATAAAAAAAAATAATGAAATGCACTCATTCAGTTATAATTTAGAAGATTGGGAAAGTTGTGTTAATTAAATGAGGTACTTAGATTTTTAAAAGAAAATATTATAATTTTAATATCATATTTAACAATTATATATTTTCTTTTAATAATAGCACCGTTGCATAAAACAATACCTGAGTAACAAATATCCATAAGGACATAGAGTACGTATAATCATAAGGTTTAATTGTTAAGAGTATTTATTTTATAAGATAAGAATGAGACATCTAAGACCTAAATAGACCGACACTAGGACTCGTTATGACGTTGTATAAAAAAAAATGATCACGAAATTAAATAAGTCTTGTGGAATGTCAATACAGTTATTTTTGATAGTCATTTTAATTAACCTTTTTGAGTAACGTATCTATAGCGTATCGCACTACTTTCAGTTTTCAAAAGTAGGAGACCACACCTCCTGAAACGACGCACTTAGGAGTCACATAGTTTGAATTTCTAGCAACAAAATTAAAACTATAAAAATTTGGATCGTGGTTGCGAATCGTGATAAACAATACGATCTCATTTCTCTATTTTTATTCTAGAATAGTTGTGGTATATGGGTATGATTCAAACTACTGTATAATCTACTGCCAAATCACTAAATCACAGTATTATATCTGCTAGTGCTTAGTAAAATAAGTTATAAAATTGCACCTACTAAACAAAAAAAAAACAAATCATCGTATAGTAAATAATAACCTCCTTCGGCCGTGATTTCTTCTTTAAAGTTGTCTTTCATAAATCTGGCTAGTATATTATGATAAAAAAGTCTAGCACTAGTTCTCACTTCATCATTTATATCCATCTTAGATACAGCTTGTATGAGCAAATTAATTTTTTGGCGCGCAATTAGTATTAACTTATCAACTGGAAAATAAATAAATTTGTAATCGTATCATATAATTTTAGGATAGTACCTATGTACTAATGATTATATTTAAGAACAACGAGTTTATATTTAAAATATTTCTGATTTTGAGATCAATTTAAACGAAATGCATCAAGTCCTTTTTTTTCGCGTTCCGTTCCCCCAAGGAAAACTATACCTTTGTGTTGGTGTAAATGGAGGTATGTATATAAACATTCCAGTCGTAAAGTTAAATTTTAATGTACATAAAACTGCACAATATGTAATAAATTTATATTTTATGTAGAAACCAACCAAAATTTCGATATCCAGTTTCGGCAACTGTTTCGGCTAAAAATTAGCCGAACCATTCGACCTTACCGAAACTTAGTACTCAAGCAATAGTGAACTAACAAGCTTCGGTTTCGACCAAAACTGAAACCAGAGCCGAAGCCTGGATTTCAGTCAAACATTAATTTTGTTCCATCATTTTGTAATTCATTTCATGATATAATTCTGTATAAAGATAATTATTTAAATTTATATCTCTATATAAAGTTGTTTATAATCACCTACCAAACAAATATTATTTCCGATAGTTGCTATAAATATGTAACTTTAAGAGGTTTAATTGATTCTATAGGATACTTCAATAATAGCTGAGCTGATCGGATTACACTGATTAAAAAGCTTTTATAAAATTAACTGTCTATATTTGTAGCATAATAAACGTCCTATTAGGCTTAACATTTTATACTTTGAGATATTATATTTTATAATCTTTCAATGGAAGGAGGCTTATTATTTCACAATGGAGAAACGAGGGGAAATAAATTGCAATTCAGGATTAAGGATTCATGCATATATCTGCAGACATGTGAAAAAATATTCACTTCAAGCTTACATTTTATAACGTAATAGGAAATTTTATACGTATAATATAATAATATAATAACCACGTATGAAATTTTTGTTTTAACCTACAGTTTAACATACTACAGGAATTAAAGAAGAACCTGCATAGTGTCCAATTTCGTAGAGAAACTTCATTTAAATGAAAATAATAACATTCTTTCAATAAAAATGAATGAATAAATGGTTTCGGTTCTTTTGAATTTCAGTTTTCAAATTGATGATGAATAAAGCAAAAACCAATATAATTTTCTATTATGAATTCCGATGTGGTACTAATGCAGTAGAAACAGAGTAATGTCAACCCTGTATTATAAGCAATACAACAAACTACAAGAGACTTGCAGTTAGAAACAATCCACAATCTCCATCACTAACCGGACCATTTCTTCGCAATTTAGAAAATTATTTGCATGGACTTTTTCCCCGTGAAGCAGCACAAAACGGCTTCACTTAATTCCCTTACTTCTTACTTGATGCCAAAGTAACATAGAAATGATCTACGTTACTTATAATACTTTGATGAAGTGAATATAATTTAACATAAAAAAAATATATTTTAATTTAACTTTTTTCGTTCATTCTTTAACTTCAAATATTATTTAATTTAAGTATAAAATATTTGAATATTTGTTCACAATAAAAGATTGAAGTTTGTTATTGTGGCATCTTAAAACATAATGCTTTTCGATTCGAATTCGATTTAAAATTTCTTGCGACGCTTAACTTTAATTTAATGCAATCGTTTGAATGCCCATTGCTATTGTTGTTCCGGAATTGAGCACGGAAGTTGTTTGAATACATCACTGCGACAGTAAAATTTACTTACAATCTGTTTCGAGTTCAGGAACTGGTTGAAGCATATCGTCAAGTGCATATTGAAGCGCTGACGGTGCAGCTGTTAAAGGTCTTTGTACGATCGGCTCACCTATTGAATATAATGAATCGAAGATTAGATTACGCTAAGTTTGCTATATTAAAAGATCAAAATGATTACACTATTAAATATTAAACTAATTTTTATATTGCTCTGTATTATAAACTAAATTTATAATTACAACCAAATGACTATAAAATTTACTTATGAAATTAACACTGATTGTACCTGCAAACTATATATTACAAACAGTTTCATATTCATATGTATATTGAATAAAATGTGCCGTAATACAAGATCTGATAAGCATAGGTAGGTAGGGATATCTTTATTAAATAACTGTTAGAAAAATAATTTATTTTTTGACAACGGATTGTAACGGTTATTTCGCTGAAAGTTATATTATACCACAGAATACATATATTGTACACTATATACAAATTGTTATGTAAAATATAAGGCAATAAAAAGTTTGGTTATAGATTTTACAGCTAAAATTATGTGCATTGTGTAAATAAATCCTAAAAAATTTCAAGCGGAAGCTTTCAAATACCTAGTTGAGAAATCGTTTATTTGCAGTACGTCATTCACTATGCAAATAAGAAATACGAGTACACAATATGGATATCTCATACAGTACAGTCGTCGTAGTCGTTTTTACTGAAATCTAATACATAGTATGTATTAGATTTCAGTAAAAAACGACAATTCTTTGTAGGTAATATAAGGAATAATATCTCTATTTCCACTAGAGTAATATTGTTTTTATATTAAAAATAATTTAAAATTATTTAATTAAAGATATATTGTGAATATAACCACTTGTGAAATTATCGGGAGTATGCCGTGCCGTGCTGTATATTGATGTACGATTAATGTATGAAATGGGATTTCTAGCTTTCATCGATCCCAAAACTAATAATGCTAATGATATATCCCTAAGAATATATAATATTATGTTCAATTATTTTATTTTAATGTTTAGGTACGGTCGGTACGGTCTATTATCTTCGTCTATTTGAATATTTGAAACGTTAAATTTGCAATAAATCACTATGATTGACATATTAGTTGCGACTTGTGACAGAACCATTAGCCAACCACATAATACTCTATGGCGAAATGTGTTTCAATGCCCAAAAATATTTATGCAGACTGAATTCTTATCCTTTATATATAGACTTTTGATAGTAATGCTATAAGTGCAAAGGAAGTTAGGAGCGCAGAAATGCTTTATAATGAATCCTTTCACAAACATATACCTAACGCAATTTTAACTCAATCGATATCAGCCGAACTTTTGGAACGCATCGAATTTCTGGCAGTTGTGGATTGCATGAAATTCTAGGAATATATAACGTTAAATTGACGTATGAAATATAATATTCCATTGTGGCCAGTCGTGGCGCAGTGGCACGAACGTGTGACTGTAAACGACTGGTTGTGGGTTCGATTCCCACTCGAGGAGTGGAAATATTTAATATTTCCATTTCCTTCGCTCTGGTATCCGAGGCAAAGCGCGGCGTTAAGTTCTGCCACTTAACACGCAATGCCTCCGAATTCGGCAGAAAGTGGGGGACGGAGTGTCTTAACACTAGGCTCCCTCTGAATACCCTGCTGTGTGCGGGATATAGCATGGAGCTATGAAAAAAATTTAAAAAAAATATAATATAAATAATTAATATTTAATAAGTATATTATAGTAAAGTAAAATATACATAACAATTGTTTTAATTTACTTGTTAACAGCAGATTTTATATCACCACAAAGCAATCAACTCAAAGACGTTTAACGAATGACACTCACCGACACTTGAAAGTAGTTGATTAATTTGTTGTAAAGAAGTCTTCATCTCTATAATAAGACGTCCTTTTTCATCTAACAGCTGTGTTAAATTTTTTTCTTCTTTCTCTTCGGCTTTTATCTCTGCCTTAAGTTGTTTTTTTTCTTGAACATATCTTATAAAAATATAGTAAATTAATATTTAAATATAACTTAAGTAAATTAGATAGTATACTATCCGTATTGTATGTAAAATGACATTACGACCAATTTGCCGTTCAATTGTTTACTTAATGAGGCTATTGCTCATGGAAATCGTAATAACCTATACAGTATCTTAATATATCATGTACATTATGAACATATCACGTACAATATAAAATAATTCTATTTATGTTTTCTTTTATTTACGAAAGAAAGTTTATATTAATATATAGGGGTGTTATAAAGAACTTTAATAAAATATTCCTCGGAATACTTCACAATAAGCATTTTTATCTTTTACATGTATTCAAAATAACAATTGGTTATTAATAACAATTGGTTGGCTTATAAATAAAAAAATAAAGCATCATGCTTATCAAATACACGATACGATATTAATATTGTCGTATTAGATTTATACTGTCCTTTACGGAACGTCATTTTAAAAATCTTTTAGAATACATCAGAGGCATTAAAATAAGGGGACAGAGACGCCGTCGCGTCGGTTTATACGCGCATACGTCGCGGATGGCAGCAGCGAGCGTGAGCCTTAATAGGTTACTTTACCTATAATAGAGTCAGTTCTAATAGCATCCGGGTCATACCAATATGACCCGGATGCTATGATGGTATGAATACCAAACATAAACGATATTAATATAGCATACGACGTTGTTCCTAATTAGATTACATTAAACATCCTCTCCAGTGCCACAGCCACTCTATAAAGTAAGTTTAGGTCATTTTATCAACAAACACGTGTCAAAGTCAGTCTCTGTTCACTATATAAAATAATGCCCCTCCCCGTGTTTGTCTGTATGTCTGTTTGCAATAAGCTCACTACAACTCACTATCAAATTTTCTAATAAGATTTTATATATTTTGTTTCTTGGTTTGCACAAATTGTTTATAATACGATGATATTAGTTTAATATATTGAAAAATAATATTGTAGTACGCTTAGAAAACGCTGCCAAAACTTTTTGTGCAAGAGCTACCAAGGTAGCTCCCACGTTTGATATTTACTACATAATTATAGTAAATATCCGAGTATTATTGTCTGTATTTTATTGTAAAATAAAAATTACCACAAGAAAATTAAAATATTTACGAATGTAAAGCGAGAGTATCAGGGCTCACTTGGTCGTCGACAAAAATTATAGAAAATATAATGTAATATTCGAGGAAAGTCGAGCGGGGTCACTAGTATGATGATATTGAAATACGAGTTTGTATAATAATTTTATCGATGCAATTCCGCAGACTGGCAAAACCATTCCTGCTTAATCTAAAAATGTAATAATCACTTTTTCTCCTTCTTACGATGAATATTTTTATTGGAAATGAAAAAATTCTAGCTTGACTAAAATGTAAAGAAAAAAGTACTTACAGATTTCTTTAGACGAACTATACACTTATACGAAAAGTCATTATCGGAGCTGGATAATATTATTTATATTCATTAACTTTTTTAATAACAATAATGACTTTTAAAGCGTAATAAAGCTTTATTTTAGCTTTACTTAAGCTTTAATATTTCGTAGCTTTGTGTATATTTTTCATTACTGGGAAGTTGTCAAAAGGTTCCAATAAACGAGCTTACGCAAATTTCAGGGAACCAATATCCAATATCGTTCAATAAACTTCACATACAAATATTGTACGATTATTATGATTGGACAGAATGTATAAATAATATTCGTTCAGTCTAGGTGACGGTTCTCTCTAATCTATGGCTGTAAAATAAGTTAATGATTTTTAGTTTGAAATATTAATAAATATTATTTTGATGGTAAATAAAAACCCTGTTATATAACGTAAATGTTTCGGCACTCCTCACAGAGAAGTCAACTTGGAGTTGAGGACACTTGTAATAAAAAGGCTACGTCGGAAATTTATTTATAAGACTTTACCGTGGCCGCTTGGTACTAAACTTTTTAAAAATTTATACTAATACAGAATAAGCTAAATTTGTAGTTATAATATTACAACGGTATTTTTAGGTTTATAAATTTTTTATAAAATAATGCAGAAACTGTTACATACAGATGTAAAACGTAACCATACAATATTATAGGAATACAATTGAGCTAAAATTGAAATCTTATTACATATGCAAGTCAGATGCAGTGCGGTCTCTGTACACCGTGTACGTAGTTTCTGAACAATAGCAGGAAAATGATGGAGTCCGATAACTGAATACATTATTAAATATAATTAAAATGGATTCTACATCGGCTATCACGAAAACAACTCGGTGTTTTACGTTTTTCTTAAACATTTTTCCATTCTAAAAAATTTTATACATATTTTTTCTAATATATTACAATCGCATCATTACTCTAGCGTTTACGGAGTTTTTTTTAATATTTTTATATTACAATGTATTAGTAGTATTAATTTCTGTAATCCTTTCGAAGTGATGGCTACATCGGATGACTACATTATACTTTTGTACATTTTCAGATTATAAGCAAATAACGTAAACTTTGTACCACAATTTATCGTTTTACTAACTATTCAATGTGTAGACAAACTTGCAGAGGCTAAAATTTTACAATTTAAAGTTCCATTGCACGAGCTTGCAAGCTGCAGTACTTTGTTTTGTACACAATAGTTTCACACATTTTCATGAGGATTAAATACTAATTACTACCAGACTACATTTTCTATTTACCACGCGTTGTTATCAAATTAAGCCCAAACTAACCAACTAAAACTTTTAACATGTGGAAATTCCTAGCATTATGTAATAAGACGTGTGAGTAAGATGTGTTTATTACGCTCACCAACTATTTCATCGTTTTTAAAATGAAATTACAAATTTCATACAATGTGGTAGATACTCCATAAATCTAGATATAATACAGAGTAGAGTAGTAGAATATGCATAGAGGGATATCAAATAACGTTTACCGATTTTGATATCGGTATATAAACTTATATCCATACTTATATTATAAATGCGAAAGTCTGTGTGTTTGTCTGTCACGCTTTCACGGCTAATCTACTGGTCCGATTTGGATGAAATTTGGAATGAAAGTAGTAAAAGTTACTGGGTCTAACATAGGCTACTTATTTTTTCAAAAACCACCCTCTAAAGGGTTGAAACAAGGGATGAAAGTTTGTATGAAAAATTTAAACCGCTTGACCGATTGTAATGAATTTTGGCATAAATATAGTTGATAATCCAAGCTTAAATATAGGCTACTTTATTTTTTAAAAAACCACCCCGAAACAGTAGTGTAGTTCACGCGGCGAAGCCGCGAGCGGGCCGCTAGTTGGGTATATATCATGTTTAAAACATATGTATATATATTGGGTATATATCATGTTTAAAACATATGTATATTAGGTGTCTAATAAAAACATAAAAACATTGGGGCCAGTCGTGGCGTAGTGGCATAAGCGTGTGATTGTAAAAGACTGGTTGTGGGAGTAGAAATATTTATAATCTCCATTTATTTCGCGACGAGGTAAAGTGCGAATTCGGCGGAAAATGGGGAGCGGAGTGTCTTAACATTAGGTTCCCTCTGCCTACCCTGCTGTGTGCGGGATATAGCGTGAAGCTATAAAAACAAAAAAAAAACTTTTTTTAGATAGAATAATGCTACATATGGCTTAAAAAAACACTTTATAATTCATATTTTGCTATCTATGATTTTAACAATAAAATTACTTATTACAAAAAGTCAATCGGGGACAGATTTATGCCCTCCATAACTTTTTTGTAGATATTAATATGCTCTTTAATATTGTAGTAGATTGTTTTGTTTTATCATTTATGGTTTTCGCAGTGCATGCGGTAAAAGACATTTTATGACCATTTTTTTACACCTTATGTTACATTATCCAAGTTTTAGTAATGATTCCGAATTGTTTCTGGAAATAATTATAGCATTTATTACTCAGTGTAAATATAGTTGTAAAGTAATGGTGAAAGAATTGTTTAAACTGAGTTAAAACTTCTAGCTATATAAAATGCATAATTTCCATTCAAACTTTCAATTTATACAGTTCGTTTTTCGAATTGAAAAGTAGTCTATGAGCTTTCTTATATTTTAAACTATCTCTTTACTATATGTTATTAAAATCTGTCTAGTAGTTTAGGTTTAATTAAGTATAATACAAGCAGATAAAGTTTTATAAAATTTGTAATAATTATGATTAAGTCAAAAACTACTAGTCAGATCTTAACTAAATTTAAATGGAATCATACACCAGGTATATGCTATCATGTAAAAAAGAACCATCCAAGTTTTTTTACTAAGTGTATACAAAAAGATATAGATATATAACAGATATGTGTTAAAGTACTTAAAACATACAATTTCATTAAAAATCTTAAACATTTTATGATGTCAGTTAAAAAGTAGTACTCGATTTTTTACTAAATTTTAAAAGCTACTAGACGGCAAATATTAGTTTTTATATAAAAAATAACTATCGAAATTGATTCACTCAGTAAAAAGATATGCGGCATGATACGTAAAATAAAAATGCAGTCGAGTTGTAAATTTTCCACTTTTTAGGAAGTTGGTAAAAAACTACTTAGTAACATCTAACTGAAATAAAAATGGGACTACACTGCAACCACTTCCAGTCATTTGAAAAAAGAATGCTCAAAATCGATCCATTCAGTAAAAAGTACGGCGGTATCACACATAAAAAAATACAGCCGAATAGATAACCTCCTCCTTTTGGAAGTCGCTTAAAAATAATATAAAATTCAAATAAATTATAATGAAATTATATCTTGCTAATTACAAAAAAAATATATAACTGTCTTTATTTACCTTTGTAATGTCAGAATTTTAAAAACGCTTCAAATTTATACTTAATAAGTTTAGTTTTTAACGAGATAAAATAAGATACATATAGTGTAACAATATAAATTACTATCGAGGAGATTTATAGTATTTAACATTGTTCAATTAATATTAAATAGACATGAATACACTGTAAAATCTACCAGTGGCTGCATTTGATGTAGCTCTAGTTCTATTTCAAATTTTAAGCAAACAAATATACCAAACAAATCGAACTTTCCCTAACTATCGTAGTTTGATAGTTAGAAAGTTACACAGTTGCATTATTCGATTGTCTCTAGCGTGCGCTTAACAATCCGATTTAGATATATTTATGCAGCATTATGAAAAATTCTGCATTTGAACGTGGTTTGTTTTAGATGATGATTATATTTTAAAACTAAACATATATTGTAGTGTTCCGAAATTCTATTTATTTTTTGGTGAATAAATATTGCTATTAGCGATAATAATAAATTAATAAACGTTGACGATGCGTTATTTATTTAATTGATAGACATATAAAAACTGTCAAAACTTCCACCTTCATTTCCATAAAAGAATTACTAGCGCGTTAAGTATGTTCATATTGCTATATGAAACGTAAATTTCATTTTCAGGTTCCGTACAGTCCACTGCCAGCGATAATTACTGTGTATTAATTTAATTTTGATATTCTTTTGCATCAAAGGGCAACGTGGTAATTGCAAAAATGAAATCAATATAGCTGCAGGGGCTTTTGATGTATTCAACGTTTAACATTTACGCTCGGCTGAAAATGACAGTTGATTTTGCCGTTCAACGAGAATACTGCCTAAAGTGAAAATACATACACTTTGAAAGGAGAAACAATGGAATTTGATTTTTATATGTATATTGTTACTTATTAAACTTAAATCTGTTTTAAAAGGTATTTATAAAATAAAATCTCAGAAAATCTTAAGAATGACCACTATTCATATTTTAATTTATATAAAACAATAGTAGAAACAAATATCAGTAAGAACGCCATCGTGCCGTCACTGTGTTGCAGTGGGGCAGCATCTGACTGTACACCCGATTAACTGTGGGTTCAATCCCCACTGGGAGGAATATCTTTTTTTTTTTAGCTGTATCCCGCACACAGCAGGGTAGGCAGAGGGAACCTAGTGTTAAGACACTCCGTTCCCCACTTTCCGCCGCATTGCGTGTTTAGTGGCGGAACTTAACGCCGCGCCTTACCTCGGCACCAGAGCGAAGAAAATGGAAAGATTAAATTATTCTACTCCTCGAGTCCTCGAGGGAATCGAACCCACAACCAGTCGTTTACAGTCACACGCTTGTGCCACTGGACCACGACTGGTCACGAGGGAGGAATATGAGTTCACAAATAAAAAAAGCTTCTCATTACTCAGCGCACACTACACAGCTCACACTTAAATCTTCTATAATTATTGTTTATATAGTGAAATTGATTACTTCAAGAACACGAGAAAAATACAGTATAAGTTTAATGTTTTTAATTAAAATATACCCAAGCATTGCAGAGTATTTGGTTAAATAAAAAGAATTCAAGCTGAAATTTTATGCTTTTGAAATTGTAGTTATAGTCCGTCATATATTTACGAGTAGTTTGCCACTTAGCCTCTGTCAAAGGGATCTGTTGCTGCATATCTGTTAGAGAGGTTATAATGAAAAACCTAAAACAGATTCCATTTCCGACTTATTTACTCATGGTAGCATGTTTACACCCGACTGCCGACTAGATCCGTCTCAGTCCTTTGTACAAGTTTTGAGTTATTTGGTTTTAGTTGAGTAAGTTTTAGTTTCAATTTATGATATAAACTGAGGATGCAATGTTAAATCAAAACACGAGGTCGAGTTTTGATTTAACATTGCATCCGCATACATGATAAGTATCTGGTGTATGGTACAATAAAATATATTATTTTGGTAGCTGTGCGTAAATGTACAGACCGAAGTTAACGATAGGAGTAAAACAGCACGGTGTATATAGAAGGCTATAATCCCGCTGTCTATCTCTGGCAGCTTTAAGTTCTGCCTTATTTTCAAACTATTTAATTATAATTTTAATTGTACAGATTTACAGTTAGAGATGTATTTATTTTTATTACGGACATAAGACATTTACATGGAAACAATATTAAATATAAAAAATATAAATATACATACACATAGGTAATATTTATTGCCAGTTCAGAGTCCTGGTTTTAGGCAGAACTAATAAGCTTGCACGTTGTAATCGGAAGATTCGCTTTATAGTTCGTTTCTATTTAAAAAATGGCAGTGTAGAACAAAATAAGATTTTAATATTGGCAACTTTTACATATCTCATATCAAGACATCTGATATAATTACGTCTACCTTTTATCTTATAGGACCGGTGCGCACATCGCCAATACTTTGAAAAGTTTGCAAAGTCAATAACTCGTATAAACCAAAGTAACCCTTATTTACTGGAAGGTGTAGCTGAGCGTTTTGATGTAATTAATATGAGCTAACGATGCCTGTCCGTAGCCGATAATTGGAGCAATATATTTACTCTGTATTTTAGGCCAGAACTAGACAACTATCTTAAAATAGGTTAAGAGTTTACTACTTTGCTTTTACTATTTATAATAATTGAACAATAAAAGTTTACGTACATTAGGCATATAAAAAAAGTAATTTAGGTAGGACCCTATTAATAAAAGAAATACTAATAAAATTTATGATTTTCTAAAAATTTTTCTCTGTTTCTTTATTTATTTTCTTGTTATGCTTATGACCAAAGTTACTGGTGCGATTGGAAGTAAAGTTTTGTTGTATTAGACGTAAGCGTAAATTATATTAAATTTTGGTATGCCCGATTAGCGTAAAATAAATACAATACTCTCCTAGCTAGCTAGCTAGCGACTAGCTTTACCAAAATTGTTTCGTTTGGGAAATATAAATAAAAATCTCACAACATTGCACGTTATTTGTATACTGTATATTTCTGCATATATACATATGCATGTATTGGCGTGATGATTTTTTTTACTTTACAATTGAGGCCAATCGCGGCTCGGTGGAACATAAGTGTGATTGTAAAGACGACTGATTGTGGGTTCGATTCAACCCCGAGGAGTGTATATATTTAATATTCCCTTCCTTTTGCTATGATGTCGAGACAAAGCATAGCGATGAGTTCCGCCACTTCACGCGCAATGCCTCCAATTTTTTGCAGAATGTGGGGAAAGTCAAAAAGTCCACGTAAACGAAGAATCGATATAAATGATGACATCATGCCATATATATATATATATATATATATATATATATATATATATATATATATATATATATATATATATATATATATATATATATACTATAAAAAACGTTGCTTCCCGCTTTTTCACATAGTTGCAGAGTCAGAGAGAACTTAGTGTCAAGACATTCCGTTCTTCATATTCCGCATAAAATCCAGAAATTCCGTGTTGAGTAAGTAACAGCGGTGGTTATAAGTACTACAAAATATGTGTCGAAATGAATAAGACTACTTACTGCGCAGTTCTTTCCTGTCCAACATTTTTCAAAGAATCAAGCATAAGAACGGCATGCTTGCGGCTCTCTATGAGTACATCTCTCTTCAAACTATTGAGGGTCAGCTGTGTCATTAACCGTTCCGTTTGATATGTTTGTTCTTTCAGCCTATATCAATCACATTTTAAGAATTTACCTAATTCCTCACATTGTATTTTTTATGATTTTGGAATGAGTATTTTGGTTTTCTCACATCTCCCTCATTTGAAATAGACATAGAATTAAATTTAAGAAAAAATATTATTTTTGGTTTAAAATAAACACGAATAGTATTTATTTTATCAAATATGATATTACACTTTATAGCAACCTGGGCGTGCACAGTTATGGTTACGCACGGTTAAAAATACATCGTTTTAAATTTGATGTACCTATATGATATGCTTTGTTATAGCAAATAGTTCTATAGAAGAATATCGACTTTAATTGTCTATTTTTGATATAGTTCTTTGTTTTTAACAGCCACTCGTGAGAGATTCGCGAGTAGCTGTTAAACTAATAACATGCTACGTCTGGGACGGCTACGTTTGCAACGACTACGCCGTAAAGTTAGAGCGGTCAAAAAGTTCTGTTTGTGGAATTTATAAACTATATTAAACTTTGAACCTTTTAAAATATTATGACAAATTATGTATCATATAGTCATTATAACTTTTTATGTAGATCAAATATTAAACTTGAGTAACATATTTTTATGAATAAATATTTAACGTGACCGTAACCGATTACGTTTACGTATTATTTTGAGTACAATCTCATAATATCATAAACGTACATTTTACGTCCGTTGTTTTCTCAAAACAAATGTTCTATTACCTGATAAGAATTTTGTCAAAGGAAGGTACTAAAGTGGCTCTCTGAAGTCGCTTGCAAATTCCCTTCACTTCTTCAACCTCCCAATGCACTGAATGTTTGCTAGCTGCGTCTGCATCTTCATATAAGTCGTCGAGATTTGTGGCTTCCTAAAATATTTTCAGATCAGTATTATACATTCGTATATTAGTAGTTATGTCCATTCTAATATAAAGGTACCCTAGGTTACTTCTTATTATATAAGCTGTCTGTCTTTCCAGAGATCAACCGAAGCAAACAGACAGACAGACAAAAATTGTAAAAAAATGTTACATTACATTTAGCTTTTGTACATACATATTGCATTTAGTAAACAGAGGTTATTTGAATCTTACAAACCAACAATCTTTTTTGTACAGATAAACATAGCATCTACTTTTTTCTTTCATGACTATGAATAAGTCGGGCATCTTGGGAATAAAGCTTCTAATTAATTTAAAAATTACATTAAGAACCATTCAAAAGTATCGTTCATAATAATTTAATACTTAAATCTGTGTCCTTAAAAGTGTTGATGAAAAAATGTATGAAATTTCCATACGTGTATTTTTCAAATAAGTAAACGCCAGGCAGGTTTGTTAACATCTCCCTACAGAGTTGCTAACAACACAAGTTGTGAAAAGCGTTTATAAATTTCGACGTAGCTCGACAACAGCATATGCTCTCATGTAGCTATACCTACAGTTTATAAAGGCGGATCCTATGGGTGGGATTGAATATGTAACCTTAAAATTTTCGTAAATATTTACCGTATAGTAATTGTGTGAATAACACTTTAAAATATATTTACAGAGTTTAAACAAAATTAATAGAGAAAAAGAAATCATTACGTCTTTCGAAGAAATTCGATAAATTACTCATGTTTATATACTTCTGATGCATAAGCACGTAAGAAATAATTACTTATTATTTCTTTAATTTGATTCTAATGATAGCTAAAAATAATTTTAGCTATCATTAGAAGCAAATTAAAGAAATAATAAATAATTATTTCTTCTAGCTTTTCTTTCAATTATTTCATATTTTATTTTTAGGGAAATTGCTCACTTCGTCTTAAATATTATAATTCAATTAAAACTTTTCTGAACTTTCTGTTCTCGAAACTAAACAGAAATTAAATTGACTGGTTTCAAAAGCGAACGCTGTGGGAGTTGCATAGCGTTCGCATTTGAATCCGGCCGATTTAATTAATGCCACTGCCTGTGTATAATAGACATGTCGCTGCTTTATGTTATTACGAAAAAAATAATAATTATATTTGTTTTTAAGTGATTGCTCAATAAAATGACCAAATAATCGAAAAGAAACAAAACGTTCGAAATCTAGATGTAAGTAAAGTAATGAAATACTTTTTTACAAACAACATTTACGGAAATCTATTAATTCGAAGATTTCTATTTCTATATTTAGAGTAACGCTCGGCTTCCACAAAGCCAACCGGTATTGAGGGCCCGAGGCTAATTATTTGGGTCTACAAAACCGTAGAAATTGCAAATACCAATCCCATTAGTAGCATATTTAAAATAAACAATAATATAACGCAGGTAGTATCAGAGACGAGATAACGCCTTGTCATTAAAAATCGCTATAACAATTATACATGAAGTATAAATATTATATAAAATTTCATAATATTTTACCGATATAGAACTCTGGTTAATTAATAAAGTAACAAACAAATTATTACAATTTATGAATATATATTTACTACATACTAAAAATCATATACAATTTTCGGATAACATTATATTTTAACTATTAACTAGCTGTTAATAATTAAAATATAATGTTGCCCACGCACTTAATTATGTGACTCACCTCCTTTCTTATAAGATTGGGGAACGAGTCTGTTAGAAAAGCGACTTCCTTGCGGACTAATTTCAAAGTTCTTTCTCTTTCTTTCATATTTGCTTTTATTTCTTTTTCTAATTTACTAAATTCAAATTTTCTATCGTCTAGATATTCCATTGCCAACTGACCCATTTCGGTAGCTCCCATTAAACATTTACCTTGTGCTCGACAATCTAACTTAAGCGCTTCTAAAACCACTGTGAAGTATGAGGAGTCCTGGACGAAATAATGAATGAATTTAAACTTAACTATATTGACATTCCATTTTGTTTGACGTTCCTTTGTCGTTCCATTTATTGACATAAATGGAACGACAAAGTTTTAGTATAACATCAGGGTACATTTTCATATCACATTGTCCTTGTATTTGTTTTTATACCTTTTTCAATATGTCCAAAATTTTCTTATACATGACCTTTATAGCTAAGGCCGCATTCTTTTTAATGCTGGCTCGTTGGACGTAATTAGCTACCGCCTGCTCTTTTTTTTCGGCTGGCAATTTTCCTCCGACTTCGTAAAGTAGTCGATCCCGTAACTCGGCCGACTGAAGCTGAAAATTAATACGTTTGTTTTAATTTATACTCTTATATATGATAATTTCAATAAAAAAATATATATAAATAAAATTAGTGTTGAGTGTAATAAAGGCCATAATAATAAAGCACGTTAAGACCTATACCACTACCAATAAAAGTAACAAATATATTAAACACATTAAGTTTAAATTAAAGTTGAAATAAAGAGCGAAGTGTCCGTATTCGCTACGTAGTGCATGCACTATATGAATTGATCGGGGTGAAAGATTGGATATAGATTTATCCGTAAACATTTTCTGGCTACCTTATATACTATATTTAATAAATTTTAGTTATTTTTACACTTGCAAATGCTAAAGGTGACAAGCAACCGCTCGAGCCGCTTATAACTTTTAAGTCTCTCTGAGAGAGGTAGAAATCGTGAACATATAATAATGAATAAAGTATGCCGACCGCAACAATGGACAAATAGTATTAAAATCGCATGAATGGGGTAAAATAATTTGCATATACATAGGTATAAATATTAAAAACAGCTTAATATAGTGTATTAGAATTTCGAGGCAGTCGGTACTGGAACGTATGGCATGGGAGTCTGAGAACAATGACGGTTTCCAAGTGGCGCGGGTTCAAAAACTGCCGCGTTCAAATTTGTGTACGTTTTTCAAAAATGTATTTTTCACATAAGGTTCAATTAATACAATTCGTTGTGTATAAAGCGCCTAACTGTAAACACGATGGTTGTGGGTTCAATTTTCAATCGTGGGAATGATAATGGATTATTTTCGTTTAATATCGAGAGCGAAGTTGATACCTAACACAAAGCGAGGCGTTAAGTTCCGCCACTACGCAATGTATCGATTACGGGCAAAAGGGGTGATAACGGAATGTCTTGACACTAGATTTTCTCTAACTACCCTGCTATTCGGGAAATAGGGTGAAGGGAGCTGCTTGTTTGGTTTAAAGTTTTAGTGCCAAACACTAAAAAATAGTGTAGCGCCAAATTATAAATACGTCAAACGTTAACGTAAATCACACTAACGTTGTAGTCCTTAAACCACAGATGTATGTTATTGAATTTTATATATCCAAGAATCAAATTATTTTATTTTTTGATTTTCAAATTTTACTGATAATATACTACGAGGCAGTAAATATTTAACTATTAACAGAATTGCTCCGACGAATTTTCTTGTTTAAGTCTTTTTTTACAATATTCATAATAATAATATATATTAAGTGCCACAGCTTATCTAAAGTTGCATCGCATTATTTGGTGAAACATCGTTAGAAATAAATCAATACAACTGGACGCTTTCTCCCGAATAGGAGAGTAGTCTAGACTTTAGTAGCATCTTGGGTGGCGGAACTTAACGTCATGCTTTATCTTAGTGTCCAGAGCGAACAAAAAAGTAACATATAACGATTCCCCACAGCGCCACGACCAACACAAAATAAATCTGTAATTTATATTAAGCTTGTGATTAGGCCAAAGAATATTCTACCTACTCATTGAAATGTATTCCCTTTCTCTAGAACGTGCAGAAGATTTTAAACGAATATAAAATAAATAAAAATAGAATACAAGTAAATGATGTATGAAAACAACTAACTATAGTAAGGAAATCAACTACATTTGCTTAGACGTCACTTCTGTGAGCCTACTTAAACATGCTTATGTAGTTACTCATATACTTATACCTGAATTTGACGAAATTCTTCCATCTTTTTTGCCTTCGTGTACCTTATTCTGTCAAGTTGCTTTCTCTTGTTGAAGTTTTCTTGATGAATACTCTCCAAAACTTTCTGAATAAAAACGGTTCTAAGTTATTTATAAACAAGATAAGTTTGTGTAATCATATATTTGTGCATGTCTCTGCTATATTACCATATTGTGCACAGAACAACAAAATTTAGATGCACGTCACGTCTAAAGCAATTATATTACATCGCAAAGCCAACTGATATCAAATATCATTGATTACTCGTAGTTACTAGTACAAACACAAGTTAGGGCTAAATGTTCCAGCCACCCTACCTTGACTATTGAATATTGAATTTGCAAACTAATTTGATATTGATTTAACGTAGGTGCAATTTGAACATATAAATGCTGTAGCAACCCAAGCAAGTAAATCATACTCAATTTGAAAAGTTTAATTGAAAATCGGAGAGATACATTTTAAATGTACTTAATTAATATTGAAACTGAATATTGCACGGCCGCTCGTTAATTTACTGTTAACTTAACGAGATAGTAGATATATTTGTCTTTTGAGTTACATTTTATAGGTTGGAAAAAAAACCGTCAATACGTCACAATTATAACTACGTAGTGGAAGAAGGTACAGGTACAGGCTTACATCAGCTTGGCTATTCATGTATGTAAGTTGCAATCGTCTATGTTCTTGAAAGGCATTACGAAGAAATTGTTTGTCCCCATACACGGCAACTTCTAGTTCCTCACGCTTGCTTGTAATATCTCTACGAAGTTGGCGGATGTCACGAGAGTATCGCTTTTTTTGTTTAGCTAAATCACCTTCATGGATTTTTCGATCTCGTTCTAGAATATTTAAAACTTTATTTAAAAAGAAGCTTAATAAAATCGATCGATCATAATGTTGACGGTATCCTGTGGGCATGCCTCCGCATGTTGATCAGTCTGCACTCATATGAAAAAGGAAATAGGTGAACGAATGCATGAATCAAAATTCATCCATCTTTTCAAAGAGTTAAAATTGTTGGGAGAGGCAATTTTTAACTAACAGTGTTGATTCAGTACAGTAGAGTAAGCTTTTATTCGTGTTGCAAAGCTTTTTCGAACCAATAGAAGCATTGAGATTGGTCAACTTTTATTGATAAATACTTTATAAATTCATCCATCAAAAATAGGTACCCATAATTCTTTCATTCCTTAAATACACCTCGTAATACGCAATATCCAATTCTAAACGGACGTGTACTTTTATAAACTAGCGCTATGCCGATTTTCGTGGAACCACACGATTTGTAAAAAACTTTCGACAACCTGATCGAAAAACCTACAGTTAAATCTTTTTATAGACCGAAGTAAGTAGATACAGTCTACTATTTATACGATTGCCGAGTTTCACGTCCACATTACTAGCTCCATATTACAAAAAACCAAGGAGTTTTATGTAAATGTGGTAGCCGACCGAAATACCTTAAATCCGGCACTGTTGCAAAACCTGTTTGCTCCTTATATCCCCTTTATAATAAAATCTTCAACGCTCAATACATTCTTTTTTTTGCCTAATGAATAAAAAGACATAGCATCGCATTTCATTGACTTATATAATAGATATAGTAATAAATAAAAGTTACATATTTAGAATTATACACAAGTACGTATATTGTATAGAGTTTAAACTATTTATATTTAGTACGGCAGGACGCGAAAACCTTTCCCGTTCGGAATAACTGAATTATAGGTAACGCTGGATGCATCATAGCCTAAAATGAATGCCGTGTACGTGTCGAACCCTTTATTTTTAATCTTTCACTCGGAAAAATGTTTATTAAGCTTTTAGTGAACATCTACTGTTTTCCATATAAAAGGGGCTTTTTTAAATTATAAATAATAGGTAAAATAGGTAAAAAATAAAAATCTATATATTTCGCGTAGTTTAATTTTAGTTAAACGTCTACAGGCTCGAACTCATATCATAATTAGGTAGTTCAAATATAAAAACGCCACACGTACAAAAAATATTCTATGTATAAGTATGACTTCCCTATATTATTTATAACGGCTGGGATTATTACTATGTGCAACAATATAATAATAATTAGAAATTACCATAGAGTTTAATTAGGCCTCTGTATTGATTGATTTTATCCTTTATAACCCAATTATCATCTTGCATCCCATGTATGCGAACTTTGGCTGCGGACAGCATGTTTATAAGTAATTATAAAAAAGGAAAGGTATACAATTATACAAGATTGTGCAATAAATTGAGTAAAATAAGTGACACTTCGTATTATATGGTGTCATAGATAGCAAATATCACTTTAGTAAATCGTTTATATTCGTAACTGACAGCTATAATTGGCACATTTGTTAAAAAGTTTTAATTATTAATATAATTAAGATTAATATATACACTCATAAAAATGTCGATTCTGAGTTTCACGAAGTACTAATAAGGAAAATTCTCTTAACTAATAAGAAAAAGAAGTTTCATTCAGAGATGGTATAGGTCTTACTTCAAGCAACTCGGCAAATTTCTTGATGCTAAGATTTCAAAGTTAGTAAATTAACTTTACGCTGTTTGAAAAACTATAGCCTGCATTTAACTTCTGCAATTAACGTGTAGCAAATTACAACTTTTTAGCAAATTAACAAATTATAACTTTTTAGCAGGATAGCAAGATAACTTGTCAGTCAGTTAAGAACATAATGAATTTACTAAAATGATATTTGCTCTTACTTCCTCACTAATATTATAAAGGCGAACATAAGTCTGGCTAGCTGTTTTACTTAATGACGCCTAAAGTACTGAACCGATTGAAATGAAATTTGGTACAAAAATAGTCTAAAGGCTGTGACGTAGACCTGAAATAGATAGGTCTATCTGACTGACATAAGTTACTTTTTAAAAATGGGCTATAAGGGGATGGCGTAGGAGAAAATTTGAAAATTTGTATGGAAACAATACCTGACCCTTTTAACACTTCTTTCATCGTACTACAATATTAAAGAATAATCTACATCTATAAAAAAAGAAATCTAATAAAAATAATTATGTCTAATACACCGTACAGTTTAAAGAAATATCTTAGAAGATATAGCAAAATAAAAACATTCAGGTGACAAAATAATTGTAGGGATATTCTGATCTCAGGAACTTACCGATATTTAATCTATACTTATATTATAAATGCGAAAGTCTGTGTTTGTCTGTCACGCTTTCACGGCTAATATACCGGTCCGATTTGGATGAAATTTAGAATGTAAGTAGTAAAAGTTACTCAGTCTAACATAGGCTACTTATTTTTTCAAAAATCAACCTCTAAAGGGTTGAAATAGGGGATGAAAGTTTATATGAAAAATCTAAACCGCTTGTTCAAAATAATTCTATTGCACCAAAATGTTTACAAATACAATATCTTATTGGAAGGCATGGGGGTATTTGGTTTTAGCTTTAACGGTTACATATCCGATATAATTTTTATATCGATACGAAAACCCTTTTTTATATATCCATATGGTAATAGAGAATTAAAACATTACTCTACACTATTATATTATAAGATCTTTCGTTTTCTCGATGGCATATATTTTTGATATTGAAAAATACCTTTTTAGAAAACCTAATGCTTCTAACACTTTACAATAATCCATGATCACAAAAGTAGACTCAGTCTACCCTTGACGAGTCCCAAAAATATACGCGATTAATCCGGTTAAAAATAGTTTCATTTCTTTTTTATTATTTTTTTAGCTTTACGTTGTATCCAGCACACAGCAGGGTAGGTAGACGGAAGTGTTAAAATACTCTGAATTCTGGAGGCGTTGCGTGTTAAATAACGGAACTTAACGCCGGGCTTTGCCTTGACACCAGCACAAAGAAAATGGAAATATCAAATATTTCTATTCCTCGAGCGGGTATCGAACCACAACCAATCGCGTTTACAGTCACACTTTGTGCTCCTGCGCCACTTTGTGCCCTCAATAGTTTTATTTCAAAACGAATATATTCTTTTTAATTTATGGTAATTAATATTCGTTTACTTGTTTTAGTTTAATAATTATTAAAGACTGGAGAAGCCACCGCATAAGGTAAAGGTACAACATTAATGAAAATAATAACTGTCAAGGGTGGGCCTAGTATTGCTGAAAAAAAATTGCATACATTACTTTACTAACTTAATATAGAAATATATCAATTAAACCGGTATCTGAAGTAAAAAATGCCTTTTATTGAAACTTGTATGCACCAATCAAAGAAGAAGGTAAGTAAAAATTGTCTGTGAAAGTCGGTTTCACCCGCGGGGGGACGGGTTAAGGATATAATTCTCCTCCGGCCGGGTAGCGTCTCGTAAAACGCGAGTAACCGAGTAGCTTGATGGTAGGAGTTTTGTTTTCTGACTGGCTCGTGACCACTATCACGTCTAAGTCGAACCGCCAATGGTCCGGTACGAATGCATGTAAGCCAGCTCTCCCTATTCCCTCCATCCCTATTCTTCCCCTCCCTCCTTCACCTCTAAGGCTGTCAACGCATCTACAATTCTTCTGAAGTTGTGAATGTCCAAGAGCGAAGGTAACCACTTACCACAAGGCGATGGCAAACGAGCAGAACCTCGTTTGCCATCTTTATAATCAATAAAAAAAATACGAAATAGCTATAGTTGTGTAATTTATGAGTTGTGTATTTGGCTTCACCCGTCATTTATTAAGATTATTAAATTTTATTATTATTGCACATTTTTATAACATACTAGCGGCCCGCTCGCGGCTTCGCCGCGTGGACTGCCTAATTGTTTTGTTATATTGCAACACTCAGGGGTGGATTTTTAAAAATAAAGTAGCCTGTGTTTGACCTTCGATTATCAACTATATTTCTTCCAAAATTCATTGCAATCGGTAAAGTGGTTTAGCTTTTTCGTATAAACTTTCATCCCCTATTTTAACCCTTTAGCGGTTAATTTTTGAAAAAAATAAGTAACCTATGTTAGACCCATGGTTATTTATAATAAAAGTATTCATTCTAAATTTCATCCAAATCAGACCGATAGATTAGCCGTGAAAGCGTGACAGACAAACACACATACTTTCGCATTTATAATATAAGTATGGATGTTTTTTCTCTATTTTACTTTATACGTATTTTCTTCTTTACTTTAATTTTTTTTTTTTTTTTTAAATGAAATGTTTTTTGCTATTTATCCGATACGGTGTAATATGTTTTTTGGGTGAGATGTTGCTGTGTGTGTACAAGCTGTATGCTTTGCCATTTATCTCCGAATCTACTAGTCCGATTTGGATATCGTTGATAGGTTCAGGCCTAATTAGTACCTATCTGTTTGTGCAAATTCGGAACTACTAGTCGGATTTGGATGCGGTGTACACATTAATAGAATAAAATAAATTATATCGATTTCGTATGATATAGTTACATAACTATACTCTTTATTTGGGCCAGTCTTGGCGCAGAGGCACAAAGTGCGACTGTTAAGCGACTGGTTGTGGGTTCGATTCCCACTCGAGGGGTGGAAATATTTAATATTCCCATTTTCTTCGCCTGGTATCGAGGTAAAAGCGCGGCGTTAAGTTCCGCCACTTAACACGCAATGCCTCCAAAATTCGGCGGAAAGTGGGGAACGGAGTGTCTTAACACTAGGTTCCCTCTGCCTACCCTGCTGTGTGCGGGATACAGCGTGAAGGTACTATACTCTTTAAAAAAAATAAGAAACAAATAAAAAAATTGGAAAAAACCTACGACGACTTTACTTTTACCTCTAACTTCATTAAAGCTTACCCTAGCCTTACTAAGCCTATAGTCATCTTCGGTCATTCAATTGGCCACCCAATACTTATATTATATCAATACAGATTTTTTTAATTCAAGCAAATATTTACTGACTATAGTACCTTAAACCAAATATATTCTTCAGAAAAGCTGGGTTTGTTCTTTATAAATCGTTCAAAATTAAAAATAATTGACTACCGTCGAATGTATGTACTACACTGACGGCGAAGAAGACGCTATCAGCAGATTCATCCGTCAGGCAAAGGAATCTTCCGATCTAATCGATATAGTGGGCTATAATCTGTAACTGGCAATCTCACATAGATACACAGAAGCAATCCAATCAAACAACGAATTATACGTTCCCGCTATCTGCACTGCGTGAGATCAGGATAACGACCCACCAACGACCAGAACTAACTCTTTGACGGGCTGCTACAGTATCCCTATTATATACCTTCAACACGTGTGTTAAAAAATGCATGTATGGTTTTTAGTAAGTAGGTTTATTTTATTAGAGATGCTTACTAAAAAAGAATTTTTGGAAATTTAACGCTAAATAAGTGTAAAAAATTGTATGAAAGTCCGACAGTTGAAACTTAGAAACATGAAACTTTATTACTGAGTTCTTGATTTAAATCAGTAGGTACTTATCTATTTCAGTGATTTTACAATTCTAACCCTAAGAGAATGAAATAGAGGAATGAACGTTTGCAAAAAAATCGGTTATTTTGATCACGAGGACGACGCGGTGGGTAGCAGCTATATAATTTGAATTTTCCTTGCATCGTAAGTGTAAATTTTTTTTTAAACTAAACTATTTTAAGCGAATTAATCACTTTGGTATATTTTGGTATTCGAAAATATATTTTAGATAACCGTTTCAAACGTCCGTCCATCCGTCCGTTTCCGTGGTCGTGGCAGTAGCAGTCTACCTGTCAACCTGTGTATTTGAAGCGTCGGGTTTTCTAAAATGTATTTTCGCCTAACCTCGTTTAAATATTTCATTAAAAGTGTGCAAACCACATGAAAATGAAAAAGTTTTTATATGAGACGAATTCGTTTAAATCGCAATATCTTATAACAGCATCGTATATTTATCAATACATAGCTCTCACCACTGAGCCATGCGTTCTACTACCAGCTGCGTCGAAATTCTTATACGCTTTATTACAACTTATTTTAGTTGTTAGCAACTCTGTAAAGAGATTTTTACAAATTTCTGCTATACAAAGATTATTCGACGAAATATCGTTTGAATCGCTAGAAAGAATGCTATTTATTAAATACTTTTAAATATGTTTAAAGTGTTATTCCACAGTTAGGAAAAATGAAAAATACATTTAGAAAACGTAAAAAAATTTGATCGCAGCAGGATTCGAACCCGCGCGTCCTGAATACGTCCTGGCGCTCTCCGCTGAGCCATACGTTCTAATACCCAGCTTCGTCGAAATTCTTATACGCTTTATTTGTTTTTTTTAGTTTTTGACCTTTTCTTTTTTGTGTCACTAGAAAGTGCTTATGGAACTGACTAACTTTGTCTAAGCTTTTCCATTTATTTATTAAAGTTTATCCCAGATCATAAGGTTTCATTCATTTTTTTTACGTCAATGGAAAGTGCTCATCCTTTAGCGCAACTTGTTTAAGGCGCTACATTAATACTTCTGAAGAATAGCTATTAAGAATAGCTATATTCTGAAGAATAGCTATCTAACAAAAAACTTACTTATTTACAACAGCAGACACTCCCTCGAAAGTGGACGAAAGTGATATTTTAAAAATTTTATTATAACACTTCAATTTTCAAATATTTATTTTAAAATTTCACCTAAAATATTAATTCATATACAATACATTTCATTAAGAAGGTGAGTTTATAAACAGGTTTTATTACACTCCTAATTAAACTCTATCTGCCATCTTGTAAAAAGCAACGTACCTATTATATATGTGCGTGGAAACAAAAACAAAGTCTATGTTCAAACTAATAACAGCATATTTGATTTTGAAATTGTAAAATTATTATAGTTACATAAAATGAAAAAATAGAATGTCCTTCTGAAGTAAATTATTCTAATTTTAAATCAGGATCATCTAAAAGAGAACATAATGCTCTATGGGCCTTAACACCGCATCTTGTACCGTAAGGGCAGTTACTACAAGCTGACCCAGGTTCATATATTGGAAATCCGTCAATGTTACCAGCGGGCCCATAGTTGCAAAATATATATGCCATAATGTTGGGTTCTATTTCTTTGTTTTGTTTAGGCAGATCCATATTACCCCTATATAAAGGTGAATTGAATTCATCCTCTTTTTTTTTTAATCTTGTGGCAAAATTTTCAAGTCTTGTGGATTTGGCTGTAGTCATATATTTTGTTCTTTGTAATAAATGACCTTTTGATGTTGTATGTGTAACATTAGCTATATTATTTTCAAATGAAGGTGTCCGACGCTTACGAAATAAAATACATGAGCTACGTTTAGCCGTGCACAAAGCTTGTGAGCAACCTATACGCCAAGTAGATGCCCATGCTGCTGCAGAATACCAATGTGCATTACAACCACCAGCACTACTACAATTCGTAGGCTTAAAAGACCAAACAAACTCAGGAGGAAGTGTTCTGGATCCTGAAAACCACGCTCCAACTGCGTCCGCCAATATTTGCGCCTCTGTTACTCTAGGAACTATAGGCCTAACATCCATGTTTTGAATAACATTATAGCTTATAGTATTTCTACACTCGTCGTGTTTTTTTTGGCATTGTCGAGCCCATACTTCAGCCATTTCTTCAAGCTCATAGTCCCAATACATCTTTCTCATATTTGCTGCAGGTGGCTGCCCTGCTTCAAGACCCATAGCAATATTATCTCTGTGCCGATTGTGCAATTGAAGAATTTGGTATTTCATCCATGTTGTCATTCCTGATGCGAACAATCGAGGGCTTTGCTTATTCTTTGCTACACACATTGTGTGCTGGTTTTTTAAAGAGCAATCTGGATGAACGCAATAGTCAAAAACTATTTCAGTTTTGTTAGTGTTTTGGCTAGAAGCAAATAAAAAATATATAAAATAAAAAAATCGTAAAAGAAACATCTTATGTCACCGATTTACAAATGTTTAACAATTTGACAAATGTCTAGGAAACTTGTCGTCATCTAATAATGGCGATAGTATAACTTAGGGACTAGAAACTATTCAATTATAATAGATTGAATAGTTGAGTGAATAGTAGCGACTAGGGTTGCAAGGATTATTCATCATTAATTGAAACGAAAATGTGCATACTGACTTTTCATGCAATAAATAATTTCTTTGAGTCAGCATAAATTACTCATTTGAAACTATTTTCATGTGTTTGCTGATAAATAAAATTTGTTAGGTGCGATTTCAAATTATAAGCTAATGAAAATCGCACAAGTTTTCTATATATAAACCCTTCTTTTCTATATATAAACCCTTGATAAAGTTCTATATATAAACCCTTATACGAAGTAGAGTAAAGAACCTTAAAGATAATTCCAATGAATCTTCTATATCTTCTTTTTTTTTATTGAGTTGACGTGGCGTACTGCGAAGTTCACTTAAATACATTTCTTATGTATTTAAATTAGTCTAGAGTAGTTATTAATAATATTTTATTTATTATTCAACGATCAAAACTGATCCAAAATAAAATTAAAGGAAATTGCATGAATATTTCACAATTATAGGTTCGACCAATAGTTTACTAGAACCAATATAAATTCAACGGCATCCGTTTTATGAAGAGACAATTCCGAGTCTACAAATTAACCCTCGTCTATTATAATTAGATGTGGTTGTGATGAAGTTATTTATAATTCAAAATCTCTGACATCTTAACAGTCATTGAAAATAATCTCCTTTTTAAAATAAATACTTAAATTATATTTTCTGCTGTAAGTATTTGCTGTATGTAATCTATGACTCGTAGTCAGACATGACATCTCATTCTGTACCTTACGTCTTTTTAGGCTTTATTTTATAAAATTTATTAATAGAGCGCATAAAAACTTTAACATAGTATGCAATGGCTTATAAAATGGTATCTATGATTTTTCGCAGTTTTACTCTCACTATGATGGTTTTAGGATTCTTCTTTACTTCAGAGTGCCCGGATCTAACAAGATTAGACCATTTTGTCATATTGGGAGTATGTGGTGGTTTATCTATTGTCAATTTAGGACTTCTTCTAGAAGCAGGATTTCAAATAGATTCGGACAAACATCTAGAATGTATTTTTTTAATTGGAGGTATTTCCCTATGTCTTGTAAACATTATATTGGCTTTTAATGACTTTTATTGGGCTATCGATTATATAAAGAACCAAACTATGAATATAGCCATGGTATCGACATTGTGTATAATTTTTTATATTATTGATTTTATACTTATATTGATAAAATAATCAAGTTGTACAAAAATATTATATTTTTTTTAATATTTTGTATTAAGCCAATAATATTGAAAAACTTAATGTAATGTTGGTGATATAATTTTATATGAAAGCAAACATTCGTAATAAATGTAGAATTGTTACCTATCAATTATTTAATACAACTGTTTTATTATTTTTATCATTTCCTATGTTGTTGGATAAGCAAAGAGGGTCAAGCCATATGTGATAAATGACTTAACCCTCTTTGTTTTGTTGGTTTTTTTTTACTTCACGCTGTATTCCGCACATAGCAGGATAGGCAGAGGGAGCCTGGTGTTAAGACACTCTGTTCCCCACTTTCCTCTGAATTCGGAGGCGTTGCGTGCTAAGTGGCGGAATTTAACGCAGCGCTTTTGCCTACACATCAAAGCGAAGCGAACAAAATGGAAATATTGAATATTTCTTATCCTCGAATGGGAATCGAATGCACAATCAGTTGCTTTACAGTCACACTTTGTGCCTCTGCACCACGACTGACCCATCGTTATTTATCTATTTGTCAAAATTAGAATTAAAGAAACATATCAATTCAAAAAGGTAATTCCTTGAATAACATTAATGCACTTATTGTTATGTGTATTAACACGTGTAACGCCAGCTTTGGCTCGCTATATGCCGTTCGACGCAATGCCAGTCTTTGGCAAAGCCAAGCCAAAGCTAAACCAGAGTCGAGCCAGAGCCGAGCTAGCTATAATTAATTTCGAAGAGTGGAACATCTGACGTAGAATCATAACGGACCTGCTAAAATACAATATTTTGCATTAACACATAAAAAATAAAAATTTGGTACTACTTAATGATAACACGCCTTGGGAATGAAATGCTCGCTCCAGGCTGTTTTAAAAGTATCACTGTCAACAATAAATCTGTATATAACAATTACTTTAAAAAAAAAGAAGTCCCGCTGAGTTTCTTGCGCCGGTTCTTCTCAGGTCTGAGGCATTAAATTTAGTGAACCGGTGGTAAACTATTTGACGTTCAAAAAATGAAGCTTGTAACTTCTTATTTTGAATAAAATTATTTGACTTTGACTTTGGAGTTACCGAGATTATAAATAGAGGTGACAATGGATTTTTAGCATCATGTCAGCAATCTCTTATAATATATCTCAGACTTAAATACTTTTTTTATAAAACGTATCGTATCGTTATATCGTATCATATCGTTTACATTACATGTAAACTAAATCTAGACGACACAGTAGTCAGTTAGTCAGTATATTTAAAGATATTAGCGACTATAAGGTATATATCAAATTAAACTTTAAAGGTAAATTAAAAGGTATCGTCTTTGTAAAGTGATAGACGAACATGACGTGCAATGTTCTTTTATGAATTTTAAGGTAGAGAGGCTATTGCAGTCTCGATCAAATACAATATAGAAGCGTCGCTGCTGCCGCTACAGATTTATTATTCATATGGCTCGATCGAACGATGGTATTCCTTTGAGGAATATTCTTGTGTCTAAAATATTATTCCGTAGTAGTGTTTTAGTTATTATAATAGAATTACCTTTAATTTATTTGTTAAATTAGTTGAAACCCACAGCTCGGTTATCGTGCACCGATTATTCGGTAGGTATTCGGCATATCATCATTTTTATATTTTTGTTCTTACCAGAGGCCTGCCATGCCTTCCTTTCTTTAACCTATACACGTCGCGTATGTACCTACATATAAAGGCTGCTTACACGGCACAACAATAAAATGGTAATTTGGCCGAATATTCGATTCGGTAAATATTATATCGAAGTGTTCGGTATTCGGTTATTCGGTAAATCGATTGTATGGCGGATCTCTAATGGGTACGATATTACGTTGACTTTGAAACTGGCACTCGGATTTTTCAATAAACTTCTTCGAAATGGTAACTTTTTACCTCTAAGGCTTTAACATTAAACGTTCCTGGCGATTGTTTTTTTTTTTTCAAGTTAATAATAATAATTGGGGCCAGTCGTGGCGCAGTGGCACTGGAGGAGTGGAAATATTAACTATTTCCATTTTCCTCGCTCTGGTGTCGAAGCAAAGTGCGGTGTTAAGTTCCGCCACTTATCACGTAATGCCTCCACATTTAGCCCGTATTTGGCTCCGTATTTGAAAGTGAGGAACGAAGTGTCTTAACACTAGGTTTCCTCTGCCTACTCTGCTGAATGCGGAATACAGCATGAAGCTAAAAAAATATATATTTTTTATTTGTTTAATGGTTTCGAAATCGATTATGTATCGAGGCTTAAAAGTTATACACTATTTTTACTAAGAAACATTTTACGTATGTCCGTTTCAATTAATTTAAATCAATGTAATACATTTGTTAATGTAATACTTTCATATAGATAAATAAATAAAACAAACATATTTAGCAAAAACCTAGTGTTAAGTTACTCAGTTCTCCACATTCCGCCCGAATTCCATACATAAATTGTTGAGTTGCTCAACGCTGCATTTTGTCTTACAGCACTGACAAATTGAAATAATTTAAATACATTTATTCTACCAAGTCGGACCTTTTACAATCAGATAAAATGTTAAATGAATACCACAAAAACAATGCTAATTTGAATCAATTGCGAATAGAGAGTATTCGTTCTAAAATGAATGTATCCCCTTATGACGGATACAGAAATTTACTTCTTTATTTAAACTTAAACTTTACTTATCTATTCTATTCTATGTTTCTATAATACCTAAGTGTGTAAAAAAGTTGTGTCTGTACATAGAATATTTTTGCGAAAAAACAACTCAGGAGGTGTAAAAATTGTAATAGAATACGAATGTACAACTTTTAAAATTTTTGTCTGTTTGTTTGTCGGTTTGCCTGTTTGTCTGTTTGAACGCGAACATCTTTTGATCCACTGGACAGATTTGAATTAAACTTTTTTGTTTCATAGCTGTTGACCCTGAGCAGGCTTAGACTATAAATAATTTCGAAGAGTGGAACACCTTATGTAGAATCACATTAGACCTGCTAAAATATAATAAATACGGAGTAGCAAAAATTGTTTAATGTGAATGATGATTGTGGATTTGGAACACCTGATGAAGAACTATAATAGTCCATCTAAAATATAGTATAACGGATAAGCCGTCATAACAAAATTTGTACAACGTGATGTTCATTTTGCAATGACGATTTTTTTTTGGGTTTGAAACACCTGATGAAGAATTATATAATATAATAGTCCATCTAAAATATATACAGAGAATTCACCTTAACAAAATTTGTTTAACGTGATGTGCATTTTGCAATACTAATTTTTTTTTGTTGGATTCGGAATACCTGATGAAGAACAATAATAGTCCAGCTAAAATATAATACATATACGGAGAAGCTACTCCGTACTTAAGGCAGCTGCCTTAACGAAATTTGTTCAGCGTGGTGTGCATTTTGCGTTGACGTAGAAGAATAAGTAAAGATTTCGAACTTCTGATGAAGCACTATAGTAGCAAATAGTGGCGCAGTTGCGAAGTGTCTGACTCTTAAAAACGGTTATAAGTTTTATTCTAAGTATTGTTTATATTTTGAGAAATACTTGAATACTTACTTGAGGCCGCCGTGGCGCCCTGGAAAAGTGTCTGACTGCCACACAATAGTTATGAGTTCGATTCCCATTTGGGGAATAATTATATTTTCATTTTCATTTCTTCAGATAGCGTCTGAACTAAATGTTTTTATAATTAGATGTTTCTTCGAAGGTACGGCTATATTTGAATATTCATTTTCTACCCAGTAAGACTTAATGTGGCGTTGAATTCCGGCATGCAATACCCAGTGTCTCGAATTCGGTTTTAAAGGGACTCGCCAATCTGTTATAATTTTGACTCTAAATTTCAATGTAAGGTTGCAATAGAAGTAGTAGGTACATATCTACTACATAGGTGGTCCACGGTTGGCACGATCACCCTATATATTAATTATACCCTATATATCTAAACCTCTATAGACTTTTAATAAATGTCTAATTTAATCTGCAAGCTGGACTTCATTTTATTAAACCCGCGTTGACACTTTAATTTTCAGCAGTGTTATTAACTACGATTCAAAATGAAACGCAAAAGATACGCATTGTCAATACTACTTTCTGTATGTTAAGACAAGGAAAATTAACTAAAAAAGCAAAATTAAAAAATTTTAAAAAAACCCGCGACGGTTTATATGTAATTTAAAAAGGATAAAATAACTAGGAATCCCCCGCCTAAAAGCATATATGTAACGAGATAATGGGGACGACTCCGTCGGGGGCTATCATTTTCAGTCACTAAGTTTGCACAATCTACTTCAAAATAGTCTTGGCAAAAAATAAGATATTAACATGTATTTACAGCTATGATATCCCTTCTAAAAACTTTATTCTTTTAGGCGGGGGATTCCTAGTTATTTTATCCTTTTTAAATTACATTTAAACAGTCGCGGGTATTTTCAAAATTTTTAATTTTGCTTTTTATTTTAAACTTTTTAAAGTAAATAGATACACATTATATATTTTTACATATTATCGAAATACTTTTTTTTAATCTTCATCCAAATCTAAATAAAATTATAATCCCAATGCTTGCTTATTGTCAATTACAGCACCTCCTGGCAGATTGTCACCGTAACATCTCCATGAAACTTAAATCTAACTAAATCATCAAAAATCACAAATCTCACTAGTAGTTTTAATTTTGAACAAACTAATGTATAAAGGAGCGCCCCGTGGTAGTTCTCGATATGACATATAAAAACACGGAACAATTAAACCTGAACCTATCACAGAAAACCGCATCTAAATAGGTTTTACACAAAATCTACAAACAAATGCTTACTGAAACGTCCCCTGGTGAGGTGTCACCATGACCCTACCGTTGAAAAATGCATCCAAATCGGACTCATAGTTTTAACTTTGCACAATCAAATGTTTACTGTTACTGTAATTTTACTTAAAAAGTCCCTAAATAAAAGCAGATTTAAAAAAAAAGTTTAATGCAGCGCCCCCTGGTGAGTTCTTAACGTAAAAAAGAACCTAAAAACATACACCAAAATAAATGTAAATCTAATACTGAAAACTCTGTCCAATCGGACTAGTAGTTGTGGTTTCACATTAAATATTACAAACGCTTACTGCAGCAACCCCTGGTGAGTTAACACGAAAAAACATATCTAAGAACATGCACTAATTAAACTTGAGCTTATCATTGAAACTGCATCCAAATCGAATTCGTCATTTTAGCTTTGCACGAACAAATTTTTACTGCAGCGCCCACTGGTGTCTTGACACCGTAACATAAATTTAAAATCATGCACCAAGCAAAGCGGAATCTAATACCGAAAACTCTTTCAATCGTACTACAGCGCCCCCTAGAGACTTGACACCGGAACATCAATGAAAATATGCACCAAGTAAACTTGAATCTACCATTGAAAACTGCATTCAAATCGGACTCGTAGTTTTAGTTTTGTACAAACAAATGTACTTACTGCAGCGCTCCCTGGTGAGTGATCACCGTAACACATATATGAAAAGATGTACCAATTAAACCAGAACCAAACGTTGAAAGTTTCACCTATATCAGACTAGTAGTTTTTGCTTTGCATAAACAAATGTTCTGAAAACTCTATCCAATCGGATTAGTAATTTCGGTTGTAAACAAATAAATACAAGAAAAAAAATTGGTTTTACCCAAAAAAGTACAAACAAACGCTTATTGTAGCTCCCCCTGGTAAGTGGTCACCATAACACATGAAAAGACGGACCAATAAAACCTGAACCTATCGTTGAAAGTTTCATCTAAATTGATATAGTAGTTTTTAATTTCATAAACAAATGGTTACTGCAACGCCCCCTGGTGAGTTTTCACCGTAACAAGAAAAAAAATATCTTAAAATATGTATTAAGCAAAGTCGAATCTAATTCTGAAATGTCTATCCAATCGGATTAGTAATTTCGGTTTTAGACAAATTATTACAAAAAAAGTCTTGATACGATAAGACATATTTAAGAATATCCACCAATTAAACTTGAATCTATCACTGAAAACCATATCGAAATCAGACTACTACTACTTTGAAATAATTGAAAACATTCGTTTTCACGTAAAATGCTTACTGCAGCGCCCCCTGGTGAGTTGGAGCGATAAAATATATCTAAGAACATACGCCAATTGAACCTGAATCTATCATAGAAAACCGTATCAATATCGGACTTAGAGTTTTGGAAATAATTGACGTAGTCATTTGCACAAACACACAAACAAACAAACAACCTCTCACCCCAAACATATATACAGTCGCCGTTCCGTTGCAGGTAAAAATGATTATTTCTATGCATGTATTCATCAGTTTTAACAATTTAAAAATATTATTTCATCTAGTTCTTATATTGTTAAAACTTGTTTGTATTTAATTGGCAATTGTTATATTGTTGTTTTATCAAATGTTATTTTGACCATTTTATTTTGAAAGTATTAAAATGTTCATGTTTGTTAGAAATTGTTTGGCAGAAACCGTAAAAGCTACAACACAGCCTACATTTTTAAAAGTTAAATAATTGGCCATTGAGTGAGTTTCGTTCAGTAAATTTGCGTATGGTTTCCGAAAAAATTTGCAAGATATTGCCAAGGGTTAGGGCTATGACTTGTGTATTTTTCTTAGTGTTAAATTACATGCTATTAAGTGGTAAACGTCTTTTTTACATTATTTATAATTTTTATATAAAAGAGATGTCTAACCAAACAAAAATCTGAAAAAAAACTTGCTGGGTACTTGAAAACTTAATGGTGTTAAATATTCTGATAAATTGCAAATCACAATCGGTAATAAACGTAGTGATTCATATTAGACGCACAATTCTGTTTTCTCTCCTATAATAAAATAGTAAAAAAATAAGTCTAAAGACTTACTTAATAAACTAAGTATCGCTGTTATAATTTTGGATTCAAGATTCAATGTCATGTTGAAAAAGTTATGGGTCATTTGAACCACCAGGTGACCTATCTAGAGCGACATAAGAGCATAAAATAATAAGATTAATTATGCTAAATTAAAACTTAATGGTGCTAAATATTCTGATAAATTGCAGACGTACGATTTGTTTTTTTAAAACAGATTTTAACCCGAATAATACTAGTCCCTATAACAAATAAAAAAGATTTAATTTTACACAAAAATAAATTTCTACAATTTATCAGGTGAATATCGACTTTAAAACATAACTGTCAAGACGTAGAACGGAACGCGGCTTGAAAGAGGCGGTTGAAGGAAGCCTCGCGCTTCAATCGTCCTCACGCTACCGACGGTTATTTTAAAAAACATTTTTTGTAACGTTAAAATATATATTATACGCGCAAGACTTGTATATTCTCATTTAAAACTCTCAACAAGAACCCCAAACATTGGTGCTTCGAGTCGGACCTCAAAATGTCGAAACCAGAACTTATGGTACCAATACCGGTATCACCACTTGGAGATCCAACGACGCAGTTAATCAAGGAGTTGACCAAACAAAGAGGATCCCTGAAAGGCCGCCTTACCAAGTTATCTGCCTATGTTAATTCGTATAAGGATCAGGTTTTAGACCGCAATAAAAGAATGGAATTAAATTTAAGAATTAAAGGTGCAATTAATATATTTTCAGATTTTAATCAAGTGCAAAATAAACTAGATGAGGTTCTTCCTGAGTCTCAAAGTGATGAGCAACTTGACGGGAGGGAATCGTTTGAAAGTAAGTACTATGGTATATTAGCGCAAGCAAATTGCATTTTAGACATAGATTATGCTTCACCTAATATACAAATCAGTGAAGACAGTTTGAGTGTGCATCAGTCAGTTAAATTGCCTACAATTAATTTGCCTACTTTCGATGGTAGCTATGATCAGTGGATAGAATTTAAGAATACGTATATCTCACTAGTTCATACCTCTAAAGACATAAGTAATATTCAAAAGTTTCACTATCTCAAGTCATCTTTAAAAGGTACGGCTTCATTAGTTATAGACTCCCTTGAATTTACCTCTGATAATTACTATACCGCCTGGGAATTGCTTATGAATAGGTATAACAACAGTAGGCTTCTTATTCATAATCACATAAAAGCTTTGGTTAATCTTAAGCACCTAACGTATGAGTCACCTATATTATTGCGTAAATTAATTGATACTGTACTTAAAAATCTAAGATCATTAAAGTTATTAGGCGAGCCCACTGAGCATTGGAATTCCATAGTTATTTACTTAATTGTTACTAAACTTGACAGCTCCACTGAACGCGAATGGGAGCAGTATAGGAGTGATATTTTATTACAAGAATACAAAAAGAAAGAAGCTCAAAAGTCTAAAACACGAATAGAAGTAGATGATTTGTTACAATTTCTAAAATCAAGGGCGGATATGCTTGAAACATTACAAGCTTCACATACAAAACACAGTTACGAGTCTAAAATTAACACTAAAACTTCACATAATATTTCTAAATTTCACTGCAATTTAACTACGTCAAAATACGATAAATTTAATAAAAAACAATGCCCTTATTGTAAAGTCGATCACTACTTATATTCGTGTCAAAAATTCCTAGATTTAACTATAGATGATAAGATTAATTTCATAACTAATAACAAATTATGTAAAAACTGTTTGCGTCCCGCACATAGCGCAGATACTTGTAAGTTTGGACCGTGTAGGAAGTGCAACGCTAAGCACAACACGATCATTCATCGCGAGCATAGCCGCAGCCCCACTGAGGGACGGACGTCCCTGCTGCCGGCGCACGAGCAAGGCGAGTGTAGTAGTGATACTCCTCAATTAGTTCAACGCACACAAATGCAATCCTATTCATCGCAGGTGACTATAGGTAATGTAGACGTACAAGCCGCGCAGTCGTCGCTTACTAGCCCTGTTTTGCTTTCAACCGCGTTAATCAATATTGTAGATGAATTAGGGAATGCAATTACTTGCCGCGTTCTACTAGATAGTGGCAGCCAATGCTGTTTTATTCGAAAATCACTATGTGATCAAATTAACGCGCCAGTAGTACAGTCCATTCAAAAAATACAAGGAATTGGAAATTCTATCACACAAAGTTTCCAATCCTGTAAAATTAAAATTCGTTCCTTAGACGGAGAATATACAACTTGTTTACAATGTTATGTATTGCCAAAAATAGTCGCTAGTATGCCGTCTATACCTATAAATATAAATAAAATAATAATTCCTAATAATATTACGCTAGCGGATCCCTCGTACCTAGAAAGCAATCCGATTGATATTTTGATAGGTGCTGATCACTTTTGGGAATTATTATGTGACGGAAAAATACGTCTCGAGTGCGGCCCTTACCTACAAAAAACTAAACTAGGTTGGATAGTGTCGGGACCGATAAGTACATTCGCATGTTCTAACAACACTGTTTGTTGTAATTTTTCGCAAAATATAGATTCACAATTACGAAAGTTTTGGGAGATTGAAGAAGTTCCCGATAGATGTCGCAAGTTGTCTGATATTGAACTAAATTGTGAGAATCATTTTATAAAAAATACTAAACGCGATAACGAAGGTCGGTTTATTGTTTCGATTCCTTTTAAAGATTCGCCAGCTATGTTAGGCGAATCATACACACAAGCGTATAAACGTTTTGTTTCTCTCGAGAAAAGACTTTCTCTTTTACCGACTTGTAAACAATTATATAAAGAATTTATAGATGAATACATTAAATTAGGTCACATGAGTCGTGTTTACACTTATAATAATATACATTATTTCATGCCGCATTTTTGTGTATTTAATGAAAATAGTACAACTACAAAATTACGGGTTGTGTTCGACGCGAGTGCGCAATCATCGACTAATAAATCTTTAAATGATTTGCAGATGGTCGGGCCAGCCATTCAAGGCGATTTATTTTCTATTCTATTGAGATTTCGCGAAAATACTTATATAGCCTGTGCCGACATCGAGAAGATGTATAGGCAGGTGTTAGTCGTGGAAGATCAACGCGATCTCCAGCTTATATTATGGCGAAGCAATCCAGATGCACCCATCGAGATCTATAGATTGAATACGGTGACCTACGGGACTGCGTCGGCGCCTTTTCTAAGCGTGAGATGTTTGCGACAATTAGCTATCGAGTGCAATGACCTTAACGTTCAACGAATAATAACACAGGACTTTTATGTTGATGATATGATTACGGGGAGCAATAATAAGCGTGAATTATTAGAATTATGCGAAAAAATTACTAAAGTTTTAGCTTCGGGTTGCTTTCCTCTTCGTAAATGGTTATTTAATTTTGAACGGGATAATGTACAATCAGAAACACAAGTTTTTAAAAATCTTTCATTAGGTGAACGACCACAGTCAAAAACACTTGGATTGAGTTGGCTTAGTCACTCTGATCAGCTTAATTATCAAACTAAAATTGATGTTCACCCTAATAAGATAACGAAACGTGTTATATTATCGATTATATCTCAAATTTTTGATCCCTTAGGTTTGTTAAGCGCGACTATAATATCTGTTAAAATTCTATTACAAAAATTATGGTTGTTAAAGATTGATTGGGACACAGAGTTACCTCACGATGTGTCAAATGAATTTAATAAGTTTTTAAATAGTTTCAATGAACTTTGTAACATACGTATACCGCGCCATACATTTGCTAGGTCTCACATTCGTTCAGAACTACACATTTTTACCGATGCCTCTCAAGTAGCCTACGGGGCATGTGCATACGTACGTACCTTTACGCAAGAAGGTGTTACATTAAGGTTGTTATGCGCTAAGGGCAAAGTAGCCCCCTTAAAAACTTTAACTGTTCCTAGGCTTGAGCTGTGCGGTGCTATAACGGGAGCTAGGCTTGCTGTGAAGATAATTGAATCACTCCGTTGTCAATTCGATGACGTCATACTCTGGAGCGATTCAACTATCGTTTTAGGATGGTTACGTATGGCACCTCATCAATTAAAAACATATGTACAGAACCGGGTAGTCGAAGTACAGGAGCTGACGCGTGACTTTGTATGGAGGCACGTCACAACACACGATAACCCAGCTGATTTAGTGTCACGAGGTACCGAATTATCGACATTAAAAGACCTGAGGTTGTGGTGGGAAGGCCCAAGTTTTCTTCACGATCCTAATTTTACGTCACGTTCAGCTCAAGTACATACGACCATGACAAACGCAGACAATCTACCGGAAGTTAAATGTTTAAGTATACAAAGTAACACCTCTGGTGATTGTAATGATTTATTTCCATTTTCCAGGTTCTCGCGGTTCAGCCGCATCCAACGCACCATGGCATACGTTAAACGTTTTTTATATAACACGCGTAAGACAAACACAAAACGAACGGGTGCATTGAGTGTGGATGAGCTGCGAGACGCTGTTAGCACGCTTGCTTTGTTGTCACAGCGCGAATCGTTTCCTGAGTATGATACAATGTATAAAAATAAAGCTATTGCAAAAACTAAAAGTAATTTAAAAAATTTAAATATATTTATGGATGAAAATAAATTATTAAGAGTAGGGGGAAGATTGTCTAACGTTTTTCAATTCGATTATAATAAAAAATATCCTATTCTACTTTCATCTAAACATCATTTTACTTACCTGTTATTTCGCCAGGAACACATAAAACTGTTACACGCAGCACCACAGTTGTTATTATTTACCATTCGGGAAACGTGGTGGCCAGTCAGCGGCAGGAATCTTGCCAAGAGGGTTGTGCACGAGTGTGTTGTTTGCACGCGGTTTCGTGGCAAGACTCTCTGTCCACTGATGGGCAACTTACCAACTAAGCGACTAGCTATAAGTTTTCCATTCGCAGTCAGTGGTGTTGATTATTTTGGGCCGGTGCTCATACTAAATCGAAAGGGCAGAGGTGCAAAATTAACAAAAGCGTATGTTAGTTTATTTATTTGTTTCACGACTAGAGCTATCCATCTCGAATTAGTGGGTGATTTGTCTACTGATGCATATTTACTTGCGCTCAAGCGAAACATCTCACGTCGAGGTAAACCAGCAGAAGTATTCTCGGACAATGGAAGAAACTTCACTGGCTTAATGACAGAATTTAAAAAAATTTTAAATAATTGCGCAGATAATATTAGAGATTATGCTATTAACAATAATATTAAATTTAGTTTCATTCCCCCCTATTCCCCTCATTTTGGTGGTCTATGGGAAGCGGGGGTGAAGTCATGTAAGCATCACCTTAAAAGGGTGCTAGGCAATGCTCATTTTACGTTTGAAGAGTTTAGTACAGTCTTAACACAGGTAGAAGCAGTCCTGAACTCCCGTCCTATTTCTCCTATGTCAACGGATCCGAATGATTTTTCCCCACTCACTCCTGCCCATTTCTTGGTCGGTCGTCCACTGACGTCGCCTGCTAGTGAAGACTATGAGCAAGCTCCACTTCAGCGACTCACGCGGTACCAACGAGTTGAGCAAGTCCGACAGCACTTTTGGACCCGCTGGTCAAAAGAGTACATTTCGGAGCTACAAGTGAGGACAAAGTGGATGAAGAGTGGAGATTCATTAAAAGAAGGGACTCTTGTCCTTATCAAAGATGACAACAGCCCTCCGTTAAAGTGGAGCATGGGCCGGATCGTATCTACGTTCCCTGGGAAGGATGGAGTTTCTAGAGTTGCTGCTATTAGAGTCGCATCCGGCGCAATTACACGACGCCTCGCGCTCCAATCGTCCTCACGCTACCGACGGTTATTTTAAAAAACATTTTTTGTAACGTTAAAATATATATTATACGCGCAAGACTTGTATATTCTCATTTAAAACTCTCAACAAGAACCCCAAACAATAACTAATAATTGAATATATGTCGAATCTGTTACAAAGCATGCTTCCTTTCTTGCTCATTTAAAAAAAATTTAAGCTACGCTGTGTTTTTACCTCAAATTTTCCTACTTTTTTAAAGCATTTTTTTGGTATTAAGTAGTATCGGACTAAAGGTTCAGTGTTCGCCAATTTCGGCAAAAAATTGTAGTTTCGGTTCCGCCAAAAAACGGCCGTACATTCCTTCGGCCGTGTCGAAACTACTCGCTCATGAGGTACTCATGAATTGTCACACAAGGCTTAGCTTTGGCCAAATGTTGCCAATCCTAAGTGGAGACTGAAGGTCTTGTTAACCCCAGAAACTTTGGGCAAATAGAACTGGCGTAGGCCATTGGTACTTACTGTTTCTTTATTATTTCAAAACGGCGACATCGTTTGTCGCCATTTGATCGTTACAGAAGGACCATCTGATAGTAAGTAGGACATCTACAACATTAGAGGAATTGTGGATACGTTGCTGGCCTTGAAGGCGAAGAAGGGAGAAAGATGTGTAGGAATAGAGAATCCCATCCGAACACATCATCAGATATTTGGCTGTTTATTTTTGACATGATAGTGGTCGCGAGCCATTTGAATAGACACGAACAAATAGCTAAAATTATACATATTAAAAGTTACTCTTGGATACGGCATTTTGTGGACATGGAAGTAGAGGACAAAGGTAAAGTCCTACTCCCGGTATTTAAAGTACTTATGCCTTGCTCCTATGGGATCGATCTATTATCCCAGTTGTTAATTAATGTGGCCAGTCGTGGCCCAGTGGCACAAGAGTGTGACTGTAAACGACTGGTTGTGGGTTCGATTCCCACTCGAGGATTGGAAATTATATTTACATTGTCTTCGCTCTGGTGTCGAGGTAAAGCGCGGCGTTAAGTTCCGCCACTTAACACGCAAGCCTCCGAATTCGGCGGAAAGTGGGGAACGGAGTGTCTTAACACTAGGTTCCCTCTGCCTACCCTGCTGTGTGCGGGATGTAGCGTGAAGCTATTTTTTTTTATTTTTAATTAATTTGATATAGTAATAATAAACCGTTTTAGTTCACCGTGCTGTTATCGTGGACATTGTAATTCTACATGATAATAAAATGCTTATTAATTAAAACTTCAACTACTACTACCAAACCGGCGAATTTGAAAAGGCAAACCAATGGCGTATTTGAACAATATTGCTATAGGAAGATATGTTATTTCTTTATGCTTGTGAATTTTATTTATATTTTTTAGTGACCTTCCCCTCAATCGTGTTTACAGACGCAGTGGGACGGCGTCTGACTGTAAACGCGATGGTGGTGCGTTCGATTTCCACTCGGGGGAATGATTATTTCATTTCTCCGCTCTGACACCTAAGTCAAAGCGTACAAATTTTATGACGTCATCACCAGTTTCGGTTTCGGCCGAAACTGAAGTCTGAGCTGAAGGTTCGGATGTGGTTTTGGTTTCGGCTGAAAATCTAGTTTCAGTCGGACAATTTAATTTAGTAAACGTTAATTTGATAACATGAGTAAAAGTTTCGAAACCCAGGCTATGTTGCAGCTACTAAACACACACTAAAAGCTTTAAAAGCAGATACTAATTTGTCCTTTTCTATCTTGAATTTACGTCGAAAAAGAAACAAAATTAATTATCAGTTATTATAATAAATTAAAGTGTAGCGTTTGGCGCTCCGTTCTCTCTGACTACCCCGCAAGGGATATATATAGCGTGAAGATAAAAAAAACAATATATTGTAAGAGTAGCAAATGTTAATAGTTTCTACGATGAATAAGTTAAAAATGTGAATAATAACAATTAACTGGGACGGGATCCTAGAAGACTTGTAAATGACCTTAATATAGGTACGCCCTTTATATATCATTACATTGCTACGTCCAAACAATGTGATCCACATTGTCAGACACTGGGGCAAAAACCAAAGATCGGCTCAGCGGCTCTATTATACTCGACGAATTTGTTGAAAATGAAACACCTACCTATTATATTTACTTATTATAGCTAACGTAGTATTTGCTTTAACTGAAAACGTGAAAGAAGGTATATCATAAAACTACCAGTGTGTTTGGTGTATTTCAACAGTTAAAATATCTTACAACAGAAGAGATTTTGTAAAAAATCTTAATTTTGTCTGATCATACTTGATGGTTACAAAGATAATTTGGAATTGTAAATTAATTTTTACAAAAAAAGAGAAGCGATTTCAAATAACATATTGATTGGCGCACAAGAATTCCATTAATATGTACTTTTTTTACGCCAGTTAACCAGCTTAATTCATATTTTTGTTAAAATTACTTTGATGTTAGTAAAGTAACGTATAGAATAGTTTTATTTCAGTAATACCAGGCAAACTTTTGTAGTTATTATTTTTATTATTAAAAAAATATATTATGAATTAGCCTTATAAAGTAGTTTTTGTAATATTTAGTATATATTTTACTAAACCAAATAATCCAGTAGTATTTACCGTGATTTAGAAAGAATATAATAGTCAATGCTTTGGATATCGTTTGCCATAGGGATATGAAAAAACGTTTGCAATATGAATGATTTTGATATCGTTATATAAACTTATATTGTATATATATCATTTTTCAAAACATATATTAGGTGTCTAATAACACATTTTTAGAGATATAGTATATATCTTATATAAACCACGTTATAATTCGTTCTTTGCAATCTACGATTTTAACAATAAAATTAGTTATTACAAGAAGTCGATCGGAGATAGGTATATGCCATCCAGGACTTTTTTGCAGATATTGATATGTTCTTTAATATTGTAGTACATTATTTTGTTCTATCATCTACGGTTTACGCGTCGCATACGATGAAAGACATTTTATTACCATTTTTTACACCTTATGCAATAGTAATGATTCCGAATTGTTTCTGGAAATAATTATAGCATTTATTACTCAGTGTACAAGTAGCTTTGTAATGGTGAAAGAACTGTTTTAACTAATTTAGTATTTTTGTAGTTAAAATACTAAATTAGTTTAAGCAAAATTCTTCTAGCTATAAAAAATGCGTAATTTCCATACAAACTTTCATCTTCTTTTTCCACTTTTTACAGTTCGTTTTTCCAGTTAAAAACTCTAGACTATTTTCTTACAAAATTTCATTTAAATCGATTCAGTAGTTTAGGTGTAATTAAGTATAACACAAATAGAGAAAGTCACTTTCGCAATTATAATATTAGTAATAACTACGAATAACTCAAAAACTACTAGTCAGATCTTAACTAAACTTTAATGTGACTATGCAAGAAGTACATGCTATCAAATAAAAAAGAACCATATAAATTAATTCACTAAGTAAAAAGATATGTGGTAAAGTACGTAAACAATAAATTCGAATTGCAAACCTTAATTTTTTTAAAGTCGGACAAGAACTACTATTCAGATCTTAACTTAATTTAAATATAAACACAGCAAGTATTAGCTTTCATATAAAAAAAGATTCATTGAAATAGATACAATCAGTAAAAGTTATGTGGCATGATACATAAAATAAAAAAGAGGTCGAGGTGTAAATTTGCCACTTTTTATGAAGGTGGTAAAAAACTACTTAGTAAGATCTGACTAAAAAAATGGGACCACACTGCAACCACTTCCAGTCATTAAAAAAAAACATCAAAATTGATCCACTAAGTAAAAAATTCACACACATAAAAAAATACAGCCGTATTGATACCCTCCTCCTTTTGGAAGTCGTTTAAAAAAGCTAGACCACGAACAATTTGCTGCGCTGCTGAAAATAATTGTGGCTACTGTTATTGACAACAAGAAACAAGTGTCTTTCGGGCCCCTTCCTAGCTTAATCCGGCACTGATTTTAATGCAATAAAATGTCTTGTCTCACTTTTAATCTAAGTCGTAAGGCATATAGTACCTGTTGTACCTTGGACAGAGTCGTACCGAGAACAATCTTATTTTTTTCAAAAAGTTCACGCCTTTTAGCACCGTACGTTTTTTGATACGTCATTTATCCATGTTAATGTCAAGTTAGTCGAGTTTCGTCAGAGCCGTGTGTGCATAATAAAAAAAAGTTAATTTATTGTTTTACACTCAAAAAGCAATTTTTTTGGGCTTTACTTTACTTTAACTTATTTAAAGTGTTGCATATTTGTGAAAACTGTCTTATATAAAATCTAACCTTAGTTTATTTAGCTACTAGGCGGCAAGAGTAAATAAATTAATCGTGCTTGTTAACTGAAGTTGTCCCGTGTACCTTGGCCACCGAATTTGCGATGTACCTCGGTCACTGGCCGAGGTACATCATTATTATCGAAGTTAAATGGGTAAAATAAAATCAATCAGTGAAGAAGTAGTTTTAATAAATTCCATGCAAAAGTCTTTGAAAAGCTGGAAATGGTCTGAAAAGGATGATTTGAATTTCTATCCGTATCAAGACATCAAGGAAAAAATTAACACACCAAAAAAAGTGAAGTCAAAAAGAGAAGTTCATTTTGTTCCGGAAATTGAAAAATACTGAGATTTTTGTTAAATATTATTTAATTAAATATAAGTAAGATTTCATTTCAAAATCGAAACTAGAAGTCTGAGTCTTTCGTATTTTTTTTTGTTTATTTTTGTTATAACTTCTTAATGTTTACTTTATGTTTACTTTATAATTTATTTATTAATCCAGTAATTTTAGTGAATGTTTTGTTTATAATAAATGAATAATAAGAACATGAAAAATAATTAGGTGACGTGATTCGAAGCGAAAATAATGTCAACAATAATTCAGAATAGAGGGTTATTCTAAAAAATACTTTTACTAAGATATTGTTATTATTTACTATTTTATTTGTTATTTGCAAATATTCATATGATTAAATAATTATTACTAATAATATTTCAACAAAAAATAAATAAATGGTAGGTAATAAAATTGTTTATCTTCATTTAAACCTGCTCTGTCCAAAATACAACGTACACCGTCCATCTGGTTGGTTGTGCCTTGGTCAGTTTTCCCTTTTTTTTTAAGTGGGTAGTGGTCCCAAATTTACAGAAATATACACAGTTCTATGATAGAATTATGTAGTTAATTAAATGATCTTTATCGGTGATAATGATGATTTAAATGATCATACATGCATACTTGACAGACGCAGATAGTGACATTATTTTATTAAAAAAAATAAGATAAACTGACCAAGGTAGAACAGGTTTCCCTACATTAAACTATCGTTGCCTTTGTCAGATACGACGAATATTTCGTAATAAAGAACATGCACAGAGGTATCAGCGATAGGAATAAATTTAGATTCCTGTCTCCTACATTAACCAAACAATTATTTAATACTAAAGGACTATTATATTAATAAAGTATTGATGTCACTTTAATTTAATGTTTTCTGTTTCTCCTGTCTATTAATAAATATTTAATTAATGATTTTTTTATAGAAAAAATGTTAGAATAACTTAAGTATTAACATTAAGTATCTAACTTCATGTTAATCCTCTAGTTATTTTATTATATCATTTATTAATTTTTGAAATAGCGTATGCTACTGTTATTATAAATTTAAAAAATCAGTAGTTTGTTGCTGTTCCTTGCTGCCATCTATCGTTCAGCCTTTTAGTTAATACTTCAATTTTTTCAATGGCTTGTTTTTCGATTACAGATGCAAAATATTCTGCCAATAATGTTTATAGTACAAAAACACGAATAATGAAAAATGAATTTTTTTAACTTTCAAGATAAATTATTTTAATGCTCAATTCATTGAACATAAAAAATATATTTTTAATAAAGTTTACTAACGAACTATTAATGAGTATATTTAAACTTTTAATGAGAAACCAAATAAAAATAACTACACTATCTACATTCCACAACATTTAGTTCTATTATTCTATAATAAGATATGATGACATTGATATCTGGGACATCGACATTGACATTTCAAGTGACAGCCAGTTAAGTAAATGAAATACACAGTAATACAAGTCATAGTAAAACCACTCACTTCACAGTTTTCAAATAATTGTAATAGTTTTTAAAAATTAAATAAAATGCATTGTGTTAACACCAAATATGCAATTTATTTTAAATATCTAAAAAGTACAATGTCGATGTGGATCCGGTGCTATTTAAACATTAAGTATTATATTTTAGTATCTGTTATACAGATAAAAAATAAACAAGTTTGTGAAGTTGTTAGCAAAACAACAATCAGGAATAAATAAGAAATTACAATAGTCAATAACTATTAAATAGTGTATGTATCGGCTGTAACCAGATTTGTGATAAAAATGAGTTTATACAAAGCCAGGTATCGCTTAATTATAACTTTAATTCTATTACGTATTGGCACTAAAATTACACTTTATTAATTTTCATAATATTATCTATCTTAAAAATTGAATAAAGTATATACCGTGGCAAATTATTATATATTTTTACTATTTCGATCAAATGCATTTTAAGGCTATATGATTGCACCTCCAAAAAATATGTTTTACAGGCGTATCTAAAGTAAAAAATAGTGGGAGGTACAATAAAATCAAAAATGTATGAAATTTGCCAAATTATAGTCATTTGAGTTCTATGAACTAAAGATTGAAAAAGATTTAAAGTACAAAATTGAAGTACCCATTGTTATTTTTTATCTATTATTGAAAAATATTTTACAGAATTAAAGTGTTTGAGAATATTCTAGATGAAGATGTTGTAAAGATAGAGGAACTTCGAAAATCAGCATTCAATGGTAATGTTATGCCTTATTTCTCTTTTAATTTTGTAAATATTAACAATTCATTTAAAATAATATAACAATTGTAAAGTCAATGAATATATCTATTACCTTTAGGTGTGCCTGATGAAAAGGGTTTACGGTCCCTTGTATGGAAAATTTTACTTCATTATATACCTCTAGAAAAAAATGCTTGGGAGAGTACATTACTTCAAAAACGACAACTTTATCAACAGTTAATAGGTAAAAATAAGTTGTTTCAATGATGTTTAAAACTTTTTGGTAATACTACTGAGTATATTATATATAATAATAATAAAAAATACTGTATCTTCAGAGGAAATCATAGTGTCTCCAGGAGGGGGCCCAACTGACCATCCACTCAATATTAGTCCAGATAGTTCATGGAGTACATACTTCAAAGATAATGAAGTTTTACTGCAAATAGACAAAGATGTCAGAAGACTATGTCCAGACATCTCATTTTTTCAATCTGCAACTGAATTTCCCTGCTCAGAGGTGAGTACATGTGTAAAATAAAAAATGCTTAATGTTGTATATAATTAAGACACTTTTATGTCACTATTGTTTGAAAATAGTAAAGTCTAAAATTACTTCTTATTCCTAATCTTTGCCCTTTGTAAATGATATTCTTCTAATAGAATATTATTATTATACTATCAATTAGGATAGTCCAAGTTTACACTGATGCAGTATTGCTCTCTTTTTACATATTAAATATTTACAAATAAATAAAATATTTTAAGTGAATAGACTTAAAAACTATGTGTGCAGATTGTTAACAGTAATGGAGTCAAGCGCTTGCACAAACGGGTTGAACAGTCAGTTCTCAAGTATTCAACTTTGGAACGCAAAGGAATTGGTGTTGCTAAGGTAATTTTCAAATGAATTATTTTATTTCATAAAGATATAAAAGAGTAAATTGTGCTTGAGAACCATAATATTTGTATAGATTATTTATGTGCCACATCCATTATAAGCATATATGAATGTATATCCAATACTTATGTTACATGATCTTATCTTGTTACAGCCTAATGAATATGAATTACATATAATATTTCTAATTTGTGTACACAAATGCAGATTACGTTCATATAGTTACATGGCGTTCCAAATATTTAAAACCATCTTAAAAAATATAAAATAATATTAATGTCCGACCGAAACTAGTATTTCAGCCGAATCGGAAACCGAACTTTCGGCTCTGACTTCAGTTTCGGCCGAAATCGAAACCAAAACTCATCATCATCAAGTGACGTCATAAAATTTGAAAAATATGTTACAAAATAGTGAATTTTCGACGCTTTATACATATATGCATTTGAGTCATTGCGCTTAGGTCGCTTTTATTACAGTATAAATTACATATAAAATTGAAAATGTACATATTTTTAATTTTAAATATATATTTTTTACAGCTTCATGCTTTACTTTTTTCGCAAAGCTGGAGATGTCAGAGAGAACCTAGTATCTAGGAAGTCCGTCCTTTACATTTCACGCGAAATCGAGGCGTTGCGTGTTGAGTGGTGGAACTTAACGTGCTTCGTCTTAACCAGAGCGGAGTAATGAAATAATCATTTCTCAAAAGAGAATCGAATGCACAACCATCACATTTACAGCTATATGTTGTCCAACTGCGCCATGACGGCTTACGGCTGACGATACATAAAAAAATCTTCCAATGGCGGTAATGTTAGGTGGCTAGTTTGCCTTTTTTTATTCACCAGTTTAGTAGTAGTAGTTTAAATTTTATCAAGAACGGCACAACAAGGTACAGCTACATTTAAGATTGGGAGTAGGACTTTACCTTTAAGCTCCTCCATGACCAGAAAAGGTTATATGCAAGAGCAGATTTTAAATTATATAAACCTAGCCAGTTGTTTATGTCTATTACATATTGCTATGTTAGCAATAGACAATGTGTTTGAGCGGCACATGTCAAGTGCGTTATAATTTCATACTAATTTAGCACATTATCTATCAATAATTACACAAACAAAATTTCTGATTTCCCTCCAGTCCTGAAGCTACAGTCGGCGGACAATCTTTAAGCTGTGCCTACTTATAGACTCAATAAGGCCCTGTGAAATCTTCTATTCTATACACTTCTTTCAATTTCAGTACAGAGGTCTGGGCTAGTTCTCTTTGCCTAAGAATCCTTTCGTATATATACATAGGGGTTTTGTGAAATGTACCGTGTAGCGTAGATCATTTACCGCTTTTTGGAATTAGGTCCACGAGATATAAAATCACTCAAAAGTAACTAAGCAACGTGTGACAATTCAGGAATTCTGAGTTTCGGCACGGCCGATGGTTCTGCCGTTTTTTGGCCGAAACCGAAACTTCGGCCGAAACTCCATTTTTTTGCCGAAAGTGGCCGAAAACGAAACCGATCTTTCGGTCGGACACTAAATAATATTATTTTTTCATATACAACAAAGAGTTGTATATGAAAAAATCATATTATTCCTTGAATTAGAATTCCTTGCGGTACCTCTGTACCGCAAGGAATTCTTGATGAGATAAATAACTTTCACACAACTAAATCAACTAAGGCAAAACATTTTTTTTCCCATTGTAAGATATCGTCTGGAGAGAACGATTGCCTAAAGATTTAGTTCATGCAAATACTGAGTTTTAGTCTATGTGAATCAAAAACCAAAATAATTAACTTGTTAATCTATATACATATGATGATCCATTTACACTAAATAACGATGAAAATTCTTTATTTATAGTTAAAAAGGCGTTAATAGTTAATTTATTAAATAGCCTTTTAATCTTTTGAAACCGGTATTTTTTCTATTCATTTTTATTTGTATATTTTAACATATTCATTGACAATTAGTTTTATTAACAAACTTTCGTGATGAAACCAACTGGTTTACTAAATTAAATAGAAATCTGTGTCCTTTACTCTCCTATATATAATATTACTTCATTCCATATTTTGTAACATCAATAATAAAGTATTCATTATGTTTTATTTATTATTTATTTATTTTTAGTTGAGCAATGAAATTCGCCGTAGCGACAATGTAACAAGTGGAGATTATACCCCCTTAAAGGAAGGTTGTGAGGCTCATTGGGAAGTAGTGGAACGGATGTTATTCCTCTATGCAAAATTGAACCCCGGACAAGGATATGTGCAGGGTATGAACGAGATCATCGGACCCATTTACCACACTTTCGCTTCTGACCCCAATAAGGAGTATCGACGTATGTATACTAAGACATGCTACTTGTGTTTTATTTTAGTATACTTTTTACTGATATTATAAATGCGAAAATCTGTTTTTCTGTCTGTTACGGTTTGACTGGTCATTTAAAGGCCCGATTTCGATAGATTTAAATATAATTGAAGACCCCTGGTCAATAAATACATAAGCTATTTCTCAAAAGTCAACCACTTCACTGATTTCGAGGAATTTTCTCAGGAAAATAGTTGGTTACGCAAGGTTAAACATAGGCTGGCTATTTTTTTAAAACCGGACGAAATAATAATAATAAGAATTTGTATGAAAAATATAAACCCGTAACTTCACAGAAGGTGGGCCGTTCAAAATAGGTAGCAGTTATAGTTGTATAGGTCACGCGGATGAAGCCACGACGGGTTTTCCGTATAAAAGATATAAATCCTTAAATAAATAGAAAATATTTTTTTTATTTTAATCTCTGACTTAGTATTAAAAGTTCACATTGACATGAATCACTTTAAATGTCAATCGTTATCGCCAGCTTATTTATAACCGTTTTCAAACAGTTTTTTTATAATCAACATGAATTTGTATATAAATATCGAATGACTTCTTAATTTGACCTTCAATCGTAATAAAGTTCACATTAACAACATGGATTTATACTAACGTTTTTACACAAATGAGTGAGAACAAATGTTCTCATATTAAATACATACAAATGTTTCATAATGTTAAAAAGTCTTAAAAACTCTTAATAAGATTTACTGAAATTTTTTAACCAGTGTCAATTATACTTGAAAATATTTCTAACATTACTTTATATTATTGGGGACTGGTGACTGTAAACGTCTGGTTGTGGGTTCAATTCCCACTCGAGGAGTGGAAATATTTAACATTTCCACTTTTTTCGCTCTGGTGTCGAGGCAAAGCGCGGCGTTAAGTTCCGCCACTTAACACTCAATGCCTCCGAATTTGGCGGAAAGTGGGGAATGGATTATCTTAACACTACGTTCCCTCTGCCTATGCTGCTGTGTGCGGGCACACAGCGTGAAGCTTAAAAGAATTATTTGTCCATTAATTCTTATCTCATTAGAAATTTAAAATAAGAATTTTAACATTCATTTTTACTTACTTTAGAAAATCGTTATAAAAAAATCGTGAAAAAAGGCGATATAACTTTGCTTTAAAAAATGCATTGAAATGCAAAAAAAAATCACACGCCTCTTTGTTTATTGGTGTAGATTGCATCGGCCGAGAGACTCCTCGACAATTGTCAGATAATTTGCGTTGACGTAACAAAGCTATAAGGTCATTACTAAATCTAAGTGGATGAAATTGATAATGGCTGGCAGGTCATATACCGTAGCAACAAAATTCTAATTTATTGTTCTATCTATTGTTATATTATTGATATCTAAGCGAGGTCGTCCCTTTTTCTTTTTGATAATAGAACCCTTCTCTCCCTTTTGTTGTTTTTTTGTTAGCTTCACTATTTTTCCCACAGAGAGTTAATATATCCATGTGTCGAGATAATCCGTTCCACTCTCCACCCGAAATGGAGACATTAATTAGCGAAACTTAACTCTACGCTGTTTTAGGTGACAGAACGAAGAAATGAAAATTATATAAAATCGTTCCCCGAATGAAAATTGAACTCGCAACCATCGTGGCCATCAACCAAGGTCTAACTGCGTCACGGTGGCCTCTTCCTTTTATTCTTGTTATAATTTGCCTAATTTGTTTCTTCGTGTAAATGTTTTTTTTTTTATTATTGAATAACTTCTTATTAGAGTAGATATAACATTAAAATATACCTATAATTCTTACCTAATCTATATGTAATATGTTATTTGCCCACATACAAGTTACCCACAACGTTGTTTCTTTTTGCCTGACACTTCATAGTAAAGTGAAAGTTTGTATATTCGATACCATTAAAATATGATATGCCGAAACGATAAACATGGACTTTGTATGTAGAAATTGAGACAAATAAAATAAATTATCATAATTAAAATATTTGATATTTTTAAGAGTAGTGTGAATAATTATAAAACTTATATTTTATGTACATATTATTGAAGTTAAATTAGCGTATATGTAGAATTAACGTATATTTTGATATAGCATTGAGTATTTTGTATGCTATATCGACAAGTCCTAAGTATATATTGTATATTCGCGCCAGTCATAGCGCAGTGGCACAAGCGTGTGACTGTAGACGAGTGGTTGTGGGTTCGATTCCCATCCGAGGAGTAGAATTATTAAATATATCCATTTTCTTCGCTCTGGCGTCGAGGCAAAGCGCGGCCTTAAGTACCGTCACTTAACATGCAATGCCTCTGAATTCCGCGGTGCGTGGGAACGGAGTGTCTTAACACTAGGTTCCCTACCCCGTTTGGGTGAGGGATACATCGTGAATCTAAAAAAAAAACTATTGTGTTTTCAATGTTATGCTTGCTAAATGCACGATTGTGATGTCGTTTTCCCTTTGTCTATTTAGTAATAAATTCTTTTGTTTGATTTCCAGAGCACGCTGAAGCGGATTGCTTTTTTTGCTTTACAAACTTAATGGCTGAAATCCGAGACTTTTTCATTCGCACTCTTGATGAAACAGAAAGTGGAATTAATTATAAAATGAGCAAACTAAGTGAGTGTGTTAAGAAAAATGACCGTGCTATTTGGGACCGGCTCGAGAAGCAGGAATTGAGGCCGCAGTATTACAGCTTTAGGTAAACTTTAGTTTATTATATTATTTAGGAGCGGCCCGCTCGCGGCATCGCCGCGTGAACTACGTCACTATTTCCTTATATTATAACCCTCGGGGGTGGATTTTTGAAAAATAAAGTTGCCTATGCTTAAGCTTAGATTATCAACTATATTTATGCCAAAATTCATTACAATCTGTCAAGCGGTTTAGATTTTTCATATAAACTTTCATCTTCTATTTTAACCCCTTAGAGGTTGATTTTTGAAAAAATAAGTAGCCTATGTTAGAACCAGTAACATTTTGTACTTTCATTCTAAATCTCATCCAAATCGGGCCTGTAGATTAGCCGTGAAAGCGTGACAGACAAACACACAGACTTTCGCATTTATAATATAAGTATGGATGGTCTGGAAGACTACACTCTTCGCTAATCGCCGCACGCGTCCATCTTCGAACGTCATTTTTTTACGACTGATATTACTGACTATAATGCAAAATATCACCGAGCTGAAGGGCGGTTGTACATAAATATATCTTGTTAAGAAAACCGATCATTCATCTGCCCATTCAAGTAAGCGAGTATGATGTAAAAAAAAATGTTCTTTTCCTCTTCTAGAAAATTAAACGTGGGCATAATATTAAGTATATTTATTTTATGTGTTTTATTGTTTATGTAGTGGACAACAGAGTATCCTCACACTAGGCTCTCTCTGGCTACCCTAGGCTACGCTATACAGGAATAAGCGTAGGACTGCTACTACCTGCTACTTACTGACTATTTCGTTATTATCACTCATTCAATTTCTTACAGGTGGCTGACACTGTTGCTATCCCAAGAATTTTCATTGCCAGACGTTGAAAGGATCTGGGATTCGTTGTTTGCGGACCCTCACAGGTTCACCTTCCTCATTTATATTTGCTGTGCCATGATATTGTAAGTACATACAATGTTACTTTAGCTTTGTCCATCGCTCCATTGCTTATTAGCGTCTCTGCTATCTGAGCGAGATGGCTTAATGCAAATTATTGTTAAAACACCTCTTGAACTCAGCGCTGTGGTTTTGTCCACTATGGGTCGTAATAGAAATGAAAATAATCTATTAATTAAGAATTAATTATTCTGATCACTAGAACAATTTTTTTTTATTAGCTTTAAAATCAGTTACCAAAAGCAAATATAATAAAATTTGTTAACTACAAAAAATTAAGTTGATCAACGTTTCTTAACAACTGTTATAAATTTTATGACTTTACTAATTTAAATTAATTTAATATATGTTTTACAGATTAGTCAAAGACAACTTGCTAAGTGGTGACTTCGCGTCAAACGTCAAATTGTTGCAGAATTTCCCTCCGATGGACGTGTCGTTGATATTAAACAAAGCGCACGAAATATCTTGCAGACAAAATTGTTTATGAATTTATAGATATATAAGATCTAATATTAATATCTACTTGTAAACTATAATTGAAAGTGTTTCTAATCGAAAATTCTAGACTTTTAATATGAATTTACCATTTTTCTGACGACATTAGTGACAAACCTTCATAAAACGTCAGTTTTTTAAAAATAGGAAAAAGCAAAAAATTATATTAAATTTGTATGTATATGGACTTGTCATCTTTATTATAATAAGTACAAGTAGCATATAATATTTTTGATATTTAATTATTGTATATTAATTATAGACATATTTTTTACTATAAATGCGGCCTATGAACATATGTTTTGTTATTTACACGGGCAGGCATGTTTGCCATAACATAATCCATTTTTGTTTCATTATTTAATAAATTCATTTGAAATTATTTTTAGATCTTGAGAATTTACGTTATTTGTGAATTTCTTGTAATGATTGTTATTGTAGTTGATATTGTATATTAATGAAGTAATGAATAATGTAATCATGAAAATTTTGAATAAGTGTTAAGGAAACTTTTATTCCTATAAGGCCAATTTGCTTTTATACTCTATACCCTCTATACTATATACATATTTAAGTAAATAAAGCGATATAAAATATACTTTACAAAATTATTCTATTATAAAATAAATAAGATTGCGATGAATACATAAGCCACTTAGTAATTTGTCATTCTTATAATGTTAGCAGTAATATTTCTTTATATCCCCGAGGCAATGTTTATAGATTAAGATTGTGCGAGACAATATTACCAAGATTTTAACATAAAATAATTTATACATAATTATTTTGTAGTCACCCCATACACAACTTACACTCTCTACATTGGTCTTAATATATATGTAAAAAACATTTCATTATAATTATTAATTGTCACCGATTTGACTTATCCGGAACATCATAAGTGCTGTGATGTTCTATTTGTTCATATTTTAATTTTGGTATAGTTATATTATCTGAAATTGATTGTATTATCCACTTATTAAGGTATTTATGATATAATTTTTGGAAAAAGCTTATGGAATATTCTCAATGTTTTTTTTATTTGTATATATGCATGCATCTAAAGTAATGTGGTACCTAAAATAAAATAAAAATGTATGCAATATTCTATTTATATTATTATCGTCGTATTTTATTTTTAAAATCGTTAATCATTTTTTATTACTTAACTAATTTTAAATTATTACATTTTATGAACTTGGCATGACAATATTAATAATGTTTGCCTATAAAACTTACCTTGCCTCAAATGACTTTATATGCCAGTTGTAACGCATTTTAACGCAATATTTTTAGATATTACATAAAATATTAAATCTAATACACATATCTGCCATTACATAGTTTTAGTCGTACTTTTTTAACATGTGCAATGTTAAAAGAGCCATTACATACGTCGTTTTCAGTTTACGCGCGTTACGCTACAAATGCAAATGAAACTCGCGCTTGTGTTGATACAATATTATGATTTAGGTTCCAAGGAAGCGAGTATTTCTAAGATTTACTCATTTTTAAATATTATTTAAAAATGACCACATAATCTTCATATATAGGTTAAGAAGTTAAGTGTACCAATAGTATGGGGTATTTCGTATTTACTCTTAAATGTCGATTTAATATTTATTTCAAGATTCGTATTAGCTCGTTTTCGTCGTCTTCGCATCCAAATTACCTCAGTGTCTCAAGACGAAAGTCTTTTACCAGTGTGTGTTGCCAGTGATGACATACGGGAGCGAGACGTGGCCGCTAACTATGTGTCTCATAAGAATGCTCAAGGTCACCCAGCGGGCAATGGAGAGAGCAATGCTTGGTATTTCCCTACGTGATAGAATCAGAAATGAGGACATCCGTAGGAGAACAAAAGTTACCGACATTGCTCGAAGAATTGCCCAGCTGAAGTGGCAGTGGGCGGGACACATAGCAAGGAGAACCGATGGCCGTTGGGGCGCAAAGGTTCTCGAGTGGCGACCACGTACCGGACGACGTTCAGTGGGCAGGCCTTCTACCAGCTGGACCGACGACCTAGTCAAGGTCGCCGGATGCCGCTGGATGCGGGAAGCGCAGGACCGATCGTCGTGGAGATCCTTGGGGGAGGCTTATGTCCAGCAGTGGGCGTCGAAAGGCTGAGACGACGACGACGACGATTAGCTCGTTTGTATCTATCTGTACAAGCACATCAATCGTGAGTAAAGTTAACAAAGTGACTCTGGCTTTGCCTGCGTTGAGTGTTCTATTAACGTCGACGCCGCGTAAAATAAACGTCGTGTGCAAAGGTCCTTGTACCACATATAATTTTTATACACATTTGACATATCTTTAATCGCAAATCTAATTAACGTATAAGATAATCATTGTATATCGAATATATTTTTAGCAAATATCTAATTAAAGCTTTATCTCATCGAATATAACTGCTGATATATAACTGTACTGAAAAGCTATTAAGTAAAATTAGGTTAATTATAATGATAATAAGGAAGATTTTAAAGGAGGAGAAAGGATTTTGAAATTTTGGAGTACCTCAAGCCTACTCTTGGGGCACAAGCACTGTTCTCACATCTCAAGTCCTTCGCCATCGCCATCCGCAATAAAATGCTACGTAGTTTACTTTATATGCCAAATGTATAACGTATAACAATTTTTGGGCATAACAGAGCAGTTACAGAAGATACACATACACATACGCCTTGTATACCGGAATACAAACAACGGGATACTGAAGATATCTATTTTTATTGTGATAGGTACCTTTTTCTAACTTTAGCCTAAGTTTTTGTCAAATGTATTTTAAATTTATTGTGTAACTCAACTCAATATTATATATTTTTATGTGTAACATAATGTAATGGGTACTTAAGTTTTTTAAGAAGCATAACATTTTGTTTTATATGTTTTATATGTTTAGTGCTATATATTTCATATTTATTATTTTTGTGAACTACGTTGAACATTCCATCACTCTAAAGGATAATTGTAAATTCTGGTAAACTGTCTATTTAGTGTTGACTGCTTATAACAATCTTTCTTTTCATATAAGAAAAAATTGAGTTACACGATTGAAGTGAAACTTCGAGAGGATAAGATAAACGAAAATTAGAACTAGACAAGTTATTATTATAATATTGTTAAAACATTTAGAAAAAAGCATTTTTTATTTTTTCCACCCCTTAGCTGTCATCCCCATCTTCTATTTTCGTGAACTTACGCCTAATATCAATAATCGATTCTAATCCAAAAACTGCAACCTGTAACCAATCAAAGTATGCACTTTGCAGCTTTACTCAAAAATAGATTGCTAGATCAATATATGTTGCAATTTTGAATTTAGTATTGATTATTGGCATTTATGACCTTGGACTACGATCAACGTTTACCACGCGTCCCTATAATTATTTGCCCTGAATATTTTACCGTCTTCACCAACTACTCCCTGAGAAATTTTATCGTGTAGGCTCGCTGATATCAGATTTTCACCATGACCATATCAGATATATTATATAGGTGTATATTTTTTTACTTCAACAAAAAAGCTCAGTAACATTTTCTTATATCTTACACAGTCTCTCGACGTGCACATCAGATCCATCACACGAAATATGTCCGTCACGAAAAACCAAGCTAAGGTGCTATTTATCCAGTTGTTTCATTTCATTCATTACCGGTGCTACAGCAGCAGTCGCATACTTCAAATCAATTATAATTTATGCCCTACGTCAGTCTCTAAATTATACCACAAAACAAGTTGTTCAAATCCGTCCAGCACTTTCAGGCTACCGTGTACAAACACAAAGACGTTTTATTTCCATTTTTGCAGACTTTAAATATTATAATTTTTAAGTAACGCGACACACAATTAACTTACTTTTTATAGGTAAATGCCGTAAGCCATGTGCGCTGTCTTTCTCTAGTCTAGTTCTAGTTTCAAATCACATCGATTCACAAGAAGTTTCATTTTAAAAATATATAGAAAACTTTCTGTTATATGTTCGGACATTATAACGTTTGTTTACTAATAAAAAAGTCACTTGGTAAACTTATCTTTTATTTTATAACAATTATTTCAAATTGTTTAAACACCATGTAACTAGTTTATAAAATAATATGAAAAAAACAAGCTTCACACTTTATCGTATAACAGGTTAGGAGAAATCGAAACTCTAGTGTTCTCTACTGTCGGCCTCAACTATGAATAAAGTGATATAACTTAACGTCACGCTCTGTCTTAAGTACCAGGGCGAAGAAATTCAAATAATATATAAACATTCCCCCTGTTTGGATTGAGCCCACAACCATCGCGTTTAGTCAGAAGCTGTACTACTGCGCCTCGAGGCCCTCCTAATATTATTAAAACGATCCTTAATTAATTTTAAGTCGTTACCATTTCTTTGCAAATATAATCGTATACATATGTATATTACAATAATTTATTTTATTGTAATTTTTAATTCCATTATAATACACATAGATGGAACGGGTCCTCTACATGACTACATTACTAGACAACAATATGGACTAGTGAGAAATAGACGTGATCTAAGGACAGGAATAGGTATAACGCACTTTAAATCCACAAAAATAATAGATTCTTAAAAATATATAAATGAAGCTAACTAAATAAAAATATGTGAATGCACTTTCTATGTTCAATGGCTATATTTAAGTGTTGTGAAAAAATACTTAGGCCTTTTATGAAAATAAAAATTAAGCCTTAAAACCAAACACCATTAATAATACACCATTATACTTTATTATATTAGTAAATTCTTTATTTTCGTCGATTTGAATAAACATGCCAATAATATAATAAGTAAAATATAATGCTGCGTGGATTCTATAAACACAAAAACAATTTGTATTTAAAGATTTAATATAAATAATTACAATGTAATCGATTTGTACATATTCATTGATTGATAATAATTATAGAAAGTAAATATTTTATACAAATATAATGTCATTTTAGATTTAGTTTTCTGTTACACATCTAATACGTTGTAAAGTACTGGAAACGAGAATATACTTAACTTTAGATCTAATGTGAAGTAAAATTAAACTATTTTTTAATGAAGCAAGCCGTCGTTCTCTCTAAATATATAGAACCTTAATGACAGTGTTTTATTAGCAAATAAAAAACATTATTAAGGCAATATATTTGACACCATTCGAGTACATCTTTCATTATCAATTTTCGAATTTTAACATCGTACAATTTTGCCCAAAAGTTTTTAATCAGTCAATGTGGATTTGGATAAATTCTCATTAGCCGAGATGACGCAATTGTAATAAATTGTGGCAGTTTTTTTGTGTACTTTTTAGGATAAAGTCTAACAATTCTTCATACAATCTTTACTTAACTTCTTGCATCACTAACTCCCAAAATATGAAGAATGTGAATATGCTTAAACATACAGGATATAAAAAATAGGAAACAATCAGGGCTGTGTCATCCTGAGTCCAAAAATAATATTATTAGAACGATATATAGAAGATCGAGCACCAAAACAAAATAAATTATTTAATGATAAATAGAACACTTACATGTTATCTTCCACATTACATACTCTCTATTACAAATATGACGTTATGACTATATAACTTTTGTGCCCAAAATAGATGTTTCGTAATCTGTGACTGTAAATTTATACATATAAAAATGGTAAATGTATTTATTTAAGCTTTATAAAAGTTAAATTACTAGTATTATGCAGGTGGAATACAATGTAATAACAATTATCTGTGTCAACTCATCTTACAGTCGCCATGTACTATATAAATGCATTATAAACACTTCAATGAAATGATGGTAATTAGAATTCGTTATTACAAAAGTTTACAGTCATAACATGCTCATCTTCCTTTTGCTACATATATTGATAAATAAATAATAAAAATATTAAATCTAACATCTATGTGCACAACATGTCTACTGGACCAGCAAATTGATAAAGTTGTGAAATGTGCAACATTGACTGAAGCAGCAACGGCGCGGATTAATTTAAAGAACTACCAAGCGTTACCATATCTAGGGACACAGTCATGATATCTATTGCACGAGACATTTTACAATTATCCCATTTGTTAAAATGTACCGATCCCTTACATAAAATGTAACGATAAACATCACACTTTGCCGACGGACTGACTTCATTTTCTCATTTCTTACTTACAACTAGAAACAAAATCTGATTGGATTTAAAATAATTTAATTTGTTAAATAATTATCAATAACGAATAACCTGAATAATAAATTGTCTTAAATATTACTTTTCTATTTGTCTATCTACTTAAGGAAACATCCATTCATAAGGGAACCTAATCTCAATTATTTTTTTCACATTTTCTTAAAAACTTCTATCAAGCCTTGTTCTTCGCCATCTCTTCTCGTCATTTCGAGTACATTTCTATCTATAATAATATTATTGATTCATTTAATTCTATTATAGCACTATTGTTACAATTAATGAATTTTAAAATTGTTGAAATATTAGGTAAATGTAGTAACAATTTATACAGTAAGTCTGTTTACTATTGATAATGACATTAGGAAAACCATTTTGTAATAAATATTATATCACTTACAAATTTACAAGCACCCTACTTGGCCGAATAGTATAACATATTGACATGGTAAGTGCAAGATAAACCAAGATATACATCATTATTAGTGGTGGAACATTCAATACAGTAATCATTTGTAAATTAGTATATACAGGACATTTTATTGGGTAGCAGTAGCTAGCAAAGAGAATGTATTTTATAGTCTAACAGTGTCATATTCATTTAGGTACGTGGGTTACTCTCAAATACTATGGAGGTGCTATGTTTAGTCTATATTGATTAAGCAGTCTTAGTCCAAAAAGTCCTATATTTATAAAACCATACTAAAAACCGAATAAACGAGATCATCACTGCTTTTATATATCAGTACAACCTTCATAACAGCTGACAGTATCCCAGAGTCAAATATGATGTCATATGTAAGCATGCATAAGTAGTATAAAGTATGCACAAATTACTGTCACTCGTATTCCTAAACGCTAGGTAAAATTAATATATTTTAAGGATTATAATACTTTTTATAAATAAACATATAAAAATATACATTTAAATTATGTTTTAAACATTATTCAACATAGAATTAACTCAGTAACAGTTATGAAATAAATTATAATTGAATTATTTGAAAATTTTCCATATAACATCTTACCTTTAATATTCAGGCAGATTAATTATATATTATGATATTTGTTGTTGTATTACAATAGTAAGCTTTTGATTTATTACTATTCATATAAATAAACATTTGAAAATCTTTCTCTCTTCGATTAATAGCTTTTGTTGTATTTTATACTGCAGCAATATCCTGCTGAGATTCTCTTTGATGTATAAGAAATGATAATTACAAATACTGTGGTGGGCTACTTAATTTATAAATCTTGCATCAAATTACACCAGACTAGCTAATTAATCATTGTTTGTACCCTATCACAAAATTATATAATCATTATAAATATTTATAGAACAAATGTATAACAGAAAAAACAAAAAGTTACAATCAAATACATGTAACTCTAAATAATAATAAAACACTTTTAAATGTCGAAGTATGCAAAGTACAGACAGACATGTGATGTTGAGTGTAACATGAATGAACACATATACTGGATATACTTTATGGTACTTCATGTGGTAGAACATGGGAAGTGATGTAGCACCGAGTAAACACCAAAGTTAAGGGGATGCTAGTAATGTGAAGCGTAGCGTTACCGGCGGGAGCTGGGAAATTACTGGATGACACAGCATTTGCATTTTTGCTTCTTCTTAATGGTCACGTGTTCCGGCTGCAGCGGCTCCTGAGGCGGCGAACGCTGTACTTCTACTTGTCCAGAGCGCACTTCAGGCACGGCCACACCATTTTTTGTGCCGTTACTCTTTGGAGTGATCTGCTGAACTGGACTCGACTTAGTCTGTGTGGGTGGACTAGCCTGCATTATATATAACAATTTTAATTTTGTATTATCAATTATAAAATAAATATTAAAAGTATTTAGTAAAATATATGATAAACACTCACATTGACATTGTTCGCATGAACTTTCTCCTCCTTTTCATCGCTAACTGGTGACTGGCCCACGACAGGTGGAGTTGGTGTGATTGGTTTGCCGCCCTTAATTAAGGAGACAATCTCATCTGCCTCCCGGCTTAGGTCACCATCTGGACGGAACGGATTGTCCCATCCACTTTCAGTGCTGTAAATTGAAAATCAATTATAAATGCAATGTAAATTAAGTAATATTTTGAGATTCAATAAGATGTGTAATAAGAAATTTTTATCTTCATGCAATTACACCTTTATGTTTTTATGATATAGGTAGGGAAACGGAGTACCAAAGGCGAGTCAAATTTGAACTGAAAAAGTATATAAAAGAATGTGTAGCAACATCATCAATAGACATTTGTAATTAGTTAACTAAAGTACTGATGAATGAAGCAACTGAGGTCACTAAATGTTTTCATGCATAGGTTGGTAGAGTATCATGCAACAATGAAACAAGGTAAATTCAGTATTGTTACAAACAATCCTGCTTTAGATAACATGACATCACTGTTCTATTACAACACATATCAGAGTAAAACCCATTTCCAGGTATGTAATTTACCATATTGTACATACTTTAAATACAAAATATATAAGCAATGAATAAGTATAAGAAGAAAACATTATAATATTTTTTAAACATTATGTTGAAATAATAGTTCTATTCTACTATTTGTACCTGATCTGCCTGTTGTACATAGTGTTGTCAGCCATGTCTACGTTAGCAGCAGCAGAGAGCAAATCAGCGTATAGGATATGTGAGTCAGACTGTACAGGTGGTGGGGACAGACACTGCGGCCGCACCCCTTGGTAGAACGACACACGGACCTTTGAACGCTCCGAACTGAAAATGACATACAAAACACCAAGTTAATGTTTATAAAAACAATATTTTACTATTTTATTTATATGAAAATATTGATAAATCATATCAATATAAATAAACATAGTATCTATTGTTCTACAAATTCTTATATACTGTTCTAGATAAAGTTCTACTTTTCAAACAATTGATTGATAATTATCATTCGCATATATACAGTTATGTAACATTTGCTTTGCATTCATAGCGCATTAGCAAATATAACACATGCATGTGTTAACATTGTAGGTAATTTAGCAGCTCTGGTTCTTTCAATAGTAGTTGACTTACTTCCCATGTATATTTTTAATTATCTTCAATAAAAAATAGCTAAATATGTGGTTTGATGTAATGTTGTTATTTATTCAACACACTTGCAAAAATGCTTTGAATACGAAATGGAAGCTGACACAACGTCCACTTGTCATCATAGTTAGCAAGGCTAGCATAAATGGCACCCACACATTTTGATATATGTGGAAGGTCATTCTTATATTGAACTTATGACATCAGACAATTTAAGGAGTTGTTACTATAATAAAAGTATAGAGCACTAAAGAGGATCTCTCTTCTAATTATCATTGCTTTTAGCATAATAATGTGTTAAAACAAACCTACACAATATATATAAAATTTTCTTGTAACTATGAAGATGTAAAGCACATATTCAAAGCAAAATATTATCCTATGTATCTACATGTCTGAAATTCATAATACCTACTGTGTGGAATGTCATTCCAGGAAAAGAATAAGTTGATTTTCTTAAAAGAGTAGCCAAAACGTCATATATTTTTGATTCCAAATATTCCTGATGTTAAAAATATAGGTGTGACTCCTAAAGCTCAAAGTCTATTCAATGACAAAAATGATAAAAATGGAACATATTTTCGGCGTATGTCTCATGTGTTGGCAAAAAATAAAATTTATCGAAATAAATATGAAAGCAATGACGCTCAGCAAAGCGGCCTTGTAGCGGAGCACAGGGCGGATCCTCGATTTAGGGTTACGATCGGTGATAGTGAATATTATAAATAGAAGATGCCAAATTGTATGCCAATATTGTTTACTACTTGTATATACGTGGAGAATAGTGACCTTGAGATCCAAATTACTCAATAGAATTAAAAAACGTTTTATGTTTATAATTCATTTCTGATTCGTGACGTCATTCCGACTGAATTCTACATAAAATTTTCACGATCATTATAGTTTATTCGCTACAGCTCTTTGTATATGATAAGTTTGAGTAGTTAGTAGGAAGTATTGTAGTATTATGAAGTTTTTATACGTTATATGTAAAATTGAGAAATATTCGGCGAATGAATTCATAGTGCGCAACATAACAAGTGACGTGAGAGTAAATAACATACCTTATAAGAAGTATTCACAACTATTGGCGTTCGTCAACATCGGAAATCAAACACTATGGCGCACTTTAGAAAAATGAGTTAATTATTCCAGTTTAAATTAACAGCATAGGTTTAAATTGCACAATAAGACCAGATTCGCTCAGCGCTTCACAAAAGTGTACAATTCCACTGCGTTCACAACATCGATCTCGGAAGTCGCGATCGCGCGCGGCCGTAGCGAATGGAGCGAAGCGGGCGGAGCACAGTCGTGCCAACCTAGTGACGTACTTACCATTCACGAACACGATTCACGATTCTTGTTCGATCTCGATAATTTTAATCGGGTACGTTCTCACCAACTTACTATTACTTTAAAATTGAGTTTTGAAAACATTTATTTGTTTTCTTATTTATTTTGTCGTTTACAATCTCCCTTAAAAATATTTCTTCAATTAATATAAAAATTAAAAATCGTTTTGTTTTTGCGTAATTTATGAAATTGTAATCGATTAGATACATTGATCAGAAGCGTGTTTCTTCACTTTTAATAATTATTTATAAAGTACATAAAAGTGAAAGAATTATACTTGCAATTTGTTGAAAATATGAAAAGTAGTGATTCTCTCTCTCTCTTACTCTGATTTTTGGTTCATAAATTTAATGATGCATTCAGATTATTATATTAGATTATAAATGTACAAGGAGATATATAAAAAACCAAAGTTATTCCTAAATCGTGTCATTCTTTCGTATAAAAGCCTAGAAATCGATGTATAAAAACGCTAGAAATACTCGTCTACCCAAAACACATTATAGAAGGCTGCTTGAAGCACATTGCTCAAAAAAATATGCAACCTATTTCCTTTCATTTTCTGTTTTTTGTTTACTTAATAAGATATATTACAACTAGCGACCCGCTCGCGGCTTTGCCCACGTGAGTAACACAACTGTAGCTATATGGAATTTCTGCCGATTTTATTTTTTGATTCGATTTTTTTGTGTGATTAGTATACAAAAATTTCATTAATAGATGTTTTCTCACTTCAGTTACCCGCTTAATTTTTTTTAAATACATATGTGAAAACGTTATTCTTATATGAACTGCGTTTTATAAAACTCAAAATCGTAAAGTCGCTATAGTGACCTCTCGGAAACGCGGTCAAACGGGATAAAAAATATCTTATGTCCGTCTCGTTTCCACCAATACCAATTTTGAGAAAAATAAGTCCACCCGTTCTTGAGTTATAAATAGTGTAACTAACACAACTTTCATTTTCATATATATATATATATATAGAGTAGGAGATATATGAGAGAGATAGAGAGAGAGATAGAGACGAGAGTAGAGAAGAGAGAGATAGAGGATAGAGAGAGATAGATATAGATAGATAGATATATATAGATATAGATATATAGAGATATAGATATATATATATATATATATATATATAGTATATATATATATATATATATATATATATATATATAGATATATATATATATATATATATATATATATATATCTATATATATATATACTCCGACGTTATTAGTTTTTTTTTTTTGCTTAAAGTATTATGCAAACAGCGTAAAGTCTTCTGTAGATTTTGCAGTGGGGTCTAGTAGTTAATATACATTTGACATAATCTAGTGCCCCAACACCGTTAAGCGCACAATTAAGGTAGGGTTAAGAAAATGCCGTTCTCCATATTTGGCTCAATTTTGGCATAGCTTTTTGGGATACGGACTTCAATATGCCTTGTCTTTTAAGAATCGGGATAATTAAAATAATTTAAGCATTGTAATTCCAGCAAGTGTGAGTCGAACTCACAACCACCGCACGTACAATCAAATACTGTCTCAATGCGTAACAATAGCTTGTTTTCTTAATATTTTAATTGTGTATAAAACCTATTGCATACTAAAAGTTTATCTCTCCCCTCAAGTTATATTAAAATGTCACACATATTAAAATATAAGTATAAAAATAAGTGGAATGTCATAATGTTTCTCAAAATAAACTTACGGTAACACTTTAAACCGCTACTTTTATGCGAAATTCGCAGAAAGATCTTATGCAATTGACATGTAAGTAGTTTGTACTGCGCTATCAGCAGATCGTAACAGATGCACGATTATTGTTCATGAAATGTAAGAACATGACGTTATTATTAAATTAAATAAATTAAATGTAAAAGTCTTATTGTAACTTCCGCCTTCTTTCAGCATAGCCTAATACCTAAGTCATTTGGATTTCCATTTCACGCTGTGTGTGTCATATAAACAGATTTTGAATTTTAACTTAATATGATAATCACAAGCATTGGCTAATATAATGGACTAATGACAGATATATTGTTTAAGGCAAGAATCTATCAGAACTTTCGTTCAAAAAAATTATAAAAAGGCTCCATCTGGTTACGTATCAGATGGAGCCTTTTTTCAAGATTAACAAGGATCTATACTCTGGCGCTATCTGCACAGGCTGAGAGGAAGATAACGACGCACCAATCACCGGACCTGACTCTTAGAGGGACTGCTACAGCTTCTCTATTACATAAACAAATAAATTAAGAAACGTGTGACCGAGTGTACCCACTCGCAAAAATAAATTCAAGATAAAATAACAAACAGAAAAAGGAATAAAAGCTGGAAATGACACGGACCTCGAGTCTGTGGTGGCTAAAAAACGAAGAGAAAAAAAATATACGTATATAGTTTAATATAGGTATATAGTTTAGTGTTGTCGTTTACTAGGAGTTGATGACGTCGTGAGTTGAGACGCAGTCATGGTAAGTTTGAGGCATATCGTATTCGATTTTAAGCGGCGGTTGAGAATTAGCACTCGTTCAGGGAAAACTTGACCTTATTCAGATCCATACAGACAACGCTCAGGTTTGGGTAGAAAATTTAAAACGCATTAATTTCCACGACTTTCTTTCCACTGTTCTCTTCGGAATATGTATGTAACAAAACGTTTACCTAAAAGCTAAAGAGAACAGTTGTTCATTAACAGCTGTTCAAATATTTATAGGGATAAAAAAACAAGCTCTTTAATCCTTATTCATATTTTTTTAAACATTTCATAGCCGAACATAGAAGTTTTTACTTTAGAAATTAGTAAATTTTTATATATTCTTAGATAATAATAGCAAGTACCTATTGCCTTTGCCTGTTACGTAAATTGTAACTGATAGACTGTACGTACGGTTATAATATTTTAACCACAATATAAACAGAGTATCGATTTGGTATTGTTATTATCTATATTATACAAATATTCCTTCTCGACTTACAGAAAAATCTAAAGACGATTATTAGATTGACTAGAAATCTTATTTTATTTTGTCGTACTCTCTGTTCTCTTTTATTGTCTATGAAAAAAGGAAATATAGTTCATAATTGTCGATGAATATTATGCCTTTTTATACGATAGACTAAAGAACAGTTGAAATTAATCAACTAATATTAAGGCAAAGCAATTTTTTTTGTTAAATTGTAGAAGTTGTTTACCATTTTGAAAATTGAAGCTTTTGAAGTGCAAGCCATATTCGTTATGAAGACATGATTTTTAGATAAAAAAATTATATAGAAAAATAATGGAATAAAGGATTTTTTTTTTAAATCTCTTCTAACTTGATGGAGATGACTAAATTCGAACTTGGAAGCACAAAATGTATTTTTGTCAACAGCTTTCGATAGACATTAATCTTAATAATTAAATCAAATTGAGACGATGCCGACGGATGTGTATATACAAAACACTATAAAAAATCGCACAGAATAAATTAATAAAAATTCGCCAATTGTTTCGAGTTTAAATAAATAAGACATACTCATGAAAAGAACATAACGTACTCGTCTTCGACGGGCGTATACGGGAATGCAGTTTCTTGAAACTTCGGAGGCGGGCTGCTCTCGGGTTCCTCCTGGAGGGGGCTCTCGTAGATTAGCGTCTCCACCATAGACCCCTTCGAACTCCCAAAGGACACCCTGCAAAGCAGCACATGTTACTATATATACAAATAAATAAAATTAGAGTGTCTGTCCAAAAAAAAAACGTTTTTTTTTATTAAATGCTATTGTTCCGGTTAATCTCTGGGACGGCGGGCTGATTTTGATGAAATTTTCACTGACTGAAAACTGAGTAACTTAGGCTACTTTTATTTTAGAATTATATTTTTTTATTAAATTCTACGCGGACTAAGTCGCGAGCACAGCTAGTTTTCTTACATAATTAATATGTGCCTGTATAGTACCCGTACGGGTGTACGGGTCTATAGGTCCAGTGGTTGGATAAACTCATTATTGTTAAAATTGTAAAACAATAATTCTTGCTTGGTAGTACTGAATAGCACAAGTAAAATCATAAAAATGCCTTGCTATAAGGTTTTTGCTGTCTTATATAAATTAAGTTTTAATTGTTTTAATACTATCAAACTGATAAGCCAATGCACCGCTTTTGAAATACTCTCGTTGTTATTTTTCTTAACTTGTTATTTAATTGGAGTTATTGTATTTTTTAAACTTATATAACTATAAATTAGTAATTAATGTTCTAGGTACTTTTACAATAAACACCGTACTCGGCCTTGTCAAAAGAAAATTGTAGCGGTAAAACTACTGGTAACCGAGAGTTTTGCCAGACTAGAAGAAGACATACTCACTGTAAGGAACATTTCTAGTCATTTGTCGAGAAATGTCACAGTAACATATTTTATTGTATAGATCGTACTTTTCGTAAGAGATTTGTTTCACTTACAAACCAAATCACCGAGGAATGAAGAGTGAAGGGTGCAGAGTATTACATAATAAAATAGTCCACATAAATAATGGCGTAACAGTTCAAAGGTGAGCCGTAATCGATCGTTAATGTCACCTTCCAAAGCCCTATTCAAAGCACTTTAATTGTCATGACCGATATTGCTGTTGAAATACACTTAGGTACATGATTTGGAATAAAATGACGTATTTTTTTTTTACTGTGGCCGTAACCTGAATGGTAGTTTTTATATTATTAAAAATATTTTCTATTTTTACATATAAATTTTAGTTAAGTAATTGCCAAAAAACATTGTAATAAGTTTACCAAAATATAGATTTTGCATTTAAACAAATGATAGCATTTGTTTATTGTCAAGCGTCCTCTTTATTAAACATGGTAGATTTTAAGATGCTGTTTTGCATTTTTTTTGCATTTTTATAGATACGTTTGTCCTACTATAACGGGAAATAAAATTTAAATATACCTATACATACAAAGAACTTACATGTATTTCATAATGTGAACGATCTGCGTGATTTGCATATATCAAAGCATTTTAACTTCGAAGAAAACTTATATATGAGAAACTAAAAGAAATGCCCTTCAAACTTGCCTTCCTATTACGGTTGCATACGCTGATAATACCTTACGTTTGAAACTAGCCATCCTGGTAAGGATGTCACGATTCTGTTGTAAAGATATTGCATTGTCTTCGGATCTGGACACGTGTGCAAATTTTCAAACGAATCAGACGGCAACAAGTGGGTCAAAATTGTCAGAGTTTCTAACACAGACAAATAATATACAATTTAATAACGTACAAGTTACAATTTAAGCTAACTAAAGCGAAAAAAGTCTTCATATTAAAGCTATCAGCAAATAAAAAGTATTGTCAAAATTGGCATTTAAATAATGCTTTTGAAAATTTACGAAGATGTATCATTTTGAATTTTTATCTAGGTTTGTGGGTTCTAGTAAAAAAAAAGTTGCATCCATTTTTAGATTTATACATTTGTAATAATATAAAGGCTGCAAACTCTGAATAATTGATCTATATAGATTTTGAAGGTAAAGCATTCACCGTCCAATTATATATTGTGTTTCTATTCTATATCAGTCTTAAACTTTTTAATATTCTTTGCTGCAACTGCCCCACTTCCCTGCCTAATGCGTAGGAAATAAGTCTATACGCTTATATTCTTATTTAGCTAAATAGTTTGCATATTTATTATTATTTATTTATATATGGTAAAGGAAACGTATGTATTTTATAATTATTATCGACCCCAAGCAACACATTTTAAATGATTACTTTTAAGATATAGAAACCGGTAGGAAATGCTAAAAAATAATCATTTAATGCTAAAACGAATACAGTGTTAGTCGTATCCTACTTTTTATTACGTCATGCTGTTTATTACTATTGTACAGCCTCGTGGACTGTAAAACTTCTTGTAATAGTATTTATTACAAAAATATAAAAAATGCTAACAATATATATATATATATTAAAATTTCCCAAATGCTCCATTGTGTATTAGATAGTAGAAAGAAAAGAATTTATTAGAAATAAATTGTACTCCAATAAATAAACGTATCATTATTCATTGGAAAATATACTAGTTTCACGCGCTGTATCCCGCACACAGCAGAGTAGGCAGAGGGAACCTAGTAGTGTTAAGACACTCCATTCCCTACTTTCCGCCGAATTCGGAGGCATTGCGTGTTAAGTGGCGGAACTAAACTCCGCGCTTTGCCTCGACACCAAAGCGAAGAAAATGGAAATATGTGGAAATATTTATATTTCTACTCCTCGAGTGGGAATCGAACCCACAGCTAATCGCTTTACACACTTTTTGGCACACTTTGTGCCACTACTCGACTCGACTGGCCTCTGGATTTTGGATTGCAAAATAAATAGTGTTTTTAATAAGATCGAACCTGTAACATTGAATACATAAGACAGTAGAGTTTAATGAGTTCAACGTTACGAGTACTGTCATTATTTCTATATATTTTTAAACATTGAAATTATTAAGTTTATTATTTCCACATTAAAGCATGAATGTTTTTAAAATATTTGGATCTGAATTGGCATTGGACACCGAGTAATAAAAAAACAACTTTACGCTTGTTCTATCATAGCAGGGTAGCCAGAGAGAACGTAAGTAAGTAACGGAACTCGACGCCGCGCTTTGAAGACACCGCGAAGCGAGGATACGAAAACAATTTAAATATAGCCATTTCTTCTAGTGAGAATCCAACCCACAACCAATCATGTTTGCAATTGAGATGCTGTCGCACCGCACCACGGCATTTAATTTCAATCACATTTGCAGAAATGGCAAAGGATCTGGGAACGTCGAGATATGACCCGAATACGGAAGCTTTTCAGTCCCGAGCGCAATGGAAAAAAGTTGACAACTGTCGAAAGCAGTGGATAGAGCGCTGGAGCTGGTTATTGGATGAAAGAAAGTAAGGAATAGCTTTTTTTTTTTTTTTTTTTTTTTATGGAATAAAGGAGGCAAACGAGCTGAAGGCCCACCTGGTGTTAAGTGGTTACCTTCGCCCATAGACATCCATAACATTAAAGTTATGGATGCGTTGCCAGCCTTGGGAATGTAGGACAGAAGGAGGGAGGAAGGATGGGAATGGTGGGAATAGGGAGAGCTGGCTTACATGCCATCGAACCGGGACACATCATAAGATATTTGGCGGTTCGTCTTTGACATGATAGTGGTCGCGAGCCAGTCGGAGAACGAATCTCCTACCACCAAACTACTGGGTTACCCGCCTTTTACGGGACGCTACCCAGCGGCGGGGGGCAATTGTATTCTTAACCCGTCCCCCCACGGGAAAAAAAGCTGATAGCTTCCTTAGTTAAAAACAAATGATCGTACTGTTAGTAATAAGATACAGATCACTCAAACAAACGATTTTTACTTCAATTTCCTTTACGAAGGACCCTTGCATTTCCTTCACTTTTTATCCCCAATTATGATAATGGAATAAGTACATTGTATAAGAGTATTGGTGTCTCATAAAAAAATTGCAATGATTTATGTCATTACTAAATGTAATATTTTTATACAGGCTAATTTATGAACGTAAGCCAAAATTAACCTAGTACCTATTACAAATGCAAATTATGAACTTAGGGATTTTAAATAGATGAAGACTTAGAGAGATAATTGTTATGGTTTATTACTTTAGTTTGTAATACAACAACAACCTTTATAAAATCATTATAAGTGGGATAATTAATTCTCTATAGAAAGAAACACACATAAGAAATATGATACCACACACCAATAAGTATTCTCTGTTTTTCTATGATATATTAAAATTTATTTTATCGAGTAGTACTAACAATACAGACACTGCGTCGGATCAGAATTCGCTTTGGAAATTATAATCACGTAAAACAGTTTCATGCGAAACCAATGTCAAATATTATGATAGTTTCTTGCCCACGCTGCCGGGTATGACTAATAAAATTGTCATAAAAGTGTTTTATAATCCATTTATTATGTAGATATAGGTACGTACCTACGTTGAAAATAATCATGTAACTAATAGAAAAAGGTTTACTTCAATAAATCATGTATATAAATAAACTTTGAATACATAAATAGCTCTTCCATTCCTTACCGATTGTGATTTGTTTTTATAACAGACAAGCGCAGAAGGAAGCTGATGCTGTCCGTCAGGAATTTGCTGCTGTTTTACCACATGTCATGGTTAAATTGGAATCCACGAAATCATTGAAGCCGGTGCCCATAACATCATCGGGCGTTATTGGATGGCTAGCAGCCAAGTTAAATCATTTTTATCTCAAAACATTTTATACATATGTACATTGCCAATGTTCTATATACAGAAGTAACCAATCTTTTCCTGCTCTTTTTTAACTTCACACATATGTAGCATGTATAAAAAATAGGCAGAGAGAGCAAAGTGTGTAGACACTCCAATATTACATTTTTTTTAAAATTCGCTATATTGAATGATTGGGTAAATGAAATTAATATAAACATAATGTTCCCCCTTACTCTTTTTTCCACACCACCGAGTTTTTATTTACATTTACTTATAGTTGAAATCGTTATTTCAGGCCTGATTGCCAACTGGAAATATATCAATCTTGGATTGCGAAAATTCCTTTGCGGCTTCCAGATGCGTGGAATGACAAAAATTATCTAGGATAATGGCACAGGAAAATCGTTTGTTGAGATTTTAAAAAGACAGCCACATTTTTTTATGTAGAGAAAACCAATCCAATGTTTGCAATGAGTTCATTTATTTATATTAAATGTAGAACGTAAAATGATCACTGATTAAAAGAATTGTGAGAAACACTACGAAATACGCCGTGGTACGACGTCATCCCTAATATTTAAAATTGTCAAAAATGGAATTACGCTGTTCGTCCGGTATATTTACATATTTCCCAAAAAATATTTTTGTACCTCGTGCCATGTGTGTTACAATTAAAATATCTCTCTTTTTTGGAAATATAAATATTTCTATATAATTATATAAATTGTCATAAAATGATTCAGTATAATTGACTAGATTTAACAAACATAGCATCTAGACTAAAACAAAATATAACGTTTTCACGAGCATTGGCAGTTTGAACCATTAACGTCTGTAATTACCGATTGATGTTTACTGTGTAGCTATATATTATTACATATGATATACATTAATTCTAGTTTGATCTATTTCTGATGTTGTAAAATAATTCCTGAGGAAATCAAAATTTCACCTTTATTTCATAGCCCATACTTTACGTAAAAACAAGTGAAAAACAACGACTTCACACATGTTCAGTATTTTCTGTCATAAATAGTGGAACATTTAATAGAGTTTTAACCCATAATCGTTGTATTTAATCAATCACATCTCAATTATATTATATTTAAAATAATATTTTTAAAATAGTTGCTTACCTTTTCAACGAAGTATGTTTACTACCATTGCTGAGCAGCTTATGCTTGGGTTTGTCATGGGCTCCTGTTGGTGTGGAGGAGGATATAGTTAGGTCACTTGCGAACGAGCTTGTCGAGGAATCTTTCGAAATATTCGTTCTAGCTCTTCTCGCTGCTGATTCGGGACTTCCAGGTGTGCCAACTAGTTCCAAAGCTAAGCGCCCCTTTCCCGGCACCGGAGGGGGTTTCTCATCAACAGGCACCATATAGGACAGCATTGCTGCCCCCCTTTGTTGTCCTTTACAGCATTAAATAAAAAGCAACCAGAGTACACAAACCGGCTCTTTTTTAATTTGAAATGTTCACATTTTTTGACAAATATGCACCTCAAAATGTTTTTTATACTATTCGTCGCTCCGTGGACCTAAAACAAAAATAATCAGTTAAACATGTAAATAGTCTTATGATATAATTTGACATAAAGAGATTATATAATGAGCATGTGAGCAAGAATATTCAAAATTTGCAACTACTACAACATTGTTATAATATGTCGATATAAATTTTCGAGTAGGTACTTTTCTTCATTAATTTATTTCAATTTTATACTTCACTGACCCCGTGAGTGGAAGTCTTTACCAGTTGTGAGTTGACCTAAATTAGTAGACTCGCGCTGACAATTGCTACCATGGATTCCTCCATGAAACCCAAATTAGATCAAATAATTTAATTTTAATTTGTTCTATTACGTTTATTTTTATATTTTACTAATAAACGCTTTATTGTTATTACGTGTATTTTATTTAGTTGAGTATTAGTCAAGAGAACTTTTTAATAATTCTATATTATTTGAAATATAAGGAGGATATAAGATATTTTTTGTTTAATTTTTTTAATTACATCATTCAACTCATCAACATGAGATCAAAAGTACTTACCCGTAAAGTGAAAATTGAAGTTATTTGCTTATACGATTTTCTTTTTTGGCAAGTTAAAAGATTCTTTGGGCGATTTTCTGTTCATTTTTATCTATTTTACTTTTTTTTTATTTTGTGTTAGTTATATGAAAAGTTGAAATTACGTTCTATTCATTTCTATTCATTTATCAGGCCGTATTGAAGTCATTTTCATTTAATATATATTCACAGTAATATCATATAGAAACTTATTTATACGTTTATGATGAATTGGCCTTAGAATTGGAATGAATTATCCTATGTTCATGGCCTTCAATATAAGGGTCTCGGTTATGATATAAATAACGTATGACTGTCGTAAGCGATGCCATAGTCCTATAATTTTAGGTTATGTTTGCTTAAAAAATAAATTTAAAATTAACTTTTCATTTTTACAATTTGTTTATTTATCTATTTAAGAAATTTTTTCAGCCCGATTTCGACCCGTCGACCCGTATTTTGCCTTCCGATTTCCTTGAAAAGCTGTGCAAACGTGCACGGATCCGAAGACAATACAATATTTTAATAGCATGAATTGATGTGTTTGCCAGAACGACTAGCATAACAAGAGAATAATTTAGAATAGGGAAGTTAATGAAATAATCTGTATGTCACATGTATATTTTCTAAAAACAACATTGTTTATTTATCAAAACTCAATTTTTCTTCAAGTTATTATATTATATAAAAAAATATTTCTTACTTAGAATGGGCATTTAGCTATTTTAATATCGAACAACAAAATGAGAACAAAACTCTGTATTGTTATTTAAAAGACTAAATTACGAATTCGACAACTGGGTTTTAAATTAAAAGTTTATCGTTACATAACTCGGAAACGAAAAACATGACCAAATTGGCTGCAAATATCCTCTACTTAAGCCACGTGCAGAGAATGTATTGTAATCCTGTGTAAAGCATATATAAAATGGAAATGAAAATAAAACCTTTCAGTAGTAAGTATTGCAGGGAGAAAAATATGCTTATAAAATTATCTATCGTTGAGTTGGAAGTATTGTTATATTTAATAAATGTTATTTGTAACAGCAACAATGTATATATGCATTATATATTTAAAACCTAAGCTCTTAGTTTCAAATATTTATCATCGTTTGTAAGTGTCAATTAAATATTATCATGGTGCATGAATATTAGTAAAGGTTTGCAAAATCTTTAAATAGATGAACAAGAGAATTGTTTTGACTTTTAACTCTTCATCAAAAGAAAGGTCGCAAACAAAAAGCTCTTGAAGCAAGGTCAAATTTTTACACTAACTATTTTGAATATATGAAAAGACGTATATTTATTATAAACTACATGTTGTCATCAATTCGAAAAAATCTGACGTAATATTGCAAATGATTTGGCGCCAACACAAATCTCCCAAAGATTAGCTGCGTGGGCGCCAACCTAAATATAACTCCTGTCTAAATAATGACAGTTTTAAACTCAAATCAATAAGATAAAATAACGATTCTGAATTTACCTGCTTAAGACAAAGTTCCGTTGTTAATGGCTACATCATATAAATAGTTTAGGCAAATCTATATATAAGTTGCTTGTTTACTCTCATAAGCAGAAAGATATAGGTATTTCCTTGCAACTCTAACATTGTGGCGAAATTGTAAAGATAGCGGAACAGCTAGCCCTGGTACTCCACTATTTACATTCAGATTTTATTTTTCTTAAAGTGACTAAATTCTTTCTTAAAATGATTAAATTGGCTTTTTTGTTTCAAAGAGGAGGCAAACTATTTTAAAGTACCTATTATTTGTTAAATATATTCTTTCTTTAAATATATGTTTCTTTCCACATTTAGGCCTGAATACTTAACTCTTTACTCGATATAATTACGTGCTACCGTTAAAGAGCAACGCGCCTTAGCCTACAGTTGATATTATAGTCTTACGGGAAATAGGAATGACAATATAATAGCATTCCTTAGACAAGAAAAGGTCAATCCCCCGTAGGTAATGACATGATTTGACTATAAATATTATAAATTGAGTGGAAAATCAATTAATTATTTTAATTTATTTATATATCAATAGGTATGAATATGTAATTAATGTAAATTAAAGAAGTAAATTCGTTCATTATAGTTTAAGCAGACAGCTGCGAGTGAAGGCAAGTTCAAGCCTAGAAACTGGCAACACAGCAGCCGTGCATACACGATGAGATAGTTCGTATACAGCAAAGATAATAAGGTAATTAGCTAAATACGAGATATAAAGAACAAACTAACGCACGTGGTTAACTGTAACGACATCTTCCTATCGTAGTGCTTATTTAGTTCGCCTTTGAACATATTGAAACAAAACTATATCGAATAACAATTCGTTTTAAATGTTACTTCAAAATCTTTAAAAGTAGTAGTAGTATTTTGTAAAAAATATAAAAACGTTAACTCTACATCTTTGGAAGTTAAAAATCACTAGAACTAGGCTAAACGGTTGTTGATACATTAGCGCATTTATATTCAATCACTACATGGCTGGTATATGTATCACTAACAATACCCCTCTTCTACATGACCTAGAAAATTAAAATTTTGCGTCCCGCTAGGAATTTATTGGAACAAAAGAAAACAGAAAATAGTGGTATTTATACTCATACTAGTAGCCCGCTCGCGGCTTCGCCTCGTGAACTACATAACGGTTTGTTATATGGCAACCCTCGGGGGTGGGTATTTGAAAAACTAAGTAGCCTATGCTTAACCTTGGATTATCAACTATATTTATGCCAATTCATAACAATCGGTCAAGCGGTGTACATTTTTCATATAAACTTTTATCCCCTATTCCAACCCTTTAGAGGTTGATTTTTGAAAAAATGAGTAGCCTATTATTGACCCTGGATGTTTTACTACTTTCATTTTAAATTTCATCGAACCGGTAGATTAGCTGTAAAAGCGTGACAGACAATCAGACAGACTTTCCCATTTATAATATAGGTAAAGATTTTTTAATGTTATCATCTCAGATGTAAGAATTATTTTTTTATCTAATGAGTGCTTTTGTCCTACTATTATCAGGTCAATATCTGATGATGAAGATTATCTACCACAGAAATACAAAAAAATTAACAGTTGTGGGTACAGCGTGGGAACGCGGTAGAATTTATCTGCCAAGAAAAAAATCGAAAAATAAATAGCAGTCATCCAGAATGTCTGACGTAGAAATCTTAGAGACAAGAAAATTACCACGTTAATGGTTGTTATTACAATTTTGGGCTCAAGGTTCAATGTTAATATAAGAACTAGTAAGACATAAAGTTAGTAAATAAATAAATAGAGGGTCGAAGTTAGACTTTGCTATTTATATTAAAAAAGCAAACTTTTTATAAGAGATACAATAATCTACCAATATAAAAAGGGCCTAGCACATAATACAAAGGTAATAAGTTAATTAGCTAAATATAAGATATGAAAAACAAATAATGATATTTTCAGCTTCACGCTAACGCACGTGGTTAACTTTAACGACATCCTCCATTCGTAGTGCTTTTTAAATTCGCCTCAGAATATATTGAAACGGAACTATACGTAATAACAATCTGTTTTAAATGTTTCAAAATCCTTTAAAGTACAAATATTTCTTTAAAATTATATAAACTTAAAGACTACATACTTTTTATCAATATTTACATTCAGAATGTATGATTTTCTAAAATACATAAAATGTTATTTTCCTAAGCATATTTTTGAGCTAGGTCACTCTATAAACAATATTTTATTTAATACAGCTACTTAAATATTAACAAGGAGCTTTCAAAAATATTTGCATAGGAGAATGTTTATTTATTATAATTAGTAATATAGTTTATGTATCTTTAACACATAAATAGAATTGGCGTCCAATACATTTTCAATTCTTAAGATAATTCACCGATCTAGCATGTATTATGATGGTAGAAACTTGTGCGAAAGATTACCATAAACAATATTTAGATTATGAATTTACTAATAACCAAGTTAAGTCGTATTTTGTCTTACCAAACAAGAAAATGAAAATAATTTACCCTAGAGACAATCGACTCAGCTTTTGTGTGTATTAGGCAGATGGTGTCCACTAGACTACAGATACAATAGATACAAAAACCAATAAAAGCAATCAGCAGCAGTTTTACACAGTAGTCGTAGTCACAGAGTGTTAACGCACTCCGCTCTCTTCTCTCTTCCAGAAATTCAAATATTGCGTTTGCGGGACTCAACAGTAACAGAACAGAGCAAAAGAAAATAATATATTATTCCTCCAAATTGAAATTGACCCCACAAGCGGTTAGAATTAGACGCGCAAGAAATAAAATATTAGCAACATATTTTTATCAATATCGGACTTCTGTTTTGGTCAGTTTTTTATTTCATTATCTACAGAACATTCAGTCATGACCAACTTCCCAATGGGCCCTAACTTCCCGCGAGATTGTAATTAATGTTACTTGTATATAAATATGATAAAATAATGTTCTACTTGTTAATACTCACAGCTTCGTTTGTGTGGACTTTATGATAAAACCACTTTCATTTATCACCTTTTTTTTGTGTATCAGCAGACATACCTATGACGGACCTAATAAACCAATCCATCCAAATTCAAAATTGCATGGTATTGCGTAAACACAAATAAATGGAAACAGTGTGAAGATAACTATTACACCAAGTGAGTATCGAACCCATAACCACTGCGATTACAGTGACATTTATCATGGCGCTTGAGTGCGTACCACTACGCCACGGTAGTGTTTTATGGTTGTTTATCGATTATAAGCTGCCCCTGTTCATTAATAAAATATTGAAGTTTTACTTATGAGGCTTTATTCATTTTTATTATAGACATTAGCTGCTTAGTCAGTTATGATCTGGAAAATCTTCATCAGATTTTCCAGATCTTGAATTTGCATATGTTAATGGAAAATGCTTAGCCGACATTTCCATATTTCTTATACATTATCATAATGTTTCACAACTTTAAATTTTATACGACACGGATAATGTTTATCATGCTGAAAAACTTTTGTTTAATATGCCAAATCTTTATTTGTTACAACTTAGCTTATGTACGGTTTTTCATCAGACTTTTAATTTTCTTCAAAATCAATTATAACTTATGTTATAAGCCCAAGTCCAGCCCATATTTAAAAGCTTTTAGCACCATCGTGGCTCCTTTAAAGGCTTAATGTTCTTGGAAAAATTATGTGGCTAATGTGCCTGGGCGATTTTCAGATGGCGTGGGTTCGAAGCTCGTTCTTATTTCTATATACTTCTTAATAATATTTATTTTTTTCGCCTATGTAATTATAATATTTAACAATATCAAGAACATAATCAAGAATTTAAATAAGGTATTAAAAAAATGTTTGCTGAAATTCTAATTTAACAAAGAAGATTGCAATCTGACACGTTATAATCTACGCTATAATTTCAACACGACTCAGTTCACTTCTCTCATAGACGTGGGAAAGATGGCAACTGTTCCGATTCGATAAGCTTAAGTTATATGCAGAACTGCATTCACTTACATAAGTAAACCGTTAATTTTATACAAATAGCAACTTAAAAACTTATTTTCACAATTACTTTTTCTCGATTCCTTATTACTTTGAGACTGTGATTTCGTGCCAGTATTAAGAGAAAGGTTGGAATGGCTCGTAACGTGTTCCTTTAAACGAAAGGTATCACAATTTTTGAGGATATGAATTAGAGATTCAGTTATCAGTTAGTCGCACTTAATAGGAAATTTTGGCACAATATAGAGGTGCTTTAATCTAAGATTTTACATAAAAGTAGAAAATAGAATTGAAGTTTTAGTAGATTCTAACTTTAGAAATAACAGCGAATCGTGACCGTGTACTAAAATCAAATATGTTGTCGTTGTTATTTTGTCAAATTATGGATTTGTTATTAATGTGAAAGTTTATAAATCTCTCCAGCTACTTTCACGCGGCAAGTACTACGAAAAACAAAAAATATCCTTATTGTTCTTAAAATATCGTATTTTATTTTGCACCTTATCTTATTACAACGGAGAAATTAAATTAAAATTAAAAATAGTCTACAGGAGAAAGTGGAGTACAAAGTACCTTCACACTAAAATCTCTGCTACCTGTTACGCTGACAATGTTTTGCATTTCTTCCAAATAAAGACCTTATATTAGGAAGTGTATTTTTTAAATCATGGATCAAGAATTATTGAGTATTTTGCGCTTTACATCTAAAAATTTTGTTTATAGTTAGAAATTTATGATTTACTGTGACCGAGATTAAATTGTGATTTAAAGTGTCACCGACGTATTTTTTTTGAACATTTTTGATGAATTAATTGTGGTTATACGGACTTTGCAAGTTTATACCGGGATACCGACACCTTCAGCTACACGTGCTGAGGTTAAAATAATACAGCGCGGCGTTTTATTATAATGACGACTGTTATGGGGAAAGAAAATATATAGAAAAATCGCACACATTACAGTAGCGTCAAGAATTTCCGAACTTTGGACCGTTCAGCCTCTATTGTGGTTTGTCCAACAGATACGCTAATAGCACCTCAGATTAGCTTTTACGAAATTACATAAGGATGTTATATCCCCAACCTAACGTACTGGTTACCTTTTGAAACCGCCGGATACAAAAAAGTATGAGGGGCTGCAGGAACGTCTACTTACAATTTTTGAAGTAACAGAGTCCCGAAGATTGCAAAAATTAATAGAAGAGATAGAATTAGGTGACTAGCGGCCTTCACAGTTACTAACAAAAATGCATGACCTAGCTCAAGGTTATATCAAGTGAGACGCTAAGAATACTCTGGCAAAGCAATACTACCAGAATCAGTTGGTGCTGTACTGTAAGTAGCAGAAAGCACGGAACTCGAAAGACTAGCGAAAATGGCAGACAAGGTCGTCGAATATATTCGACGATTGCAACTTATACAAATAATACAGAACATCGGTACAGATACGGTAGCATATTTAGTGTCAGAAATAGCACGTTTAAATACGAGGTTGGATAAGATGCAGACAAGCAACACGTTCAAGGCCGCGATACTACAATATAATTACATCAACTCAGGGACCGATCCAGCTTCAGAGGAAGACGCAGTCTAAATACCCCCGACTGGTTGTGTTATTGTCACAAGCGTTTCCGTGAAGAGGCTCATATGTGCGTGGCTCCATGCACTTGGAAAACCAGTAGAAGTGCAAACTGAGTTCATTCAGTTGCACTCAGTTCATTAATAATCGTCTTAGTGTTACAGATCAAACAACAGTGTTTTAATTTTTAATTGATACAGGCGCTAATTTGTCAGTTGCTTTATAGAAACAGGTTGGTTCAAACATGTAATTTACCATTGTCTAAGGATAAACTTTTATACAGCAAACGGCTCTTAAAGAAATACATAATATCTAGTGAGGACTTTCGAGAAACCGTTATTTTGAAATCATGATTACCATAAAAAAATATAGAATAATTAAAATTAAAATAAAAAAAAATAGTCTAGATGTCAGGACTAAACCGTGGACTTCTGGTTTGTAAATTGCCGAAAACTGAGCTAAACAAAGTATTTATCTAATAATGTCTACCGTATACAAACGTTTTGTACCGACTGACGCATAGCGAGAGGACTTAGACTAAATAAGCCGAATCAGCTACATGTGTCCCTACAATAAGTAACTTCTAGTTGATTCTGAAGGAAAATAAAGTTTTTCTCTTTGTAAACTTATGCATATTATAAGTTATTCTTATCGTATCGTTCTGAACTAATATCATATTTCGAACAAAATATACAAATATGTTATGAAATGCAGAATTGTAACTTAGAGTTAAAAAAAAGAAAAAGTCATTTTTTTACTCAAATAGTGATAGATATCGTCGAATCAGTGATGTGGAAAATATAGAAGAACATAATGTTAGTGAATTTACAAAGAAAAATGAGTGTCGCTTGTGTCAAAATAAATTTCAGACCTGTATATATAAAAAAAAATATTTTATGATCAGAAGTATGTTCAGTGCTGTTTGATTAGTGGTAAAAATAATATAACATGGCAGTAGCTCTATCATTTTCTTTTTCGGGAAGAAGAAGTTCTAACGTGATGCAAGGGTTGCTACTCATATGCTTCGTATGAAAATTTGTTTATAGGATTTGCATCACTATTGCTGAATAAGTCAACAATCCAGTCAGGAAGCTACGTATTTAAGGATTTAATATTATTTTAAAATATTCTGTGCTTCTTAATTGAACGAAACGGTTTCCATTATTTAGATAAAGATTAAATTAAGTGATTATGATATTTATTCTGTATATAGTTTAGAAAATATTAATTATATTTGCAAAGGCAAGTGCAGTGTGAATTGAATTTATAATATTAAATGAGAATTTATTATTGCATCGCATGCACTATTAAAAAAATGTAAACAAATGTATAGTAGTAGTATATCTGTTTACCTTTTACTAACCACGTAAATAATTTTAAATCTTACAAGTGCAATCTTTTACCACGAATACTTGTCAACTATCGATTTATCAAGCCGTTGTGCTTATGTTTACATTTGCCGCTTCAATGTAAGAGTTCTTATTTAAAACATTTAATAACCGTATGTAAATATAATTGGACCTAGGGTTTGCTTGCGTGTCGGCATGTGCTTTGCAATAGTACCCAACTCGTACACGTGTGCATGGTCAATGTTACAACTAAATTCTTTCTCAACCATTATGTTAACGTAATCACTTATTATGAACAACAAACAGCGTATGCCCTGTTGGTCGTTCCAATAATTTAATTTTGTCACTGCTCTATGCTGTTGTGGACTGTGTAGCTGTTGACCATCGAGCTGATCACGCTATTATTTAATGTAGGTGGAAAGATTTGGCGCACCCATATGACGTGGGACGGGCACCCCATTGTCGGACATACACTCTTTGTTGTTTGTCTGAGTGACATCATCCACAAGGACGCGTTATTATGCATTTCTAGCGTGATCTAATTATACTTTGGGATGACTGAGCAATGAGCGTCGTTACATTCCGTATTGCGTAACGAAAATTTTGTACCTACCACCTACTAGAAGTATTAATTATTAACCACACAAATATAAAAAAATATAACTGTATTCCTATCATTACAACGAAATCTTAATAGTTACTCTTTGAAAAGACAAGAATAACTGTTCTAGAAACGTCAAAGAACATCTTAAAAGTCGTGCCTAATCTATTATGTATAGTAACAAAGCTTTAGATTCTTCTCGTCAACTCCGTAAAGCAACTTTCCAATCCAACGAAACGATCAATTCGAATTTAGAAATTATTTCTAAGATTCGAACTGTAAAATTGACCTCTGAAAATATATTTTAAAAAATATTCTCTCTTTCATACATTAGAATTCGAATTAAAACCGTGAAGAAGTCTTGTATTGAATATATTGACTTTGTATAAATCAGTGCAAATAGTCATGTTTCTTTTAATATATAATCTTCTAAAGGGTTTAATAAATCTCTAAAATGAGTGCGTTAAGTAGGCATAACCGACATTTGGTGGATAAAACAGATATGTATTACATTTTTTTTTAATTTAAACAGATAAGTTATTTAATCATTATTATGAATTATTAACTAAAAAAAATATTAAAAGCTGATGGTTTTATGTTCCTATTTTATTACTGTTTCTTTTTTGTTACTTTTTCATTTCCAAAAAACGCACGAAACTAATATATTTGTTTTCCTATAATCTTTTATTGAAGATATTAATTTGATCTTTTATATAAATTATTGAAAATATTAAAAATCCAAAAAATAAAGAAATAATGACAAGTTAATATTTTTTGTGGTAACGAGGATCAAAGTTTTAATTATAAGTAAACTAGTAAAAAAATATTTTTTTGCTTTATTTCAAATAATTCTTAAGCCTCACAACGAGCTTTCATTATTCATTTTTTGTGACAAAAATTTCGTAAACGTGAATATATTTTTTGGGACAGTAACACAATTGAAGTGACTGGTAACTCTGTTGTGTTATGAATTATAAGGGCTTAAGCATAGAAAAACGCTTAAATACAGTGCCTCGAAAAAGCCAAAGTAACTCAAAAAAAGAACATAAATGGAAATATTTACTTATAAGAATGTTTTGAACCATTCGTTTGGCTCAATATGAATAGAATTTGGCGTAAAATAATTATAAATTTGCATTAACAATTAACATTATTGTTTTAGCATTAGGTGTTAACAATAAATATTTTTTACAAAAAAAAGAAAAGCGACTTCATATAACATGTTGATTGGCGCACAAGAATTTCATTAATAAGTTTTTTTTACGTCAGTTACCAACTTAATACATATTTTGCTTAAATATTTTAAAATAACGTTGAAGTTAGTAAAGTAATGTATAAAATAGTTTTATTTCAGTAATACCAGGCAAACTTCTATAGTTATTATTTTTATTAATATAAATTAATATGATGAATTAACCTTATAAAGTAGCTTTTGTAATTTTTAATATATATTTTACTAAACCAAATAATACAATACAACACTGTGATTTTGAAACAATATAGTAGCTAATAGTTATGTTTTAGATCTCGTTTGCCATAGAGATATCAAAAAACGTTTACAATGTGAATGATTTTGATATCGTTATATAAACTTATATTGTACTAGCGGCCCGTTCGCGGCTTCGCCGCGTGAACTATTTCGTTATATTGCAACCCTCGGGGGCATGTTTGTTAAAAAATAAAGTAGCCTATATTTAAGCTTAGATTATCAACTATATTTATACCAAAATTCATTACAATTGGTCAAGCGGTATAGATTTTTCATATAAATTTTCATTCCCTATTTCAACCCTTGAAAAGTTGTTTTTTTTAAAAAATAAGTAGCCTATGTTAGACCCAGTCACTTTTACTACTTTCATTTCAAATTTCATCCAAATCGGACCAGTGGATTAGCCGTGAAAGCGTGACAGACAAACACACAGACTTTCGCATTTATAATATAAGTATGGATATATATCATTTTTCAAAACATATATTAGGTGTCTAATAACACATTTTTAGAGATAGTATATATGGCTTATATAAACCACGTTATAATTCGTTCTTTGCAATTTAGTCTACGATTTTAACGATAAAATTAGGTATTACAAGAAGTCGATTGGAGATACATATATGCAATCCAGGACTGTTTGCAGATATTGATATGTTCTTTAATATTGCAGTACATACATTGTTTTGTTCTATCATTTCTACATTTTATTACTATTTTTTTACACCTTATGTTACATTATCCAAGTTTTAGTAATGATTCCAAATTGTTTCTGGAAGTAATTATAGTATTTATTACTCAGTGTAAATGTAGCTTTCAAGTGATGAAAGTATTGCTTAAACTGATTTAATATTTTCATAGTTAAAACCACGCAAATTTCTTCTAGCTATAAAAAATGCGTAATTTCCATACAAACTTTCATTCTCTCTTTCCACGTTTTACAGTTCGTTTTTTAGATTAAAAAGTAGCCTATGACCTTTTTCATTCTTTATACTATTTTTGACGAAATATCATTTAAATCGATTTAGTAGTGTAGGCGTAATTAAATACATATAACACAAACAGACAAAGTAACTTTCACATTTATAATAATAATAATAACTCAAAAACTTCTCGTCAGATCTTAACTAAATTTAAATGAGACCATACAAGCGGTATATGCTATCATATATAAAAGAACTATTTAAATTAATTCACTAAGTAAAAAGATATAAGGTAAAGTACTTAAAAAGTACAATCTAATTAAAAATCTTGTACTTTTTATGATGTCAGTTAAAAAGTACTACTCGGACTTTTATTAAATTTTAAATGCTACTAGACGGCAAGTATTAGCTTTCATATAAAAAAATAACTATCAAAATTGGTTTACTTAGTAAAAAGATATGATGTAAAGTACGTAAACAAAAGACTCGAATTGAAAACCTTCAACCTTTTCTGAAGTTGGTTAAAATTACTACTCAAATCTTAACTAAATTTAAATTCAACCATATGTCAAGCATTAGATTTCATATAATACAAGAATTATAAAAAATGATTTACTCAGTAAAAAGTTATATAAAGTATAATAAAAATGAAATCGAGTTGTCAATTTTAAAGTAAAAAACTACTTAGTGAGATGTGACTGAAAGAAAACCACACTGAAAATTCCCATTTTCAGTGTAACCACTTCCAGTCTTCTAAAAAAGAAAATTTGTAAAAAGTTCGGCGGTAACACACATAAAAAATAAAGCCGAATTGATAACTTCCTTCTTTTGGAAGTCGCTTAAAAACAAACGCAAAGTACTTAATGAACGCGGTAACATATAGTGTTAGATTAGTATATATATATATAAATTTTGGGTTTAATAAAGGCTAACTTATAAAATGTATTTCTTATTTTTTTAATATAAAATAAATTTAAGTCTTAGATATATTAGTCAATTTATTATTATCATATTCTTTCGCGGATCCTGTCAATACAGTGATGTTATTATAATACCTATTCATAATATTCCGCCGCGTCTACAGCAGTGTAACCGCTAGTATAAGGTAGGTGTCACTAATATTATCAATACCGCTTGACCGCCGATACGCATAATTATAAATTGTTATAGAAAGAACACTTTTAATTGTAATATATTTCCATAATTGTAATATATTTGTTATATATATCCACCAAAAAAGTACTGTTAATATTTTATACATATTAGTAGTAGCCCGCAATTTTATTTGCATGGACTTTTTGACGCTTCCCACGCAAATGTAGGTAGCATAACTCAGGTAGCATAACTTTTGCAAAGACACCATATTCCTACTTCTCATAGTTTGGCCAGACTATTAGGTGTTTCAGACCGTTAATTTTTATTTGTCAACACAAATGCTCATTACGCTAAAAAACTTTTGCAAAGGCGCCATTTCCTAATTTCATACAGCTTAGCTGAATTATTGTTGTTTTTCAACAGGTTTCACCAGACTTCCAAGTCAATAAGTTATGCCCAGGCTTAAAAGGTACAACGAAAAAGGATTTCTTAAAACCTAATAGTTCTAAATATTTGCGCGTACAAACATTCTGTTTTACTGATTATTTAAGAAATCTGTGAATTCAAGACTTAGGAAAAATATCGGGATTCACGTAGTTTTTCAGAAATTAGTATAATTTTATTTTATATGTTATATTATTATTTGTTTTAAATGTATTATAAACCATTGCGTAAACTCTAGAGAGCCAATGAACGCAAGGTGGTGGAAGATAAACGTTATTTCTTTTCAAAGTCTTAAGACGCTATTCACTTAGGATGCCGCTCACGATCACTTTGTCACAAGCTGACCTATATGTATGTTACTATTACGTGAATTATAAATATTTTTTTAATCAGAATAATCCGGTTACTGGGAAACTTCTTATGTAAATCCTGTTCGTAGAGGTGTCTTTTAGATTTTATTATATTATTTTAAAGATGGATAACAAAATTTACAAACTTTCTAAAAACTTTCATCTGCCTAAAAAAATAGTATTATTAACCAAATACCAAAAGTTATGATATTATTGTAGATCGTATCGACTACGGCTATAAGTAGTTATACGATGACACAATAAAAAACTGACCTTGTTGCTTTTCCAAGGTTATGTATATTATTATTTAAAAGTCAATGAAAACTCTATTTATGCACAACAAAGTTGCGTTTTGAATCAATATCAATATATTTTATATGTAAATAAAAATCAATAGATAAGTGCTTAAAAATAAATTTGATGGCAGTGCTTCACACGTGCGTGGCGCGTTAGTTGTAAGAAAATATTACACCTGAAAATTGTACAATTTTAATAAAATTAATTTTTACTTAATCTTCTATCCGTTTATAAACGTTTAATCACAATAAACTAAAAGAAAAACGTTCTTGTTTATGTTTGTATACTTTGTATTTGTCTTACGTATGGCGCAATTATTAGCGTCATTTATATAAATATACTATAAGTACCTACATACTATGGTTATAACTCGAAACATTGACCAATTTACGATAACAATTTCAAGAAGAAACTCTCTGTCACAAAAATATTATATAACCTTATTCAAAAATTACACTATATACCTATTTAATAACCTTATTAGTAAATATATTATACTTTTAAAAAGTTTATAATTAACGAAACTGATATCCAAAGCATTTGTGTCGACGATCCACTTACATTCTACAAGTACTTAGTATCCACATATAACGTACCAAAAATTGCCAACATTGTTTTACGAATTAAACATAATATTCTTAAGATTGTTTTTAATCATAAGATTATTTATATGAAAAATTTCGTTGTCATATAATAAAAATATGCATTGATTGTTCCATCGATCTAAAACAACCTTAGTCGGTAGAGTTTTATTTAGCTATACAATGTTCGACTGAGATGTTAAACAAAAACAGGATGCCTACGTTTAACTATTCTACTGTCTCAAACATTACAGCGTAGGAAAATGTACATTTCCTGTCTAGTACCATCGCACCTACAATTTGTTCAGCATGGCATTCCGCAAGACCGATGCAATATCATTAATTAATGTGACACTAACGTTGCTGACAACTTAACATAATACTACCAATGCACCAATCACCTAAGTGTTCGCGATTGCAATTATTAATTTTATACTGACAAGAACTTGTTTTGTACTTCCTTATCAATTTTTATTTTAATAACCTTTTAACACGATGTTATTAATTTTCATTTCATCTAACAGATATAAATAGAGGCGCTTGTTTTGATTTCATCTGATGATTTATTTACAAATTTAAACAAATGATGCGGATAATAAAATTGTAAGTAAATAAGATGAATATGGGATAGATAAATTTGAGTTAAATATATGATACGTATTTACGTAGTGCAGCTTATATGACGATACTCTAATAAAAATATATATAATATGTACATGGCTAGGTTGAAACTAGGTGATTACTTGCGTAATTCACTGCAGGTTCTGCCGATGCAGCCTATAACTAAACTCTCTAGCAGTCTGCACCAAAGCCTGCTCTGTTGTAAAATTTTAAATTAAAAAAATCATTACAAGCACTTGAAAGGTTAAAGGTAGATAATATATAAATTAAATAAAATAAAATGTGCCTGGATCATGTATCTACAGTGGAATGCTATTTAAATGCAGTCTGTAAAACCCTTGAGGTATTATTTCTAAATATATCACAGTAATCATATTAATGTATTAATGTCGTCAGTTTAATGATGCTTACTTAGCAAATATATTGTTGTAAAGGTGTGCATACATACGTGCACAGTGTCCAAAAGAAGCGATCGGTGCGGCAGGTATACGGGATCAGCTCTCCCGACGTCGGAAACGCGCAAACGTTTCAAAAACCAGAGGGACAGAATAGATGCGGCCGGCTGTTTATAAACATTGAAAAAGGCGACGGGATGCGATCAATACCGCGCCGGGTGCACTGCGAGCGCTCGCCGGCCGGGGACGCCGGGCACACCGGGGACGCCGGGGACGCGCGGGGGCAGTGTGGCGCGCAGCGTGGCGCGAGCGTACTGCACCGACGGCTGGCGGCGGCCGTGTGTGCGCGCCCTAGCGGTGACGTCACGCAGCTCTGACAGCGCGGAGCGCGCGGCGGCCGCGGCGAGGCGCCACCGGCGCGCGCGGTCGATACACGCCGCGCCACGTGCAGCCGCACGCCGCACGCCGCACGCCAGCCCCACGCCGGCCCGCGACCGCAGCTCGCTGCCTCTACCCAACTACCAGCAATAAACTTTATAGAAATTTACATTATATTCTCTTATTTTGTTTAATTTATTATAAATGTACGTAAAGCCATGCAATTAATGTTTTTGATCTCTCACTTTAGTTAAAAAAAGTAGGGAAAGTTTTACCTCTACCTATCTCTACACGTTGAGATTTTAACATTTCAATAATGGAAAAAATTGTGATCACGAAATGTTTTACTTCAAAAAAGATAAGCAAATAATGAGATAGTATTTGTTTGATTTTTCCGTAAGATGAAAACGGATTGAGTGAGTTTACTAGTAACTTTTCCAGACAGTCTAAGTTTTATAGCCGTATATAATGTATTGACCCAAGCGGCAGTTTGACAAAACAGTTTTTAAAATAACTGTTATATGAAAATGAATTTTCAATTATCAGATGTTTCCAAGCATCCTAGTTGTTTGTATTATGTGAATGATAACAACATTGTATTATTTTACCTGGAAAGTTATCTGACGCATATAAAAGGTAATTAAAATCGAAAAAAAGGATTACACACTTAGGGGCGGCAGGAGGTATTAAAAGGGTAATAGAGTATGAAAATGCCAATACCTTTTCAATATGCAGACGTTTAAAGAAGTTGTGTCGTATGAAATACCTTATAATAGTAAAAGGCAAGAAAAAAAATTACAAGAATTTTTTTGATAATCTTATATTTTATTTAAAGACGATATGATAGGCGCATAGTGTAACCACTCTTTCAATTTGGCGGCAAGTGTAGAATGATGCAGGATTTTTCCTAGCATAGCAAGTTAGTCGGTGATAATTGAATGTGATGCATAGGCTTCAAATATTATTAATTGTCAGTGGATCAATATAGAGTATAGAAGAATAGCCGAGTACTGATAAATAGAAACAAAGAGTTTACTGAATAGATATTTATTTTATAGCAGGTTACTCATTTTCCACATTTGAAATTTAACTTATATAATGAAAATAACGCAACTACCAAATACATTTATAGTCATTCGTAATATTCTGTTTCTTTACTGCCATGTAGTGAACAAGTACAACACCTTTTGCGATAGAAGATATGCGACTATCATACACGTACCAAGAAAAGATATCCAAAAGTCGCACTAACACATATGGATCTATGGAATTAAATATCATTATATTAAAAGTAAAGAATGAGGTTGATATGATTTTATATAACACTTATAACGCAACTGTAGTCTTATTTACTATGGAACGAAACATGGCAGTAAAAAGCTATTGAATACATTGTTTTTAATTCAACAAGTAAACGGAATAAGTATAAAACGAATAAAATAGTGGTTTAATAATTCACTTGCTTCAGAACCTGCAGAACTGTTTAAAACTTATTTCGTTTATGAATTGACTTTTTACACATACAGATTCGTTCACCGTAAATACGATCAACAATGTAAACACTTGTTTTATGGCACCCAGCAATAAAGTTACGAAAATACAAATGTTACAGGAGTTTTACATAACAATCAGCTTATGGAGTAGTTGAGAATTCACAAGCGCAGAATAAAATAAAATTATAGACTGTTGAGTTGCTGAGAACTATTGTAGGTAAAGTCCTGTACAACATCATGCGAGCTAATACTATAGTGATTAATTAATGTATAGAATTCAAGGATCTGATATCTTCAATAGACTTTTAGTTGGTTCTTGTCATCGAAGCCGGCGGAGTGGCCGGCGTTGCGGACTATAAAGGAGTTTCCGTCGAAGTGCATGCGTCTTTCTCCACGCCTGTAATATTATACACATCTTATTTTATTAAAATTCATACACTTAATAAAAGTCGAGAACTAAAAGTTCTCTCGTTAAAATATATAACAATACAAGCTTATTCCCAGGCACGTATAGCGAAGTAACTGCGAGCAGATGCGAAGTTTTTCAGGTTTCCAGGATTAAAGGATATTATTCATGTTATAGACGCATTTGTTACTACCACAATTTTGTATAATGCGAGGTTACTTGATATTTTTTATAAATATTAATATCATACCATAGTACTCTCAGACTACATTTAACACACTTTGTATCCATCGAAAAGTCATTCCAGTCAAGTCAATTTCCACAGCCACACGATTTTTCTTGCATAGCTAAGTATACAGAGAAATCATAGTGCCAAGAGTCTCCGTTCTCTACTTTCCGTCCGATATAAATGCGTGCTATTTATACCTTACAAACAAATGCTGTGTCTGTCCCAGGGAGGCTGTACAGTGCAAGAAGGGACTTGTAATAGATGCAGAACCATTGCTTGGGCTTGTTCGCAACTGGTACTTATGGCTACAACGATGCACCCTACATAGAGAAATACTATTAATATAATACACATTTTTTTTACATAAGTACTTTATTTTTAGATATTTTAGGTATGCCTTAGTATATCTACGATTAATGTACTTATGGCAATTGACACATACAACAAATATTAGAATTTTTAGACATTCGTCCATTCTCTGATTTATCCCTAAGGTCGCACCAGTTACATTTATTAACTATATGCCAAACTTCACTATATCACTTCATTATATTTTTTTAATAACAATATTTGATGTAGCAATTCAATTTGATTAGCGATATCAATTATATTCCCTACAAAAATCAATTTCGATGCTTCAACAATTATATTGCTTTTACTTCAAATTTACAAAGTTAAAAAAAGTTATTTACGAGTTAAACGATTTTGAAATGTTCATATAAACCATTTGGCTACTAATAATTCTTGTTTCCAAGATAACATACAGTATAGTACAGAGAATAAGGTAGGGGACGGGCCCCATGTAACATTTCTGCGTCCCCTCAGCAATAACTCTCAATGTCAGTAGCTCAAAGTGAAACCTTAACATTTAAATAGCGCAAGATAAATGTTTTTATATGTCTTATTATTATTTTTCATTATATGTTTATATAAAAGTATATTTAAATGTATTTTTTGGCTTCACGTTTGTCTTATAGCATGGCGGGCGGACAATTTAGTCTCAAGACACTCCATGGTCCGCTTCCCCCGAATAAAAAAAACAGTCGAGTGGCGAACTACAATACAACTTCGCGCTTTTTATTTGTGCTTGGTATTTGTCATCAGAAACTGGAAATGCCAATTACTAAATATTTTCATTCTCTCAAGTGGAAATCGAATCCACAATTATCTGAAACCGTACCAAGTTTCGTTGATTGCCTCTATTATTTTTTTTAGTAAAAGTAAAGCAGTAACTTATTTTAAAAAACTATTTAGACGACGTTTAAAAATTTGTACGAAACGAGATTCGAACTTGGGCTTCTCGGAAGCTGAAAAAGCGATCTGAATTACTTTACCTTATTTATTTATTTATTTATATATTCTTTATTGCACACCACAATTACAATAAACAGACAAGTAGCAGCACAAAAGAAGAAACAATTACATATGTGTGAGGCACAAAAGGCGGTCTTATCGCTAAGCAGCGATTTCTTCCAGACAACCTTATTAGTTTTTACATACGTTAGTTTATATTGTATACGGGTACCTCACGAGTCCATCGGCAGTCTGGCTAACTCTAACGTTGTTTATGATCCAGTTGTCAATGCCGTCGTCAGTGAGCCAGTACTGCACCGCTTGGAGGAGGGACAGCGCTTCGTTCACATACGACGGTCCATGCCGAGATTCACTAGAAATATAAATTTTCCTCCAGATCGGAATCCTTAAAAATGCTTAAAAAGCTATGGCTAAGTTTTATTCTTACGCCTTTCATTTAAAGAATTAGTCTGTACTAATTCTTGCTACTAATTTATACGTTTTCTAAAAAAAGTCTAAATCTGTATTTAGACTTTTTTTAGAAAACCTATAAAAATCTGAACGGAGCGGGACCTCCTTCTAAAAATATCGTTTTAGATTTTTTAAGTGTCTGAATAGCCCTTTAAAAATATTAAAAGTGGAACATATACCTTCATATCCGTATGAATGAAAAACTTTGTACTTTTTATTTTCCTTCATAAAATAAAATAAATTTAGTAGCTTGCCAGAATGGTTATCTCAATACAATAATAAAAATACTTCGATTAGAATGATAACGCATTTTAACTAACTTTCTAAATTTAAAATAACGTTAAAATGCGTTATCATTCTAATCGTTAATTAACGGCTCATGAAAAAGGCTTAAAAAATAAAAAAGAGCATACGATAGCATTACAGAACGAATCGTATAGACACTAGTTTCTCCCTGACTACCCTGCTAGGAGAGAAACGTTTCTTTGAGTATCATAATCTAGTTAAGTTTTAAAATAAAACTAAAGAATGTGTTAATTTATAATAGCATGATAAATAAGAAATAAGACAATGTATATTAGACGGAAAATACGGAGCTTAAATAAAAGAGCGAACACAATCGACTGTCTGCGCGTCGCACCATGAGAGCAAACACGCTCTACAATGAAAACGCAGAGTGTTTCCGCCTGGCGCTGCGATAAATAACAATACAATATGCTTCTGCATTTTCAATTTGGTCTACTTTAAGAAATGAAACGTTTCAATGCATTATGGAAACAACATAATTAAACTAACAGTAGAAAAAATATTTTTATTATTACGAACAAGCAAAAGTTGAGACGTTGATAACTATTACAACTATTACAAACCAAAAACCTTATCGTTTAGATACACGATGTCTTTACTTCTTTTTGATTTTTTTGTTTATTAATATATCTAACACTCAGAAAAGCAGCTACGTGCATTTTTTCCTCTTAGAGCAGTCAGGAAAAATAGTTTCAAAACACTTCGTTCTCCACAATTCACCCGAAGTTAAGACATTACTTGTTAAGTTGAGTAATCTACGCCGCTATATAAATACAACATAGGTAAATAAAAATTGCATACCAACATTTTTATTTAATGAGAATTAAATTTTAAATAAAGTGGAGAGTCGAGTGTCTTGACACTACCCTGCTAATAGACTTCTGACACTCTGACTACTCTGCTATGGGGAAAAAGATTGAAGGTACAAATACTCTTACCTACGTTCTTACTAGTATCAAAAATAACAGCAGATTTTTAAAATTGTTCTCTAACATATTATAGGTAGGTAGAGACGCCATAAAATAAAAATACGTTAATTTTACTTGTAAAAAACGTTCAGAGTGAAATCTTGACTCATGTCGAGGAACGTGTCTGTGGTGGTGCGAGTGCCCGCAGCATCCACTAAGTATACTAGAGCACATTGCTCAGCCGTAAACGATACTCCCTTGTACCACATCTTAGCATATCTGGAAAAAATTAAAAAAAAAACAAATAATGGCATATACTGTAATAAATGTAATTAAAATAAAGTATCAGTGTGAGCCTAGTATTAAGACACTCCATTCTCCATCAGAATTTGAGACAATGTGTGTTGAGTAGTAGAACTCAATGTCGCGCTTTGTTATAGATACCAGAGCGGCCAAACGGAAATAATTTAAATATAATCATCCTTCCGAGTAGAAATCGACAACCAATCGTGGTTACAGCAAGACGTTGTCCCACTGACGATAGCCTCGCTATATAAAATTTAAAGAAATTTTTATTGCTTAAATTAAGCACTATATTAAAACCTGCATATACCTATTGTAGCAAATAATGAAAACAATTATCCTTTGACGGGTTTTGTCCAAAGAGCAATAAAGAGATTTTCACAAAGCACAAAGTCTGACGGGCTTTTGCCACTTGTAATTAAAAGAGAAAAAAATGTATTATGCAATACAATTTTTCCTCTTTTAATTGGGCTTCATTGAACATAAGATTGAATACATTTTTATTAACTTTGTCAAAAGGAACATAAAAGCTGTAAAATAGGTAATATATAGATTTTCATAGATAGTAAGATATTTATATATTAGTATATTTTGTATATATTGTACACATCAATCTTTATTATATAAAAATTATTATATCTTACTTGTTATTTCCTTGCTGATGTCTAGCCTGAATCTCAACGCGGGAACCGTATTGGTAAACACGGCCGTTGGGGTGGATGAGCGCAGCTGATGCACCAGACCGTGACAAAGCAAGTATAATATTGTTTTTAGCGTTAGTCAAACGTACAGCGCCATCGATGGTCATGTCTACCCTTGTATTCAACATAATGATTATCATAACAGTGTAGTAGAAACATTCGACACTAATGAATGAAAATAAGTTTTACTGATATGCAGTTAAAACCTTTATTATTAGATATTTACATTATATACCTATAGCATATACAGAAGATATACCTATAGCAATTATACTAACTTAACTCGATCCCTTAACCGCATACAAACGGTGCCATGCGGAGTCACGGAAACGTTATAGGTCGCACCTCCTATTCCATCCGTTACCTACAAGTGAAATGAAATATAATACATATGTCTTAACCTAACCTTTGTACTCATTTTTATGATATTATTGGTATTTTTTAATTTTCTTAATAACTGACATTGTTTGAAAATATCATTTAGTATTATAAGCCTAATGCCAGCTAATGTTTCTTTTTTTCTGTTGAATCTAGCGATTGTCTTGACATCAATTTAGGACTTACGATATTTTACAAAATCGTACACTTTTATAAACAATACCCATATTTGAAACGAAATAGCTATAGTCTCCAAGAAGTTTCTGCGTAATATACATCTAAAGTGTAAGTTCATGCTTAAGTAGCGAGGCAGCAAGTTGAAGACGAAGTAGACATCTTGACTCGTACAGTGAGCGCCTAAATGGAATGCAACTTTCACTTTGTACTTAGAACTTATACTGTATACGACGCGGTAGAAATTAACCGTTGTTCGCTGAAGTTAAATAATATCATTTCTTTCAGTCTTGAAAGTTTGTTTTTAGGTATTAATAAAATGACAGAATAATCTTTGACATGAAATAGAAAAAAAATAATAAAACATTTAAAATCACAGTTTGTAGTCATGATAGCTATTACCTTAACTTTCAGTTAATAGCATATTTTGTCAGCGTAGCTAGTAATGGTGTATAGAGTTATAAACTTCCAGGATAGAAATAAAAAACAGGAGTTCCACGCTTTTTCTTTTTAATCTAAATATAATCATTCCATGAACGGAATAATACAATAAAACAATAAAATATGAGTGAACCAATAAAAACCATTAACAACAAGCAAGAAAATATGACGTTACGAATTTAATGACCTAAAATTTATATTACTGAAAAGACAGGATTGATTATCCCATAGTCAAAGTATCTCTTACGGTTCTACAATTCCGTTTGTACCAATTCCAAAACAGTACTAAAAATATCTTTGCTATTGGCAATTATGGTCGAGAAGATAATGACAAATTTGATTTATATATTAACCCTTCCATGAATTCTATATTAACAGAATATGAAACTGCAGCAAAAATGTCCCCATTATTATCTATCAGTTAATATCAATAACGTATTTCAAAATACGGTATTAACGGGATTTTTGAAATTTTGTTAGAAAGAGCGAAGAGGTTTTAAAGTGAAAGCGAAAGTTAACGCTCATTTTATAAGGATCAGTTAAGCGTATACGTAAAAGGTACAGCTTTGAGCTCCGTCTGCAATGCGATGAGCACAGCGCCCATGCAGTCCATGGAATGCTAAGGCGTTTCTTTTCTACCAGATATCTTATATCGTGCTCCAACATGTTTTGAAATAATAATAGGACTCTCAAAATATTTATATATACTTTTAACTCTAGATTTACCACACCAGTCAAAACTCCTACTGTTATATAAAAAATAGTATAATAATTCTTGTAGCCATAAATAGGTATATTTAAATACTTGGTAAATCTAGTGTTAAATTAACCTCGATTTTTTGAAAAAAAGTTAATTCGCTTTTGGACTGGATCTTTCATTACTATGCACGCGCAGTTTCAGAAATAGGGACAGATGGTGAACTCTCAGACCTTGCTCCTCGACTATATAGACGGTTTATAACTAAAAACATTTGCAGGAGTTTTTATTCAATGTTCATATGTACCACCTAACGTTTTCTATATTGTCTCTCTCTCATATTGTGAAGTAATAACACGCTTCCTTTTTGAGTTAGGAACTGCATCTATATTAATTGTATATATGAAGATTTAATTCCAAGCAATAATACAACAATAGAATTATGTACCTCTCAATATGATATTATTCGAAACAATTTAACACCCATGTTTTTTCTGCAATATTCAGCTAATATTTGGTACTTCGTGATTAATATGAAAAATCTGATTCTCTTAGGAATTGAAACTCAGGCGAAACTGCTGGGTTCGTTATTTTTTATTTAAAAAACGGTATGAATTATCGGAAAACAGTCAAGTGCCATTGAACAAATCCGACGCATTAGTGATGCAATGCATTTTATTTCGTGTAATACGAAAGTATATTTCATTTTCATTTTAAATAGATATTATGTTTGTTTTTCATAATCATAAATAAAATTTTAATTACTTGTAAATTTCGACTATCATAGATCAAAGTAACTAAGTAAGACAGGGTAAGAATATTGTGAAGTCTTGGCAGAGGCAATGGGCACACCCAAATTTTATTGGTAGGTTACTCCTAGATTATTTACGTCGAAATGACTAAATGTTAGAAATCATACGCGAAATGATTAGTTTATCAGTTACTCTATCACAATAATTAAATTACGTGACGTGATTAAATTCTGTCCTGTTATTCATCCAACGAATCCATCCATTCGCCAACATTTTTAATCTAGTTCATTTTGCTTCAATGAAAATCCATTAAAATTGGACATTTTTAAATCAACTTTAAGTAACATTAAGTGAAATTTTGAGTGGCTTTAAATCTTTTATTTGTAACACTTTAGAGTAAAAAACTTATTTAAACATTCAAAAAGTGCTACGCTGAACTCATAATATAGCTTAAAATATAAATAATACAAGAGTGTTTCTATTTGATATTACATTTCATACCTCTAACTCCCTCCAGGTATCAGCATGGAATATATCGTCACCAGGATAAAATGGTGCTTTCCGCTGCAACGGAGCTCGCCATGGCGGCTGCCAACCAGATGCTCCTACTAACTCTGCTTGACCAAGTCCACCCTCTAAAAACTTACTGTAATCTTGAAAGGTAGACAAACTTGATTCCTCCTGTTACATAATATACATATAATAACTGTAACAGCTGTAAAATAAGTTTACTCTAAGTTAGATTGAAATATAAAATGTTAAAGTTCCATTATTTTCTTCGTTTTGACAAAAAGTCAATAAAGGACCAAATTTCAAGCTTAACAAGAAATAAGAAAGCTATGTAATAAACAAATTTCAAACTTAAATGTTAAAATTACTAATTATTTAACACAGTCATACCTGGTTATAAGAATGTGCTGTATAAACGCTTCTGGGACGGACAGCCATAACATCTTTTCTATAATCAGCGTTGGCCATATTTAATATTCACTGATCTTTGTCAAAATTACTGTTTTAAAAAATATAATACTCACTTTCGATACTGACAAATACTACATAATATAAATCATACCATACTCGGTAAAGGATTTGAAGATATAGGTCATAATTAATTTGATAGTTTGACATTATATGTATTCCTTATTTAAATTTCGTTATACTTCTACATGGCGATGATATAGCTTTACGAATATTAGCTGCCAGTAATTAAAGAAAAACAGATTAATAACATAATGGTACATCCATATATTTTATAATCAGTATTACATTTTACAAAATACTATATACGTTTGTTACGCGTACGCATGGGCAGATCCAAAAAAGGTTGTGGTCACTCGGCCCCTTAAATCGGCAAAGTTTGAACTGGTGTATGAACACGCAGATAATAATGCATGGTAGGCAGAGACAACTTAATCTTAAGCCACTCCGTTCTCTATTTTTCACCGAGTTTTGGATTTGCTTGTTCAATGGCGGACATTAATGCCGCCTTGACAACAGAGCGAAGAAAATTGTAATCTATACTATAATAAATCTGTAAAAAAGTTGTGTCTTTACATTGAATATTTTTACGAAAAACCAACTCAGGGGGGCTTAAAAATAGTAATAGAATACAAATCTATCATTTTTGAAATTTTTGTCTGTTTGTCTGTCTGTTTGTCTGTTTGTACGCGATCTTTTGATCTACTGGACAGATTTGAATGATTTTTTTTTTATTCTATAGCTATTATCCCTGAGCAGGTTATAGGCTATTTTTAATTTCGAAGAATGGAACACCTGACGTAGAATCATAACAGACCTGCCTAAATATAATATATACGGAGAAGCCGCTATAACAAAATTTGTTCAACGTGATGTGCATTTTGCAATGACACATTTTTTTTTGATTTGGAACACCTGATGAAGAACTATAACAGCCCAGCTTAAATATGAAATGTACGAAGAAGCCGCCATAACAAAATTTGTTCAACGTGATGTGCATTTTGCAATGACATATTTTTTTTTGAAAACCTTTTGAACGTAATGGAACGTAATAGGCATTTTATATTGAAATAGATTCAAGATCTCGAAAATTTAATTAATAACCACGATTGATCAGCTGAGCTATAAAAAATGAGTAAATGCCGCATTAGTAAAATTGTTACATACGAGAGGTAGTTTCAGTGAATAAAAAAAAATCAAATATTAAGGCCATTGTGGCGAAATGATAGTGCAAGACAGGCTGGGACAGCGTCTATTGTGGATTCGATTTCCACGTATAACTAAATAAGTAAGTAACGATGTGACTTATTTATAGGCTTATAATGTACATTTATATTTCTAACTTATTAACACGAAATTGGATAGTTATATTTAAAATATTATTATATTTTTAGAAAGACAAAGCCGAGCGTTTAGTATCCGCATACAATGTACGTTATCTCGAATTGGGGTATAAACAGAGAATGGAATTTCATTAGTCTTCAAAAACGTTAAGTTGTTGCATAACGATGATCCCATCTTTCTCTAAGACATTATATCTGATAATGTCTTAGAGAAAGAAAATTATCACTTTAATTATAATTTTGAGCTTAAGTTTCAATGTGAATATAGTAAAAATCAGTAATTATGAAATAGTAACACAAAGCTGAATCTCAATATTTATATTGTATAGTACCTTTTAAGTTTTGGCAAAAGCACTGTGAGTGACTTTAATGTGAGTTTTTATTTCGACGTCACTGTCCACTTTTCGTAGCGTACTTCATACGTCCTGAAGCAACTGATAAATCGGAATAGTTCCCTGAAAGAAACCTTGGTTGGAACCAAGTTCTTCACAAGTCCGGAGGCATTGATCACGATGTCCAAGCCTGGATAAGCCGTGCTTGGGCGAAATGGCATGAGGTCACAAGTGTGGTCTGTGTCCGCACAATACGGCTCATGGGCATACAACAACATAATCTAACTAGTTCTTTTATATGACGGCGAATGACCAGCATTGTCCAGGCAGGCTCAAAAGCTTCACGTCACAGAGATGAAGATGCTGATGTGGATGAGTGCCGTTATACGGGCTGTTGGTATATATAACGTATTGATCCGGATTAGTCTTAAGAGTGAGTGACTCAACGGATAAGTTCCAAGGGCGTCGCCCGAGATGGTATGGCCTGGTAACTATCCGAAAATATGCCTTGATATGTCTAAGACATATCTGGACAAGAGCCCCCGGACTTCTAAGGAAGCAATGGCTAGATATTGTGTAGTAGGATATGAGAGCTAAAGGGCTTACCACCAAGAATAAAACTAGGGCCAGGAAGAAGAACAGATGACATATTTTTTCTTTTAGCAGCATTCATTTGTACAATGTTTTAAAATGTCTTTAACACTTTCCTTCTTTACTTTTATAACGCAGTCATCAGTAAGCGCGCCAGGTGAAACACCAATCATGGGCCAGCCATTCTTTAAAAAAAGATCAGATTCCGCCATCTTTACATTGTGTATCTATTGTTGTATGCTGAGCAACTTCGTGGATTTTTGAAGCTGTTATACGTCCGTAGCGCATCTCAAACCACAAATTTGGATCTGATTGAGCTATTGTACCCTCTTTTACTTGAAAACATCTTGATTCCGTCATTTCGTTCTTACAAAACGTTATAAAAGTTTCGACGTCAAAATCAACACAGGATTTATTGAAATGAATTAAATTATGAATGGATCTATCTAAATATATCTTTTCAACTTCTTTTTTTCACATATAAAATGTGAAAGAAAACACTTTATTTCTAGTTCACTGAGTTTTAATATTACATTGTCAACAATATTTTTCCATTCTGACCGGCTTCATGAAGTATGTACCAATATCAATACCACTTGTACCAAAATCTTTAGCTTCAAATCAAAATCATTTTTGGTGTGGTACCAATACCTGAGTGCTAAGATTTTTTCAAATAACACTTGGTAGCATTCGTTGAAGGCTCGTCACTTCGACGATGTAGCCACATTAAAAATGCTATGCTATAGCATATAGCTATGCTATATGTGTACAGCCACCTCTTCTGGCGGCACAATCACCGCAAGTTACATTTAAAACTTCTTGATCCTTTTCATTGCATTCTAAACTACAATGATAAGGTGAGGTACGTACGCGGTGTTCTGGCGTGATTCTCCATTTAACCGTACATACATCACGTACTCTTTTTACTTTAATATAACCTGTTGGCTATGTTCAAGTAACCGTTGGCGATGACCGGTTTCAAATAAAAATAATTATATACATATGCCATACATATGTTAGTAAAAAGTCAAATAAATAAATAAGTTTAGTACATCTAAGTACGTAAGGCCATTTTTTTAGAAAAACAAAACACAAACATAAAAAGGTTTAGTACATCTATAACATTCAACCCACGACATGTTATTTAACGTAAACCCATCTACATCCTAGATAGTAGGATAGGTATTCTATTTTCTACTAATATAATAAATGCGAAAGTTTGTGTTACAGTTCCCGGGGGAAACGCGGGTGAAGCTGCTGGCGGAGGCTAGTTTGCGTCAATGTATATTTATTTAAATTTACTAAGAAGAGCGGGACGTATAGCTACAGACTACATTTTTTTGACTTTAAGTTATTTAACGTAAAAATTTAACGGTAGGTAGGAACTTCTAGTATTTGCGTTGCATTCGTCATTATGACATTAGTAAGATATTTTGAACAGATAAACTTTTAAACATAAGTAGTACGGAAAGTTTATATTACTTAACTTTGCATTTTTTTTCTCACATTTCGGCGGCAACAATATCACTGTTTGTTTGTCGATAAATAATGCGCAACCATTAATCCATTTATTTTAAGTATATTACCCCTTTTTCGAATCCTTCATCCATTTTGTTAATCGAATATTTACCATTATTAGACTACTAACGCGGACGAAAACACAATAAATCCCTTTACACCTACTATAACAGTGTTTAGCGGGACTCGATATTTTTCGAAACTTTGAATGCCTATAAAATCGAAACTACTAGATATTTTTGACTAAAACAAAAACTAATGTATTTGTATACTTCTAAGCTTTAATGAGACAAAATTTCAAGTGATTTGGCATACCTAGTAACATTATCCATTATATAAACTGAGATCGTTTTACGCACATATTCTAAATTTATATTAAATATATTATAAGGACACCTTATTTTACGACATGACCAAACGTCGATGAAATCGTTGAACATTGATGAATCAACGATATCGTCAAATTCAGTAGGTCATTTCATGATATTGTCAACGATATCATGAAGTCGTCAAATCTACGATGTGGCCACGATATATACAGTCAGATCCTGTTTGTCCAGTGACCATATTAATTCTTACACGTGTTGAAAAAGATATTTCAAAAATAATTGAAGCTTTGTTAACGTGGATTTTATGATTTCTATATATAATGACATTACGCACTATATAACGAAGATTCAATTTAACATTTTCTCTTGGCAGAGAAAAAGAGCCTAATGACACTCCATCCTCCGTTTTTACCTCATTTCAAAGTATCGCATATTGTATGCGAATGCTATACGCTCCACTTTTTCTTTTCGGAGCAAAAATATATTAATAATGATTAAAATTAAACTATTTCATTACGTGGGAAGTTGAACCCACAATAGACGCTGTCACATCCTGTCATATCCTGTCAGTTTGCCACAAGGGCCACCAAATAAGATTTTTTTTGGTCCACGAAAACTGCCTGTCATATTTAAACATTTTTACTAAAGCGGCATTTACTCATTTTCTACAGCTTAGCTAGTCAATCGTGGATATTCATTAAATTTTCGAGATCTTAAATTGTTATGTATAGTACCCGGCAACAAATAATGCACATCGATGCTTAGAATGACACAGTCGGTCAGTTTTGGTTTCGTAGAGCGCTGTCTTTGTCACTCAGTTGATATGTGGCGTTTCTCTCTGGTTTGTCAGTCTTTGTACAGATACAGTAGAGTCCGGTCGGTTTCATCTCCAAATATATATATACAGAGTTGTTACTGTCCCCAAATTTTTATTTTTACAATTACATCTTTAACAAAAAGAGGAAAACTCTTGTACGTGAGATTATGTACAATGCAAAAAAACAAGCTAAGCCTACAAAAAACAAGATTAATCGAGATCCATTTACACATAAAATAAATATGATTATTATAATGGGTCCCGATTAGTTCCAGTTCCTTTTAGTTAAAAAATAAATAAATAAATAAATAGCTTCACGCTATATCCCGCACACAGCAGGGTAGGCAGAGGGAACCTAGTGTTAAGACACTCCGTTCCCCACTTTCCGCCGAATTCGGAGGCTTGCGTGTAAAGTGGCGGAACTTAACGCCGCTTTCCTTTTAATTAATTAACGAATTTCAAAAAAGGTGGAGGTTGTCCATTCGTTTAGTTATATTTTCATATTTTTCATTTTTAGGCATCAAATTTAATTATTAAAAAAAGAAATCCACATCATTAAAGTTGACAACTACTATGGTCGTTGTAACAGCTTCTAATAGATATCGGTCTGTTATTATTTTAAGACAACGCTGTACGAAGTCGAAACTAACCGATTGTTTCATTCTAAGCATCGATGTGCATTATTTATTGCCGGGTACTATATTTCCATAGAAAATGCCTATCACGTTGAAAAGTTTTAATTAAGGGGGCACTTACTCATTTCTTACATCTAAGCTGAACTACTGTGGTGCTTCAACTGTAGTTCCAAATCTTTAATTTTTAAATGTCAACGATAAGTATGCATCGCGCTGAACAAATTTTGTTTAGGAATCTTTTCCGTATTTGTTTTATTTTAACTTGTTGTTGCTTGTCTCTTTTAGTACGTCAACAGTTGTCCCAAATCTTTATTTTTTATGTGTCTATTCAAAATGCACATAACGCTGAACTAATTTTGTTAAGGCGGCTTCTCCATATATGTAATAGTTTACCTGGGCTATTACAGTCCTTCATCAGGTGTTCAAATCCAAGAAAAAATGACGTCATTGCAAAATGCACATCACGTTGAACAAATTTTGTTAAGGCGGCTTCTCCGTTTATATTATATTTAAGCAGTTCTGTTATCATTCTACGTCAGGTGTTCCACTCTTCGAAATTAATTATAGCCTAAAGCCTGCTCAGGATTAATAGCTATAGAACAAAAAAGCTTCATTCAAATCTGTTCAGTAGATAATAAGATGTGCGCGTACAAACAAACAAACAGTAAATGATAGATTTGTATTCTATTTTTACTCTCCCCTGAGTTTTTCGCAAAAATATTCAATGTACAGACACAACTTTTTACAGATTTATTATGGTACAAGGACGAAGCCGCGGGAAACATCAAGTTTTAAAATTAAGTTACGCCCTGTTACATCAGCTTTCATCATCGTAAATTCTGTCGAAATCGGTCCGGCCGTTCCAGAGATTACCCAAACAAACAGACAGACAGACAGACAAAAAAATTAAAAAGCTTATTTTGGTATATGTATCGTGTATATCGTACATATGCAATCATTAAAAAGTTGTTATTTTAATATTTTTAATACAAACAGACACTTCAATTTTATTTATTAATATAGAGTATAGATATAGATTATCCAAGTTTTAGTAATGATACCGTATTGTTTCTGTAATAATTATAGCATTTATTACTCGGAGTAAATGTAGTTTTCTAATGGTGAAAGAATTGTTTAAACTGATTTAGTGTTTTTTGTAGTTAAATCGACTCAAATTTTTTCTAGCTTAAAAAATGCATAATTTCCATACAAATTTTCATCCTCATTTTTCACTATTTACAGTTCGTTTTTCGAATTGAAAGTAGTCTATAACCTTTCTCAGTCTCTAGACTATCTTTTTACGAAATTTCATTTAAATTGATTCAGTTTAGGCGTAATTAAATATAACACAAACAGACAAAATCACTTTCGCGTTTATAATATTAGTAATAATTGCGAATAACTCAAAAACTACTGGTCAGATCTTAAATAAATTTAAATGGAACTATACAAGAGGTATATGCTATCATGTATAAAAGAACCATCTAAATTAATTCACTAAGTAAAAAGATATGTGATAAAGTACTTCAATGAAACATTGTACATTACAAAAACATGTGCTGTAAAGTACGTAAACAAAAGACTCGAATTAAAACCCTTTAACATTTTCTGAAGTCGGTTATAAACTACTATTCAAATCTTTACTAAATTCAAATTCAACCATACGGCAAGTATTAACTTTCATATAAAAAAAAGAATCATAGAAATTGATTCACACAGTAAAAAGTTATGCTCGCTAGTATTTAGTTATTAAGTAAATTTTTCACTTTTTACGAAAATGGTAAAAATCTGCTTAATAAGATCTGACTGAAAAAAGGGACGACACGCAACCAATTCCAATCATTTAAAAAAAGAATCATCAAAATCGTTCCAATCAGTGAAAAGTTCCGCAGTAACGCACAACAAAAATCGTCATTTAAAAATGTTTATCTTAACCTTATTATGTATTCTATATATTTTTTTAGTTTCATGCTTTTTCCTACATAGCAAGCTAGTCAAAGAAAACCTGTCAAAACACTGTTTCCGCTTTCCGCCCAAAATCGAAGCAACGTTTGCCTCAATAATATTATTATGTTAATAGTATATTAGAAAAAAAAACCATTTAATGTCTCTATCTATTTATTTTACGGGAACTAATTAAAATGTTAAAATAAAAGCCTAAAATGTTACAGAATTACAATAAAATTCTTAAGCAACGTTATATTAGAGGATAAATTATTAGGTATTTTCATGTATTTATTTTACATGAACTAATTAAGACATAAAATGTTACTGATTATCACATAACAAAATATAGTTTTATTTTCTGTATTTCATACGCATTTAAATTGGCTGGGGCCTTTTCTTTAGGTGTAATATTTTTTCCTATTATTTTTTGTCTGTTGTTGAAAACATAATTATATAATTAAAAATAAAAAAACAACTATCTATTTAGACATTTATGCCAACAAATAACTTTTTTCGCATTCGTGTTCATTTACAGATAATATAAAAATCGTTATCGTAGTACGTGAAAGTAATTTTATATGCTTAAAACCATAGCCCATGTACTTTAATGTGTGGAGGCTGGCAGCAAACTATATCTTTCTTTAATGGTAACACTGGTGGGCCGCCACGTTTCGCTAGCCCTGGAACTTGCTCGGTCGTCAGTGAATTTTATGTTCTTATTCATTTACCACGTTGTCTGAATATTTTGTATCAAAGATGAGTGCTCCAGCACCAACCCCTTCTTATAAAATTGGTATCGTAAAACAGGTAAGGGCAATATTTCATTGTAATTAAAATAGAATTATATTGTAGATCCCAACACCTCGTGCCCATATCGTTTGCCCTGTTGGCATCGCGTCTACAATTTTCAACATAACATTGATCGATTTTTACATTGGTATCTCAGATTTTATTATATCGTTAATAACCGATTTAAATGCTAAATGAACACTATTTCTTTTAAAATTTCGTCTTTTTTCAAATAAGACTGCCTGCATTTACAATGGGGAAATCTAGTTAACTTCTTTTTGTAATCTCAAAATTTAACATAAAAATATTATTAAGGTACTGTCGGGAGACACGGTGATTATAAGAAAACAACCACAGGGAGGACCGCCACCAGAGAAAGTGATTGCCCTTTCTGGTATCACCGCGCCGAAACTCGCTCGTCAAAGGACTGCCAACAAGTAAGTAGTTTTATGAAAATTAAAGCTACACAAAATAATTGCTATGTTTGTTTAAAAATATATTTATAAATGTATGGGAAATGTCTTGTGCAACTAACCAAATTAGATGTAGCTAACCTTTCATTTAATTTTAATGAAATAATTTAGACTTGTAATGATACTTTCTCTAAAGTAACTTAACATCCAAAGTACATACTTTAATTGCATACAACATGTTTCAGTCTGTATTTTTATTTTCACATTATTATTAAATAGTAATAACCTATTCTTAATTAATTTATATATTAGGATTTTATTGAACAGGGCTTGTTGAGCCATCAAGGTGTAGGAAATATTAGACTATGTTCTTGTTAATTAAAATCAGCCGGCTTATATTCATGTTGATAGCATATGTTGGATTTTTCCAGGACATTTATTAATTTGTGAAGACCAAACCATATCAGTCATTCCATTATACTTAAAGTCACTTCAATTTTTTTTAATTATTTCTAATTGATTGACATACATAATGGATAAAACGATAGGAAGAGCAAATTTTAATTTAGGTTTGTTCTTCGATATTTTAATATAACATTACTGGGAGTTAAATACTTCCTATTACTATAATACCAATTTATAATAGTAGGTGTGAATGTGTTTTTATTGCTGTGTTAGCTGTTATCTGATCAGCCAGAGCGATTGTGCTTAGCGAACTTGCTGCATTAAACAAAGATAGCTGGCCTTAATCATCAACTTCATATAGAAAAAAGACTAAAAAATAATAAAGAAAGGCATTACTTTAATAAAAAAATAACTTATAATGGTTTAAATCAATATAAGTCAATGTTTATTCTTAAAGCTATGTTGACATGTCTCTTTATTATTGAATTTTCCTATTTTCAAAAGATTTGTGTAAAAAGTTGCAATGTGAACTCCCTAATTGCTTGTATAAATCTATAAGTGTACCTCAATATATAATTGTGTAGCACTATAATATCATAATGGCAATCTTTATAATATTGACATAATTCTTTTACTTGAAAATCTAACATTTGTTCTGTATTTCAGTGACACTGAAACAAAAGATGAACCTTTCGCCTGGGAGGCTCGTGAATTTCTAAGAAAGAAGCTAATTGGAAAAGAAGTCATTTTTACTGCAGAGAAACCACCTAATTCTGCAACTAGAGAATATGGATCCGTTTGGGCTGGAAAGGATCCTTTAAAGGATGAAAATATGACAGAAGCTCTTTTGTCTGAAGGCTTTGTTAAAGTCAGAGAAGGAGGGCGTAATATTCCTCAGTTGAAACGTCTTGTTGAAATTGAAGAAGTTGCACGATCTCAAGGAAAAGGTATATGGGGATCTGACACACAGGTAAGATATGTTGTATTTATGAGATAAATAAACTGCATATTTAAAATAATGAGTACATTTATAATGTGTGATTTCTCTTTATAGAGTCATGTGAGAGATATCAAATGGACTGTGGAAAATTCAAAACAATATGTCAACAAGTTCCACGGACAGCCAATAAAGGCAATCATTGAATATGTCAGAGATGGTTCCACAGTCAGACTGTGCTTGTTGCCTGACTACACACCTATAACAATGATGTTATCTGGAATTCGAGTAAGTGTCTGAATTATTTAATATATATATTACTACACATATATGTGGTATAATTTACTTTCTAGGTATAAATATATTGTTAAATGATTTATTTCCTCTATCTTAGTGCCCTGCAGTAAAACAAGATGGTGATTCAGAACCGTATGCAGAAGAAGCTCGCTTCTTCCTAGAATCAAAATTGCTTCAAAGAGATGTCGAAGTCATCTTAGAATCTGTAAACAATAACAATTTTGTTGGAACTATTTTACACCCACAAGGCAATATTGCAGAAGCACTCCTTAAACAAGGTTTTGCAAGATGTGTAGATTGGTCCCTTGCAGTGATGAAATCAGGTAACTATAAAATTTTTATCTATCTAATATATTTAATTACTTTTAATTATATTATATAAAACACTAATTCAAAATTTCATACACAGGTGCTGCTTCATTAAGAGCAGCAGAACGCGCGGCAAAAGACGCTAAACTACGCATCTGGACAAACTATGTTAGCAATGCCCCTGTTATTGCTGCTAAGGACAAAGAGTTCTCAGCCATAGTAATGGAAGTTGTTAATGGGGATGCACTTGTTGTTAAACAAATTCCCACAAATATCCAGAAAAAAATCTTCTTGGCTAGCATTAGGCCACCACGTGAAAAGTATGTAAAATGAAAATAAATTTGTACTTATATTATGAATAAATTTTTAAACTTAAAAATTTATTTATAGGAACAGTCCGGATGAAGAAGGCAAACAGTCACCCAGGCCTAAAGGCTTTAAACCCCTTTATGACATTCCTTGGATGTATGAAGCAAGAGAATTCTTGCGGAAAAAATTGATTGGAAAGAAAGTAAATGTGACAGTAGATTACATTCAACCTGCTAAGGACAATTTCCCAGAAAAGACCTGTTGCACTGTTGCAACAGGTGGAACGTGAGTATAACTTTTAACCAGAATATTGTGTGTTTATGTTTGTGTCAGTGTATTTTTAGGAATGTTTACTAACTAAATTGTTTTTTTGCAGTAATATTGCTGAAGCATTAGTTAATCTGGGATATGCAACTGTAGTTAGATATAGAAATGACAATGACCAGAGAAGCTCTCATTATGACAAATTGCTTGAAGCTGAGCTCAAGGCACAGAAGTCTGCTGTTGGAGTACATGCCAAAAAAGATATTCCAACTCATCGTATTCAAGACACTAGTGGAGATTCAGCTAAAGCAAAGAAATTTTTCCCATTCTTAAAGAGGGCCCAGAAGACAGAAGCTGTTGTAGAATTTGTTGCTAGCGGATCTCGTATGAGAATCTATATCCCTAAGGAATCGGTTCTCGTGACGTTCCTTCTTGCAGGCGTCAACTGCCCGCGAGGTGCACGTCCCGCCATTGGAGGCGGTGGCATGCAAGAGGCTGAACCATATGGCGAGGACGCTCTCCAGTTCACCAAAGAGAAATGTCTACAGCGTGACGTCATCGTTACTATTGAGGAGATGGATAAAGCTGGCAATTTCATTGGCTGGCTCTGGGTTGACAATGAGAACTTGTCAATCTCTCTGGTTGAACATGGTTTAGCTTCAATGCATCATACAGCAGAGACATCAGAATTCGCCCGCGCCATTAAAACAGCTGAGGAGAATGCTCTCAAGAAGAGGATTGGCCTTTGGAAAAACTATGTTGAAGTTGATAAAGAGATAGAAAAAGAGCGCAATGCCCCTATACAGGATCGTATCCTAAAATATGAGAAAGTAATTGTTACAGAAGTCACCCCCGAAGGCACATTTTATGCTCAAAATATTGAACTTGGTAATAAATTAGAAACACTCATGGACAAAATTCATCAGGAGTTTAAAGCTAACAGCCCACTGCCTGGATCTTATGTGCCAAGGAAAGGTCATATTTGTGCCGCTCGCTTCTCCTTAGATGATCAATGGTACAGAGCTAAAGTTGAGAAGGTCATGGAAGACAAACAAGTTCAGATTCTCTATATCGACTATGGAAATAGAGAGGTAACCCCAGTACTAATAATAAAATTTTATCTAAAACCTTTGAATATATTTTGAACGACGTGACCACTGTCATATTGGATAACAGTTAATACCTAAATGTAATTGTAGGTAGTGAACCAGTCACGACTTGCACAGCTGCCCGCCGGTACCGAATCTGAGCCACCTTATGTGATTGAATATGTGCTGGCATGTGTCAAGTTCTCCAGCGATGCCGATGACAAACTGGAAGCCGTGCGCGCCCTGTCCCTGGACACGCTCAACAAGAAGCTGCTGCTCAACGTGGAGATCCGCGGCGCTCCGCCCGCGGTCACGCTCGTCGACCCTACCACCAGCACCGACATCGGCAAGGTGAGGCCTGCTGCTCTTGTTGTCGTTGTTGTAGTGTATTGCGTATTGTTGTCTAACCCGTGTGCGTACTCGACAGAACCTCATCAAGGAGGGGCTGGTGGTGCTGGAGCACAGCCGCGAGCACCGGCTGAGCTCTCTGCTGGCCGAGTACCGCGCCGCGCAGGAGCACGCCAAGAAGTCGCGCCTGAACCTGTGGCGGCACGGGGACATCACCGACGACGACGCCGTGGAGTTCGGCGCGCGTCGCTAGCGCGAGGGGCTCTGGTACGATGCTACCGCCTCGCCCTCACACAAGCTGCACTGCGCCACGTGCACGTCCCCGCATATTGAGTCCATCATATATACTGTCATATACGACTTTCTGTGAAGGCATTGGCATGCGTACCGATGAACCATTGATGTAGGCGGTGTTGTTTAATACGTGTTATTATGATATCCTTCCAAGTTTCGGATCTGCCTTCCCAAAAATCAATTACTCTTCCTTTACAAGTTCGATAAAATTTTAAATATTGTGGATGTTATTTATGTAACTGTAAGCGGCGGCGGCGACCGCCAGCTACGTAGTGTTTCCTCCGGACGCGCTCTCGTGTGGCTATTCTTGTGTCCAAACTCTTGTAGTGTAAACGTTGAGGGGCACCTTTTGCCTCTTGTACCTACTATGATATAATAATCACTTTAGATATTGTCTACATATTTTTATATTTCGCTAAGACAAACTGAATTATTAAATATAATAGTGAATTATACATAGATAATAGTAGAGACGAGGAGCTCCTTACTACTCGTCTACCATTTATTTATGACGTCACATGAAATATTATTAACGTATTGAATTTCAATTGTTATATCACTATGCATTTGTGCGACGAATATATCTGTCACGTTATATGTAATACATAGAAATAAATGAAACCCGCTTTGAATGTGTGCATATGAGTATAGCAATATTGAGATCTCTGTCTATATTTGTCGCATCTAGTATATGCGTATTGTATATTTTGTACCTCTGTCTAAGAACTACATTTGTGTATTAAGTGTGAATTTGATCTAAATAATATATAAAAAAATATGGCAAGTCTGAATGTAGTGGTAATATTATAAGATTTTTTTACTTCATTATTGTTTAATGTTACAGGATACTTGTATTTCGTACTTTTAATTGTATTGTTCTCTTTTTAACTATTTTTTCATAATATGTTTTTACTGTGCATATTAAAGATTTTGTTACTCATTGTAAGAGTACCACACGGTGCGTGGATTGTTAATTCTACTTGTACGTATTGAAATAAATATTTTAGGAAATATATTTTTTCTTCATCTTATGAAACGTGTTTGTGTTATAAAAAGACCTTGTTTTGTAAATATATTTCGTTTAATCTGAATCTATAATAACAACACCATCTATTTCAAAAGTAAACATTAGAATTCTGTTCGTCCAAACATAAGTAGATAAGCGGAAGAGATGTGATTAATAAATAACTAAGTTAGAGAGCCGGCAGGTGGGGGTGGGTGGCGCAGGGCCCGGTCCAGGCGGTCGATATCGCGCAGTTGGCGCAGCTGACGCAACACGAGGCGCACATGGGAGCGCCTCAGCGCGCGCACCTCGGATGCTGCCCCGGGGCCCTCCCGCGAACCTGCGCACATGCGCGTCGCGTCACATCTCGTATTGATCACGTCGCCATCACCAGTAGCCTAACTCTATTATAGCACTAACTATCAACTACCGCCACCCCTAATTGGAGAGCGTACAGGTACGCTCGAGTTCTACAAATTCGTACACAAAATAAATCTTCATTAATAAAATATGCTATAAATAAATACCATTGGAACTGGAACAGCAGTCTTCACTTTCACTCGAGTAATGTCTGCAAACATTTAGATTATAAAATTATACAAATATTAAAAGTAAGATTTTATGTCGTTTATGCGTATAAAGGAATTAATAAGTATAAGTACGCACTTATAGCGTTGGTTGAAATTTGGCGGCATAAATTCGAAAATGGAATTAATGAGTTGATTCATATAACAAAGTAGGTTATATTTATGTATCGACGGCATGTAGAAGGAACTAATTTACGTATCATATAATGAAAGGCTACTATAATAATATAATGAATTAAAACTTTAATGACAATTAAGATTATCTTAAGGAACCTGTTCACTAAGTTTGTTGCTTGAGTTTGAATGGCGATATCACAATGTGCTTGCTCGTAAGACTTTTTGTTTATAGGAATTTCGAAATGACTTCTTGTAAACTCATTGGAAGCAACGGTCAGCATAACCGAATTTAGGATTGAGCGTAACATTTTCTTCACAATCCTCAATGAATTCTTGGATGTTATCTAGTTTAGTAATGAAAAGTTTTAGGTTATTTTCAACATTTGTTAACATCACTTCGTATGGATCTGGGAGGTAACTATTTTTCTTAAGACGAGGCTTTCAAACGTCCCAGTCACGCACAACAAAACAAGATTTGTAAAACTTTTGGTGACTTTTTTAATTTTTACCCCCAGTATGAAAGGAAAATAAAAGATATTTGTTGCATGGCCGTATAAACTGATAAATACATTAGAATTGTGTCAATTCTATATATTTTTTCAACAAACCGTATTTTTCAACAAAATAGACACAATTTGACCATCTAAAAAATCTCCCTATGGACCAATTAGTTCATTCATCCAGACGTACAGGTACGTTTTGAAAATTATTTACTACATAGCTAACCTTTATTTTAGGCATCGGTTGTAAATTATTCGATTTTTTCAATGTATTATACGTCGACGGTATAGGCATGAGGTATAACGGCGTCGAGGGTGGTTTCGCCGAATAGTAACCCACGGCTGGATCTACCCTAAAAATTAATAGTTTATGCACATACGAAATATACAACACAAATACACAATATTTAAAAACGTTTTAAAGAACTAACCTAATGATGCGCATAAATGGTACAGGATCCTTTATTTGCGTTATGGGTGATACGTGTACACCACACTCTAAGACATCCCCGAATAATCCTTCAGTCCTATGTATTTTTTAATAAAGATGAAGTTTAGTTTCAAATTATTTCTAATAAGAGCAGATGCTAGGTGTACAATATTTTTTCTTTATATTAAAGTGATACGGAAAACGGCCGTAAGTCAGTGAATTTGTGTTTAAACCAGTGATGGACAGACTATTATTAACTAACATTCAAATATTTTCGCTCTCTTTTTATTGTAACTTTCCCTTCAAATATTTTTGACTCTAGTTGTTTTACTACCACTCTTGGGTATGCCCATAGTGCCCACTACGATGGATCCGCGCTTAGAGGACCCCGGTGCACTGCACCGCCTAGCCCTACGATAGCTACGCCACTGAATAAGAGGCAAATTCGATAATACTAACAATTGTGGGTAGTTTTCAATTCATATTTGTACATTCAAATAAACTATTCTAACAAATACATTACCGAACAGGTGAAGACCGTGAAAGTTGTGAAGATGTATAGCCACCTGTGCAAACGACTAACATGTAACAATATGAGCATATAAACAACGTGTTTTAAATAAAATAAAATGTAATAAAAATATGAAAAAGCGTTTCGCAAGACTTACAAGGCCCACGTGATCTGCTAGTGGGCACCGACCCGCATATACTGTGGGAAGTGGAGGAGATTGGTCTCATGTCTATTTCAATTGTCGATTGTACCTACTTTAAATCAAGATGTTGAAAATAACTCAGATTTAAAATAATTACATATAGTATAATATAAAAATAACTTATTTACAATTATTGTAATTTCTTTAGACTTAAGCTCGTAATTAGTAAAGAGCCCAAGACAATGATCGTTTTAAATAAAACGGCTCGTTACCAGAAATTTAGTTGTAAGGTCGACATTGTCTCGTTGATACATAAATAGCCTTCCTTCCACCAATTATTTGAAGATTTTTTTAAAATACAGACATGAAAATTTAGTAAATAAGTGATTGACTTTTATTGACACTTATCGTTATTCTTTCAACTTTCCCAGAAATGTAAAAGAATATCAAAAATGAAAAAAAAAATGAAATTAGTTTAAATTAAAATATATTACTATTCTGTTTCTTTAAATAGGTTTTATTTGAAATTTTAAACCAGCAACAGTGTTTTCCTTGGTGCGACTTAAAGCTTGAAAAAAGCTCAAAGTATAAAATGAATTGCATAATTTTTTTTATGAATAAGTTGATAGACACTTACGTATGTCAAAAAATATATCACAATCAAATATATAATTTAAAAAAGTGGTAATTATGCAGTTTGAGGGTTTTTCCGAAAAATGGCGGGAAATTTTTTTTGACACCCTGGGGCTGTTCTTTGGAGCATGAAAGATATTCCTTGGGAGAGACATTTCCCATAATTTAGCATAAGATAATTACATATAGTATATTCAAAGTATATATATTCAAAGTTTTCGCAAATACTTCAGAAAATCTCTTGTATATTACGATACTTGCATTCGGGGACATAAAAATTTACTGCTTGCTACTTGCAAACGATCAAAAACACACATACACATGCAAAAAAAGTCTTTTCTACATTTTAAGAATGTTGGTTAATCCTTCTTTTTACAAAATACTAGTGTGCGACCGAAGGTTCGGTTTCGGTTTCGGTAAGTTTCGGCAAAAAAATGTAGTTTCGGTTTCGTCAAAAAAGCTGCCGAACCTTCGGCAATGCCGAAACTCTGTGCTCATAAATTGTCACACTTCGTTTAGCTATATTTGAGTGTGTTTACAGCTTGTGTACTTAATCTCAAGATATGGTAAACGATTATAATGAATTATAAATGTATGTTAAGAATAATATGTGTGACATTGTGTGAATCACACTGTGTGTCACTGACACTGTGTTTGTTCTCGTAAGTGCGGCTCCTTTCAGGGGCTGACTATTAATTTTGGGGGACCGTGGGCTAATTATTACATTGGAGGCCAGTCTAATTAGTTGTTATTTAAATGAATATACAATTGTTACACAGGACTTCTATATAATATACAGAATATAGTCTAATTAAATATTAATAAATCTTATCACAAACTAGCACATAAATTTACCTGCAAGAAAGACACAGTTAAGTTAGTAATATGTACTAATAGTAAGCCACAATATAAACATATTGTGGCAATAAAATACCAATTTACCAAATGCCTAATAAATTTACCAAATCCTTAATGGAGACTGAGGGTCTTAAAAACTCACAGGTCCCTGCACTACAGGTTAAAAAGCCTCTATGTAAATCCACCCCAGGTGCCTTGGTAAAGAGAACTGGCGTAGACCTGTAGTACTTAATACCTTTTTATTATTTCTAAAAAGGCGCCAAACGAACAGAAGCATCATCTATCTGATCATAAGAGCGAAGGTACTGTTCGCTCATGGACATCTACAACATTAGAGAAATTGTGTATGTGTTGCCGGCCCTGAAGGTGAAGAAGAAACAAGGATGGGCAGAGAGAGTTGGTTAACATGTCATCGAACCATATTATGACATATTTGGTGGTTCATTTTTGACGTAATTGTTGCGAGCTATTTGAATAGACAGAAACAAGTAGTTAAAATTATACGTATATATTGAAAATTGCTCTTGGAAAAGGCATTTTGTAGACATGAAGGTAGAGGACAACGCTATGCCTTGCTGTCGTGGGATCGCTCGATTATCACAGGTGGCAATTGCTCTGATATACCTCGTATTAAAAACCCTTTTAGTGCGCTGTGCTATATCATCATATATCGTATCTACATGATGATAATCTTGTGAAAACAAAAAAAAATATTAATTAAAACTTAACCTATCAATACCAAACCGGGGAAAAAAAGGCCAATGGCGGGTTCGAACATTACAAGAAGATATTTTTGAATTTTTTTTATATTTTTTAACGCTCACTCAACACGCAACGTCTCCATTTCGGGCGGAAACTGGTGAACGGAATGTCTTGACCCTAGTTTCTCTCTGACGGGTAGTCAGAGATGTGATGACTGACATGATGCTACGCGGGTAAAAGCGGAGCCCTTAAAAGCGGAGCGTGAAACTATGAAAATGTATAATATTAAATATAATTGAAAGATATGAAAAAATGTACTATTTTTAACAAGTTATACTAATTTTATGACGTAAACAGCAGTTTCGGTTTCGGTTTCGGCCGAAACTGAAGCCAGTGCCGAAGGTTCGGTTTCGATTTCGGAAACTTAGTTTCGGTCGGACACTACAAAATACCTTTCTTTTCTTTTTTTTATTTGTCGCTGGGAAATAAAAAAAATTTACAAAATACCTAATCTAACCTAAAAAAATCAAAAAAATTAAAAAAGTCATATTTCTTTTTAGGATTTTTTTTTAAATAAAGAAAACTTAACCTAACCTTAAAGAAAAGAAGGTTCTTTTTTTTAAATTTAATTAAAATATGCTTTTTTAAATAATTTATTTTTTAAATTTATTTCTAGGCTAGGTTAGATTTTTTAAAAAAGGAAGACCAAAATTTTTAAAATTTTAAAAAATAATTCTTTTTCCTTATTTTGGGTGAGTATGTGTGCAACACGTGTATGTATGTTTTGATCGTTTGCAAGTACATTTTGTATGCCCGAAGGCAAGTAAAGGAGAGATTTTGATGGTAAATTATGGGAACTGTAAGCCTTCGTTATGCTCCAATATGAACAGCCCCAGGTTGTCAAAATTCTTTCCCCGTCAGTTTTCGGAAAATCCTTTAAACTGCTTAGTTACCAAAAAACTTTATATAAAATTAAGATGATAAATAAAACAAATGTTCACAGTAAATATATAATACTGTTAATAAATAAGATTTTTATAAATACATAGTAGCATTGAACATTACTTAAATGTTATCAATACACACAATGTGACAACGATGTTAAATGTATATTTCATTCACATCACTCCTCCGGAGCAGCAGTTATTTCGATTAAGCTTGTATAACATCCCGAGACAAGACAAGTGACACCAATAAACATAATAAGTACATCACGTACAAGTCTGTACCGGCAAAGGCCGTAGCTAGTTGGATACCACACGCACACGTCCATTAGTCCAGGAAAAACCATGGCCAATAGAGACAAGCATAACGCACCAAACAAAGATATGAACGGACCTAGCTTAGGAACGGCAATCGCAATCAACCCTGTGAATAAATACGAATTACCATGAGAAATAATCTGTTAAAAATGTGATTCATAAATGTCATTGCATTTTAAGAAACTTACATGGAAAAACGACAAGTATTATTCGCAGCATGTAGTCAACAGCTATGAGACGCTTTCCAGTAAGTCTTTTTTTAACCTTACGCCATAATATTGTGTATGCAACAAAATTTTGTAAAGGAAATGTAAGAAATATTGAAAGTGCAAATATAATCTTGGCCGCTTGCGCTTTCCTGCAAATAAGTTGTTACTAATGAACAATTTATTATTTGTTCAAGTATAATTCCCAGTCAAGCCATTCCAATAGACTCACTTTTGATCTTGAGGTAGGTTTAATGTGAGAGATGCTTTAATATCGTCTCCGTATTTGAGGTAGCCAAATATACCCATCAATAAATAAAGCATCATAATAATAACCATGCCGATGTTGAAGAGACCAAATAATCCCACAAACCTCTTCGGATTCTCCATATTATATTCTAATGCTAAAACCTTTTTATAAAGTATGTTAATGAGTGATGAAAATTTAAAAACATATTAGATCAAGAATACTGTAAGACTATATAGTACCACTCCAACAGCTTCAAGTGCAAACAAAGTAGTACCAATAAAAACTGGAATATCTCCAATATTTTTTAGCTTCAGTTTTTCCTCGTCTATTGTAACGTCATCTTCAATGAGATAGAAAAACACGAGAACGAATCCAAAAAGAGTCACCACGTTAGAAATTGACGAAAAGGGTGTCAGCAACTTAAGATCTTTAACAAGACCCATAATTGTAAGAGGGATTATAATAAAACACAGATGCATCCGCAAAGACATTTCTTGACCGTGAAAATCACAGACCTGCAAAATAATGTAACTTTTACATCGTATAATAATTTTGTGGTTCAGAAATCAATTTTTAAAAGTACCTGCTTAATATTTTCAGCGACAAACACACAATAGATACAGCAGATGCCAAGTTGCCATAGTACAAGTACAGTGTCAACGAAATAGTAAAGAATCTTGGCCGCCCAGCGCATGCAGGGAGGGCCGCCCTGCAGCGCCAAAAGCATGGACTTTGGGTAGGCCAAGTAGCCACGTCTCATTCGTTTACAAAGTTCATATTGTGCTGCAATCTGATAACAAAATCTAGGTGCGTTAAATTTGAATACACGTACCTAAGTGTAATTTTATGTATTGTGTACTTACAAGTAGCTGAATGCAATATGTAGCAAAGAAACCAATTAATAGGATGCCAATTATGCTAAAAATGACACCCACTCTGCCTACAGCGTCAGACATTGCCAATACGCCAGCGCCAATGCTACCTTTAAGCAAATGTATCATAGTATCAGAATACCTGGAAACAAATTGAATTGTAGAAGTTTATTCTTAATATGTTTTACTGCGTATAATTGTTTATAATAATAATGTCACAAAAATTTTATGTTTTGCTTTTACTAACGAGGTAGGCTTTTCTACTTTTCTGTGCTCGTGGGGATCAAATGATTCCGCATCCTCACCTGAAATGTATCGCTCACATAAATCATTCAATGTTAACGCTAGAATATAAATAGCAAAGGGGTGAGATCAAACATTTACCACCAGTTATTTGGTCAACAATACCAGCCATAAACTCGTACACAAACATCTTGCTCTAATAGTATATATATGTATCTAATTAATAAATATTATTATATTGCAAGAAATAGGTATGGATTATAATTGATTTAAGACGTTTCAAGTCACCTAAAATAGTCATAGACTACTGTAAATCTGTCAAGATGTTGTCTCATACGAAGAATTAGTCAAAATCAATATGCATTTTTGTATATAAATCAGATTAAGACGGTTAGCTAGGAGCCTTGATTAAACAAAACTCAATCAAGGTGTAGGTATTGTAATGATTAAGTATTTTGACCGACAAAATATTTTCTGACAATAATGTTGTAGATATGTGAAAATGGAGGTATTGACAGTACATGCGTATACACTGTACCTATATATATTTTTTTCTTAATTCTACAAAAGACTAAAATAATAGAGCAATAATAAAATCTCTTTGAAATAACCATTTTATTTTATAGAAATACAATCAGGCAGGTAATGTATTAAAAGCCAAAAATAAAATGTTTACGTATGTAACGGTACTGAATCTGGATCCAGGTAATAGATACCAGCAACCACGCCATGATTGATCTAGGGCATTGATTAGATTATGATAAATTAGAGTCGTGGGGGTATTTGAAATCAGTGTTTAAAGTCACAGTTTTATAGTCATATAAGTATGTTGTGATCTAATCACACATAAGCCAGATAAGCTCATAGCTCTTCAAACAATTTTGGAATTATTTCATTGAACTGTATACTACGAGTTAACCAAATTCATACTTTAAGCACTCAAACTGAACAAATGTAAATGTATCGCCTTTTTTATTCGAACGCAACTTTAAAATTAAAATTTTTCTTTGTTGTTCTAAACGTTCGGAATTGGGGAATTTGTGGTTGCAACGCAGATTTACACTCCAAATAATATCAGTTACAGAATAAAGACGTGACGATGGGATGAGTGATCTTTTATTAATGAAAGTAGCCCATAAATAAAATATCAGGTTGAAATATCAAATGTTTCAATCAAACCAAGTAAGAAATGTTTCAATTTCAGCATTTTAAAAAATGTAATATAATAGAATTAAAAGTTTATTAAAAAATCATTTCAAATAGCAAAATTGAAACATACATATGTATTTTTTTTTTAGCTTCACGCTGTATCCCGCACTCAGCAGGGTAGGCAGAGGGAACCTAGTGTTAAGACACTCCGTTCCCCACTTTCCGCCGAATTCGGAGGCATTGCGTGTTAAGTGGCGGGACTTAACGCCGCGCTTTGCCTCGATGCCAGACCGAAGAAAACGGAAATAATAATTATTTCCACTCCTCAAATGAGAATCGAACCCACAACCAGTCGTTTACAGTCACACGTTTGTGCCACTGCGCCACGACTGGCGCCAATTATTATTTTTTTAAACATTCATTTTTTTAAAGAGTTTTATGCTTTTATAAATTAAAAATCAAAATTCTATATTATTTATCGAAATTAATATATATTTTCATTATATCATGATTTCAGTTTCAAGATTCTTCCAGTTTCAAGAGTTCCAGCGGTCTTCGGTTCAGGCAAAAAATAGAGATCGAAGACTCTCGACGCTGGGTTCTCACTATCTACCTCGCTATACGAGAAAATTGTAGAGCTGAAGCTGATTTTGTTTAAATTAAATTTATGATCGAAAAAGTTGGACGCAAAAATACTCATAATCAATAACGTTATCAAGCAGTTTAGCTCTCAGAACAGGGAAAATAAAACAATATTTCACAAAATTATATAATGAAATTTACTAAACTATAATTCAGAGTTACATAATTTCTGTTATAATATACTGTTATAGTGGAAGTTTCACAAGCAGACTGCAGCGGCTGCGGTGCGGCGCTTCGATAGGGGTTCTTACACACCCCATATTACTCTACGGTGCTACCAATGTTTTGGTAGGTTTACATTGTGTATCATAAAATTAATGACAATCCTTAATATTGTTTATATCATTTAAGGGAAATATGTGTTGACGAGTTTAAAATGATTGCTACATAATTTTCGCGATAATATAATACCTCATAAAATATTAAGACTAAAACAGATAAATAATTACCAATAAAATGATCAATGTTTTCTATTTCATGCGTGTAAAATAAATGCCTCAATGTAATAAAAATAATTTGGTTAAAACATTTATAATTGATTGATTTATAAAATTAATACGCATTGTCGACATGGTCATTGTATTAAAATAATAAAAAATGTAGGTATAATATAAAATGTGTAAGATTGTAAAAGGGATTACATCAATGCTCAATGCGCATTGCTCAGTCACAAGCATAAAGCGGTGAGCCGGAGCGAGACGCCTCTCGAGGCGGGACTTCATATCTAACACTAACGACTAAATTTGTTATACGATACTTATATAAAGAGTTCACGTTACATTTTTTCTTAAATAACTAATTTTCCAATTTGGTCACAAATAAAGATAACTATACGCTCGCTAAACTTAGTGATATATACAGTTCTGTATTATTATAAAAGTAAAATACACAATTTAAATAGAGAATAAGCACGAAACATTATTTTAAGCAAAAAATCACAGACGCTTTCCTCACAATGGGCCACAAGGACTAATTAATTTGAAACTGGTGACTTCTTGTTTAAGAGTTACCACTATTGACATTTTGTGATAAAAATTGTATTCACAATTATGATATAACACTTTAAAATGCGATTAAATTCTGTTTTGTTTTTAAATGTGGCAAGTAAATACAAATTTGTTGTCATGTTTGCTTTGGAATAAAGTATTTTTGCGACAAGGTTCTACGACCTAGTTTATTTCTTAATAGTTTTGTATAGCTATAGAGCTTCGTACAGGTTAAACACACATTTGCCAACTTAATATTGGTAATGCAAGTATTCTGTAATTACTAAGGAAAAAGTTCTCAGAATTACATTTATGATGTGAAAAACGAGGTACGACGTCGGAACTGTTACAGAAATCGACGTCATACATAGGTGGGCACAATGACTACATTATGATGCTATGCGATGCTACACTAATAAAACTTAAGCTTAATATATCCTTAAGGTGAGCGAAATGCTACCAGTGGCCAAATGACCCTGCAGTTCACGTTCAACATTCACGTGTTTCTTTCCATTTTTTAAAATCGTAAAAAGAATCGTCATGTAAACAAACAATGCCATCTAAACGAAACTGCCCCTCGTAAAGAGTATAACCACTAATAAAAACTATTGTTACCGTTTGTGTAGACCATAGTTGAGTCTAATCAAATTTGTTTCGTAGAATAGGTAATAAAAGTTCACAGGCGCTTTGGACAGATTCGATTTAGTTATTGAGTGCGTAACACGGCATCCTAAAACAAGTTCTTCTTCTTAAAAAGAAATTAGGTGATATAGTCCGTGGCATGTTCACATTTGGTCTTCTAGGTGTATTAGTTCGTCAAGTTCTAGTAAGCTAAACGTAGAGAGACGCGGCAGGCATCAGGTGTCATTGGGGGAGCGCAGAGAATGTAGCGCGTTGCCGAGGCCGGAGGGTCGCCGCCTCTCGAGGAACGTTTGCAGCTGGTTGGCTGACAGCATCGTGTTGCTCGCCTGTTCCGATAAAATCATTATGTTCATATACAGCACGGGATAAGTTTCAACTCGATTTCTATTTCTACTATTGAGTTTATTATAGAAAATAAAAAAGCGTTGTGGCCAGTCGTGGCCCAGTGGCACAAGCGTGTGACTGTAAACGACTGGTTGTGGGTTCGATTCCCACTCGAGGTGTGGAAATATTTAATATTTCCATTTTCTTCGCTCTGGTGTCGAGGTAAAGCGCGGCGTTAAGTTCCGTCACTTAACACGCAATGCCTCCGAATTCGGCGGAAAGTGGGGAAGGGAGTGTCTTAACACTAGGTTCCCTCTGCCTACCCTGCTGTGTGCGGGATATAGCGTGAAGCTATTTATTTTATTTTATAGAAAATAAAAAAGCGTTGGTCAAAATTTAATTGCAATTAACAATTAAATATTAACAATTCATTAATTGTTTGTGGGTAAATTCCATTAAAATCACGATTAGTTAAAAGCTATTTGGTTGTTAATTTTTACACTACAATCTATATTAATATAATAAAGACGTCAAGTTTGTAATTTTGTTTGTAATGGGTAATCTTCGGAAATACTCAACCGATCATGAAAATTCTTTCACAATTAGAAAGTTACACTATTCAGGAGTGCTATAGGCTATATTTTATTATGACTGAAAAGAAAATTCGGAGAATCCAAAAGGGGTACAAATATAGGATAAAAGTTGCATATTACGCGGCGAAGTCGCGAGCGGGTCGCTAGTTAACAATAAAATAATTGCTAATTATGATTTTCGTATCAATAAATGATCAATTATTAATATTTAATTAGTAATTGCAATAAATGTTGGCCAACACTATAAATAAATACCTCTTCAAACCAGGGGTCGCGCAGAGCGTCGCGCGGCACCAGGCGGCGCGCGGGCGCGGCCTCCAGCAGCCGGCGGATGAGCGTCTGCGCACGCTCGCCCACGCCCGCCCAGTGCTCCGGTGGGAAGCAGTAATCACATTTTATTATATTCGCCGTCGTCTCCTCGATTGACTCGTCAAGGAACGGTGACAGCTGAAAAATGTTTACAAATTGTTAGGCACACTGTCAAAACATCATATGTTGTGCTACGTATATATATCACTTAAGATGTCATAATAGTTGGTGTTGTTTGATCAGATTACAAGTAGGTAGAATCATGCGTATATTTTATAAAAAAAGGAAAAGCACTTCTATACTAACTGATGAAAATGAATAAAAATAAATTACCCCTGTTAGAAATACATAAAGGAAAACGCCAGCAGCCCAAGCGTCCCAAGCAGGCGCGGGCGGGCGGCCCAGCACGCACTCCGGTGGCGCGAACTCGAGCTGCGCGGGCGCGGGCGGCAGCACCGTCGCGCTCTCCCCCGCGCCGCCCGCGCCCTGCCCGCTGCCCTCCAGCTCCACCGCCGACCCCAGGTCCACCAGCTTCAGTTGTGGCTGAGCGCCACCCAATTCAACAAGAATGTTCTCCGGCTAAAACATTGAACGGAAGTTAATATAACTTGTTTTTTGTATATTAAGTTTCCTTATTAATTGCAATTCGTACCCGAACGTCCAGGTGCGCAACGTTGTTCGAATGCAGCCAGTCGAGGGCGGAGAGGAGGTGTCGCGTGTGCGCGGCGACGGTGCGCTCCGTGTAGAGGTCGGGGTGCGCCGCCGCCCAGTCCAGCAGCGCGCCGCCGCCCACCAGCTCCAGCACCAGCGTGTGCGCGCCCGCGCGCGGCACCTCCGCGAACAGCGCCAGCGCGCGCACCACGCCGCCGTGCGCGCCGCCTGACAGGATGCGGTACTCGCGCACCGCGTCCGCGCCGCGACCGCTAACCACCTGCCACACAAGTACACATTGTTTTATATTCACACAAAAGTAAACAATTGCTATTGCTTCAAATTTAAAACAAAACACTATAGTACCTGCTTAAGCGCGACTCGCTGGCCCGTGCCCGTGTCCCTCGCGGACAGCACGCGCGCCGTCCGCCCGCGACCGATCTCCTCCTCCAGAGTGTAGCGGCGCGCGAACTGCTCGCGCTGCCAGCCGCCGCCGCCCCCGCAGGCCGCGGGGCCCGACGCCGCGCCCGCCGCGCCGCCGCGCGCGCTCACCACGCGGAAGCTGTACTGGCCCGCGGGCAGCTCCTCCAGCGCCAGTGTGTTGGCGGCAGCCGGCGTGTCGGTGGCGCGGCGCCACTCGCCCTCGCCCACGCGGCAGTACTCGAGGTGCGCCGCCTCGGGCTCGTCCCACTGCACCACGAGGCCGCCGCCGGGGTGCGCGCGCACGGCGGGCACGCCCGGCGCGCCGCCCGCGCCCACCACCAGGCGCGCCGACGTCTGCACGCCGCCCAGCTCGTTGCTCACGAGGCAGCAGTACACGCCCGCGTCGGCCGCGCGGCACGCATGTATAGTGAGAGAGGCGAGCCCGTCGGCGCCGAAGCTGATGGCGAAGCGACCGCCGTGGCGCAGCGCGTGCGTCTCGGGCGCCGTCTTGCGCCAGGAGGCGGAGGCGCGCGTGGCGAGCGCGCGGCACGAGAGCGTGGCGCTGGCGCCGGCGGGCACGGTCACGTCGGCGGCGGGCTCGGCCAGCTCGGGTGCGCGCAGCTCCGTCACGACGCCCTCAGTGGCGTCCGCGGAGCCGGTGCCGCCGCCGCCGCCGCCACGTCGCAATTTCAAACCCCAAGCGCGCTTTGACAATCCCTACACATACACATACCAATAATCAATACATATTTGACGAAACGTCCGTACGTTCAAGTTGTTTTAAATTATCCAAAAAGCACATCATGCAAGCTCACCCGTCTCGGTCTGCATAGTCATCTGGCGAATTAGGTTATATATACTTATTTCTATTTAGAAGTGAAAAGTAAAAATTTTAAAAGTCAATACAGTATCACAAAACACAATCACAGTCTTGAGTGAGTTAACGCCCCTTTATCAGTCTATGTTAAAAATAATGTTATTCTCGTTTAAGTCATACCTATAACAAAGAAAGAAATACAAGCGTTAAATAAGAAACCATGCAAATAAATAACAGGAAATATATGTTTTAGTCTTATTTGACTACGGCGTCTATTGCATTGTTAAGATAGCATAGATACAATAAATAAATAATTCATTAAAGAACATATAAAAAAAGATATTTATAGTTAATTATATAGCAAGTCAAGGTTATTCAAGCAGTATCAAAAAAGATAAACAAAATATCTGTAACAACAATACATATTATGTAAAAAAAATTAGTACAGTAGTAAAATTATTTTAGTAATTTAATTGTTGTGTGTTATGTAGTACAAAATTAAAGACTTCAATTTCACACAAACTCGAGGAAAAATTACAAAGAAGCTTAAAATTAAGAAAACTTAGAGAAAAAGTGTAAATTATAACAGCCGTATAAAAATTAAATGCACTTATTATAAGTTAATTGCTTAAATCATTATTAGTTAAGACTCCAAAAGGCATAGGTTTTAAGTTATGTATTTTATCTACATAACTACATAGGATAATGCTTCAAAATATTATTAAATATTTGTAATGATTTTAAGAAACCAGTACTGCTAAAGTTCAATTAACTTTGTAGAATGGGTTAGCATAATTATAGCCGAACTCGAAAAATAATGTATTATTTATATTAATAATAATGTATCTTACTCTCTCTCTATTTGATTGAAGATATATGAGAAAATTGTTGGGAGGAAGGCTTCCATAAACGTATCAGTATAATGGAACTAAAAAAGTAGGTTACTTTTATTTCCTTTTGTGTTTATCTGTGCGTTTGTGCATCCTTATCTCAGAAACGGCTTAACCGATTGAATTCCAATATTGATAATTGTACATCAACTGGTTTATAAATAGAGAAAATACAAAAAAACCATTTATCACAAGCGTGTGACTGTAAACGATTAGTTGTGGGTTCTCGAGGAGTGGAAATATTTAATATTTCCATTTTTTTCGCTCTGGTGTCGAGGTAAAGCGCGGCGTTAAGTTCCGCCACTTAACACGCAATGCCTCCGAATTCGGCGGAAAGTGGGGAACGGAGTGTCTTAATACTAGGTTCCCTCTGCCTACTCTGCTGTGTGCGGGATACAGTGTGAAGTTAAAAAAAAACTATATTTGTGATTTAAGTCCGAGCATAGGTGGGCGAAAAAATGAAAGTAGTTATAGTCGTATAATTTACGCGTACATACGCACAATCACAGCTCTGGAATAATTTCAATTGACTGTTTTGTCATTTATTAGGCTGAAAACGACAATGTCAATAAGTCTTTAAGATTACGATTTTTTCCAAAATGTGAATTTTAATTTAGCCCATTAAACGTACCTATTATAATGGTAAGTATGTATTTAATATAATAGTATATTGTTGAATCCTGAGAGATAAACCAGATGTTCTTCATAAGAGTTCAATGCTCATTTACATCTAAAAATAATTAACTACCGATAACTACTTCGCAGGTTTTTATATTGAATGATTATCTTTTTATTTAATAAAACAACACGCGGCGTTTAGTTTCGCCATTTATGGAATATCTTGATTTAGTGTTTAAAGGGGAGAACAGAGTCTGTGTTACGTGAGGAAAAACATGAAGCTGCTATTGTTTTAATAACGCTATTGGGGAAAACAAAAAATCAATATGTGTAACCAAATGAGATGTGCCTCAGCTAACCAGAGTTGGAATCAGCGCGTCACACAACTATATAAGTGAAAATTATTAAAAAGATTTCAATTTTGTTGCAGCTGCATTTTAATTTTAGCTTCACGCTGTATCCCTTGCAGTGTAGTTAGAGTGACCGGAGTGCCAAACGCCACGGTCCCTGCATACTTCTTTCGACTCGCCTCTATTAGTATCACAGTCATAGTAATTAAGGTATTTTACGCTACAGTGCATAGCTGGGTAATTTTGACTAGTTGGTTAATTTTCGTAGCAATAAATCATTAGATAAATTAATGTGAAAAAATAGTAGGTAAGTGTTACCCACGACTAGATTAGTTCACAATACGCTACTAATGTAACTCTGTGTGGTAATGGGAAATCGGCTAGATATGCTTTTGTTATATGGTGTTTTCCAGTGTAGTTCAAGTCCACAAAAATAAATGACCTGTAAAATATATTGTGACTTTTTCATAGAAACTTCGTACTAAATAAAACGTGTATTAAATTTAGCAAATTTAATAATGATTTAATAGTCATTTAAATGTCTCAAACCTATGTCGTGTCAGCTTACTTTTTTAAATATAGTATTGACCTAATTTTGCGATGACATGACCTATAGTGGAAAAAGCACCTTTAGGGATTTGTACTTGAAAGACAATTATCAAATGTCGCTGACGTGACGGACCCGTCATAGGAAAATATTCTGGGTGACCAGTAACAAGTTAGTACAATGGAAATTTATACCTTGTACAATGAGTAAAATGTTACATGTATGTAGTGACAAAATTTATCACTAGATGGCGTTGACTGTCTCCTAGATCGCGCTATTGAAATGTTATTTCATTTTCTATAAGTTAGCATAGTTTTTTGTATTGATTGAGTTAAAAATACGAGTGAATAATATATACGTGTCAAATCAACGAGTGTTTCATTTCTAACATTGGTGCCGAAACCCGGGAGAAGAGGAAAAGTGAACCGTGAAGTTAAGTGAATAAGTGCGAATGTGATACAGTGTTAGTGTTGGTAAATTGGACCCTAAAACCGTGAGTAAAGGAACTTAGAGTAAACAGTGATAAAATTTAAACTTAGAAAATATTCGTGACTTACTCTTTGGACTTAGAAAAATTTCGATTACCAAACACTTGTAAAATTTTGTGATTTCGAATTAAGGACTTAGAAAATTTTATGTTAATGTGGACTTGTAATATTTTCGTAATTTTATCATAAAGACTTGAACATTTTGTGCTATGTGTGGACTATAAAAACTTTATGATTTAACTTTGAACTTAAAACTGTTTAGTGTTGTGGACTTATTAAGATATCCGATTTGTTTTTTTTCCGTTTTTATAAACTTTAACGTTTGAGTGCTGTTGACGTTTTGTTTTGCGAACTTGTCAAAGACTTTAGTTTGTTATTAGTTCACTAATTTTTGTTTATATTTGAGCTGACTTTTAAAATTATATTGTGTTATTAACGTGAATAGAAGTTACTTTTATAGTAAATTGACAATTACTAACATATTAACAGAAGTTTTGCTACAATATTAATTTGCCAAGATGGACGAATTAATCCGAGGACAACAAGAATTGTTTGATCAATTAATCAAAGCGGAACGCAATCTTAAGAAAGCTAAGCAAGAGATTCGAGCAAAATTCAGTTATTTGACGGCCAGGATGGAAGCGTTAGAAAAGTTAGAAGAGGCGTTTAATCAAAACCATCTCGAAATAGTGGCGACAGCAACGGATGAGCAGATGAAACAAATACAGTATTTTAAGGACGACATGCAAGATGATTTTCAAGAATCTTTCATACAATACAAGGCTCTTCTGAAGGATTATCTTGCCCTCGCAAAACCGCAAAATATTACACAAAAGAGTGATGCAAATGATAACTTATCTAACGCAAAAATAAATGGTTCTGAAGTGCAATTACCGAGAATTCAATTGCCGCATTTCACGGGAAGATATACTGAATGGCAATCGTTTTATGACATGTTTGTTTCATTAATACATGAAAACAATACACTTTCACCAGTTCAAAAATTACACTACTTAAAGTCAAGTCTGTCTGGAGAACCCGAGGTACTTCTGAGAAATTTTCCTACTACATCAGCGAATTACAAAGAAGCATGGGAACAATTAACTAAACGTTACAATAATAAGAGATACAACTGTAATGCAATTATGAAGACATTATTTGGACAAAAATCTATACAACATGAATCTGCGAGTGCAATTAGACAATTATTGGATACAACAACTTCTTGTATTAAGAGCCTTAATAATCTTAATATTAATACAGAACAGTGGGATGCCGTTATAATTTATTTAGTAGTGTCAAAATTGGATCAGGAGTCACTGAGACAATGGGAAACGTATATAAGTGTTGCATCAGATGATTTACCGAAATGGTCTCAATTGGAACAATTTTTAGAGACGAGGTTTAGAAGTTTGGAGATGTTAGATACAGGTAAACAGACGAGTAATAAGGGTAGTATACAATCGAGAAGTACAAACCAACTAGTGAAACCTAAGGCATTTCATTCATCGGTAAATGTAAAAAATAGTTCATCTGAGCAGATCTGCGCTATGTGTAATGGTTCTCATTTTGTTTATTACTGCACCCAGTTCAAGAAGCAACCAGTTCTTCAGAGACAGAATATTGCACAAACTAAGAAACTTTGTTTTAATTGTCTCGCGCCCACGCATCCTGTATATAAGTGCCATCAAAACACTACTTGCCGCAAGTGTGGTAAAAAACATCATACATTACTCCATTTTGACAAAGAAGATAAAGAAGCTTACAATACTTCGAGACAAAATGATGCACCTAGAGGGGAAACTCAACAATTTAATCGAGAAACAACTACACCAGAGAACGAGACAACTGTAGTGGCTAATTTTTCAAGAGGAGATTTAAAAACTTATAACGTGTTGTTAGCAACTGCTGTTGTAAAATCAAGATGTAAAAATGGTTCATATGTTATTCGAGCATTGCTTGACCAAGGCTCACAAGCTTCTTTTGTGAGCGAAGATATTGTACAACTGTTAGGCCTTAGACGTACAAATGTAAATGGTAAGGTGTCAGGTTTGGGAAATGGTCAAACGCTTATTAAGTATGCTGTTAGTATCCAATTTGAGTCGCGTTTAGAACCTGGTAAAACAATATGTGTTAATGCTTATGTGTTAAAATCACTTACATCCCTATTACCGAGTCGTGAGGTACATATCCCTGATTGGCTAGAGCTAAAGGATTTACATCTGGCCGATCCAGGATTTGCATCACCTGGAAAGGTTGATGTACTACTTGGTGCTGACGTTTACGGAGAAGTTTTGCTGAATGGAATTAAAAGAAGTCCGCATGGTAACCTCATAGCTCAAAATACCGTATTTGGGTGGATACTGTCTGGGAAGGTCACTCAAGAGTTGAAAAATGAAGAGATTATAACATTACATGTTCAAATAAGAGAAGACGAGTTACTGAAGAAATTCTGGGAAATTGAGAACGAGCCTAATAGTATTGAGAAAAGATTAACAGAAGAGGAGAAACTTTGTGAGAAGATATACGAAGAGACTACAGTAAGACGGGAAGATGGAAAATTTATAGTAAGGCTACCTTTCAGGACTAGTGATCCACAGTGTCAGTATGGTCACTCATATGACATTGCGATCAACAGACTACACTCATTAGAGCGAAGATTGAATAAGAATCCTACACTTGCTATTGAGTATAATAATGTGATCGAAGAATATACAACTTTAAACCACATGGAAGCTATTAAGACCAAAGATGTTGAAAATCCCAAAGCTGTCTATCTTCCTCACCATGCCGTTGTCAGAGAAGATAAGGAGACAACAAAGGTCAGAGTGGTTTTCAATGCCTCGAGTAAGGGTACTAATAACGTGTCTCTGAACGATGATCTTTTGGTAGGTCCTAAACTCCAACAAGATCTACGTCACCTTTTATTAAGATGGCGTAAACATCCCATTGCTATTGTTGGAGATCTAGTGAAAATGTACCGACAGGTGCTAGTACATGAAGAAGACACTGACTTCCAAAGGATATTGTGGAGAAGTAGCCCCGATTTACACGTTCAGCATCATAAACTGCTAACTTTAACGTTTGGCACAGCATGTGCGCCTTATCTTGCAGTCAAAACACTACAAAAATTGGCGCATCTAGAGAAAGACAAATATCCACTGGCAGCACAAATTACTTTACGAGATTACTATGTCGACGATTTAATGACAGGTTGTGAAACTGAGGAAGAAGCACTATATATTTACGAGGAAATGTGTCAACTTATGAGATCGGGTGGATTTGAACTCCAAAAATGGAGTAGCAACAATCAAATGTTTTTGAATCAAATTGAACAAAAGAATTTAAGTACTGAGAAATCTCTTACAATTAAAACTGATAATATGATGAAAGTTTTAGGAATTTGCTGGAACAGGTGTACAGATAATTTTGAATATGTAGTAAATTTAACAGAAATTGAGGAACCTATTACTAAACGCAAGGTCTTATCAGATATTGCAAGACTTTACGACCCTATCGGATGGATCTCACCAGTAGTAATTACCGCTAAAGTTTTTATCCAAAAATTGTGGAAAGCGTGTCTTGATTGGGATGACAAATTACCAGAGAATCTATTATCTGAGTGGTTAAATTATAGACACGAGTTAATCAATCTTAAGAACATCTTGATCCCACGATGGCTTTGCACAACTAAGACGTCTAAGCTAGAACTTCACGCATTCTCAGATGCATCAAGTGTGGCATATGCAGCTGCAATTTACCTTAGAGTTGTAGATGAGTATGGTCAAGTGTACGTGAAGCTTATAACTGCAAAGACAAAAGTCGCGCCTATTGAGAAGGAAGTGTCTATTCCCCGCTTAGAACTTTGTGGAGCAACTTTAGCTGCTAAGCTACTAAATGAGGTTTCACAAGTAATGTGTATACCGAAACGTGACCTTTATGCATGGACTGACTCAACTGTAGTTTTGGCGTGGCTACGTGGACCTGTTAATCGGTGGGCAACATACGTGAGCAACAGAGTGTCACACATACTAACGATAATGGAGTTTGAGCAGTGGGGACATGTGTCAACACATACTAACCCTGCTGACTGTGCCTCTCGAGGGCTGAAGCCAACAGAGTTAAACAGTTATGACCTTTGGTGGAACGGTCCCGACTGGCTGTCAAAGCTAGTCATTCAAAGTAAGAAGCCTGACATATTTAATACTCATGAGGAGGAACGAGTTAAGTCGTTTGTTGTTGTGGAGAAGCCAAACACTAATTTTGAATGGATGAAGTTTTCAGATTTATCAAAACTATTAAAAGTGATTTCATTATGCAGGTTTCTCAAAATGAGATTGCCATTAAATGAGAGAAAACTGTTACCAAAACATGTTACGCCGGATGAAATGACCCAAACTCTACAACTGTGTATAAAACAAGTTCAAGAATGTGAGTTTGCGGAAGAAATAAATTCATTAAAAACTAGAGGTAGTGTTGCGAACCGGAGCATACTACGCACTCTTTATCCTTTTTTGGATAAAAATGGGATCTTAAGAGTGGGTGGACGCTTAAGTCAAGCTGATGTGAGCTATGATCAAAAGCATCCTATTATTTTGCCGGCTAAGAATCATCTTAGTCTGCTAATAATTGCTGATGCTCATAAAAGGACGCTCCATGGTGGTCCGCAACTTATGATGAGTTTTTTAAGGTCTAAGTTTTGGATATTGAGAGCACGTGAGATGGTCAAAAAATATTATAGAAGTTGTGTTACTTGCCTCAGATATTCTAAAACAGCAGCGTCACAGTTGATGGGTCAGTTACCGGAGGCAAGATTAAAACCGAGTCGAGCTTTTAGAACTTCAGGAGTGGATTACGCAGGTCCCATTAATATCCGGTTTTCCCCTGGACGAGGAGCGAAATCGTACAAAGGATATATATGCTTGTTTGTCTGTATGGTGACTCGAGCAGTCCATTTAGAAGCAGTTTCCGATTTAACTGCAAAAGGATTTATTTCTGCATTTAGAAGGTTTGTTTCACGAAGAGGACATTGCCAAGATCTCTTTAGTGATAACGGCACTAACTTTGTTGGTGCAGATGCTATGTTACGTAATATGTTTGACAGTGCCAAGTCAACACTACCTAATGAAATAGCTCAGTTGCTAACGTTAGAATCAACAACGTGGCACTTTATTCCTCCAGGTGCGCCTAACTTTGGAGGACTTTGGGAGGCGGGTGTGCGTTGTGCTAAAAGTCATTTAAAACGAGTCATAGGGTATACTACCTTAACTTACGAAGAGTTTTCAACTTTACTAACACAAATTGAGGCGTGTTTGAATTCGCGACCTTTAAGCGTTCTTAGCGATAACCCAAATGACCCTCTCCCATTGACACCTGGTCATTTTCTAGTAGGGGAATCATTGTTAAATCTTAATGACATAGATTATTCGAATCAAAATGTAACGGGATTAGATAGGTGGAAAATGATTCAAAAAATGCTTAATATATTTTGGAAGCGGTGGTATAAGGAATTTTTAAGTAATTTAAATCAGAGAAACAAATGGTATAAGAAAAATTCAGAAATTGATATAGGAGATGTAGTCGTAATTAAAGATGACAATATACCACCTGCTAAATGGATTTTAGGGAAAGTAATAGAAAGGCACACCGGACCTGATAATGTAACACGTGTAGTAACTGTAAAATGCAAAGGAGGGTCACTTAAACGCCCTATTAGTAAGCTATGTGTTTTGGTTAAGTCATAGGTATTTGAAATATATTGTCACGGTGGGCGGTTTCTATTTACTGTTTTATTTTTGTTTTGTTTATTATAACGTGTAAACTAGTTAACTTTAAGATAAGTTTTATAGAAGTGAGTTTTGTTTTTTTTTTATAGATCTTTTGTTACTTTTACAGTTCCTATTTAAGATAGACTGAATTTCAATGTGATGTAAAGGACAAGTCCTTGGTGGGCGGAATGAGTAAAATGTTACATGTATGTAGTGACAAAATTTATCACTAGATGGCGTTGACTGTCTCCTAGATCGCGCTATTGAAATGTTATTTCATTTTCTATAAGTTAGCATAGTTTTTTGTATTGATTGAGTTAAAAATACGAGTGAATAATCTATACGTGTCAAATCAACGAGTGTTTCATTTCTAACATACAAGATAGTTTGATCTTTTTGACAGATGTCAATTTTTCTGATCGACATAACTTTGCAATGACGAACATTTTATTTTTTCAATTAAATGGTTTTAAAAATTGTAAAAATATTAAAAATATATAACAGAAAAGTCTCTAAGCTCTCAAGCGTTATCTGAAAATTCGAAAAACTTTTATTGCTTCGAAGTAAAATTTAAATAGAAACGCAGAAAACGAAAGTAATAGACGGTGGACAAAGTTACATCAGATAATGGTTAATGTGTTCAAGTTCGGCAATTTTATTGAACACGAAATAATAATTAAAGTTCGAGATGGTGACACAAGCTACGACGACTCTGGTTATGATGATCTTGGCTGTGCTTGTACTTGTGCTATTAAGTAAGAGGTACTTAATAAATATTATTTTAAAGATAAAACTATTTTATTTTTCAATCTTACTTTGGACATACAGACCATGTAACCAAACAGCTTTTTGAAAGAAAAATTTGTTGAAAAGTGTAAATCTCGTCACAGTTAAAAGTATTTTAACGTTAAAATGCTATTTTTTGAAGTACTAGATATTTTGTACTTCCCATTACTAACCCGTCTGTCAAAAAGATCAAGCTATCTTGTACTGAATATAAGGTATAGTACATAATATAGTTTATTGTTTTCATACATATGCAATTTTTCGTATTTGGTAATACTTTTCTCTTTTATAATGGGCATTGTTTACGCTTACGCTTATCCCAAATACTTGCTAATTAGATAATTAATTGATTATGAACAATAATATCTTTTTTGCATTACACTTTAGTACAAAAATTTTAAAGTTTGAAAATATCTATCATGTCAACTAAGATACATTTTTTTCAATCACATCTGGACATTTGTGTTGCAAACTTACCGCGTGAGAGACGGACAGGTCGAGCGTTTTTACTAAGACCCTAAGATATTAGAAGGCAGACAGATTGGTAAAAGCAGCTACAGCTTAGCAGACTGCTGCAGTTATGTTTTAAGGGAAACAGCTCAAGAAAAAAAAATGAGCAAAATTATTTAATTTTTTGTTTTATGTTTTGAACTTTTATTTATTTTTAAGTTTTCAACGTACTAGAATATATAAAAAAACACACATTTTCGTGTCTATAAACCGTGTAAACTATGTAATCAATCGTTTAATAAATAAATAAATGTCGTAATTTAATGTTCTACGTAAACCATGTCTGGTAAAATGAAAAAGGAATATATTTCCTACTTCATTTTACCAGACTCTTTACTTCATTTTACTCATACAATTCTGGATTTAGAATAGGCGGCCAAAGAGTTTTTACGATTTCTATAACAGCACCTTGTAAATTTCTTTATGAAAATAAATTATGAAGTCGACACTCCTACTGTAGATGTAATAGTTGACAACTTTTTTAATTATCTTGAGAAAGCACAACTTTTATAAATAAGTCAAAAAACTGATGATGGGATCTCTAGTGCTTGTTGACTTTGTATATTGTAATATTGAAATGGCAACGAATAGGTTAATGTCAATATGGTTTCTTACTTTCAATAAACAATAAATGTGTTTATTGTTTATTGAAAGTGTGTAGTTACGATGATGTAAAAATGCAAATGTAATAGTTTCGACAGAGATAAATTCTATTTTTTAAGGTATACAATATACCATTTATGGTATTAATTTTAGAAAAACGTATATGACGCCTTTTTGAAAATCAGCATTAGTATTTGATAAGAATATGCGATCACTCATTTAACACACTTTTATAATTATGCACGTAGTGACGTTGGTCTGTCTGCACGCGTGTGTGTGTGTGTGTGTGCGACTTACGTTGTGGTGGTGTGGCGAGGTGGGGGTGGGCGGTGTGTTGGGTGCCTTCTTGTGGTCGTCGCGCGCGCTCGAGGGTAGGTTGATGGTGTTGGCCTTGGAGTGCGCGCGCTGCGTGCGGCCGCGCAGCTCGGGCGCCAGGCGCGCACCCGCCGACGGCGGCACGCTCTCCGTCTTGCGGAGCCCGCCCCAACCCTCACTCAAGCTACACGGACACGGGAATTGGATGTTTAAATAAAAACTAAAACAAAACAAAACACCTAGACCAGCTCACTATACATATAAAATAACATATATAAACAAAATGGAAAAATAATACATGGTATAATTAAAAATTTAACTATTATATATTTTAATTTTTCTTTATGGAGTGTGATCATTCTGTTTTTAAAAATTAGTACTGTAAAATTAGTACTGTATATCCTTGTTATTTTTTTACGTTCTCATTCAAAGTTACTTTTTTATTTATATTATTGTTTAGAGGTAATATATACTTGTTTTGAAAATTTTAGCTTTGCGTTAGCATAACATTAGTACGCTCTGAAGCTGGCCTTTAAACAAAAATAATTAAATGAAAATAATAAGCATGCGGGGCTAAAAGCATTAAACCACAAGCACTTTTATTCACATTTATTGGTTACTTGTGTAACATATAGTCACATAGTACAGTGATGATAAAATGTTAGTCTATTTACATATTCATAGCTAAATAAATAATATATACAACAAGGTTTTATAAAATGATTAAGCATAGATTGAAGTTGTTTAGAAAATACAAATATTTATCGACAAAGATTTGCAAAGATTATATATTAACTAATATATAGAAAACATTATCGAGTGTTAAGATACTTAGTAATTGTACCTATGCACTACGAGTCAAATTTAAAATCTTAAGTACGTCAAGGACCTACATGAAGTGTATGAATACAGATCATTGTACAATGCAGTGGAATTTATATCATTAAATGTAAATTAACTAAAATGTTACAAAGAACAAACTTGTCACTTAACAATATGGATACAACTATTTAAGAAAAGTTAAAACGTCACGTTATCGAATAATATACATAACTGCGTAAAGCTAAATATTGACGGGATCACTGTAAAGAATTTCATCTTAATAATTATTAACCTTAATTTTGCACCAATTTTTTTACAATATTCTTCGCCAGATGGAAGACTTCACGACTTAGATTTACGCCTGCTCCGAATAAATTCGAACATTACAATTAAGTAAGACGATTGATTATGTGTAATCATTATCTTTCCTTCTACTTTCCATAAAAATAGTTCTTGTAAATGAGAATCATAAATTTAGTAATATCATAAAGCAAATTATAATACAATCGATACTGGTACAGAGTTAAAAACTTCTTACAATATTACACATTAAAAGCACAATGTACTTTGTCTTCTAAAACTCAGCTATCCGAATACACCAATGCTTATATGTATTTTTGTTTTGAGAGACGAGAAGACGAGAAGATTCGACGCGTTGGACGTATTATTTATCCAGTCTTGCATTCGTGTACTCAGTCGCTAACATCCTATTTTATAAAACTTATCATCTTAAATGCTACAAATGACGCAACCAAAGTAAACGAAACAAATTGGCCCCATTCCTTTAAAAAATAACATTCAGCTTAAATTCGTAGCTATGTGAATCGGTTCAAGATTATTGTGAATAGTTTTAGGGGATAGTGTTAAAATATTTCTGTATAATCATTTGCATTTAGTTATACATAAAAAATGTTAAAATACCCAACGAATAGATTACATAAAAATATTAAAACATTTAGTTGTCAGCAAAATAAAATTTCAATTTAAAGAATAAATCAAATTTTATACACGTAAAATTTGCTATTAAATATATAATAATCAAAGATAGTATATTTTTACGTTTAACAGAGACAAAGGCGGAAAGTATAATTCATTTTATAAGTAAAATATACCTAAATTGATGAGTGAATATGCAAAAATGATACCTTAAATAAACTTTACTATTAGACCGACTCACACGAGTGATCGGCTACAGCAAGCTTTACCGCAATTCCTAAAAAACTCATGCATATATTCATTTTCAGCCAGGTTATGTTCCCAGTCTTCTTTAATTTCGTCTTAACACTAAGAAAATTGAGTATCATCCATTGCTTTTATGTCTATTGGGACGACTAAAACTAGGAAAGGTGAAATTAATTATATAATACTAAATTCATTCAAATAATTGGAATAAAATCAATAGATAGATTTATTTTAAGTACCCGTTGGTGACAAGAGCTTGCATTATAAACTAATAAATTTAGTTGATATGTCTGTGCTGCTGTTATATAAAGTACCTAACGGTGCTTCTAATATTTACTAGTTAATTTTATATCTATTCATAAATTTAAATCTAGATGTTCGATACGTCGTCTATTATATATAAGTATATATAATATTGTATTGGAAGTGAATAAGCCAAGAGATATATCTGTTGCAATATAAGTAAGTATAACGTTTTAGCATATAGGTACTTTGATATTGAACAGTAATGAGCTTTTTCTGATAACTTCCTGTAACCTTTATAACGCATAGTTTCCAGTTAGTCACTTCCAATATACAATAAAAAGCGAGAAAGTTATTAATATTATCGTTAATTACGAATCAATTCCAAAGAGTCTTAAGGCCTAAGGGTTAACTACCACGTATTAGTGTAAACTACGCTATTCAGCTATGCTCCGATGTTACGAGTAACGAGATGGCAGTCATATTTATTGCGATACTTTTACATTTATTCGTTTTGGGGATTACATATTAAATACTTAGTATAATTCTAATAATAAATTTTCGTCGAGATGTACGTTTTCTGGCAAAACTCCTTATTGTTTGCTACAAAAAATATTAAATATTAATTAATTATATACCATGGCAACAAAATATTAAATCAAAGATAGTACATTTCACGATTAAACTATTTGATTACACATTTATTCATTTTTTCGTAAGAAAGTACGATATACCTATGATTATGAAAATATTAAAATTTCATAGTAAGTTATTTTTACGAAATGTACCAAATTTGTATAAAAAGAATGAAATATACTATAAATATGAAAAATTAAATAATTGAATAACGATACAAAATTAATATAATAATACTTTATTGAATATATTAAAAATATAGCATAATTATAAATTTATTAAGTCATAGCTTATACAATGAATATAAATACTAGAAAAGCTTGTGGCTACTGTTTGTGAGCCCACATTGTCAAAATATACATATACTTATACATAACACTTTAAAGTGTTATATACATTTAAAAGAAAATAGTTAAAATGTATATGTGTGAGAAAACAATGTGCGATCACACGGCGTCGGTGGTAGCAGTGGCGTCGGCGTTAGTATGGCGTAGTTAGGTCACGTGATACTTACGCGGCGGCGTCGCGGTTGAGGAACGCGCTGGGGTTCTCGAGGCGCTCGCCGAATATCATCTGCGACTGCAGGATGGTGGACAGCTCGGAGATCCAGTGCCGGCAGCGCGGCTCCGGGGCGCGGCACAGGAACGACTGCTTCGGCTTCATCGAGCCCACGGCGTGGATGATGAACGAGTTGTTACTACCCTCCACCTCTTCCAGGCTCATTTTGTTCACCTGTAACCAAGTTTCAAAATTAAAAGTTGTTATTTTTAATACTTTAATGATGGCCTGCATCAATATACCTGCTTGATTAAAGAAGAAACTAACGATGCTTCGTGTTATGTGCCATTCAAAACCGTAACTAGTAATCTAAACATAAAAGTACCTTAAATTACGATAATATGAATAAAAACAAAATCCTTCAAGAGAAATCGTTAAGTAATAATAGATATAAAACACTCGTATATAAATACAGAAATAAACTTGATGTAGATATATAATGTATATAATATTGAAATTTAATATAACCTGGACATGATGTTTGTAGTTGTAGGTGGGGCTAGTAAACTGAGATTTCTTGCCGACAGCTTCCGTGAAGATGACGCATTGTTCAAAAAGAAACACGTGCAGCTCTTTTCCTTTGTCGTTGCTGGAGGTGGCGTCAGAAACCACCAAAGGTTCTTGGAACAGTAGTTTGCCTTGCGCTGCTATATTGCCCTGCGATTAAATTACCCATAATGTACATTTTCTATTGTACAGTAACAATTCATTTCTAAACATATTGTTGTCAAAAAATGTTAGTCGTTGAGGATCTACAATAATTTTATATTATACAATCGCATAGGCATTATATTAATTATAGGCATTGCATATCAACAAACACCATCGGGCATTGTATATAAACGCCACCGTGCTTACAACTTATACTTAAGGACATGAACTTTAAATTTCTCCATCTTCTTTTTTAGTAACATCAGTTACACAATCGGGCATTGTATAAAACAAAAGATACTGAAAAAAACAATTTCGCACATGCACGAGTAGAGCAAGGATAAAAAATAAATAAGCGCTAACAGGTGGTTTACAAACAAATACATAAACAAAATAAAAATGCAAATGACAGATATCTTACCATGAATCCCTGAAGGCGTCCAACGTCCATCATGTCGTTGGCATTCTTGGGTATGATGGAGGTGCACTGTACTGCGACACCCAGCGCGGCGACGACGTCGGGCGGCGCGTTCGCGGCCTCCGAGTACGTCAGGACTTTCTTCACAAGGAGATGATACTTTTGTATGCGTTGTATTGGCTTAATCAGTAAGTCTCCAAGCTGCCAACAACATAAATAAGTAAATCAGTTTACCAATTTCGCGTTTCAAAAACTCATGGACATCGTCTTTTACTAAGACCTTTTTATGTGTTTTATAATTTATATTTCTTCGTATGTTCGCAAAATAGACTAATTTTTAGAAACACTATTTTGTGTTTAGTATCTAGTATCTTTAGTATTTAGTATCCTAGTTTTATATATCATCGTCTATGACTCATTTTCTTTGCCCAGACAATGTGTACATCATTAAAACAACATAAACATTATAAAAACATGAACACGGAATAAAACGGGATAGTAGTTGTGAAAAAGCATTACTATGATTTTGAAAATCAATAACATTTTTCAAGACGATGTCATTCTTACTTAAAAACTATGCAAAAGAACATAAGATTATAAAAAATAAAATGTGTATTTTATTTACTCTCAATATTTAAACGTCATATTTCAAAAGAATTTGTATAATTTCACAATTATTCAAGAAATAAATAGGATGCGATTTTAATATTGATGATGTTGAGTAATTAGTGAAACAAACACACCTGCAATTTTTGGCCAAGCTTGTGACGAAGTTCTTGAAAATAGTGCTCATGTTCCGAAACTATGTATTCGGACACTGGCTTATTGCGGCAATAGACTTCGTACAGGAACATTTTCTTCTCCAAAAAACGGCGGAATAGTGGGCCCAGCAACTCGGGTGACTCGATGCAGCTTTCCAGCTCGCGAACGAACTTACTGCAAGCAGCATTCATTTATAACTTACGATCATAAGTTTACGGGACGACTTCAAAGTGTACAACACGCCAGCTTAATAACCTTTATACACAAAATATTCGCACAGCAGCCGACGAAAACCTCGCTTTGCGGTAGCTAATAGCTAGCAACATATACTTTTTTATCAAAATGTTTTAAATATAAATTAGTCCTTGAAATTATTTAATACACTGCAATATATTATTTTTTCAAAGTAATTACATTCATTACAGTAAAGTGTGTCAAAATATTGAAAATGAATGCTACTCACTCTCGATGCCACTCGTAGATAGCCTGGATATTGCCAAAGATCATTCTGAGCCGACGGTCGCGAAGTCCGTCCGGTATTGGCGGGTCAGAGTTAGGCTCCTGGCAATTTTTTATTAAAAAAATAGACGTAAATAAAGGTCGTTTCAACTTGCTAGTCCTACGTAATTGAAATATGGATAGAGCTTTTAGTTTTCATATTCAATTAAGTTCGTTTAGTGCATGACCCAGTCGAGCCGCTACTAAATCAATTTGGAGGACTAGGTAGTTGTTTTAGTTTTAACGTAATTAGTGATGGTTTGATAAAATTGTATTGATTTTATCGTTCTAAATACCATTTAGTAAATTGAATCCTGTTTAAATATTCGTTAGTGATGTATGATGTGATGAATATTCACATATGTAATAAAAAATATACAGCACTATGTTTAATTATTATTATTTTTGCGTTTGACTGCTGCGACTTGGACTGCGCTACTTTTTTACTTTAATGTGTTTTGTACAGATAAAATTGATATAATTTTAATATTTAAAGAAAAGCATAAGTAGTACTTTTACATAAAAATGGAACAATGCACAAATATTGAGACATACACCGAAGATCCCCATGAAAAATCATTGGAAATTTGCTAAAATTAAATTTAGACTGTAACACATGTTTAATACAAGTTTACCATCATGTGCTTCATATATCCCTCGCAGACGAGTCGCAAGTCGGAGACGTATATCTCCTCGGTTTCGTAGAGCTCGCGCAGCACGTACTCGCGTTTCTTGAGAGTCGCCTCGATGCAGTCCGCGCTCGCCGCCTCCTCGTCGTCGTCGGCGCGCGTCGGCCCCACGCCGCACCCGCCGTGCTGCTCCTGTCATAATTACGTAAGCATTACATCAAATAACTGCCTGCGTTTTTTTTCTCTTTAGAGTATTTTAATAATATATTTTGTTATAACACACTTAGGAAATGTCACATTATCAAAAGATACATTTTATAAGAAATATTAAACTATACAGAACATTGAAAACAACAAAGTATTTTAAGCAAATAAGATAAATAATAAAATTACAAGCAAAACCATGCAGTTATAATCCGGTATATTCACAAATCTGAAATTTTATATGCGGACAAACTAGTCCAGTCATTTGATAGTTTTACCTGGAAAAGTTATCCGGGAGTTTTGAAAATTGATTAATTTATAGATTGTGGTATGCTCTTTTCGATTTTCAACTTTGTCACCTCGTATTACCGCTGTTCGCGGCGCTATATTGTAAAAATGGCGCTTAGGCGAAGAAACGGTTTTTTGGGAATATCTCCTTTCCGAAAAATATTTATGTACAAAATTTAAATAAAAAAGAAATCCTACAATTTATATATTTATATTTTTTCATAAAATCAATAGTCATCAGTATACGTTTATCGACTTTCTAATACAGAAAATTGTTTTATTTGTCATAATTCACTCTTAGAAAATGAAACAATTGAAGTGAAAGAGAAAGGATTGGAGACTTTTCGTAAGTCAATTAATAAATGATAATAAAGTTAAACTTTTGACGAGACTCAAATCGACAGTGATTCGATCGTCTTCGACACATAATGAGAAGTTAGTCGTTGCATCATTGCGTAGAGGAAGCGATTCCACGAAACCTCAGCCACTACTGCGATCCTCGCATCCTGCATTCTCTTTTAAAGATCATTGTTTTTTATGTACTGAAGAGATAACAGCAGAATTTATAGCTAAACAAAAAGAGACGCAGCTGTGCAAGCGTGATGTAGTGTATAGTGTGAGGAAATTGTCAATGAAAGACAATATTTAAAATCTTACTAGAAATCGTAATGATGATTGGGGATCGAGCAATTGTTGAGCGTCTTGAGCATGTGAATGATATGGTCGCAGCCGATACGCAGTACCATAATTGCTGCATGAAAAATTGTATCAAGCACCACCAGCTTATACTTGCTTCCACCCTTACCAGATTATACCCTTATACCTGATTCTTCAAAACCAGCGGCATTAGTAGAATATTTTAGAAAAATATATGAAAAACGCGTGGTGGTGCAGATGACTAATACTTTGCGGCGCTCGTACGCCAAAACCTATTGATTTTATGAAAAAATATTAATAAATAAATTGTAGGAAATTTTTTCTAGTTTAATTTTGTACACAAATATTTTTTTTCGTAAAATGCCTCGAAAAGGAGATATTCCCAAAAAACCGCTTATAGCCGCCATTTTTCCAATATGGCGGCGTGAGCGGCGTGCGTACGAGGTGGCAAAGTCGAAATTCGAAAAAAGCATACCTAAAATTTTCCAGGTAGCCCCCCTTTTTTCACCAAATGACTGGACTAAACGTACAACTTTAATGACGAAGCGAGGATATGCCGATACATTTCAAAATGTAAACACAAAGAGATGAAGATTTACTTGCGGCTTAAGTATTTGCCTGTTAAAATATTACACAACATTAAAAAGTATATGTTTTTGATATAAGGAAGTGAACGTTTTCACCCTCACGTGAGTTTGTAACGAAATTGTCCATTTTTTATTATGTCACCTAAATTAGTATCGGTGAGTTACTTAGGCAGCAAGTATTGATGAATATAACTCGCTCCTGGCATCAACTGAAGCGGCACTGTCACACATGATTAAGCACACCATTAATAATGTCCAACGATTATCGATCCCAATTAAAACAGGTGCAACTAAAACGAGCCGTTATCTAAAGCCGCATCATATTCTATACTCATCATATTTTCCAAACTCAAACATTATACAAGCTGTGCTCTTATACTAACGTAATGAATTGTATCAAAGTTTCGAGGTTCAAAAGTTGCTAATAATATATCCTAAATTATGAAAATCATGTAGAATAATAAAAATTAAAACAACTTCCGGATACATTGCTACAAAAAATAAAAACAAAAAGCTGTGAACAAAATGCATGCACACTTCATGCTCTGATTTTAATCGAACCATCTTTTCCTTGACTATTTGTTCTATTTCGGCGATATCCGCGGGACCACCATTAGAATCCAGCGCGTCCATTGCCAATGAATTCTGAAAACGTCATCAACATATAGCCTACATTTATCTCAAGCACCTCCTTTGAGTCCTATTTGGTTAGTTATGAGTTAGAAATTAAGAAAAAATAAGTACAACCACATAAGAATATTATTATATAGCGATAAAAATGAATAAACCAAGAATGATATAATGAGTTACATATATATTTACACTGACCCGAGCAGCGGGGGCAGCTGTGGTGGTGGCTGGTATGGGGGCTTGCTGCAATACCGCCTGCGGGTCCTGTGAAGTATATTGAATGGTTAAATAAATAATTCGAAATTACATTATTGTGTACTGTATTTTGAAAACAATACTTGTATCGCTACAAAATACACATGAATCTTATTGTTATAGTAGTAACTATTTTCGGAAATTTAATTAAAGTACAGATATTTGTTCGATCCAATCTAACGTATTCCTCAATAAAGCAATATGAACAAGACGTCATCGATACGAACATATCGTATGAGAAACGAAGGGTCCCTCAGTCTCCTTGAATGTTCTAACATGTATATCGACTTTCCAGCAATGTAGCAACCTAGTTGTGTGTATCAATGCGCTGTTTGTTACTTGCCCTAACGATATGATGTGTTTGATGTTCCTAATTGAATATAGTACACTCTAGCCTGGCGCCAGGAAATCAAAATTAATTTATGTCTTTCGCATGCTATTTAATCCTATTACATACGAAATAAATGTTCATTTTATATATCTTCAATTATTATTTCTGTACATGTTATATGTAATACTTTGGTGCTTTAGTAAACCCTAACTATATTTAAACTGGTAATCACTTCATTAATTCAACTAAGTTTATTATTGATGATTGAAAAAGTTATATACAAATAGTAACTAAAAATATGTCATTTGGTGTGCGCTCTTTAAAATAAAAAAAACTACTACTAGAAAATAAACGTATTTGTTACATTATACAACAAATGTTCTTATTGAAGTTAGTCTCTCAAAACACGGATGAAAACAAAAAGTGATTATAACACTATCATGATATAAGTCCTTCAAAACAATTAATAAACCATCTAGGCAATATACGTATGAGTAAATTACTTTTGAATTGGGTAATCAAAATCGCTATAAATTCTGACGTGTGGTATTTCGATATTGTTGACCGCTCTCTTGAATAATGTATGAATACTGGATAAGTAAACAGAAATGTTGCGGTATAAATTAATTTTTAAGTGGAATAAAAATGTTACATGATGGCAATTGACAACCTAACTAAAAGCTAACGTGATATTGGCTGAGGACAAACCACAAAAACTACATATTCTTTCTCAAAACTACATTTAGAGTTCTGGCCGTAACCGAATCCGAAACTGTTGATGACGTCATAAAATTTGTATAATGTGTTAAAAATTCGTAATTTTTTTACGCTTTCTACTCTTTACGTATGCCTTTGAATTATTGTGATTCCATTGATTTAATTACAGTATTTTTAAGCGACTTCCAAAAGGAGGCGGTTATCAATTAGGCTGTATTTTTTTATGTGTGATACCGCCGAACTTACTTTGCTGAGTGGATCGATTTTGATGATTCATTTTTTAAAAGTAGTTGCAGTGTGGTCCCATTTTTTAAGACAGATCTTACTAAGTACATTTTTTACCAACTTCATAAAAAGTGGCAAATTTACAACTCGATTTCATTTTCCTGCCGCATAACTATTTAGTGAGTGGATCAATTTCGATCATTCTTTCTTTATATTAAAAGCTAATACTTGCCGTATAGATGAATTTAGATTTAGCTAAGAATCGAATTGCAGTTTTTAACAGACTACAGAAAAAGTTAAACGTTTTCAATTCGAGTCACTTGTTTACGTACTTTACAGCATATCTTTTTACTGCGTGAATCGATTTTGATAATTATTTTTTTACATAAAAGCTAATTTCAATATTTATTAAAAATCCGAGAGAATTAAATTGTACTTTTTAAATAATTTACCACATATGTTTTTACTTAGTAAATTAATTTAGACGGTTCTTTTACACAACGATAGCATATACCGTTTTTTGATATCCCCATAGAGATTGCCATAGCAAACGAGATCTTAAACATAACTATTAACTACTATATTTTCTCTAAATCACAGTAAATAGTATTGGTTTATTTAGTGTAGTAAAATATATATTAAAAATTACAAAAGTTAATTAATAATAAAAATTTATATTAATAAAAATAATAACTATAAAATTTTGCCTGGTACTACTGAAATAAAACTATTGTATACATTACTTTACTGACTTCCAACGTTATTTTAGAATATTTAAGAAAAATATGAATTTATGAAATAAAAAAAAACTTTTTCATTATTTTCTTGTGTGCCAATCAACATGTTATTGGAAGTCGCTTTCTTTTTTTGTAAAAAATAATACCACCACCACGTATATATATATATATATATATATATATATATATATATATATATATATATATATATATATGCGATTGATAGGAATGTGGATAAATACGGTTATCTCCCTGCCACCACTGAATGCCATCGACCGGCGTTCGTAGAATAGTGTAAATTCAGTACATTCCGAGAATGCGAGGGCAATGACGTGTACTAGTCTATTATATAATGAATATAAAGGTTAAATCAATTTTACTTATTTAGGTCACTTGCCATAAATCCCATATGCAAATTAAATTATACTGTATTTTAAATAAGTTTCATTATAAATATTAACAACCTTTAAATGATAACATATAAATATGTGGTATTTGGTTGAAGTCTCAAATATAGTGTATACTAGGGGCCCGCAAGTAGCCTTTGTTAGACCCATGGTTATTTACTACTGTCATTCTAAATTTCATCGAAATCGGACCCGTAGTTTATCCGTGATAGAGTGACAGACAAACACACAAACTTTCGCATTTGTAATATAAGTATGGTTGCATATGGAGCTTTGGTCTATTGTGGTGTTAAGTGACATTAGTAATAATGTGTTTGCGATATAAATGTTTTTTCGAAAGCAGTCACCTGTATGGGCTTCATAGGTGGTGGCAGTTCCACATCAGGTGCATCATCCTCAGTGTCGTCGATTGCGGTCACGCTAGTTTCTCCGTCTTCAATACGTGCGCTCTCTACGTTGGGCAGCTATATATAAATATATTTCAGTATTAGTCTAACGACTCCGTTTCTTCAATTAATTTTAAAATTTATTACATAAAACTTTTAATATAAAGATAAACTCATAATTTGGATCTATAAATAGATAGAATCTGGAGAGCAAACCTATTTGTAATAAATAATAGTAGAAAAAGATTTAAAAGTTACACGAGTGAAACAATTTAAACTTATACTGGAACAAGTAAATAAATAAAGCAACATTTGTTTCACATTTAAGAGTTAGAAGGCACGTTAGTTTTGAATTGTTTCACAGAGAACTCGGAATAAGACAAATATACTTGAAACTGTGTATATTTTATATACAGCTTTTGTTCCTTTATAAACACAAATAATGAGGTTTTGCATATACTGTGAATGCTGTGAAAAAACGATATGAAAACACAACTTTATAAATGGGGTGTTAGTTCGAAGTAATGAAAAGTTAATTATGTCAATGTTTTGATACAATAAGTAAGTTTACGTCTCTTTATTTATCTTTTGTCTCTTTTAATATCTAGAATATAAACAAACAGTTATCCGATTTTTATAAAAATCTTTATTGAGTCCAGTTTTTTTTATTAATTCATATCATACATATTTTAAAACAAATACATATTTATTCCTACTTAAAGTCGTAAAAATGCTCAAGTAATTTATACATGAATTTCAGTTTTGTATTATTGTAATAAATGTATGTAATTGTAATAAAATAAATTCCACTACTATACCTTAAGCTTCTTTTCTGATGGCACTTTTTTGAGGGAGGGCTTGTCAGCGGCGGCTGGGGACTTAGCGCCACCCGGTGTTTTTTCACCCTTAGCCTGCGACTTACTTGGACGCGGTATCCACCGTCTATTATGGAATAATTTTTTTATATTAGCGACAAAAAACAATAACACTATGTAAATATATAGGTATATGTATTGGGTATTATAAAAGTGCATTATGTCGCGATTGGTAGTAGGTTCGCTCCCCACTCGGAAGTATAATTATATTTAAATCATAAGTGGGGAGCGTCGTGACAGGTCAGATCTAAGTTCTCTATGACTGCCCTACTATTCGGGAGAGTTTGAAGCTACAATGTTTCACATCAAATTCGTAGTCCTCTTGCGGCTATGTTTATTTAATTTCTCATCATAATGATAATGAAAACTAATATGTTGCATTGCTCAATGACATGTAAAAATGAAATCGTTTAATATTATAACTCTTTAGAAACCATACATGCATTTCAGTTATGTAATACGAAACAGTTCTTCCAAGTTTGACACAATCCATCTCTTAAAATAAGTCATTACCGCGATGATCCGGCGAAATATATATGTAAGTCGATCGTTAAAGTGGCCTGATCTCGACATGGCTGCGCATTTCGTGAAACGCCGGCATACAATGATCTAGCCTATCTTGGACCAGCCATATTGCCAGTGACACCAGACAATATTGTTTGTGTTGAGTGTTCACGGTTTTAACGAAAAATATCGTTTTTAAAATTAATTATTTACGCATATAAATCAGTTGCATTACGTTGTTTTGACCTTTTACCCATACATTACAATTATTATTACCCAATTATCAAAATTCGTAAACTACATTTAATTTGAAAAATCTCAAGATTTTTCATAGTACATAGTTTTATAGTGATCTATCTCTTATCTAACGTAATCAATAGTCATTATGTCAATTACAACCAAACTTTAGTTTTACTGAGGTATTTTTTTTAATATTAAGAAAACCCGTTGCGTGGACTCCCTACATTTCTGTCGTAATGTTCGTTTTTTTGTCACACGCCACCTCTTCCACTGACGTAACAAAGTGGTGCATGCAACAAGGCAGAGCCGCTATAGGCACGAAATATAGCAACTTCACGATAGGCCAATGTTTAGCTGGAATCAAGCTAAACATTGGAGCTCAACAAAAATGTTGTTCTCGTCCATCCGCGCGGCTATTCACTGGGCAAGTCGTGAAAACAACGAAGTGCCGGCGTTTTATGAAATCTCAGTTATATCGCGATCTGGTCAATTCAACGACCTAAACAACATATATAATAAACACATTTCTTTGGTTTCTACAGTTATTTAGTTTACACATGTTACTTATTTTTAGTGGTTTATCTGATATCCATAAAATAACGAACAGACAGACGCGTTGAGGAACATTTAATATGATATGCAGTGAAGTCGTCGTCTATAAATAAGCCCCACTTTGTATTCCACAATACATAATAGATTTTTTTTTTGGTCAAAATAACCAGGCTTCCATCTGCGTCTTACGTAAGACTCAACGAAACAACCACTCTGCTCTCTTATTTTAAACAACCTATATCTTTTCACAATGATTTTAACGTTTTTACTAAAATAAAGTAAATAGTTTATTATTTTTTTGGACTAAGGAAACAATTAAAATGGTCACTGTAGGATTTCCATATGATATAGGCATATACCACCGTGTACTTTATACCCGACTGCGGGACACACAGGAGTAATGTGTTTATGAATATAAATTCAATCATATATAAGCGTGATGTAGGAATTTTTCTTTCTTCGATTTTAATAATTCTTACATTAACCGATTTGCCTCAGCATTGCGAGTGACTTAATATCAACAGGTATTCAGTCATAATTTTAAGTCTCCTTTCATAATTTTTCATTTCAAGTAACAGTTTAATTTTTCCTAAACGGTATTTATCCTAAACGGAATTTATCCTAAACGGTAAAAGTTCAACGTTCACTTTTATGTTTAAAACGTAATACTAAAGTATAAAAATGACATTTCGTATTCCGTAGTATTTTGTAACTCTGCCGTAGTACTGTGACCGCGGACTGTCAAAGGTTAGGTCTCCGGGGGGAGTCATAATTAGTTATTATGACATCACAAATTGCTTAATAACATGGTAGACGATGTTAGTCTCCCCTAGTGAAATGACAAGAATTTGAAATTTACCGTGGCTTAATTTTAAACAAAGTTTTAAATATTTTTTTTAATTATAATAAAAAACTTAACAAGTCTTAGTGACTGACATTTAATGTTACATACATTCTTGGGTAGGTTTGATTGATTGTAATGGACCCCAGCTGTTATTTAGCCACATGAAATGTCAGCGCATAAATGTATTTTTTTTATGACAAATGTTTGTAACTCTTCTATTTACTCTATATTAATACCTATATATGTTTTATAAACATTAATTTTTCTTTTAAATGAAAATAGCATAAAAATTTGCTTGGTAATTTTAAAGATCTAAGCGCAATGGTCAGCATAGGCAACTACGGTTTACACTAATTAAAAAAGTTTGCGTTCTTAGTATATAATCATTTTAAATTTTTAACAAACAAGTGCGAGTAAAATGTCAAAATAGCTTAACAGTTTTGTTAAACAGTTTCCGATATCTGAATATAATATGTTTCACTAGTGCGCTGTGACTGTTTCCGTGAGGCAATTAAAGTTATTTAGTGAAAGTCCCGTCAAAATCGATCCAGCCGTTCAGAGATTTATCGGAACGAACAGACAGGTATATCTGTTTCTCTGAAAATTATTAATAAAATATAATTGATGTATAAAGCAGTTATTATAAAATTATTGACAATCACTTTAATTTTATTTATTGGTATAGAGAATAAAATATCTTAAAATATCCACCGCATAGTATCTTTAGATAGAAATAAAAGAGAATAAGTTTGACCACACCAGCTAAACTCCTCGTTTTACCTGTCAAGTCGTATTACTTTTCAAATTCAAGCGAGCGTAACATTTAGTAATTTCTTCTTTCGTTTTCCAGCTGCAAATATTAAAACAATATTCCAGGAAGGAACTTATCTTTTACAATTTTGATTTGTTGCCTCTGTGGGGAACGGAGTGTCTTAACACTAGGTTACCTCTGCCTACCCTGCTGTGTGCGGGATATAGCGTGAAGCTATTTTATTTTTCTCTAAATCATTTAACGCGATATTGTATCAATTATTTTTTAAGCAGAGCAAATAGTAACAAGTAGTGTTGTAAAATAAAATCAAAATCCAACGCGTAAAAATATCTTATTTTGATATTTACAGTTTTCATAAACAGCTTGACTATTTTGGGAAAGACATAATTAATTTGTGTAGGTGAGTATTATATTATGTGAGGCTAACCAATGATCAAAAATCTTTAATACACGAGCTGATGAAAAACGCTGACCATGTAATTTTTATTTAGTCGTAATATATATTAGACGTGAAATAAATTAAGAATATTCTTTAAAAAAACAAGAAGTTGATATAGTTGTTCAAGTCACAATTGTGATAAAGTTCATAAGCGGAAGAGAAACTTTTAAAAAAATTGAAAAATTGATGATAAAGCGTATTATACAAAGATGCAATCTCAATAACGCGTATGTAGGACTTTGTTCCTACCCAGCATGTTATACAGTAATATAAAATCTGCTCGTTATTAAAGGGACAAAACTGTGTAATTGTTTATAAAACTCTAAAATATATTATAAGATGATAGAAAACTATTATCATTATTAAATTTCCGCATTTAATCTACAGTGACATCGAAAAAATAACTATATCACTATTCCATTTTATTATAAATAATACTATTCTTCATTTATTCAGGCAGTTATGTGTATATGATGTTTAAAATATAATTTTATTTGTTTAATTTCTATATTTCTAAAACTTATACGTTAGTTTTGTCTACACGAATATAAACACATTGTCTCGTTACTGTTGTAGGTTCAAAAACAACGTATTACTAACTACAAAGAGAACAGTATTATAACCATACGGTATGTTGATAATGATTTTGAAGGTGTCAGTCGGGAGATAAGATAATTCAAGCAAAAAAGAAATCAGCTTGATCTTAGAATGCATGCAAAGGAGAAAATGGGATATTATAGTAATGTTACTAGGGTGGATATAAAATTAGATGCCCTCATAATAAATCAAATATGTAACGGCACAAACTTAATGCTAGCTAGAGTGATACAATTGTATTAACATAAATAATGTTTTATTTAAACTATAACACAAATATCAACGCATACACGATAGATAAGTTTTTAGTTCATTGAGAGAGAGAAGTTTTTTTTGTTAATTATTATAATATATATTAAGTTTTAAATAGTTAAATATATATGAATCAACATAACTACAAAATAATATTTTTATGTTTTAAATACATATAGGTAGGGATGTAGGGATGTAGGGATAGTAACCTGGGATGTGTAAACGTAAAATCCAGTGCGTAGTTTTTACAATTACTCACTTTGAAAATACAATTTGACTCCACATCCTTAGATTCATGTATCACAGCGCACATCACAAACAATCACGTCCACATATCTACTGAGTGTTAAGTTCACAAACTACCAACAATCAAATAGAGGCACTCCATTGGCGCATACATTATTATCGCCCTTCTAAAGTATAAAGAAAATACGATCTAGCAAGGCGAAGAGATATGAGATATATCGACCAGATTACGCGATAGTTGTAATCTATACGGCGGTAGGTATGCGACGGCGACTGCGGGCCGCTATCACGCGTGTTGTTCGCTCACACCGACGGGCGACGACACCGCCGCGGGCCGTCCGTCGCGTCGCCCGCGCATCGCACACTGCCCGGTGCCCACTGGGCCCGTGGCCAAATTCATAATGCAACGAAAACGTTCACTTCCATGACGCATTCACCAAACAGCGGATAACGTGTACTTATAACAATAAATTACTTCACTTACACTTCTATCAATAATTATTATGTTTTATACAAATTCATTGCTTTGCTGTGATAATGATTCAGATTAGATAATTGCAGGTGAAATAAAAATATAATATTAACTCAAACTACAATAAGTCTTAGTAATTACAATACATTACTGTATAATTATAATTCATTTTTTTAATTTTCTACATATGATCTTTAAAAGTCCTTTATAATTTTTTTTAACAAAATTACCCACTAAATATTTATTAACTTAGTGCTAGTTGTTTAAATGTAGTGTTGTATAGATTGTATATCCATTACACATACATATGTGTTCATCCTCGTTTACATAAACGAGGATGAATTTACATTATTTCTTTTGTCGGCATGTTTTGAGTGGCATACTTAAAGACCTGAAGAAAATTTTTAATTTTTTGACATACAAATAGGAACCCTTAAATAATGCATATATTAAATAATAAAGAAGGTACTTGTAATATAATATAGAAATAGACATATTTGACCTGTACATTACCCACTGTTATAACCCTGTATCTTATCCTATCTTAGTTTTATATTAATATATCAAAACAATTTAACATAAAATTTTTATCCAAGTTATGTAAATAGCCCTAGTAAGTATCGTCATTGTTGATAATACTCAATAGAAACTACGCTTTTGGTAAAATGAAGAATGCGTTTGGTTTAAGCATTATATTATACGTATAAAATTTTTGAAATAAAACTATTTTAGCCGGATTAATCGCGTATATTTTTGGTATTCGAAAATACATTTTTAGAAAGCCCGACGTTTCGAACACTTTACAGTAGTCTGTGATCACAGCACAGATACCGTAATGGCATCAATAACCGACACTTTTATAGGTTTATATTTTAGTTTGTAGATTTAAGAGTACTTTATCTTTATTGGAGCTTCAGTCGGATGATAGTATGATGTCATATGGATCGCATTTAGAGCAGACCAAGGCACTGTACTGCAAAATTCGGAATAGGCCTTGAAATGCAGGAGAAAGTTCGGGCTCTTCAGTGACAGCTGGCGAAGTGGCAGCGAAGCCGAAGGCGAAAATTGCGACAGCCAGAAGAAGCTGAGGACAACCTCTGGCGAGTTCTGCATGCGGCAAACTCGAGACTGCACGTGGAGCTTGCGAAAGTCCGCAAAGAGCTAGCCCTTCTTAGAGCCGACATGGAGTAGTCTAGGTTGGCCGAGTAGCAGAAGAGGTCCGAAGCAGCAATCGACTTTGCTGACATAGTACGTACCGTCATCGTGGAAGTGGGTTAGGGTTAACACTAGGCTGGAGGCGATCAAAGATAGATTGCCTCCAGAGAAAAGATTGCGGCCTCCCTTGGCAGGTGATAAGAAGCAGGAGCTAGGAAGCTAATACCAGCCTAGCCCAAGCACAAGTCACCACTATCGTGCTAAGCTAAACTTAAACTTAAAGCTAAACCCTGCTCTGTGGGTGCAGAAGCCCCAGAAGAAGGAGAACACGAAAGGGGCATCCAAGACGGCTGCACCAGTGCAGCCTCGACCGTTACCACCGGCACCCACTGACATGTCTGAGGAGTGGAATGTCGTGGCACGCAAAGGAGCCAAAATGAAGGCGGCCCCAGTCATGCATAAGGTGCATAAGGCGAAATTCCTGAAGAAGCCAAAGTTGCGTCCATCTCGGTCGGCGGTTGTTGCTATTAAAGTACAACAGGCTACTGCCGACAAGCTTTCGTATTGCGACGTCCTTACCCAGGTCAAAGAAAGCATCAAACTCGATGACCTGGATATCGAGTTACCCAGGGTAACCAAAACTGGTGCCAGCCAAATTATTGACGCATTATAACTTCCATAATCGACATCGTGTCGATTACTTATATTACGTAATTCTGCGACTACCGTTATTTTAAAAATCTTCTAGTTCAGCAAATACAAAGAAGTATATTTTCTTACAAAATAAAAAAATCCAAAAGTATACATGTTAAATTGTTACAAAAAAACGTTAAATTAACATTGATAATAGTAATAAGTTGATTCATGAGAAACAGTAACCGACATCAGTAATTAAAGCAAAAAAATAACTTTTAAACTCTTAGTATAACAGAAACCGATACTATGATTTCCATAATATACCATAAAAATATCAAATAAAAATAAGTTTAAATACAACAAATTAATGAACAGATATTGTAACTTACTTCTTAAAGTTTTCACTTAGAAATTCTGTTGTTTTACGAGGAATATTATCAGATTCAGTTTTTACGTATCTATTTATGGCAGATTTATTTCAAATCTCACTAGATGGCAGAAATAAGTATATTCTCTAAGGTATAGTATAGTTATATTAGAAAATCAATTTAATGGTTTTATTTTTATTAATTATGAAAAAATATGTCGATCATTGGGGTCTTGTCGATCATTGGTGCCACTACGTTAGGTCAGTCAAAATATTCCATAAACGTCTTACCTATTTTGAATGGTTATTTATCTATTCTAACCAATAAGTCTAAAGAAATTAATTATCATTTTAGTATAATTTATTATCAGTCATTATAATTAATTCATTATAATTAAATATCAGTTATTCATTTAAAATTTTACTTCGATTTTTATATTTAGTATTATTAGCAAGATGTTGAAATTCAATATTATAATATAGAGCGAAGTTTTCTAAGAATATAACTAAAAAGAGCAACAACAAAGTTATTACAAATTTATAAGAAATTCGTCGTGTTTCGATAATAAAGTGTATAATTGAGTACACCTAATAACCTCAGTTAAATAAAGTATACTTTAACTGGCGAAAACGGTTACCCGAAATTTTAAAAGAGTGTTGAAGGCCTGTTGCTTTTAAATTTTTATATAGAATTTTAGACATTTTCTAATTTTAAAGGAGTTTTAAAGATAAGCACATTATAGTATAAATGTGTTTGTCAAATAGCGTAAGCAAATGTAAAGATATTTGGACATCTCTATTATTATATTTCTAAAACTAATCGATATTTCATTACATTAAAACACATTAAGTTTTAGCAGAATTCTTTTGAGTATCAAACTTCCAAGTGAAAATGATCTTTGCATCATTGATCACTTATTGTCAACAAACTTGAAAACATTGAAGTACACAAGGTTCGTAAAGTAAAATACTGGATCAACAATCGGAAAACACTAAGAGCGCTACTAAATGGGCAATAATAACTGTCACTTGTATAAAAATGAGCACAGGTATCATAATTATAATATGTTACTAGCGAATGATGTAGAATACTTTGTTATTATTAATATTATATTGTATCTCGGAAATTATAGTTATCATTCTTTTGTAATACAAAATTAAAATCAGATCTTTGATTTCATCCTTTTTTTTGTATATTCAATCGTTTTATATTGTTTGTTAACTATAATTATTAAAAAGAAATTTAAATAATAAGATTGTGAAACATAAACGTATAACAACTTGCACCATGTTCGCCCGATATATTAATATAATGTATTAAGTAATAAGTAACACAAATAAAAATAAAGTTAAAAAAACGTCAATTTAATAGTTACATCAAAATGCCCTTCACAAAAGCAAATTATTGACTGCGACTTGCAACATACTTGTATACAAATAACTTCCTCGGAGTCTTTAAGTTAAAACTTTTTTACCTTAAGGTTTTATTCTGTGGCAGTGGCTTAACTTAAGGTTTTATCATGAATGGCAATATATGAAGCTTGTAGTTAATTCACTGCGTAATTCATTTTTAACTATTAAAAACAGAAACATAAAAGATACGGCCATGGACACTTATCTCATAAGGCATGAATACTTGCTTGCCATTGTGTGTCCTCATTCGAGACGTTATCACACTCTTGTTTTCGAGGACTTACATATTTTTAAGAAAACACAAAACTCGTATTATTATTTTCTATTTTAAAATAAATGGTTGAATACACGCTAAGTATAATCAAAAACCATTTTTTGAAATTGAGTCAACTAGCCTATTTATTACGTTTACTCTTGCGACATTATTGTTCACCTCAACAACACACCGTGATAATGACAGGATGAAACAATAAACCGTGACCGGCTTCTCAAGCGAGTCTTCCCCATCTTGGTTTATCCCCATATACAATTATTGTATGTACCTTCTTAATTTCTTTATGTTAGCAATCCATTGGAAATCAAATGTTGAATAGGAAGTCTAACAATGGCATTAATTTAGTATATAGTTAATATTGAACGACAACAATATTTTACAGTAATAAGTGCAACCTTGTTAATATTTCACAGTTATAAAAATAACAGAATTAAAGTATATATTCGTAAATGTTTCTAGGTTTTATGTAAATCGCTGTCAAAGTGTAAATCATTAAACCCCGAACCCCACATACATACGTGATGTCCCGATGTTACCTACTCATGAAAACGCTCATAAGCACCAATAATGGAAAGGAATTAAGCTTAATTATTTTAAAAAAAGTCTTATGAAAATCTTCTAAAGTAGGCTGATATTTTCTGAATGAAATTAATAAAAAATTCTCTCTGACTGCTCTACTCTCTGACTACTACTCTGCTAGAGATTTAACGTTAAGCGAAAAAAATAAAATAAAAATAAGAATGAAATTATTAAAGATAATATCGAATTAGAGTGGAAATTATATGTTTCGTAATTTAAAACGGGTTAATAGAAGACATTCAGGTACGTAAAATAATAGACAATGTAATATACTTACGGTATAATCCCCTTCCTGTGTTTACCAGGGCTAGCCGCACTTGCACTCACGCCGGGTTCCGAGGACGACGCTTCTGTTAACAATATAATGGTAATGATTATAATGTGATTTTGTAAAATGTACAGTTTGAAAGAAATATGATATAAGTAAGTAAATTTTAATCCTTGTGGCGAAAGATAAACGATTTCACTTAAGATGAAACTAAAGATGAAAGACGGTATATGTTAACATGTTACGATTCACATTTGTCGCTTAGTTATTAGCTAATGATATCTATAGTAAAGTTTACTATAAAATTGGTAACAGTAAAAATATATCTACACAAAATATCTTTAAAATATAGGCACGTTTAATAGTAATCAATACAGTTACTAAGTATCTATGAGGTATACGTAGGTATTGTATCAAATATATAAAACGGAATGAACAAATGTAGTTTTGTGTTTACACAATTTACTTTTATGTGAATTGGAAACACACTCACTGCTCCCTATTAATTAAAACCACCGGTAAAGTGTTAGTATGTAAATATATCACAAATAAACATTCCCTGAAGTAAAAATAGAGCCTTTAACTATGGTATATAAAGTGAATATTCAATTGACCCACAATGGCGTTTGAATTTTTACTATGTCAAAAAGCGACCGGCGATAGTTGACCGACTAAAAGCATTACAAACAGAAGCTGAATTCAGGCTTATGAATCGGTGTTCTCTCGCACAGATGCGAAGTTATATTTAAATCGCTGTCTATATAGTACACTCATCAGAAGCAATGTTAAGGTTGAATTCCGTGATGCTTGCGTCATGATTTTGTGCCTAGGATCATACTTCGACCTTATAATAAAGTAATAGTAGAATTCAGTAAAATTGCAGCAACCATTAACTATAAATTAGAAGTTTTTACTAGAACGAAATACAAAATAGTTTTCAATGCTCACCTACTGAGTTTACGAGAATTAAAGATTAATTCATTATTTTTGCCTACGTGATGATGTGAATAAGTTTTAAAAAGATTGGATGTAGGTTTGGAATCAAAAAAATATATCATTATATTTATAGCAACTTAGAATACTGGAAAAGTGGGACGTCATCTAACTGTATATGCGATGGTTGTGGGTTCGATTCCCACTAGGGGGAAAGGTTATTTTCATTTCTCCGCTCTAGTACCTAAAACAAAATGCGGCGTTGAGTTTGCCCTCAACACGCAAATTCGATTCGAATCGATGAATTCGAATTCGGGCGGAAAGTGGTTAACGGAGTGTCTTGACACTAGGCTGAATACGCAGTTATGCGGGTAAAAGCATGAAGCTTCCTTATAGCTCCTCGCTTTATTCCCAGTCAGAGAAAATATAAAAATATATATTCGAGAATATAATAATAGGCGCATAACAAAATATTTTAAGGATTGTTCCCTGATATCTTTATGAGAAGAAATTTAATAGAAGCTATAAATATCCAGGACATTTAGGACAAAATTATGGGAACATTACCTAAATTCACCAACATTTTTGATTGATTATCTCGTACATGTAAGAGTCATTTTAAAATTCATCTAATTTACTTTTCTTTACAACACTTCTGAAATGTGCCGATGACATTTAAAATAGACAACTACCGTAAGATTTCGCAATATATAACAAATGTTACGTTCTATAAAACGTTGCGGCACACTTATTATGAGATTAAAAAAAACTGAAATAAAACGAATAGCGTTAGTGGCGCCAACAGAACATGACACAGTTACAAGTTCAAATTTAAAATTGTAAGCGTAGGTAGGTTTAGCGTTCGTTACGTTGTCAGTGTGTTTATAGTTTCCCGTTACTATTAATGTCTGTGTTTGTCAATAAATTATTGTTTTTACTATTTTTTTAACCTACTAAATATGGATTGGACTCATTTTTTGGAAAATCTACTAAATTAAGTGTTTTCGTTTTAAAATATAACATGAATACAAGAAAAAATATGTTTTAAAGGTTATCTTTTGAAGTATAGTTTATTATTTTACTCCTACTACCTCTTTCAGTTTTGGACCAATTCATTAGAATTATTCATCCCGTATAGCAGTTGTCGTGTGTGTACTACTACAGCAACTTAATAATATTTAAGAGCATGTTTTTCAGTTCTTTTTAAATACCGTTGATGGAGATGATACCGTTTTTTCGTAATAAAGATAGATCGTAAGAAGATAGAAATTATGCCCTATGTGACCTTCGTATAACCTCAAAATTTCTATTTATACACACACAAACACAAATATAGTCTCAATATAGAAACAAAACTCAACACTAATACAATTTTTGACTATTATATCTACATCTTAAGTATGTTCAACATGATTTTCTTTATTGCCATATTGCGTTGTGATCGAGTATTTTTGAGCGTTTATTGTATATTGATATTTGACATCAGACAAAGCGGCATCGTAACTAGATGATTAGAAGGACTCATAGAATGTATAACTTTTTCTACAGACGTAATACAAACTGTTACTACTTACATCAATAAATAGAATATAGCTTCAAAGAATGTTCATATCATGAGAACAAAGAAAAAAACTCTCTTGTTTTATTGTATTAATATAAATATTTATATGATAGTAGTATTTACTACTTTGAATAACTTTATATGAAAGATTAATATGCAACTACACGATATTATTATCCGTATAATAATGAGTCCAATGACATTGCATTGGTACATAGTTATAAAACCCAGGACACAATTACGAGTAATAATAATGTGATTTGCCCCTAATGCGCTTAAAATTGTTATCCTCAATATGTTTTGATTTTTCTGAGGTAATTTTTGACTGGCTGAATAGTGTCTGTACATTTTTATAATGAATTTTTCACTTACTCCTCAAAAGAGACACAAGACATGTGACTTTAAAGCGACCACTCACTTTTTTCATGCTTGGAAATATTTAACAGTGATAATTTATAATGAGCTTATATTTTAACCGTTAGAAAGTATATGACTTTTTAGGCTATATCCAACAGTTCAACATTTATTTAATTAACAATCATAAGTTCACTTTGACGATACGTTAAAATTATTATTATTTTTTCCTCGAAAATCTAAGATTTCTCTACGTCGTGTTCATATTAAATCAATATACCAGAGTGTCAGAGTAAATATGTTTATTTAAATTATCACATGTTTGAAATGGTCTTCGGTATTTTACAACATTAAACTGATTATAAATCTTATTTGGGAAAAGATAAGAAGAGTCTGGTTAAACAATGTTATTTTCCAATGGAATTTACGACTCTTTCCATGCTCTTTCCATTTACTCTCCGACATCATCAAAAACTGGAATAGTTACTCGTTTACAAAAAATGGTCATCAGACTGGACAAATTTGGTTAAGAAAATATTAAAGAATAGAACTTTGAGTCAACAAAAACGTACGTAGTAGAACAACTACATTTATTTATTTGTTATTGTTAAATTGAATGATTATGGTTCAACATCTTTAAAATTCAAAAAATATATATATCATGCTCGGGTCATATAGTTCTACAATCAAAAAGTTTCAAATTTTATACAAAGAAGATAATAATTAAAGAACAACTAAATTTAACATTTTCTGATTTCATAGGCAAAACCTAAAAATAAGGTTATTAACAATAAGTTACATTTAACAGTTACGTTACTGTACAATATATTATTAGCCACAAATTGTTGATAGTAGTATGAGTTTATAGAAGTATAAAGGTAACAACGCATTAATTGTGGTGGTAGCCATGTTTATTTTAGAATGACACTATAATAAGCGTACCTTTAGACTAAATTGAAGTGTATTATTATGTCGACAATTTATACATTTTTAGATTAGAATATCTTTATAAACACTCACCATGGCGTTTATCCATTAACAGTAATTTCACCATCTAAACCTAGAAACACCCGAATCGTAATAACATAAGTTGCGCGAGCTACAGCTCCTCTGTTCGGACATTATTGTGCAAGACTCGTGCGAGTTGCTATTCAATTTCTAATATGGAATCCGACGCACACTTGTCCCATTGGTTGATCGCTGTATGCGAATAAATTGATAGCAACGTAAACTTTATTAAAATCGAGAACTATATGGTAACTGTGTATCAAATAATATTTATTTAATGATTTTATTACGATTAAGCACGGAGCAGAGGAAGTATGAACACATAAATAGTCATAAAAAATAAATTTAGTTTGTCGGGGTTTCGCATCATGTATGAGGAAACAATTATTTCCTCTTCTCTTTTACATGTGTCAATATTATATCTATTGTGGGTAGCCAGGCGTTACTATCGCTGCATACGTCTTTTGCTTCAAGCCGTATCACCATTTCCTTCCTGCATTCTACGTGTTTAATATCTACATAATTCCATTCATTATTGTATATATGTAATTATTACTTATTGAATCGAAACATCTTTAGAGTCGTTGTTATTCTAAATTCGATAAAACGAAAAAGAAACCGTAAAAGGAAACTAAAACGTTTTGTTTTCACAATTTAAGCTGCGAAATAGTGAGATAGTATACATTTGTAGTGTTTACCATATCTCGTAATTTAATACACTATATGAAATATAGTAATATATATGAGTATAAAATATAGAATACTTAAAGTTGAACATAAGCCCTATATTTTTTAATAATACTCTAGAAATATATGGAATTTATAAATTTAATATTACACTCACTTCCATGTCTTACTTGAATACCGTAAAACGGTTTTATTTTTTCAACGTTTTTTAGTTCAAAAAGAAGTATTTTCTATTGTTATATAAAAGTAATAAGAAGCTACAAAATGAATAAGGAGCAACGTTACTCATTCCTCCTAGACATGAATTACAAGCTATCTCAAGTGTGAAAGGCTTTTGGAGCATATTTATGCTTCCCTTTAGAATGATGTTTCAATTTCAATGTATAACTTTGGACTTTACGATAAAACAAATGTTCGGATAACAGGTAAAATTGAATAAACTTTACTTGTCTTTTGTAGTTTATTTGATTGTCTAATTTTAAAAGAAATAATGTTTGTGTTTATTTTATCATACATAGTATTTAATTTACGAAATAACCTCATATGTTACCGTTGTAAGATGTATTTCCATGTGAAATTATGTAACTTGAAAATAAAATGAAGATTTTGTACATATAAGAAATTAGAATACTTTTCGTATCTCAATAGCCACTAACTTTGAGAATTATTACAATATGTAGCAACTAAAACTTAATTATTTTATGTTAGCTATGGACAAAAAGTAGCCATTAGACATAATAAAATTGTATGTAGGTATGTACGTATAAGTATTCTACTTTTCGTTCATGTCTCATACACTCTAAAGTTGCACTATTGTGTGAACCGCATGCAATACACATGTATGTTTTTATTCTATTTTTTTCACACATTACTAACAAAGTATGATGATTACATAGGTACGTTCTAATTATAAATAATAATTAATTATAGATAAATGTAAAAATATATTATGATCGAGCAGCGGAATAAATTTAATTTTAATCCTTCTTATAATTATTATTGTTATTGGTTTTATTAAGTAGGAGTAGATCGCCAATGTTTCATCAAAAGAATGATAGTTGTTTTCTACTACAAAACTTTTTGAGTCCCTTTGGGATTCTCTGAACTTACTGTTCAAACATATTAAAAATATAGTCTATAGCACGCTTGAATAGTGTAGTTTTCTAATTGTGAAAAATTTTTCATGATTATGTTTGAGTATTTCCGAAGATTCCGAGATTAGCTCTTACAAACAAAGTTGTTAACTTTATTATATTAGTAAAGATACATATAAAAATTAAATAGAAAAAAGATATCGACCTACAGTACAAATGTATTCCCTTGTTGCTGACCGAGTAAAGTGGCGGAGACTTAGTAGGAAGGCAGATCCTGGCTAGTACGGGATTAACGCCAGGTAAAAGAAGTACAAATGTTTTCCCTTATTTTCTTTCATTACTTCCAAAATATGACGGTTAATGAATTATTATTTTTTATTATTACTTACAAATTGTGAAATGTTGAAATATTAGAAAAGAAACTATTGTTGTTATTGTAATGTTGTAGTAGTCAATAATTTTGACTCTCTCGATCTATACATTTACCAAGTGAGCTAAGGTGATCAAAATGTGGAAATTGCGTTAGTGGATATTTGTGGTTTTTACCATCGTCTACAATACAATAAGCAAGGTCACAAGCAGCGGACAGTATACCTAAACGCCATACAAATTATTAAACAGTGGAAACAGCGAGTACGCACGATCAGCGTGTTAACGTGAACGCGACGCTTGATTTGTAACACCTGCCTGGAGAAATAGAAAAACGGTAGTTTTACTTTTATATTTATACTTATAAGTGCAATGATATCAATAAGATTTTGCCTAGTATATATATAATAAAAGGTAACAACCTAGCATATTGTATAGAGTTCCATGAACAAAACTGTTAAGTTTAAAGTTTCAGAATACATCATTTTAAAATTTTGGAAGATAGATAAAATTAACAGTAGTTTCTAAAAATAAATAACAAGAAAGAAGTGTACAATTATTTAATTAAAATCAGGATGCAGCAATAAAACAAATGATACCTAAAGAATATATGACAAGACGAATCATTATCTCTAGTCTAGTATGGCACATGAGAATCATAGATTCCTATACGTGCCAATTAAACGTCAGAAAGCTCGATATTTTCGATTTCGCTTCGCTTAATATTTTCTTCCATTACGATAAATAATAAGCAGAAAACCAAAAATTAAACAGCCACTATCCACAGTCCACTTACTAGGAAAAATGATAGATGCGCCCATCTTAGATATTTTGAAATCACGACTTCTGATTGGTAGATTGTGACTGTGGGGTATTTGCTCGTAACATTTTTTGGATCGAAGCAGTTTTGTACTTAAACGTTATTTTCTAAGTGTGTTTTTATAGAATCGCGGTGGATTGACAGCTTGCCTCTCATAACATAGTGTAGCCCTTGTGAACTCTAAAATTTCGTAAACTCAGTTAAAAAAATGCATTTTTGGGCTGAAGCGCCTTTGCTTTTATACCACTCATATATAGGTTGCTAAGGCAATGTGTGTTTTACTATATAAAACTTGAATAAATATGCAAGCCACTTCATTTATACAAAATAATTGAAACTGTAATGGATTACTATTATTAAAACTATAATTTTAAAATCTATGTTTACTAGGACACAGTGTAAAATGTTCGAAATTTTTCTCAGAGAGATTATTAAATCATTTCCTGATCCCAAGTTTTATAATATATAAATATATCGAAATTAATTTAAATAAAATTCAATATGATAAGCAATAAAACACTAGTCTTTCAGACTAGTACGGAGGAGTGGTAGGTACTTGGCGTCGCTCCCGAGGGCTCTCGGCAACCAGTTCATTTATCTATCTAATCATTATTGGCATGGTTTTGCTTGCGCGGTTTGAATATGTATATTTATTTTTAACTCAATAATGTAATTTAAAAGTTCCTAATAATTGATAAATATTATCCAAGCAAGTTAAAGAGTTATGAGCTAAGATACCTAGAATCACTTTTTCACATTTAAATGATCATTATTATTATGTATACATACAGCAAAAATGTAACCGATCTATTTTTACATGGAAGATATATGAGATGTATTATTAATAGGGACATGTATCAATGAAATAGCCCACACCCAAAACAATGAATATTTTTTTGTGTAGTAGCTTGTCTATACGTTTGTGCACGCTAATCACAAAATTATAATTTGTTAAATTTCCCTCAACATTGAACGCTTATTTCACTGAAGCCCGTTTATAAATAAAAATGTCATAACAATTTAAATTATATCGCGAGCGGGAAAAGAAACAAAACAGTTATCGTCGTGTAGTTTTCGCAAGCGAAGTCGCAAGTGGGTTTCTTGAGAACTAACATTCTCCTATTTTTGTAAAAATCATTCATTGCATCTATATTATTATTGTTATAAGCTATTTTCTTAGCAAAGAAGAATTTATTATAGTTTATGCATGTTATTTATTATTTGTATATGAAAATAGACTTAACAAGATTCTCAAACCGAAACCGAAGTTTCGGTTCTGGTCACAGTTTCATCTGAAGCCGAAACAGAAGATTGTCAAATGGTATTAATCTAGGGAATCTTTGGCACATTGAGATATTATAAATACATAATTTGAAATTATGAACATAAAAGCCTTAATCTAATTTTAATAAGTAAACGTGAGTGAAATTCAACGTAATATTGAGTAAACATAGTTAAACGTGAAAAAGATGGAATGGAATAACTATTATGGTTATAATGTAATATTACTTTTATTACACTAAATATTATATTTAAATATACAATTCTTTTAATTACAAAAGAAAGATTTATTATTATTATTTACTACCCCGCAAATGAAATTGACACTTTTTTGGGGAACAAATACATTTAATAAATTTTTATAAGTGTTATTTAAATCTCTAAAGATTTTTTTCAACATCTAAGGGAGCGAAATAGCGATTCAAAATTTGTACGAAAACCGGCCATTTACGATGTTCGAAAAATGGAACTAGAAATCCGACAGTCAAACGACTATCGATTGATAACGTTCATGGGTCCAATTTTAATACTGTACTCTCGGCGACATGAATCAATCAGTCAGTGAATCAAGGCATGTATATATATATATTTCCGTATCAGCTTGCACGTGAAAGTCATCAAAAAATAATTAGCATTACTATAATATCGAAACATATTTTCATTGCATCTTGTGCCTCTATAGCCGTCTATATCGAGCTGACCCAGTAAATGATGATAGGATTACTACTCTCTGACCGAGTGTAACAACATCAGCGTCATGTGTCCCTGTCTCTTAGGTTTACATAGCTATATACTTCGCTCTGAGCTGTGGTTAGTTATTTCGAATGTAATATTTTTTTTCTGTTTCTATATACATACATGCATACATGTTTACTAAACATTGACAAAAAAGTGTACAATAGGAGAGCCGCCAATTGTCATTAGTCTATCTAATCATAATGCGGCCAAGTGAATGAAAATTTAGTTTAGTGCTTTAGTAAGAGACGAACCTATCAAATGCGCCAAGAAGCTTACGATGAAATTTAATACCCTCACATTATATATAATATAACATTTTACATTTAAAGTACTAAATAAATATAGAAAACAATTACATATAAACGAAATTTATAAAATATTGGAGAAGTTGCAGTATCATCTTAATTCTAGTAGTTCGCGCTTCATTCATAATTACACGCCTCGGGCCGCACTCAAAGCGACAGTCCAACAAATACCCAACTTTATAGGATTGTGCGGAATTTAAGTGCACGGATTTGAATGCTCTTAAGAGAGCTGCTATGTTTTATAAAACTAATAATATACAGATATTATTTACGTTTAATTATACAATTTAATGTCTGTTCATTTCAAATTTCAGTATATGCAGGGTTTTTCTGATGTATACTCGCATACAATCAGAAAAGGAAGCGAAAAGGAAAAGCGAAAGTTGTAATAGTAGAAAGTGTCGTAGTTATAGTAGTAGTAAGTTGTATTAGTTCTAGTAGTAGAAGCAAAAGCGCTTTTGATTTCATCAGAATCGTACTATACTTCGACAAACACTTATTCTCCGATGAGAAAACACCACAACACAGAAAATTGCCAAATACAAAACACAGATTATAACTTTAGACGTTGGAAAAAATACATAAATTATTGAGTTAAAATTCCTAGTTTAACTTATATTGGCGATGACGCGTTAAAACGCGTTGCCTAAGCAACGTATGTTTAACTTTATACAGACGTGTGCCAAGCATATAGTAGTGTCAGTAATATTCATTTTATAAATTTAACGAATTTCTGATTCTCACAAAAAGGGTGTAATGATTGTTTTTTACGTATTATTATAATAATTCAAGTTTGTATTAGAAAATAAAGATTTAACATTTAATATAATAGCTACTTTTAATACTTTTATAAAATCATAAGAAAATCACAAGTATTTGAGCTTTGTCAACGTTAATTGGTAACGTGTAAGCGTAAATTTATTAATGATAGTTTATTAATAATTTAATCTTCAAAGAAACAGTTAATGATTTAGTACCTTGATGATTTTAATCTACATGCTTTATTTCTGGTACCTTTTTTAGTACATAAGTATCAAAGTATGTATGTTTTATTATTTATAATTTTTATATGTACAATGAAACCTTAATATTACCTATTTAATTTTTTTTTCGTAATTCTCTTGAATTGTCAATTAGAATGAATGTAAAGTATATCCTTATATTAAGAATTTTTTCTTACGAACAGCCTCATTATAAAGAATTCTCAAGTATCAAAAAAGTGTAAATATTGTGTAAAGTCTAATTAACGAATTTTGTCAACTCGAAACCTATATATAATGATCCCACCAATATATTACCCTTAGTCTCATAGTATGTGTAGAAGTCTTTCGCTTTCACAAGATGAGTACATAATGTTGAGGTATTCACCTTTCTTTACCTCTTTATAAAAATATTTCTTTACCTCTTTATGATAAATTTTAGTCCAACCTTAACCTTGAATTGACAAAAATTTAAGATATAAATATATATAATTATCAATAATAATAAAATGATTTACCTATAGCCTCGTCAGATGGTTGACTGAGAGGACGGCGCGATGGCGATGTCTTTTGATGTGGCTGTGGTTTAAGAACCGAGGCTGGTACGGCCCCCTCTTGCGGCGGTTCCCCGGGTACCCGTACCAGCCACCAGTCAGGACGCACGGCCCACGCCTCCAGCACCTCCACCTGCTGCCCTTTTGACACAGACGCCTCGCCAGCGCTACCAGCTATGTGCTCAGCAACCACCCATGTCATTTCAACTCCTGCCTGTAATAATATTCACTTTGTAATAAACAGCTCTATATACGAGTGAAAAAAATTAAAACACCTATAGCGAAGTTATAATTTGAACTAAGAATTAGCAGGACGAACATTGCGCACTTAATGGATCTAATTACAGTGGTAATTGATAATGATCTACATATAGAAAATAAAACAACAGCGACCAGGAAAAAAACATGGTTAAATCGGTACATTAGCCTAGTCTGTAGAAAATATTGTACCGATTCTCATTTTCTGTACTCATTGGATTACAAAAAGGCATGTCAAACATATAGTTTTTTAAGTGTAAACTATTTTCAAGTTCTCGAAGTTCTTCTTTCATCCAGTTCGTATTCTAGATTCATAGCCATCAAACATTTAAAATTAAAAATAAATGCTCTATCTAAAATTAAAGGCGTGATTATCAATTTATCCATACTTATATTATAAATGCGAAAGTCTGTGTGTTTGTCTGTCACGCTTTCACGGCTAATCCACCGGTCTGATTTGGATGAAATTTAGAATGAAAGTAGTAAAAGTGACTGGGTCTAACATAGGCTACTTAATTTTTCAAAATCCATACTTATATTATAAATGCGAAAGTCTGTGTGTTTGTCTGTCACGCTTTCACGGCTAATCTACCGGTCCGATTTGGATGAAATTTAGAATGAAAGTAGTAAAAGTTACGGAGTCTAACATAGGCTATTTATTTTTTTAAAAATAATTCGCTAAAGGGTTGAAATAGGGGATGAAAGTTTATATGAAAAATCTAAACCGCTTGACCGATTATAATGAATTTTGGCATAAATATAGTTGATAATCTAAACTTAAACATAGGCTACTTTATTTTTCAAAAACCCACCCCCGAGGGTTGCAATATAACGAAGCAGTTATGTAGTTCACGCGGCGAAGCCGCGAGCGGGCCGCTAGTATATTATAAATGCGAAAGTCTGTGTGTTTGTCTGTCACGCTTTCACGGCTAATCTACCGGTCCGATTTGGATGAAATTTAGAATGAAAGTAGTAAAAGTGACTGGGTCTAACATAGGCTACTTATTTTTCAAAAATCCATACTTATATTATAAATGCGAAAGTCTGTGTGTTTGTCTGTCACGCTTTCACGGCTAATCTACTGGTCCGATTTGGATGAAATTTGGAATGATAGTAGTAAAAGTGACTACTATCATTCCAAATTTCATCAAAATTCAGTAGTCAAAAATCAACCTCTAAAGGGTTGAAATAGGGGATGAAAGTTTATATGAAAAATCTAAACCGCTTGACCAATTGTAATGAATTTTGGCATAAATATAGTTGATAATCTAAGCTTAAACATAGGCTACTTTGTTTTTTAAAAATGCGCCCCCGAGGGTTGCAATATAACGAAATAGTCCACGCGGCGAAGCCGCGAGCGGGTCGCTAGTAAACCTATAAAGGGTTGAATTAGGAGATGAAAGTTTATATGAAAAATCTAAACCACTTGACCAATTGTAATGAATTTTGGCATAAATATAGTTGATAATCTAAGCTTAAATATAGGCTACTTTATTTTTTAAAAATGCGCCCCCGAGGGTTGCAATACAACGAAATAGATCACGCGGCGAAGCCGCGAGCGGGCCGCTAGTTCATAATAAATCTATAACGTATGTTTAAATTGCTGATTATAATTGTTCATGGCTATTCGTGCTTTCTAAGCACAAATAACAAAAATGATTCCAATTTTAGTTCTCACATACATATTTTTTTTTCGATAGCGGAGATTTCAAAACATGCAAGAAAACAGTAATGTTTGTCTTATTGCTAAATTCAGAATGAATTTCAATAATTATTACAACGGAATAAATGATATGTGCGATGCTTTATGATGGGTTACATGCAGATCAAGGTCACGCCCTTGAAGGTGACGTCAAAGATGGAAAACAACAATTTATGGTTGCTTATAGTGACGCCTCTTACTGTACGAGTGGCTCAGCTCAGAAATCAGAGTATCCGGTGTAGTTTTAATACTAAAATTTATAATTTACTAATTATTTATTAATTTATTGTTTACAACGCATTGTATAAAGATCATAATTACACAAATATTTTTTAGGTTTTATTGATATTTACTTCTAAATAAAATTACAATCGGAATAAAAGCTACAATATTTGGTATACATATTTAAAGAAAGGTTAATTCAATAATTGTTAAGACATAAAATGAATAAAATACAGCCTGGAAGTAATTTACTGCTGAAAGTATGTATGTATCGAGCGCAATGGTAAAGATAACGTTCAGGATAAGAGGTGATAACACCAATCGATCAAATCAGACATATACAATGATAAAGCTAATTCCTTTTCATAAATAACCTTTTATTAGACTAACAGAAAAATATAATCAAAACCAATTGAAAGAATAAATAGTAAAAACATAGTATTTACTTTTAAAACTAAACGTCTATAGCTGATGAAATGTTCAAGAAGCTATAATTATAAAATTAATTGCGATTCTCGACCACTAAGTAACCTTGAACAGATATTTCCATCACTTACATTAGCTGAAGGCATCATATAACTGTGATTGATTTAATAAAATGCCATTTTCTGTGTATCTAAAATTGCACAAAGTAATCGTTATGCCTGTTCTAAACTCATATTTATTTTTTTCTAAGTCACGCGTTGCATTTAATTCTTTAGAAGTAATACGAACAACATTTTTAATAATTTAGTTTTGTTTTTGTTTTTATGCAAAGTATCTTGTACGCAAATAATGACAAATTGTCTTATGTTTATTTGCTTTTGGATTATAAAATAATCTACTATTTGTTCAAAAAGTTTTGCAGTGATCTGAAATATGTACAATTTACTTTTGATTAATTGAACATTAAATACATTTCGTAAAGCACTTTGTAAATACCGCGTATAATTTTATGCGCTGATTTGGTTATGTTATTTTTTTGTCAGCGTCACGCTTTTTCCCGCAGAGCGGGGTAGTCGGAGAGGACACTAGGTCAAGACTTTCAGTTCTCCACTTTCTTCCTGATATGGGGAGATTACGTGTTGACTAGCGGAACTTAACGCCACGCTTTACCTTAGGTACCAGAGGTTAGAAATGAATAGTTAAATATTATCATTTTCCCAGTGGGAATCTACCCACAACCATCGTTGTGGGTTGCTTTTCCGTCAGATGTTGTCCCACTGCGCCACGACGACCTCATTTATGTTATTGCTTACACTATTTGAATTTGTCAAAAGGAAACGCACATATTTCAATTCAAGGATATTAATAAACTCCAATTTTGTTACCAAAATATGAAACTTTTCCATTTTCTTAAAAATGCTAAAAATGAAAAAGATATGCGGCATCTACAAACTGATCTTCTGCGGTATAGCACGCGCACCGACGTTTTGTTACATTACATTTAATAATACTTTTTTTATATTTTAGTACGCGCGCGAAATATATTATATGGTCAGGTTTAACTAACTTGCAGAATAATATTACGGCATCTAAAGTAAATAAATGATTTTCAAGTAAATTGTTGATGGAATATCGCATTGTTTCCTGTCGTACACATATAAATAAACGATAGTGACTAAGTGTTTAACGCTGGATTTCTTTCAATGGCACTTTGTTTACAGTAAACTCAACTACAGGCGCGCATCAACATGCAAAAATACATTAAACGAGCGCTATACGATTTTATATTTTACAAAGCGTTCACATTATGTGCCATTATATTTATAGTAGTAATGAAATACTTCAGCCTTGTAGTACAAATATTCACAAATTGATAAAATAAAAAGTGCAGTTCAAACGCGGCAATTACTCCGGCGTGTACGTAACGAACGCAATAAAAAGCCGGTAAGGGATAAGACGCATTCACCTGTCGTTGACGACCGCCTTTGAGAAGACGCGCATGGAAAGAGCTTGGAGTGTCAATGGTGTGTTGACGTGAAAGCGCAGAATGAGGTGCGCTAACAGAATTTTGTCTAAACCAAGGCAAAGATATTTTGCGTCGACTTTTATGTTGTTTAGTGGTTACGGACAAGGGAGGATGTAGAGGAGGGGTAGTAGTCATCGTTAGGCACGTGGCGCCGCTAGCGGCGGCGGCGGCGGCGGCGGCGGGCGGCGGGCGGAGGACGCGGGCGCGGGCGCGAGCCGTGGACAACTTTAGCGACCCGCCTCGTCCGATGCGGTGCGCGGCGCTGTCGCCACTGCCGCGCATCGCGCCGCTCGCTGCTATCGTTCGCTATCTTACGGACGAAGACCCGTTCATTACGCAGCCTCCGTATCGAGCTACATTTCCGAATTCATATAACTTGAAGTCTTTGTGAAGGGCAGGCCTAATCCTTTCACGCGGGAACATTTTTCTATGTTATTTTGTTTATAAACACATTTTTTGTGCTTGTGCGTCATTCCTAGATTTTTACGTAAACGACACGACACTCTTACTTGATTAAAAAAAATATGAAGATATATTTATATATATAATTTGAAATAAATTCAGAGGAATAATATAATGACAAGAGAACGTGTAAAATCGTCTCCCAAATTTCGTACATACAATAAAATAATCTACTGAGAATAGGCTAACCATTGTTCGAATTTAGCTCATTTGCAACTTAAAAATCGGCAGGTTCGGATGTATTTCACTTATCGGGAGTTAAAGGAATCGAGGGAGATACTTATCAATTATCACTTTCAGAAAGTAATACTTTTTACCAACTCTTAAAATAAAATAACAATTAAAAAGTATATAATGGTTTATCTGCGCGGGATGGTTAAAAAAATATTGTAATATTAAGGACTCAAACATGACTGTCCCGATACATGAGTCTCGTATTCTAGAGAACGTTTACTTATAATGTGAACGATATATAATCGGATTAAACATCTTCGTAAAAATTATAAGTGTTAAACTTTATTATGGTGGTTTTAAACTTTATATACTAGTCGAATGATATATTTTACCAAAATTGGTACCTAACGTAACCGTAACCGAAACTATCGAATACCCGGAAAAAATCCATAACCGTAATAAAATCCCATATAAGTTTTAGATAATTTCGGATACAGACGGAAAATGAAAAATTTCGCAAATGAAAGTTCTTCGCAGTCATTAGACGCAGATTCTTAAAAAAAGTCACCTGCAATGATGGGCAGTGGGTTTTAATCTTTTCTGCCCAGTGGGTTTTAATCGGGCAAAAAGTATTTAAATCGGGCAGAAATGGATTAATGCCCGTTTTGGTGGGCATGAAAATTACAATAAATTTGGAATAATTGACATTTGACATAGGGAGGAACAGGATAAAAACATACGCATATATAGATCGGCTTCGATATCGACTCTTGCTTTTAATATTTTAAACTTTCCTTATGTATCGAAAAGGAATAAAAGAAAATAATAAGATTATTTAGTGAGTGACCAACATTCAATTTACCTACAGTCTGTAGGCAACATCAGTGTACGGATACTTAAGAGAGAGAGAGAGAGTGTGAGAGAGAGTGTGAGAGAGAGAGAGAGTGAGAGAGAGAGAGAGTGAGAGAGAGAGAGTGAGAGAGAGTCCAAGTGCTCTGATCGCGTCGAAATTCTTATACGCTTATTACAACTTATTTATGTTGTCAGCATAAGCATAGCTGGTTTTCGGTGTCGAAGTCATTTTGCTATTAAACGCCCGGCGTTTATTGGGCAAAAATGGGTTTTAATCCAGTGGTGGATTTTAATCCGGGCGTTTACCCATCTATAGTCACCTGTGCCGAAAGCAATATCAAAAAGAGGAGTGACAAATAAGTGGTCAAAATTTATATAGTAGTAGTAAATTTATATATTTATATAACCTTCAATACCCGTAACTGTGCCCAGATCCGAAACGTTTCGTAAAATCTATTACTACTGCCCATTCATATTTTATTACAATAAACCTGAGTTACTTATAATGTTATAATGTAATGTAATGTTTGTTTTGCCGCAATTTGTTCTATTTTTTGCAAATAAATAAAAGCTAAGCGACGGGAAACACGCTAGGCAAATTAATTGTTTTCATAGTTATTGAAATAAAATGATTGTGTTTATTACGTGTCTGTAATTGCTGTTGAGAAGTACGGAGGGGTGATATTTGCATTATTAGTTTAACACACAGCGATTGGATTTAGCAGGAATATGTATTGCACTGTATTAATGAAGTTGTTGTATTTTTTTATGTTACAATATTTGTGGTTAATAAAAAAAGTTGAATGTTTTTTTTTCTGATTTGGTACTATAAACAAGTAATAATAAACAAGTGATTTCAGCCTTTGAGGCTGAAATTGTTGTACAGACAACTATTTTTTTTTATTTCATAGAATTCTTCTGAATAACTTAAAAAAATAAATTGAAATAATGAAGAATGATAATGTCTTATTGTCCGGTATCATCTGCAGCCATATAGCACATACTCACATGTGCTATATGGCTGCAGATGATACCGGAAAATGTTCAAAGTAGCAGAGATTGATATTTCTTTCAAACTTTTGGAAAAAAAATTGTAGCCTCGTAACATTGAAACTTGAAAAGTATTCGGTGAGTTTTATAAACTATTAAATATATATTAGTTAGTGGTTTTAACTGGTGTATGTAGGTACCGAAGTTGTTTAACATGTATATAAAAAAAGTATTATCTCGTTATATCATATCGGGTCGTCTAGGCGAGAGCACCAGGTTCATGTTAGTAAATGTTGCACTATTACCGGATCGTGTTTAGATCCGATAGAGTACAAGTGTTCAAGCAAATAGGGCGGCAAGAAGTGGGTGAAAATAACGTTTCAACATTATTTTTTTCAAGTTCAGTTAAGAACTTAAAAATGTATAAAAAATATATTGTATGTAATACGTTATACATTTTATTATCAATTGTTGATTGTCTTCTCAAAAATAATTTAAGGCTAATTTTGGAATTTTTAAACAACTGAACATTGTGGTAACCTAAAAAATAAAAGTTTGCTACATCTAAAAGTAATGAAATTAAACACGTCACTGTTCTGTTATTTGAATATGAATATATTTCTTGACCTTTTGCGATTGCGACTGTTTACATGTTAGAAATATTTTAATTAAGTTTTACGGAGACTCATTATCGGTGTAGCGAAAAATAATACGCCCCGCCTTTGATAGCTCTAAGAAGTACGTGAGGAAAACTATGTAAGAAAAAATAATAATATTATGGTTTAGTATATCATTAAGTAAACTTTATAATTAGGCTTCATCCATTTATTACGTAATAAGATTAAGGGTAGAGAGGAATCGACCATGTTTTATTTTTTTTTCACAGTATTGCACGCAAGGTCACGCAAATGATTTTTTTCAGTTTTCATGATGTTATTTTCATTAAATAATTGTATATTTTTATTAAAGTTTTGTTAGAAATTAAACAAATTTATATTTTTATTACTTGCAATATATGCTTGTTAATTGGGGTGAAATTTTGTAACTCATTACTGAATAATAATCGTTAACCTATTAAGCTGAAATTGTATACACTTTTTATTAAAACGTTTTTTTTTTGTAGCTTGTAGTGTCTAAGTTGACTTAGTGTTAAGACTTCGTCGGGGGCTGCGAGTTGCAATCACTACTTTAAATTCAGTATAAATTTCGTTCATAAACTTTTTAAAAGGAATACCAGTTATCAAAAACGTAAATTCATGTTAATATCTTATTTTATTGCCAAGCAAGTTTTAACAACATATTTTTTTTTTAAAACCTATGAGAAGGTTTGTGCAAACTTAAAGTGACTGAAAATTACAGCTCCCGACGAAGTCGTACCCATCATCTCGTTACATATATTCTTTTAGGCGGGGGATTTCTAGTTATTTTATCCTTTTTCAATTACAATTAAGCCGTCCTGGGTTTTTTCATAATTTTTAAATTTAGCTTTTTTCTATGACCTTATTCGTATTCCGATTTCACGCGTTACTTCGATAACATCTCTTTCAGTAACATGTGGATTTATTTCGTAAATTCGTATCAATGCCTAAAATGTTGAGTGAACTGTGAAGCAGCGATCTCTTGCTCGTTTGATTTCTTTCCCACTTGAACTAACTCCCCCTCAGTTACACTAATGTCTATTTAGCGCACGGGATGGCAGTTTCACAACATTAGTGTCACTACCCTGTCACTTTTTAGTAATAATAAAAATAATAAAAATTTATCTTATAATTTTGTTTAGTTTGATTATTAGGCAGTATAATAAGGTAAGTAGAAACGCGACGAATATTCGTTTGGTATTCGGTGTCCGGCGTATTCCGCATCTTGTCACTATTTTTATTCGGCCAAGTTATTCGGTTTTCCTAATATCCTTTACCCTGACCTTTCATTTGATTCCTTACTCGTTTCTTTCAAGTACCAGAATCTTAGTTTTATTTACATTTAGGCTTAGATCATTTTTTCACACCGTTCTTTCAAAATGGTGTTCAATTTCCGTAGTTCGCATTTTGATGATGCAATAAGCAGTGCATCATCTGCGTATTCACTCCTTGGAGGTATATATCAAGGTACAAGCCAAACTGACACAAGGCGGGGGCCACCCTGTTTGACACATTTTACGGGTGCAATGTCTCGCATAACTTTTTTGCAATTCTATCAAAAGCCTTCTCCAGATGTTCAAAAGTTTTTAAAACTTTTAGGTTTACAGCCAATAAAATTTCCGTGATCATGCGGAAAAATCGCTATTTGGGCCTCCCCTAACAGCCTCTCAGATTTCTCTTACATTTATTTCATAAGCATTTTTGCATAAATTTAACCACCCAAGCTAATCAAACTGATAGATTGTACAGCCTTTTTGTAAGAATCGCCCATATTTACAAATATAACGATACCGAATGTCGTAAGTATTATCATACAAGTAGCACTGCACCCGGGACTTGGGTCGTAGACTGACTCTTAAAACCATTGACAACCTGATTCTTAAATAATATCTAGATTAAGTTTTTTTGTTAAGACAACTATCATATGTGAGAGTAACTCGAAGAAAAAATATTACAGCTAGAGGTGACGTAAAAGCTTTTTCCATAACTATAGCAGATAGATGAGTTTAGATAGTTTCTATTACAATCGGAAAGTGATATTTGATTGATACACTTTTAGAAATTCTATTTTAATATATTAAGGAGCCATAATAAATTTAATAAAATTGTTCTAAGTATTTCTGAAGAAAAACGCTTAAACGCCACAAAATTACTGCATTATGTTTTTGCAGGGATTTTACGTTTGATATTATGTACGTGTCGTTTATGCTAATATTGGAAATATTCAACTGTTCAACATTTAAGTTAGCCAGTTGTTCATAGCAGAGAACATCGTGGCGCAGCGTGGCAGCCTCTATATGTGACAGTTGTGGGTTCGAATACACCTCAGTGGATTACATAGAGATATAAAAGCTAATAAAAATTAGAAATAAAAAATGTAATACCGGGAGAGGTTGTCACGGTGCAATAACACAACGTCCAACAGGAAACGTGCTAATTGTACCTTTAAGTAATTTCAGCTTTAAGAAAAATATGACATGAGATGCAATTTACATTTTATTGGAACGAAGTTCCTTATCACGCGTTGTGAAAGGGGGCTAGACGGAAAAAAATCTCACGAAAAGTTGTAACGACACTTTTTGCTATAGTAAGCTATTGTAAGCTGTGCGGCGCATGTGTCTCTGTCTGTCTCTCTCTCTCTTATAGAAAGCAAGCCAAATATTTTCATTTCTAATTCATAATAAATTTAATCACTTGCAGTGATAAGGCCGCCATTGCACATACCAATGTTACAATTATTCTTTCGTGTAATTCTGTAAGCTTTTATGTGCAATAAAATGTTTATTATTATTATTATTAATTAATTATAATTTCATAAATTTAGTTAATAATAAAATTAGTAATAAATTATTAATTAATAATAAAAAAAAAATAAATTATTAATTAATATTAATTAATAATAAAAAAAAAAATATTATAACTTAAAAAAATAAAATTTTATTACAATTCCTTCACTAATTAATCGAAAGGAACTTCGTTCCATCCAGGTGTCCCTTGACACCTCTCTTGTATTTTTTTATCACGATTGTAACTACAAGAACAAGTGTAATTATACTCAGTTAAGAATGAAATACAAGTAAGAGCAAATAATAAAATACAAGTTCTGTAGTTGGACTTTGTAAGGTAAGGCTTTCTCAAAAAAATCAGGTCAAACTTTATAATTCCTAAGAGCTTCATAACTATGTTGCGAACATTGAATGAAATAAAGTTCTTTTTGTATGTCCTATTGAAATACGATTTCCATCGTGCATTTACTTAAGATTACTTAAATGTTTTTTGTGCATATATAACGTATTTAAAACATGTTTCTTTTATTTTATACGTAATCTTACCTTATCGGAGTCTGTCGTATTTCCGCTACCAAATGACGCTAGTGAGTTGCGATCAAGATTTTCTGTATCTGTATCTTCAAAGTCCCTGTGAATATAATTCTTATGGTATACAATGCTCTATTCAATACTAATAATATGTAATAATTAGTCTTGGACCGAAGGTTCGGTTTAGGTTTCGGTTATGGCAAGTTTCGGCCAAAAAATGAAGTTACGGCCGTAGAAACTGTCGTCCGAGTCGAAGGTTCGGTTTCGGTTTCGGTTGAAAATCTAGTTTAGGTCAGACAGTAGTAATAATTGAAGTGGTGATCACTACGTTAGAATGTTTTTTTCAAAATCAAAAGAAAATGTCATAAACTAAAATTAGGTATTTAGATAAGAAGTGATTTCAAAAGCTTACCGACTGGAGCGCTGTGAGCTGGCGGGTCGAGCACGCGCCGGGCTACGCGGCGGCTGGTGCAATGCACCGCTGAAGTACGTTTCCTGTTACCAATGAAATATTGTATTTAAGACACACCTTTTTACTTAATTATTTTCTTCACTTATTTTTAACAACACGCTAACACATTGTATGTAGTGAAACGAAAAAAAAATAGTAAATGGTCTCTAATATGGAGAAATTCATTTACTTTTATAAACGATTGTAGTCTATTCTATGATAGTATAATATTATTTGTAAATTGCCAATTTTCTTATACAAAGCCTATTGGCTCTGTAGAGAAGAATTGAGAAGTATACGTATATAAATAACGTTATAAGAATAAGTCGCACCTGTATGACTTCTCTAAGTCGACGAACCCAAGTTTGTTTAACGTCTAGTGAGGGTGCTTTAAGTACAATACGACAGTCGCTAGCCATCGGTTCACGTCCAGTCCATACAGAGAACTTGCACTCGTCGCCTTCAATGTGTTCTGTTACTCCCAACTCAGAAGTCTACATTCAAAATAAATATGTTTTTCTTTAGTAAAACACACATTAACATTTAACATTATATATATATATATATATATATATATATATATATATATATATATATATATATATATATATATATATATATATATATATATATATATATATATATATATATTTCTATGTAAAACTCTATTGTAAATACATGAATACGTACCATAAATTTCGTCTTATATATGTATTTGGCTTTTCCATGAGTATCTTTGACTTCTTTAGCCAAAAGTAAATGAAGGTCAAAGAGAAAGACTCTTCTCTCCCTACATTTTTTAATTATTTGCCGAAGGTCCCATACTTGAAAAGAGTCTTGAAGTACAACTTCGCCTAAGCTGTCCAATGGTACATCACAACCTTCTAAGTTTGATAAGTGCATAGCATCATTAGCCTTTTTGGGGACAGAAAGCATAACTTCGAGGCCGTCCTGTGGAAAAAACATGAAATTAACAAAATATCTATAACTTATTCATGTCTATTAATTAAACATATTTACTGTATTGAAAACCGTAACCGTGCCGAATAAAGTACACGTGTAATAATTGTAATAAAAACCAAAAAAAACACTTCTTCCCGTAAGATCCAACAATCATTAGTAAGTCTTCAAAATACATGTCTTGATTGATCATATGAAAGTACACGATCTTTTAATAAGTTAAAGAGATATTGTCTCGCGTCTATTTCTACCGTGTACAAATTAACTCCAAACTTATTCGAGGCCAATTCATGAGTTTTACTTTGAAAAATGAATATTTTGAAATGTTTGTTACATAAGGAAGTCATGAAGAGTCGAATTAAATGCTGATTTTAAAGTAAAATCATTAATGTATACGATATACTTTCTCAGTCTGCTCAACTCAGTGTGATTACGCTATAATTTTTTATAGATCGAAAAAAAAAAACTGAGTTAAAAATAAATATAACTCATCATAACACTGAATTCTTAGGGATGAGAATGAGGATAAGTTCAATTCTAGTAGGATATTGTTATGAATATATATCTATGGGTAAGACCTCCAAGGAAATTCAACATATTATATGCGTGATACACAGCTTGTATTCATAATAGTTACATACATTTACAATCATAACTTTATTTGTAAAACTACTTGAAGTGTTTATTATTTAATAAAAAAAAAGTAAAAGTAATTTTATTAATAAGTATAACAAGCGCTATTTATACTGATGACATAATTCAATCATGCATAATTCAAGATAATTTATGATTTCGCGATCTGTTAACAATTATCACATAATATATAACATAGTATATGTGATCACACTCAGTACGACTGTTGTACGCCGCATACATAAGATTAATAAGAGTACACAAAAAATTGTAAGTTATACATAATCACTATGAAAATACAATTCTCACGTTTTTTTTTGTATAATTGCCTGATAAATTGACGTACACGCTTATTTATTTGTACATGTTCTTTATAAAGTGAGAATAATACATACGATATCATTTTTTGAAGCAGGTCCAATTCTATTTGGTCGATGATTATGCAGATACCTCAACATTATCAAAACCAAAGAGTCCACTAAGTTCACAATCATAACATATTAAATACAAAAAGAAACAAAAATATTCCACAGCTAAGGTTAAAAATATGCTAATCACTGAGCCTTGTTAGAAGTACACTACACACATGAATCACAAGGAAAATATTGTTTGAAACTAATTGTCAATTTATAGCAAGCCAGTGTACTAGTTTATTTAATTTTCAATACTGTATATAACTGAATAACAAATGTTTAAGCCGATAGTGCGTAATGGTTGTGTCCCATTACAAATCATTAAAGCTCGTTAACGATGAAGATAACAAAGCATTCAAATTAGTAGTAAGTCGCTAGAGGCTAACAGACTCAACAAATGTAGCATTTACATTGTTTCTAGAAGTCATTAAATATAAAACAATTAAATAAAATAAATTAATTACAAAGAAACGTAATCCAACGTCACTTAATACAACCCGTTATTTAATACTATGCTTGACTTACGCTGAAATAACTACAAATATTTCTCAAGTTTACGATAATATTATAACAATTAAATCCACTACTTAGTTACACAAGTTAAAAATAACTCCACGAATATATGTATATTGTTGAAGATAAACAAATAGCTAAATGTCTACACAAACCGGTTGAAGATGACAAGCATCATGGGCGACAATAGATAATGTTATAACACACATACATATATTTTAAAGAAATCCCCACAATTCTAGTGCATCGTAAAAATATAACGAGCATTTGTCATATATTCGAAGTATTTTTGTGAGTAATTATGAGCCATGACGTAAAACTCTTAAGAAATACTAATTATATTCTGGGTGTAATTATGCATTTTCAACACCAATTAGATAACGATATTTTAAGAATTAATTAATTCTCTCAATTAAATATATTAGACTAATTGTAATGTAGATACTTTAGTAGTAAGATTAGGTACCATTGCTGACATCACCCAATCGAGACATGTTACATTAAAGACAGATATGAAAACTTACCAGGAGGTTCCTCCTGTCGTAGACGATATTTTATAGTTAGTGACTGTACCTACTTGAAATGTAGCACATTAGTACATATTGTTACTTCTACGAATTCGTCGAACGAAGAAGTGTGTTGTTCACAATTTTATCTTATCATCATTTCTTATCGTTTAAAGTAAGTTGTAAGATGATAAGAAATAGTAGTATGGAAGACAATGTCATAAAATAGAAACATTTTTCATTATCAAAAAAGCCTTCATTATATTTGTCTTATTTTATTAAATAACAAATATATTTGTATCATTTTTGAAATCTTCAGAAGTTTTTAAAAATATAATTTGAACATAAAAAAGATATCCACTGTACGATATAAGCATAGTACGAAATACAAATAAAATCAAAAATGAATATTCGGCATATTTTTCATTTGAAAGTTGTATTTGCAGTAAATTAATTAGTTAAAATTTCTTTGCTACTATTTTAGATATGTATACTTTTAGGTTGTATCATAGTTTTAAATGTAATTGTTTTTAACATATATACCATTCGTTACGATAAACTTAGTAACAAACACTTTAGTAACAACGGCATCGTATAAATTCAATTCAAATTTTAATAGGGGCCAGTCTTGGCGCAGTGGCACAAGCGTGTGACTGTAAACGACTGGTTGTGGGTTTGATTCCTACTCGAGGAGTGAAGATACTTAATATTTCCATTTTCTTCGCTCTGGCGGTAGAGACAAAGCGCGGCGTTAAGTTGCGCCTCCGAATGCCTCCGAATTTGGCGGAAAGTGGGGAACCGAGTGTCTTAACACTAGGTTCCCTCTGCCTACCCTGCTGTGTGCGGGATACAGCGTGAAGCTACAAATATAATAATAATAATAATACAACCAAAACTACAGTCAGCTATTAAAATCCTTTAAATTAGTCACATTCAAAAAATATTATCTAATAAAAAAAGAACGTCGTGCTGCAGTTGGGCAGCGACTATAACAACGCTATGATTGTAGGTTCGATTCCCACTCGGGGAAATTATTAAATCTTGGACATCTTCGACAATAGGTTCTGTTAACTACACTACTAGGCGGAAAAAAGCGTGCATCTAATTACAGTTATATTATCCACAATTACCCCAAGGTGTTGCAATATAACCAAATAGCGATCGTAATAGTCGAGTAGTTCACGCTGCGAAACCGCGAGCCGGTCGCTAGTAATATATAATAAGTAGGGTGTACATACACATTATAAAATATTACCTTAATTTCTCCCTGTCCCTCAGCACAACATGCTTGTAGGTCTTTTAATAACAGTTGATATTTCGTAATCCTTTGTACTGGCTTAATAAGATAAGCTGCAAGCGGATGCTCCAGTTTTTTCTTTCTTTGAACTCTATTGAAGCATAAATTTGAATATTTTAATTGTTTGCTCAAAATAAATTTAAAAAATAGTGTGACTGTGTCTTGTGAATAAAATGAATAAAAAAAAAATTTTTAACATAATACTTAAAAAAATGCCAGAATATAAGAAATCGAATCGTTATATTGTTTAAGATCTTAATTAACATGACGATTCCTCTGTCCCTTTAAGTAAAGAAGTGTAATAGAACACAGCTCGTACTTTGCATTAGCTTAAATTAATTTAATATAATTGCTCAAACGTTAATTAGAAAATACTTTGTCGCTTATCGCCACATATTATATGATAAAATATATTTATATACATTTATATAATTAACAAAACGTAAAATAAAATGAATGTAACCTATCAAAGTAATCTCCAGCGTGTTGTACGACAGCGGCGTTGCTGTCTGGCTTGTTGCGGCAGTATGACACGTACATGTCGAATTCACGAGCCCACGTCACGAAACAATGCCCAACGTCCTCAGGCATCGTCTCATACTTGTCGAGTTCACGCAAGAACACGCGCTCGTGGAACCGATGGATTTCTTCTATGTTGCCGAATATTAACTCCTCCTAAAATTTGTTAATATTGTACTATAATGTCCACCCGATATCTATGGCGGAGTGTCTTGACATTAGGTCCTTTTCGACTACCCCGCTATGCGAGAAAAAGCGTTAAGCTGATTTTATTAAAAATATCGTAAATTGAATTGATACACATATTTTATTACAGTTATTTAATCGTTACTACATACATATAACATTTGAAACTGACCTTTCCTTGCAACGCCTGAGGTACCGAGGATGGGTCCGTGCGCATTTCTCGCAAATAACAAGTTATACAAGTTTCCAGGTCCTTAACGTATGCGCGTTCGGTTTGAAGCAGTTCTGCCATGATAAACCTGTGCAATAAAAAAATAAAAACAATAAAGATTTTTAAATAAAAAACAATTGAATTTGAATTATTTTTATTAACATAATAACATGTCATTCATAAACAATACTTACTCTTTTCGTCGTGCACTTCTTCGCTTGTCGTCGGCGGGGGCGGAGGGCGGCACCTCCGCGCGAGTCTCCGCCTCACTCGTTTGTACGGAGCTAAGTGACGCCGCAACGCCTGAATCACTTTCAGCCTCGCTTTCACCACCTTCCATAGAACCGCTAAATTCTGCATATCTGGATATAAATATGCGTGTGAACTTACATTTGAATGTAAAATATGTTCATTTCGATAAAATATTGTTAAATAAAATGGAGAATAAAGAAGGAATCGTTCATAAGGACTTAGGATTGAAAAACAACTATTATTGCTATGTCATTTCTAAAAACAAATAATATATACCAATAAAACTAAGATATTGTATATATATTAATATAATAAACAGGTACAGTTTGTCACTTTGTTTGTAAAGGGTAAACTTCGGAAATACTGAACCAATGATGAAAAAATCTTTCACAATTAAAAGCTACACTATTCAGGAGTGCTATAGGCTATATTTTTAAATGATTGAACAGAAAGTTCAGGGAATCCCATAAGTGACTCAAGTAGGGGATAAAGTTACAGATAATACAGCTAAGCCGCAAGCGTACCCCTAGTATTAAATTAAATAAAAAAAGTCCAAAATAACCTGGCATCAACTGCTGCCACCCACTCTTTGATCTGTACAGCGTGAGGATGTCCCTTCTCGACGAGGCCGTCGGCGAGCTGTGCCAGCAGGCGCACGCGCTCGCGGGACTCGCGCGCCACGCCGCCCGCCGCCGCCGCCGCCGCCGCGCCGCAGCGCTCCTGCGTCTCGCGGATCCACTCCACGGCGGCGCGGGCGGAGCGCTCGAACAGGGCGAACTGCTGGCATTGTTCAAGGCGCTTCTTGCGAACCGTCCAGTGTTCTAAAACCTAAAACCACAAAATTCACAAATATACGTTCAGTTTTTAAATTATCATTAAAAATTTTGTACAATAAACAATTAGTGCCACTACAATTTTATTATAATTTATTTTGTTGTTCCGTAACAAACAATATTTGAATCTTAGTTTAAAATGAATAAAATATAATAAATATAAAAAAAAATTACTGGCTGTATTAAAATCATGGCTAAGCTCGCCATAACTAGCCGCAACGTTTATAGCTTCACATGACGGAGTAACGACTATTATATCAATGTGTTACTATTCACTATAACATTAATGTTATTGTCCTCATCGTCACCCAAGCGTGGTAACTGCTGAACCAGGTGCAGCAAAATATAAAAGTGTTCTAAATATTCATTCGACGGAATGTACTGGGCACATTTACACTTGTGTACTTTTGGTATACGCGATACAACAATAATATAACAAATGAACCGAAAGAATTTATTTCATAAACATTTTCACGCAACGTAATTTGAATTGTTAGGATGGTAAACAACAGAGTGCGATCACAACAAAACACTTTATTGTTTGTTTATATTCAAGCTGCGCATTGAAATATAGTATAATAGTATCTTAAGAGTTATTTTCATACTCGTACCCGGAAAACAATAAGCACTAGATTATCTATTCTTAGACATATATACCAATTCAAACGTTAGAACTACAAAATGAACTTCAGTATCATCAACGATATCATAAAATAGTTGCACTTCCTAAAATAGTAACTGAATTCAACTATATCGTTGAATTCTCTACGTCCAACAATTTAGTCAATGATGTTTGATCATGTTGTAAAATAAGGTGTTCTTATAATATATTTATTGTAAATACAGAATACGTGTATAATACGAACTCAATATACCTATATAATGACAATGCTTTAGGGTTAAAAATATAAATAAAAAAAAATAACAATGATAAACCATTGAATTGAATTAGAAATTTAAATGAAAATAACAAGATAATATTTTAAGTAAGTACACTATTTTTAAGTAAGATACATTTTGGTTTTGTTACTAATATACAAAAGAGCTGCAAGAACCTTTACCAGCGAATCAAATAATTATTTTAAGATTTCGTCAAATAAGATCGACAATTTCACGAGGTAATATAGCTTTTAGTTGATTATTTCGTTAATCTATATGTTAACATTGATCTGATTAACATACAAGATCTGGACAATCGACAATTGAGTATTCCATGGAATAAGACATTGTCGACGATTGGCTGCGACGTCTATATATAATTGCAAAAGAAATGCATTATTAATCATCATCGTTATATTTATTTTATTATATACGAGTATGAGCAATGATCCTATTTAAATTTAAACGTAAACTCCACATAGAGTGACATATGACTGGATTCTCGATCATCTACTTCATACGTGAAAGTAAATATAAATTCATTATATATAATTACAAAAAAAAATACTTTTAAAATCCCTTGCTTTCTAAAATAAGCACAAAAAAATAAGTAACAAAGCAATATTAGATAATGATAGCCTACTGATACTAATAGAATACTGTCTAAATATGCTGTCATGTTTTTAGAAATGGGATTTGATATAACCAGAGATGATTTTATTTAACTACATGGAATTCAAACAATACCTTATTTTCTTGCGCGAGCAATGTGTCCAAAATCGCCCGGGTCTGCTCGTGGTGGGCCTTGCTGGCGGCGACAGTCTGCCCGTGTACCTGCGCCGACCGAGCTGCGTACTTGAGGAACGTTTCCGCCGTCCGTCTCGCCAACGTACACGCTTTAAGAAACGCCTCCTTTTGTTCGCCATGTTTTACTATTAATGCCGCAACCTAAAAATCAAATTGTATTATAATAATCAATATCTTAAATAAATAAATGAAATAAATACTATTCGTACACGACGAATACAAGTAATAAAATAATACCTGAGATGCCTTATCTAAGTTTTGCGTATGTGAAGTTTCATCACCATCATTGGTCAGAGACACGGCCGCTGTGGCCGCTATAAGTATTCCAGTGCTAGAGGCAGACGTCGGCACGGACAGCGCCACAGTGGAGCCACACCAGTCCTCGTCACGCCGGTATTCGCGCTCGAGCGAGTCGAGAACAGAACACACTTGCTCTGCAGTCTTGTAGAAGTTAAGCGACGCTGTTACTAGCTTGTGTCGTTCCTCTGCACAAGTCACTAAACGCTGCCATCGTTCTGTAACTTCTTCAGAAATTTCTCTGCAAATGAGTACAAAGGATTTTTAAAAATATAAACAGAAAAAGGCATTTTTAGAAAAAGTATAATAATTAAGCACAGCGGTATTCGAACCCGCTCTTCTTGGAATACGTACAAGCGCTCTGCCCACCGAGCCATGGGTTTAACGTTTTAGTTCTCGCGCGTTCAAATCTCGCTGCGTTCAACTTTTTATACATATTGTAAAAAAAATATTTTTCAATTTCCTGTGTGTGTTATTGAATGATATTTTATATAAAGAGTAGTTAGTTATAAAATATACATTTCCTACTTGAGTGTTATACGTAAAGAATGTTATAAAAATTCAAAATCTAAACCTAATAGTATGGGGGTCGTAATGGTTAGCTGCGCGTAAAGCGTCTGCTCGGTATTTGACTTGCACAGCGCTAGCGTGAGTCTTCTCCACTGCTACTTGGAACTGGTCGTGTTCTCGTTTCAATTGTTCTGCTTCTGACAGGGTGCCAGGTATAGAAAATGAAGCCGACAGCATCGCTTCACCATTTCTAATCCAGCTTACAACTTGAGCTGCATCTTTTTGGAATTGTCCTGTCAAATTATTAAGCATTTTTTGCAATAAAAATATTTAAAATACGAAATCTTAAAGTATCGATATTATGCGAAATTAGCAAAGAAAATTAAGACATTATTCATTTTCTGCTACATACATTTATTTTCTGCAAGTAAATGGAATATTTATGTTTAAATCAAATATATATGGATTCGAAGAAATGTATTCAAGGTCATAAACACAGGTATAACTGTGCCATGATAGCGTCAAAATTAGTATAAGAGGTTCAATTCGTAAATACAATCACTTTGTTTGTTTCATATTTTATTACTTTAAGTGAATCAGTATAAAATATTAATTTTTAAAAAATGTTACCCAATTGAACACATTGTTCGAATCGAGCCCGCCTTTCTTCTGCTAGTTCCTCTAAATCTAGCTGTCTATCGTGGAGAAACTCAAGCAGAAGTTGCACGCGAGCCTGCGCATCCATTGGAGCTCCTTCCGAACTGTCAGAACTAGAAGCCATCACGTCAGAAGCTTCCGCAATAGCTGCAGCCAACTCTTGGCCTTGTTGAACTACCTAAAATTAAAAAAAAACATTCTTTAATAACTTATCTGAGACATTAATTAGACATACACATATTTTTGTGTCCGACTGAAACAGTGTTTTCAGCTGAAACACAAACCAAATCATCGGCTCTGTTCCGGCTTCGGTTGAAGCCGAAACCGAAACTTGTTAACCCGTTTAAAAATTGTATAATATGTTGAAATCTATTATTGAACAACATACGGAAAACATATTTGACGTTTCATTACAAATAATAAATATAACGCTTAATTACCTGTAACATACGGTGACTATACATCAAGATTATCTAATAAAAACTTTTAATTCAAAAGAATAAAACTCTTGTAAAAGTGCAATCAAAATGAGCTGTAAAACAGTAGTAGATTTTTAAATGATTATTAATATATTACTTGGAATGTAGCGTGTTGCATCCTGGCGACACTCTCGTTGTGCCCCGCGAGCGCTTGCTCTGCTTGCTGTGGGTCACGTGGCGGCTCCGTGCGCTGCAGCTCGTCCCCCCACAACTCAAGTCGAGATGACACCTATAATGTTAACTCTTGTAAAGAACATAAATAAAACAGATTGCATAAAGAAAATTTAAAGAAATATTGCAAAGCCCTCTATAGTAGATCTTTGCCACTATTTTAAAACATATTTAAATATACGCTTCGTACTTCTTTTTCAAGTCACTCAGTTATTTTATTTCTGAAATTGTAAAAACACAATGGCAGTGGCCAGTCGTGGCCCAGCGGCACAAGCGTGTGACTGTAAACGACTTCGACGGTTGTGGATTCGATTCCCACTCGCGGAGTGGAAATATTTAATATTTCCATTTTCTTCGCTCTGTTGTCGAGGTAAGGGCGGGGAGTTAAGTTCCGCCACTTAACACGCAAAGCTTCTGAATTCGGCGGAAAGTGGGGAACGGAGTGTCTTAACACTAGGTTCCCTCTGCCTACCCAGCTGTGTGCGGGATACAGCGTGAAGCTAAAAAAAAAACAAAAAAATAAAACTATAAGGACTAAAAATTTTCATTTTGAAGAAACACCATAACCATCTACGAAAAATTTCTTATCTGTACGAGCAAAACAAGCATTGTTTAAACAGGAATGTCATTGTGTTAACGGCACACGAAGTTAACCGAAAAGATATTTCGATCAAAAGCTAAACAATATTTACTAATCTCAATTCAATCCTATTTCGTATAATTTATAGAAGCTGCTATTTTGACACTTATATAATATTCATAACTTTGTGACTTTAGGTAAAATGAAAAATACAAACTTCAAGAGCATCTCTCTCGAAATGACGCAGCTGCAGTGTGAGTTCCAGACGGCGCTCACGATCTGACCAAAGCTCTTCCAGCGCACTGCGGGTGCCGCGCAATCGTTCTAATGTAGACTCTACTGCTGCAGTACTTGCAGCTTCTGTCTCCCCAGATGACCTGCATACAAGGTATTTATTTTGTATTTTAGATAATAAGATAACTATTAGTGTTAATAAAATGATTACATATATATAGATGTTATTACATTAATACAATGATGTAATCATTTCATTGGAGTTTTGTGACAATATGTTGTCAATGGCTATAAAGTATAAGTTGTGGTAGCACTAAAAATATCTATCCTGATGAAGTCGATGTTATCGCATTATAAATCTTTATACTTTTAATATTTGTGGCCAGTCGTGGCCCAGTGGCACAAGAGTGTGACTGTAAACGACTGGTTGTGGGTTCGATTCCCACTCGAGGAGGGGAAATTATATTTCCATTTTCTTCGCTCTGGTGTCGAGGTAAAGCGCGGCGTTAAGTTCCGCCACTTAACACGCAAGCCTCCGAATTCGGCGGAAAGTGGGGAACGGAGTGTCTTAACACTAGGTTCCCTCTGCCTATCCTGCTGTGTGCGGGATATAGCGTGAAGCTATTTTTTACTTTTAATATTTTGGTGTTGATGATATTCGTGTGTATTACTTAACTTTTCTTTAAATTATGCACATGATCAATTTTGTTCCGAACAAAATTTTATATTCAGAATCAATAAAAGCAATATAGTATTCGTAAGGTGTTTTTTAATTTATTCTTTATTTATGTATTCTCAAAACAAATAAAATTGAGTAGCAATTATTATATAAACAAACATGCCAAATATATATTGATCCTATATTTTTATTTACAGGAGAACAGTTAATACAACCTTGGGTAGGCAGATAGAGCCTATTAACAAAACACTACATTCTCCACTTTCCCTAAGAATCCGAGACGTTGTGTTGAGTAGAGCAACTGAAACCTCAACCATCACATGTAAAAGCAGATGCTGTCACACTGCGCTGCGATGGTTGCCTTGCATTTATATAATATAATTGTTAACAATTTTTAATATACATTGTGTTATGTATTCTCTGTGAATTAATTACAAGCCACATAAAATAGTTGCTGACAAAGTTATAATAATATCATTGTCAAAGATAGTAACAGAAGATATTATGTATGTGAATGTTGATACTGACCTCCATCGCAAACATTGTACAGGAGATTTGTGTCTATGGGATCGTCGATGATATTTGAGCATTTTATAGAAAAAATGTTCATTTCACCAGCCGCAACGTTAAGTTTGCACACTTCGATATTTGTGATCACTTTCATTCGTTTCGTAATTAAATACTGTATACATATTTAAAAATTTGCAATATAATGTAATAGAGAAGTTTACATAGAAATATTATTACGTAGAGCAAATCAGTCACAAGTGACCTACACAACCAAGACGCCTACTGTTATGTTATGGTCGGTTAACGAATCTCTTACGCGATGCTTTACGGTAACAAATATAATATTTTTCTGACGTATACATTAAATGAATATATTTTTCACTATCATCTGTTTAACTTATTAAAATAGAAAGATTTTATTATCTAACAAAGCACTGTAAATACAAAAGCATACACATACAAATGCAGACCATGTATTATATCACTTTTATAAAAAAATTAAGTAATTATAAATTTTAAAATTTTTATCAATTTCAATTTAAAGCAATTTCAATTTTTGATCTCCTGAAAATATGAACATTTCGTGCGAGGATGGTTTCTAATGTCGCCGGAGCGCGGCATTCCTCACGCGTCGGCGACCAATCGGAACCGAGAGATATGCATCGCTCTCATGACTGCAGCACACCATGTAGTTTAATCTTAACGCGGTTACTTTATGCTCTTCGTGAAATAGTTTCCAGCTATCTTATTTCAGTAAGACCAATTTTATTGATAAGGATTAAAAATATATTTACAGAAATATATCTATTGTAAGAAGTAATTAATAGTATCTCATTCTATTACACTATGGTCAATCATGTATAATATGTCTGTTATCGTTGAATAACTAAATTAAATAAGACAAAAATAAATGTTTATAGCACTATTCCACTAAGTGTCGTCACTAACAGTACTTTACTAAAGCAGCCTTTCTACGCGTGGCTTGCTTTAGTAAGCAGTTCAAAGAGCATATTAACAGAATATAAAGTTTTATTAGACTCGTAAAATTATACGTGATGGAAAGACTACGGGGTCTAAGTCAGACAATAAGGGCTCAGTGGTAATTTTATGGGACGTTAAAATGCATTCATAGCACGATTTACATCCGGTTTTAAACGTTTTCAAGCGCATATAGGAAATAAAAATTGTTAAAGATTTTTACTCAATTAGTACACGCATAAATTATGAATCTCCTCCTTACATTAATCCACTATAAGAAATACAACAATTTCGTAAAGATAAATAAATCTCATATGATTTCAGACATTAGAGCACGTGCCTAGCGTACACAAGAGGGAACAATCTGAAAATAAACATTTATGAAACCATATATTTATGTACAATGCTATTAAATTTATTTAAAATGTTTTTACGTTTTTAAAATAAAAACAGCACAAAGATTTGTATACTTTCAATGTTATAGTGATATTTCATATCGACAATGCAAGCGGAGCGACGCTATTGTTTGGAGCGGACTACTGTATGGGCAGGAATAGCAAACATTTAGCAAACAAGTTTCAGCTTCGTTGCATTACCGTAATGTCCGCGAAATTATTCCTATTTGTAAATAAGCTTACGGAACGATTAGCTAATATACAAGAGCCAATGAACACGATACATTACTTGAAAACACATTTTTAAGTACTCATTATAAAAACGATACAATTCTAAAATAAGTAATTTTACGCTACAAATGCGAGTATATAGAGATGAGTCTTCATACGAATCTTAAAACGATATACTAAATAATACAAATATCCTTAAATTATTACATACCTTTTAACCAATGAACGAATTTATGTGATCATTACAAAATAACATTTAAATATAGTAAATCAAAATAATATTTAAATATAGCAAATAAGAAAGTCTCGCTTCCTCATAGCTTAAACTAATAATAAAACTCATTATAAAGCGCTGTAAACGCGCGTATGTATCGACACAAGTGCGCGTTTTAGTTGCGTTTGTTTAGAAACGTTTGTGTACAATCTGCTAAAACGGATTAATAACGCACAGATGACACGCTAATCGGAAGAAATAAGAGAAAGAGCAAAATAGCAAAATACAAATCAATGGTTCCTTTGATTAAGGGTCAGATTGGAAAATCACCAGTTTACAACAGAGGCTTCTAAAATTTAATTCATACTTATATTATAAATGCGAAAGTCTGTCTGTTTGTCTGTCACGCTTTCGCGACTAATATACGGGGGGTCCGATTTGGATGAAATTTAGAATGAAACTAGTAAAAAACCCAGGGTCAAACATAGGCTACTCATTTTTCAAAAGGGTTGAAATAGAGGATGAAAGTTAATATGAAAAAACTAAACCGCTTTACCGATTGTAATGAATTTTGGTATAGGTATAGTTAATAATCCAAGGTTAGACACTTTATTTTTCAAAAAACAACGAAACAACTATGTATGTTCGCGGGGCGAAGCCGCGAGCGGGCACCATTCTATAACTTTAAGTTGGTAAAACAGAAGTTTATGAAACTTTACACGTTTTCTAAAACAACTATACTCCTTGTTTATGCTATGGAACTTCACTTTTGTTTATATTAGTTGATTTTATCTATACATTGGACCCTTGTGTGTCATACATACACATATATTTTTTTATATAGATATTTTTTTCATAAATCACCAATGTGTCAAATTCTCGGGAATGCGCTTATTAATCTGAGTTAAAGAAAGGTAATTATTGTTATAATTGTAATAAAGTTTCTGTTACTGGTATTATTATTCACATTTGTTACTTTGGCAAATTTACTAAATCCGCCATTCTGTGCTGTTTGACGACAAAGTTTCTAACCAGTTGCAATCAGCTGGTTAGTTTAACACGTTTATACGTCCAAAACATAAACAAACATGATGGGGAAAAGTCCAGCGTGTCAAAGCGTATCAAATTGCAATAATTATCAAATTATATAAGAATTAAAAAAATGGTACATTCATAAGAAAATTACTTTTTTAATAGCTTGTATATTTAACTATAATGATTTGTGTTCCCCATAAAGAAGCTAAAATCATGAAATTGTTAGTTTGGCCCTTATTTATAATAAAAAAGTAGAAAAGTGAATGTTGTACAAAAAAAAATTCAGAAAATTTTAAATTGAGTATGTTAATTTATCGATAACAGAGGCGAAAAAACCACTCGATAGAATTTTTGTCTGTTTGTCTGTCTGTCTGTTAATTTGTTCGTCAATCACGCAAAAACTACTCGATAGAAATTAATGGACTTTGGTATAGCATATAGTCCAAAGGCACATATAGGATAGTTTTTATCCCGATATTCCATTAGGTTTTTTGGAAAAAATAAAAAACCGATATAAGTAGATCATTTGTAGACTGATATCTACCGGGTAGAAATTAATGAATTTTGTATGGAGTTAGAGGGTAGAGGTAGTAGCTAAAAAACATTCAAATTATGTCGATAGTTCACGAGTGAAGCTAAATTTATTTCAATACAACTAATTAAAATAATAATAAAATAAAATGAGCGTAACATTTTTTAAAGGTGCATTTGGCCGGTCTATACAACTTTACATAATCTATATGACAGTACGTTTTCTGGAACGGGTAGCGCCATCTGTTATTATATAGTCGACATTGTATTACATATATTCGTACTCATTAATACACCCATACCTCGCTTTGCGTCGGGGTTACGTTCCAAAAAAACACGACGCAAAGTGAAAATAGATTTTCTATAGCAAATCTCAAGCTCTAGCATCTATAGCAAATCAACCTATGTAATAATCGAAGATAGGTTCCAAGCTTACGAAAATACTACTATCTCTTAAAAATAAAATTGAACAAAGTAAACATTTCAAACAAAAATTATCTAAAAATACGTATTCAATCAAATAAAATATACTACATATTCATTTAATTTATGAAAGTTTATTTAATATTAATCATTGTCTGATGAGTCCCTAGTGGTTGTTGTCGTAGGTCGACTTTCTTTCACAAAAAATTGGTCCAATGTTCGTTGAAACATTTTTTTCGTCAACGTAAGATAAATTTCCTTGTAACAATTGATGTTCGTAGCTACCGCCTGGGACACTTTTAAACTCCTTTCGCTGTCAGGATCGTTTTTTAAAAAAAACTCCACAGCTTCGTCAATCAATCACATCGCTTTAGGAATTTGTTTGGGGGTTTAATTTTATTCTTTGGCGATTTCTATTAAACAGTCACTGTCATCTTCTTCATTAGCAAAATGCAATTCCAGTTGCAATAGTTCTTCATTAGAGAATTCAAAAAAAAAATTAAGAATTGAATCCAAAACGCTGCTTCGAAAATCTAACGACGCACAGTGAAAATCAGTAAAAATTAAGCAGCGACGCAACTTTAAAAAAAACGCAAACCGAAACGACGCAAAGCGAATATTGGTGTATTATTATTACAAGAATGCAAAAGTCTGTACCTCTTCTATCTGTTATGTTTTGACGGGTAATCTTCTGGCCCGATTTAGATGGAATTCGTAGAAAATATTGTTGAAGACGCAGGGTCAAATATAGGCTATTTTTAAAAAATCAAACCCTAGGAGGTTGAAACAGTGGATGAAACCTATGTATGTTTAGTATATAGTGAGAATGAAAGATCTAAACTCCTTGACTCAAATGAATGAATTTTATTATATTGAAAATAGTTAATGAGGCAAGGTCAAACATAGGCAATCTCTCTTTTTTTAAAAAATAACCCGAAAGGTGCTGAAATAGGGTATAAAAGTAGTACTTTACTCAGCGACGCCGCGGGCGGATCGTTAGTTTACTCTCGTATTCAGTACAGTTCCCGCAGAAAAAGAAAACACTGGCAAAGTCAAATTATATTGATTATTTGCAAGTAAAGCTATTGTTTTAATATCAATAAGTAATACCATATTGTTTACCAGATGGTATAATGATGAAGTTATCGCTATATGTTATCAAATAGGATAGACATTGTTTTAGATGTATCGATGATTTTCTCAAGAACATAATTAGCGACGCAAGGTCAAATATAGATTAGACTAGAAAAAGGAGGTCCCTTTTATAAAAAAAAACAGATCCCAAAGAGGCAATAGAGGATGAAAGTGGTAGTTCACGTGGCGAAGCCGCGAGCGGGTCGCTAGTATACATATATAGCAAATGTTAAAATGACGAATACATTACCTGAAAATCGCAGCTATTACTTCCAAAATGTATATTATATTAAATGTTATATTATATAGGCTTTTAATTACTGTTAGACTCGATTCCCAGTAATCAGAAATTATTCTTATTACAACATCTTTAGTTCGTTAGTGTTGCTGTTCTTTTTTAGAGATCTTAATTACTATTTATGGTTCTCATTTTGAAACGGTTTCTAAAAATTCTAATTCCCTTATAACTTTTTTTTCAGAATCGATTTCGTTTACAAGAATCAATTCGCCAGATGGATGTATCAAGTCCGAAAATCAAAAGTTATAAAAATCGAAATGTAATTGAGAATCGAATTTTAATCGTCGTCTTTCGCGCCAACTTCACAACGAAAACGTAATGTTCGAACCCCCAAATGATTGTGTCATAAATAATTTAATTAAAAAAATTAAACAGTTTAAATTATACTATTTAGGTACGTATTATTAACATAGATATTTAAGAAATGTTTAATATTGGGTACGTCACGAGTAGAAAGGTATGGATAAAATCGTGAAATTAATATAATGATCCTGTACCTAAATTATTTTACGTACGGTCTTTAAATATTTTTCTCTATATTTCGTATACCTAAATGTCGCATACTCTCGCATGAGTTATTGAAGTAATGACTTTAAAGTATATCGAAATGATAGTTTTTGGAAATAATTCAATATGTATAGATAATATTTTTACTTTATAAATCAAATTATTTGTTGATTTAGAATTACAAAATGTTTATTAAGAGCACTTTTGTCCAACGTACAGGAAGTTGGTTTTCTATATCACTCTGTCCTAAAACTTGAGCAGATCTTGAGACAATAAATAATTGTTATAATAAACGTTTGCCAGTGACAAGTATCATTATTAACGAAACAAAAATATAAATGACTTTCTAAGAATTCTTTTAGAATGTTTGTTCGCATGTATTGTTAAGCGCACGGAATGCGACAATATCAAGAGAAATTAAATATCTAATCACGCTAACGTGTAACTCTTATTTACGGCATCGATGTAGTGCATATAACGGAGTCATTTTATTGCTATGTATATATTTTTCTGAAACAATTAACTTCAAAGACCTATGGTACTAATTAAGTAATTACTTTATAAATTTAACCCAACATATAAAGGTAACCCTTTAAGAAATATTATAATGATACACAGTGAATGTCATATATGAAATATTAGGTATATTTCATTTTATTATAATTTTATTTTTATTAAGATATAATGAAATAATATGTCATCATAAGGAAATAATATTTCGATTCCCATACACCTCAATAGCAACAATATAACAATTACTTTTATTTAACAATAATTACTAACTTCCCAAAGAAAGTTTTAAATAGAGAAAAACCACAGTTGATATTTCTCTATTTAAAATTTTCTTAATTATAAATGTTTATGACCTAGTGGTCATTATAAATGTTTATGACCTAGTGGTCATTAACATTTATAATTAAGAAAATTTTAAATAGAGAAATATCAACTGTGGTTTTTCTCTATTTAAAATTTTCTTTGGGAAGTTAGTAATTATTGTTAAATAAAAGTAATTGTTATATTGTAGAATATAGAATAACTATATTCTACAAGTACTATACTCAGGCATGGTTTGCACTAAATTAATCGAATTTCATATAACAAGGGCAGAACTGAAAAAGGAAAGGAACTCAAAAAGATGAAATGAAGCAGGGGAGCGTAAGCGAGGGCGTCAAGGGCTCTCCACGGTAAAATAAGGAATTGTTTACACGCTAACTACTATTATTAATTTCAAGTATTATATAGCGAATAAGTATTATTCATACATTAAAGTTGAACATAAGATCAACCTTTTTGTGATTTAAATATTCAACTTTTCAAACTTTATTTATTGTCTGTCGTGTTTAAGTGAGACTTTTTAAGTAGCCATACTTTAAAAATCACGATTGATTGATTGCACTTACCTTCGAGTGTTCATGCAGTATAGATAAATTACAGTTTAAAATAAAATTATCATGATACTACGAATCTAAAGATTCGACTAAAACATGTTTATTGCTCATGTCCCTCTAAATTTCTCATACTTCTAACATATTTTAAAAAAACAACTTCTATAATTAACGAACACAACACTAGTAAAATATAATTTTTGCGGGGATGAATATAGAGCGCAGAGCGTGAGGGCTGTGGGGTGGAGGAGACGGCGGGAATGATCACCGGGCCCCGCTCGCCCTAACCGACAGAAGGCCGGAAACGCCGATTGTGAGACAATTTAAATCACTCAACGAAACCCATCAACTCTTGTCGTGGACTATCCGACATAGACTTCTGGTATTTCCTGGTATTTTTAGTATTTATGATTATTGTGCAACGATATTAAAGTGTTGTTTGTGGGATATGTAAAAAATAATGTACTTCGATAAAAACCGCCCGTAGTTGCAATCTTTAACTTAATTAGTTATTCTTATGTAATAAAATAGTTGAATATTAAATAAGGTATAAGAAAAAATATATATATTCAAACAATATAACATTTACTCATACTGGAACGATTAAAGTTTCATAATTAAATAACTAAATATAAAATTTATTTGACGTTAAGATATGGTATGCAATATGAAAACCTACAAAGTAACAAGACAAACGACTACTTTTAGTAAATACGAAAATTAAAAGTGATAAAATTACTAAAACAATACTATGTAGTATAGACTTGAGCGTTGGGCTTGGTTCTTAAAGATATTTCTTTTAAAAATCCTACATAAGTCAATATACACTGACGCTTCATAAAAAAATAATCGTTAGCAGTATTCGCTACAAGAGATTGCTTAAACGAAGTAACGTTTTAAATGCTAGGTCGCGAGTACATATTATGTACGTATGTGTGTACATTTTCATAACTCTGAAGAATAGAATAGTGTAGAATGTACTTTAATTTGCACAAAAGAAACAGAAAACACAATAAACAAAATACATAAACTAATATAAAATGCAAAGGCGGTCTCAAGCACTAGGACCGAATTATATGACACGATAGAATGTTGAGATTATTTCTTAGACTGAATATACTTGACAAATAAGAAAAATGTTACTATTTAAGTGAATGGTATTTTTCAATCCGGTATATTCGAAAACGCGCACGCCAACAGTAGGCGAAGTATACGTCTTCCCGCGTACTCTTCATTTAGTAAACTGCAGTTGGCGCGAGATATGGTTGTAAAGGAGGTGACGCGACGGTTGTAATCTCAAATCTTTCGGAGTAACTTTTCTCTAAAAAAATAGTTGTTGTTTTAACTGGATGCTAAGTAATTACTTGTATAACATCATTTATAATTACTTGTATATATGCATTGCATGTCGAGTGGTTGAACTCAACGCCGCGCTTTGTCGATGTACCACAGTGGAGAAGTGAAAATAATGTATAATCATTCCTCCGAATTGAAATCGAAACCACAATCATCATGTTTAGATTCAGACTCTGCCCCACTGCGCCACGAAGATAAGATGTCTATATTAAAAAATGTTATGCAATAAAAGCTGGCAAAAATGTGTATCGTCCTTTTCATAAGGAAGTCGCTTAATATAAAAAGGAGTAGGGTCAGACATTACAAGAAATCCGTGTTGCGGTGGTAGTCGTACTTTATCCCGCAGTATGATGCGATTTTTATTATATGTATGTACTCGAGTAAACGAGTAACAAAAACGCAAGTTCCTCTGTGTTATTGTATAGTTCTTAAAATAGGTTTAAATAGTAAAATCTTTAAAAGGGCATGAAGATTCCAGTCATCCTGGGCTTCGGCGCCGTCGCTGTTGAAGCCATTTGTCCTCTTACGGTAAACAAGTTTGACTGGAACTGATTCATTTATATACTTTGGAGTTTGTAACTTTTTAGACTTATAAATATGTACAAGAATGTATAATTTGCACAGCTTGTTTTTATTGAAAAATCAAAGTAATGACGAAGTAGAACATATCCTTATATTCAATACTTTATATTCTCATACGAGCATATTGTCTTCTGTGCGGGGTAGTCAGAGAAAACCTAGTGTCTTTCAATGTAATCTATCGTTTTTCAAATTCGTAAAACGAAAAAGTACATGTATAGCCACAAAAAAAATCTTTCGAAGAAAATTTAAATCATCAAACATGAATGAAACATGAAAGTTGTGAACACTTTTTTAAAAATATATATTTTTTTTTAATAAAAATAATATCCTCATTTTATTATACTGATTATACTATTAATAACTAAACTTTCCAATAAAATAAAATTAATTAGCGACTTGATGTTGGAGTTTTCGAAACAACACTTCTGTATCAGTTATTTTAAAAAGTTAGAAAGAATGTATTAATTTAAATTCTTAAAACTACACTGGTGCTTGATACTAATTACTAATTATATAATATTATTGGATATTATTGTATATTTTTGTAAGACTTAAAAGCGACTCAAGCACTATATAAGGTTTAATATTATACTTCTATAATATTAAACGCGAATAAATACTTGTTTATCCGTTTAAGGATTTTCTTTAATTTTTATTGAGGTTTGACAAGTCTCAATTAGCGACTCTATTGGGATAAAAAATTACTGGCTCTAGCTTACGTAACAACTTTAATAAAATTGTTTCGAAAAATAACACGAGTAATGCAGCGTATTTATTTATTTCTTTTAAAGGGACGTACAGTTCGATTGGATATTACATTTTGTAGCATATTAGGTGATCAATAAAAATGGTGAAGTCCCACAAATTATTTACACATCACAAATCTTCATAATATGTATCTTCACATATAACATTATTGAATACAGTATATTAGATATACAGATAGAAAAACATTTTCAGAAAACGTATTTTTTGTACGTTTTCCAAAATTTATTTCAGTTATGTTTTACAAAAAACGTGTAAAGTACAATATGTATTTGTACCATTCGCATTGTGATATCTCGACACCAGTGTGTTGAGAGATTTAGTTCTCAAACATTTAGGCGAAATAACGTTGTCCAACTTTTTATTTTTCTTTTAATTGACATTTATATTTAAAAACCCAATTTAAAAGCCAATACATGAAAACAATAACATGCATCATTTTATTGTATTTTTAGGGCGATCTTACAATAATATGACCGAATACATCATATGTACAGCAAAGAATAAAAAAATAGGTCGCATGCTACTTTCAGTGGGCCACAAGCCTCCACGTAATTGTTTCCTCAAAAAAAAGAGATGTCCCAGTTTCAAAATACTTGTTCCATATGTTTTCTTGTTTTGAATCCACCTCTCGTCTAATGGAATCTAGTTGTTTCGCTACTAATTAATATAATATTCATATCAATACTCATATCAATTTATTTCTTGCATACAAAACGTCTTTATTAAACTCAAATTCATTTAAGCGTAATTAAACGTGTGTATTAAATATCTACACATTCTTTACTTTAGAATGTTAAAATATAAAAAAACTATTAATATGTATTTTTTAATTATGTGTTTCACTACTACAATCAACTTTTTAACTTTTATATTATTTAGTATTTTATATACAGGCGTCCTTCTTATAACACGGTACTTGTAAAACACGGTTTCGATATTACACGGTACAAGAATTGATATTAATATAACTCGTTTTTTTGAAAAATATGCAATTTAATTTTGTAATCTTAAAAATATGTTTCTACTTGTTTTATACTATGTAATTATTATTATTAGTCTTTGAATATATTTTTTGTTGTATTTTTCAATTTTTGTATTTCATCATAAAATTGAATTTAATTTATTTTTCTTAATAAAAACTTAACTTTCTTAACTTCCTTCAGTAACTTCCTTTTTCATTTATGTAGTATTTGGAACGAAATTTCAGCTATCATAAAATTTTACACCTTAAGATTTGGTTTCGATATATTTTTTTATTTATATTATTTTAAGGTCTCGTATAACACGGTTTCGATATAGCACGGTACGAATTAACCGTGTTATACGAGGGATGCCTATAATTAAGTATTTTATAATATTAGGACATGCATATGATAACTGACTGCCTATACACCTTTTTATATCTCTCTGGGTAGAAAAAGAGACACAAATAAAACAAATGATCTTGTTTTGAAAAATTATATGTAAAATATCTGGTGACCGAACTCCGCTCGGTATTCCTTTCGAGAAATTGTTATTTTGAAATAAAAATGATAAAATAGATAAAAATTAGAATAAAAAATTTAATAATTTATTAAAAAATATTATAACAAGAAAAAAATAAAATAAATAAATCTATTTATATGGATATTTATTTGGATTATGGGTATCGGATAAGTATTCCGTAACACAATTTCTGAAGATTTTAACGCATCGTTTTTCCTTCACCCTGTGTCTTCTTTTGGTACCGACAAGCGTACAGCGTGCGGACTTAAACATGCATCAGCTACATGTGTCCCTATACTGCACAATTTACAATAATATACTATCCTCCCTTGTGGTATCGGCGTATACTTGAGTTTAATATTTATAAAGCTTGTCTTATACAGAAGTAAACTGACCTCAAGTCTTGCAGCAAAGCTTCCCCGTGTGCGATAGTGGCGGCGCAGGCGTCGAGCGAGGCGGCGCGGTGCTGCGCGCATTGCTCCAGCGCGCGCCGCGCGGCCTCGGGACTCTCGTCGGAGGCGGCCGCGCCCGTGCCCACGCCTACGCCACCACCACCTCCACGCAACGTCTCCAACCATTGCAGAAGCTAGACCAGTTGTGTGTACTTCCATATTAGTAGGTGTAAATTTGTAATAATAATAATACTTTATTGCACAAAATGGTTATACATGGAATGCACAGAATGCATATAAATTTAAAGGATTAAGAGTTTATATAGTAAATATGATATCTACTATATTATGAGTACTGATTAAGATAGAGGTTTTTAAGCCTACGTTTTAAAATCCCTACCGAAAGATTAACATGGAAAATAACTTATGAAAAACAAAAATAGCTATTCCTAGCATTCATAATATAATATCTGATCGTACCTCTTTCTCGTGTGTGTAAAGAAGCACGGCGAGATCGAGGCGCCGTCTCCGGCGGTCGACGCGCGCCGCAAAGGCGGCCACGTGTGCCTCCAGTTCGCGCGCCACTCCGAGCACCTCCTCCGCTTCACACTCGCCGGAACGAGCCAACTCTTCTGCAGCGGAAAGAAGCTTCTCCGCGTTTGTATATGTATTCTAGTATAAGAAATTATGTTCATATTTAAACTAATTTTCTTCAAGTATATAGGGGTAAATTAACAACTATGTACATTTATACACAACACAAACAGATATTGACATAAAATAATATAAAAATGTTAAATAGCTTTATAGTAAATCTACTAACCTGAGCCACATTTTCAAAATGTTCATGAGATTTCTGATACATTCGAGCTTTATGGAGATTCCTTCCTATACCTGTGTTTTTCATTAGAAATTTTTCACCATGATTACCTAACCAATCGAGAACCTAAAGAAAAAACATAATTACTTTATTTACTATCATCAAAAGTTCTCATCATATTTTTATGTTATTTAAATCATTTAATAATTCAAAATATTTGTTTGTTTGTTACACGATATACAAAATGTGTAGTTTAAGCATTATCTGACCTGTCGACAGTCCTCTTTGTAAAGCAACAAAGCCAGGCGTTGATGCAACTTCAGACGTGCTTGATGGTAACGCGACTCGAGCGCCCGGTGATGGCCCAATATCTGATGGATGACAGCTAGCACGTGGTTGGCGCCGGAGCTGTAGTCCGCCGCGGGATCTCCGCTACTCCCACCCGCGGAGCTCACGGAGCCTTCACTCTACACATGACAATATGTGTGACAACATATTCCAATAACCAATTAAATATATAATTCAGGAATATATCAAAAATGGAAAAGTATGTATGTTTGTCTGTTACACTCTCACGGCTAATCTATCGGTCCGATTTGGACGAAATTTAAAACAAAAGTAGTAAAACATCGCGGATCAAACACAGGCTACTTATTTTTTTTTAAAAATGAACCTTTAAAAGTTTGCAACAAGTGAAAGTTTAAATGAAAAATCTAAACCTCTTGACCGATTGTAATGAATTTTGGCTTTTAGTTGGATTATCAACTATATTTATGCCCAGGTCCAACGTAGGCTATTTTATTTTTCTCTAAAAATCTACCCCCCAAGGCTGCAATACGACTAATGAGTTACGTAGTTCACGCGGCGAAGCCGTGAGCGGCCTGCTAATTATTAAAAAAATATCAAAAACAAAATCCTTACAATATCAGCTGGATCCGTCTGATGGCAAACTTGCACTAAATGATCTAGTTGGTACAGCAACTTTTTACTTGTGGAGTGAACCTGTGTGGGAAATGTGGAAAATTAGCACTCATTATTAAAGTCTCATTAATGTGACATTCTTAATAAATAATCTACTATTAAAATATAAAATAATTGAAGTTTCATTTTTTTTAATTACCTAAGACGAACTTGAATTTGACGTATTTTGCTAAGCTATAAATGATTGTGTAAGCAAATGCACAAATGACAAGTTAATCCCTTCTGTAGTCATACATTTTTTGTAATAAGCAATGTATGTGTTAATAGTCTTATCCTTGGTGTAGCGTCCTTCAATACAAAAATTTCAGTAAGAAAAACACCTGTCAATTTTGGTTCCCAGTGCCATAGAAAAAAAATGAGAAATCTTGTTAAGTCACAAGAACCCATTGTCCAAACCATTATCAAAAAAGACATATACTTTTGCGGAGATTACTTTGATGTTAATATTCTATTTTTTATAAGTAACAAGTAAATCAAAATTTCATTAACAACAGGTTATGTGGCAAGCTGTTGTATTTTTTGGAAATTGGTTCGTGTTTGTGGGTATTTTAGCTAGTATCACCAATCCGTTTAGGACATGTCATGGCTGCTGATACTTCTCGTGAATACACAGATTAAAAATTTATAACAAAGTAATGTTCTATACAAGTTAAAAGTTTCATTTTTTTATTGCTTGTAACCTAAGCTACCTGTATACTCTTAAATATTTTCACTATAGAGTAAAGTATCTTATTACCACACATGTGTATATGTAATAAATTATAACATGTCATAGAGCCAAACTCTAACAGGTCAAAAGTGTGTTTTGTAGAAATGGGTCTACTCCTAAACTATTAGGAATAGGAAGTTGTACCTCAGTGTACGCCTGGCACATATGTTCATAGAGCTGTCTGTGCCGCTGCGCGTGTTGCTCGAGAGCGCGCGGGTCGGAGCAGGGCGGCGCGCCGGGCCCGCCCGTAGCCAGCTGCAGCGCCACCGCGCACTGCGCGCCCCACCCGCCCACCGCGCCCGCGTACGCCTCCGCCTTGTGGTGGAACACCACGGACAGAGATAGCACGGCTGAACGCTCCTCTAGACCTGCGTCATTTCATTTAACACACCTTAACTTATTTCAATTTTACTATTACTCATCGACATCATTTGTACTAAGTTTTTAAGTATTAAGATTCACAGTGTTTTCTAGTGTGTCCAAAAATTAGGTATAATCTACGAATACTTATAATAAGCACGTCTATTTTAGAAAGTTATGTAATAGGGTTTCTTAATAAATTTAAGTATTTTTTAAATTTCAACACAATCTCAAATAAAATACAGGCAAACTCTACTTATTTGATAATACATTATAAAATAACCGAGAAGCATTTAAAAGCGGTGTATACGTACCAGCAGACAACTGTTTGTAAGCACGCTCCAGTCGATGAGCAAGAGCAGTGATCTGAGGCTCGGCGTAGTGACGTTTGTCAGCGAGGCGACGCGCGGCCGCCGTCACGCGCGCCACGCTGGGGCGTCCCCCGCCCGTACAGGCTGCGGCAAATCTACAATCATATTATATCATTTTACTTTAAATATCTCTGATAAATCCTTTACGCATTAGACATAGACTATAACTTAGTTTGAATGGGTTGTATTGAATTTGAATGTGTTGTGACCTTAAAGGTATATTAATTTTAAATTCCAAAAAAAAATCTGTATATTACAGTAAATCTTTGTTAAGCCTCTTGTTAGATTCGTATTGACAATAAGATTTTTAAGGAAAGAATACCTAGGTGTACTAACTAATTAACTGTCTATCATATTATGTACTTCTAAAATATTTTGCTGGCGCTGATTTTTAAATATAGTCATGAATATTTGGATGATCTAATGGACGATTTGAAATGATTTATCATTATTATATATTTAAGATGGATAAATCTATAAATGTTGACCATTTAATGATGAAATTGATTTGAACTTTTCATCAGTTCCTTTATGTAATGTTCGGGTAGTTCACCAAACAGTCGACATATATCTATGCAAATAGAGAATGTAAACTCTGACTAAGAAAAGCTCAGAAAAATGACATTGATTTTTTTTTTTGTTGATAAGCCTCCAATTTAGAGAAATTTAAATTTTAAAAAATATATGATTTATTTAATCTCTAGCACCAAGAGATCTTTAATTTATTTAATCTGCATCAACGGCATCTTGTGCGACTTTCTTATCGACAAAAGTATTGATGCACTTTTTTGCCAAGTAATGGTAAAAAAAAACTTAAATTTCACAATATACAGATTTTCCGCGTGCCTATAAGTTACAAATTATAAAAACAAATACATATCTTAATATTTTTTAGTAAAATATGACCTTAATAGTAATCTGCTTTACATAAAAATTAAAAATTTTGAAAATACCCACGACGGTTTAATTGTAATTGAAAAAAGGATAAAATAACTAGAAATCCCCCGCCTAAAAGAATATATGTAACGAGATGATGGGGACGACTTCGTCGGAGCTGCCATTACTTTAAGTTTGCTAACTTCTCCTAGGTTTTCATGCTGTTAAAACAGGTTTAGGAAAAAATTAAAATATTAATATGAATTTACAGTTTTGATAACTGGTATTCCTTTTAAAAACTTTAAGAACGAAATCTATACTGTTAGCTACTATATTTAAAATAGAGGTTGCAACTGGCAGCCCCCGACGAAGTTGTCCCCATCATCTCGTTACATATATTCTTTTAGGCGGGGGATTTCTAGTTATTTTATCCTTTTTCAATTACAATTAAACCGTCGTGGGTATTTTCAAAATTTTTAATTTTGTTTTTTATTTTAAACTTTTTAAAGTGTATAGATACACATTATATATTATTACATAATTTCGAAATACTTTATATTAATCTTCATGCAAATCCAAAAAAAATTATAAGCCCAATGCTTTCTGGTTATCAAATGCCTATTGCAGCGCCTGGCAGATTGTCACCGCAACATTTTTAGGAAACTTAAGTTTAACCAAATCAGTGAAAATCACAAAACCCACTAGTAGTTTTGATTTGGAACAAATTAATTTATACTGGAGCGCCCCGTGGTAGTTTGTGATATGGCATATAAAAACACGCAACAATTAAACCTGAACCTATCACAGAAAACCGCATCTAAATAGGTTTCACACAAAAATACAAGCTAATGCTTACTACAGCGCCCCCTGGTGAGGTGTCACCACGACACATATACGAGAACACGCGCTAATTGAGCCTGATCCTATCGTTGAAAACTGCATCAAATTCAGACTCGTAGTTTTAACTTTGCACCATCAAATGTTTAATGAAGCGCCCCCTGGTGAGTTCTTAACGTAAAAAAAACTAAAAACATACACCAAGTAAAGGTAAATCTAATACTGAAAACTCTGTCCAATCGGACTAGTAATTGTGGTTTTACATTAAATATTACAAACAAATGTTTACTGCAGCGCCCCCTGGTGAGTTAACACGATTAAACATATCCAAGAACAAGTATTATTTAAACTTGAGCTTATCATTGAAACTGCATCCAAATCGAATTCGTCATTTTAGCTTTGCACAAACAATATTTTACTGCAGCGCCCCCTGGTGACTTGTCACCGTAATATAAATTTAAAAACATGTACTAAACAAAGCGGAATCTAATACTGAAAACTCTTTCCAATCGTACTAGTCGTTTTTGTTATACACAAAAAATGGAAGCAGCTACTTACTGCAGCGCCCCCTAGAGAGTTGACACATACATGAAAATATGCACTAAGTAAACATACATGACACATATATGAAAATATGCACTAAGTAAACTTGAATCTATCATTGAAAACTGCATTCAAATCGGAATCGTAGTTTTAGTTTTGCACAAACAAATGTACTTACTGCAGCGCCCCCTGGTGAGTGATCACCGTAACACATATATGAAAAGATGCACCAATTAAACCTGAACCTACCGTTGAAAGTTTCATCTAAATCGGACTAGTAGTTTTTACTCTACATAAACAAATGTTTACTGCAGCGCCCCCTGGTGAATTTTCACCGTAACCTAAAAACAAAAATTTTAAAATATGTACGAAGTAAAGCTTAATCTAGTTCTGAAAACTCTAGCCAATCGGATTAGTAATTTCGGTTTTAGACAAATAAATATAAGAAAAATTTTGGTTTTACACAAAAAAACTCAAACAAATGCTTATTACAGCGCCCCCTGATGAGTGGTCACCATAACACATATATGGAAAGACGCACCAATTAAGCCTGAACCTATCCTTGAAAGTTTCATCTAAATTGGACTAGTAGTTTTTGCTCTGCATAAACAAATGTTTAGTGCAGCGCCCCCTGGAGAGTTTTCCCCGTAACAAAAAAAGAAAAATCTTAAAATATGCACCAAGCAAAGATAAATCTTTTTATGAAAACTCTTTTTAATCGGAGCAGTAGTTTCGGTTTTAGACAAATAAATACAAAAAAAGTACAAACAAATGCTTACTGCAGCGCCCCCTGGTGGTTTGACACGATAAAACATATCCAAGAACATCCACCAATTAAACCTGAATCTACCACTGAAAATCTATTGAAATCAGACTATTATTTTTTGAGATAATTGAAAACATTCGTTTTCACGTAAAATGCTTACTGCAGCGCCCCCTGGTGAGTTAAGGCAATAAGACATACATAAGAACATACGCCAATTGAATCTTAACCTATCATAGAAAACCGTATCAAAATCGGACTTATAGTTTTGGAAATAATTGACATAGTAATTTGCACAAACACACAAACAAACAAACAAACAAACAAACAAACAAACAAACAAACAAACAAACAACCTCTCACCCCAAACACATATACAGTCGCCGTTCCGTCGCGGGTAAAAAAAAACGTTACTTAGAGTTAAGTGAAAAATAATGTATTTGTTTGCTTTATTGACCAGGAATATGTTTAGAATTATTTTATAAGCGGTGGAACTAGAATCTCTCGGTGTCAGTCTGGCTAGTATCATCTTTACTAAATTTAGTTGGTAAGAGTGACAAGCTTGCTCATTTTAACGTCAAACTACCAAATTCTCTCAAACTATCGGAAGCGAAAAATCCGGTAGATGCCTAAACATTACATTAAAAAAAATAATTGAACATTTTGTTATATCTTAAAGAAACTTCTAGTTAAATTGTCATAGTGCAAATATTTTTTTATTTAAAATATTTTTACAAGAACATTATATTTGATCACATTTTATAAAACTTAATATGAATCGTTTATTGATGATCCTGTCAAATATAATAAACAAAACAGATGCAGATGTTCAATTATTTAGGTATATTAATTTGAAAGTAAATCCCAGAAAATATTTACTATAAGCCAGACATTAACTAGTGTTAATCACAAGTAGCCATTGCTCAAATCGCGTCTCGTTATTGTGCATGATCTCGTGTAAGTGATCTTGGGATATTTATGAACACATTCGAAACATGTTATTACTTAAAGGTTTTATGATATTCCGTTTAACAACATACGATACGTAACAACTAATAATGATAGTAAGGTAAAACATCTAAAATTCCTGTGACTTAACACTATGTCTTATTTTTTTACAATTTAAGGGGTTTCCTTCATAGGCAGTCTAAGTGAACCTAGCATCAAGACAATCTGTTCTCCTCTTTCCGCCTCAAAATCAAGAGGAGAGTTACGCGGGCTAAATAGTGGAGATCAACACCGCGCTCGGTCGTCAAGCCCCAAGTGGCATTACGCTAAGTTGGCTTCATTGGCCTTGTCTTGTTTTGTACAAAAAATAAAAATATATGCCTTAGTTAAGTGGTGCAGAAGTAACCGTCGTGTAATAATAATACTGAAAACATTACGTTAATAACAAATATAAATCAAGCTGGATTTCACTGTTCTACGCATCCACTTCCTAATGCAATAATGTGCAATTATACGTGTTAACACAAGTATATCGTGTACTTTCTAAAAGTACAACGTGACCTTCTATTAAAAGGAATTAATATAATTAGTGCAAATAATTCATGCATGGTTTATCAAACTTGAGTTGTAAACCTCCAGCTACAATACTGATAATGAAAAGATTTTTGTTTGTTTTTACCTTGCATGCTCTTCTTGAAGTCGTTTAGCGGCGGCGCAGGAACGTCCTATTTCAACATACGTTGCCAAAAACGCAGTGCGATGATTAACTATCCATTCCAGCATCTGTAGAAATATATCTGTTAGTTAAAAAATTATAAAAGTATAAATAAGACACTATGACTTGATATATCAGTTTCAATTTATTAATAAGTAAAAATATTGATAAATAGTATGTAAAAATTAAAAGCAAATACTTCTAATTAGTTTGTTTTTTGTGAGAAATGGGAAACCATTTTTCAAAATATTGTCCATTTGATAAGCTATAATTAAGCTGACCTTTTCGCAGTCCTGTTCAAATAATCTTAGCTGGAAGCACTGATCAAGTTGCATTTTCTTGTGTTGCCATAGCTTGTGTGCGTGCGCGTGCGCCGAGCGTACCGCCGACAGCTGAGCGCGCAGCGCAGCTGGTGACCCGCAGTGGAAGGCTGCCTCCGCTGCGCCACCGCTCGCCTCCGCGCAAGCTGCCGCCGCCGTCTCCAGCCGCTGGACCACGCGCTCGCCTTGTCATAAAACACACGGTTCATAATTCTTATGTACAAAAGTGTACACAAAACGCATTTTATCAAGCATATAATGTAATGCGTATAGATACGTATACAGTTATTACTTTGGTGACTGCCTCTAAGAAAATAAAAAACGTTCAAGCAAAGAAAGTAATTGCCTGTTTTTACTAATAATAACCACAGTATAATGACAATTATACTAAAAATATTTAAATTTGTTCAATTTAAATGTAAAATCTAAGTATGACAAAATATGTTGCATGTGTACATGTTCATAGCTACCAGTAGCTGTCCAATGAAAATACGTCACTTAATTCGTTTATTATAGCTTCATATACGTTAGTATAGTATTTCGTACCACTAGAGCGAGAACACCGTAAACAATCAAAGCACATGTCTCTACGCCGACATGTTTCAGTATATTGTGATTATGAAACATTCGCTTACATTCCAATGAAACCTGAACAACGCGCATATAGTTAACGTATCGAATAAGAAAACAAGTCACGCAAGTGCAGACTATATTATAATCGCGATATAAATCAATCTTCTGCATTTTTTTATGTAATATTTACTATTATATTTTTCTATACATTTTCACCTTCATTTTTTGCAATTGAAGAGTCATTACAGACCATTTGCAACAAGTAATGTATACTGAAATACAAAAAAAGTGTTTGCTATATATATGTGTGTAATATTTACACTATATGAAATACGTTAGGTGCTTGCTAGAAAAAAGGAAATGATAAAATCGAGATAATGAAGCTTCACAGTATTAAAAACTTAAAACTTATACTATTATATCACATTAAACAAAAAAATCATAAGAAACATATTGAAGTTTTAGTGCCTGTACATGAGTAATACTATTATTATCTATATTTATATGTTACCTTGAGTTTCTAATTCATCGACAGGTATTTTGGCCAATCTTTTATTAATATCCGCATGAGCATCTATGGCCCGTCGGGCGCCGGTTACGTCATCAGCGAAATCTGCGCGAGCTACATCTTCTTGAAGATCATCTAATCTATCTAGCAATTCACCAGCTTGCCACATAAGCTCTTCTAAAGCCTGTGGTATTAGCATGAATATTTCAAAAACAGATTTAAATTCAATTAAAAAAAGTGTATTAAATTAATCTTGTACATAACATTGTACAATATTGTTTTACAGCAATCAATATCTTACCAGTCTTAGATCTATCCATTGTGCATGGTCATATTGGAGAGTGCCATCTAAATCTGGTGTCAATTGTGAACTATCTATAACTTTGGGTAGTGCTTCTAAGCTAATCATTGTTGTCTGAAATGACATATATAATATATATTACAACTAAGACAAAATTCATTGATATAGTTTATTTTTTAAAAAAATTGTTACTACAGTCAGACACATTGTATATGGTTAAATTGTGAATTGGTTAACATATTACAAGCTAAAATTTAAAATAGTAATTTGAAAAGTAAAACATATGTTTTACTGACAATTAAATGTTTTATACAATTATTTAGGTAGATGTTAGATTACCTCAAACTTGTACTTATGTGCCCCTATAGTTGTGCGTTGCTTTTGCCAGAAGTTATCAGGCTTTACTACAAGTGCCTGGTGGACGGAAGAGGAAAAATGTTCTTGAAGTACTTTTAAAATTGGTTTTATAGCAGCCCATGCTGAACCTCTCATATCTATTAGGATTGTAAATCCATGGGATCTAACAGAATCCCTAAAACCAAAATAACAACAAATTAGTAGTAGTTTTAATAAACATTAAAATAATCATCAAATGTATTGCATAACAAGTACCCAGGTATGCTAAAAAGGTAGTGCAGCAAACGTCTATAATCATCTGGTGCAACTCGATCTCGCCTTGAGTTGGCCGGGAACCATATAATAGGTCCACCACGTCGGTCCCGGCCGCCAGTGAGAGAAGCCACCCTCTCCTGAAGGAGGGGCAATACATCCAGGGCACGTGTACCTACTTCCATTCTCACTGGCCTTCTTCACCAAACTACCAAAAAGAGCCTATTTAAAAAAAATATAAAAATGTAAAATCAGAAAATTCATCTCTATTTCACCAGCAATGAGTTACGAAAATATAATCAAGACACATATCTGCCAGTATTCAAATGTTTTTCACATAATAATCATCATCATTAAAATGTAAATAAAAAATACATATATCTTTATCTAAAAATAAAGGTTATGAAAATTATGTAATTTGTTTATTTTTGATTACACAAATATACATATTATATGATAAAATATTGTAAAATGATTCTTTTTTTTTGTCAAATATAAGATCAAGTCCTTTTTATAATTGCAAAACTAGTGTTGTGTGAAGAACTTATTTGAATTTAAATAATATTAATTGACCTGAATTAAAACTCATATTTAGGATGTAAATTAAATTGTCATTATACAATATCAGTAGAAAAAAAATTAACCTAATAGAAAAAAGGAAATAAGCTGAAAGAAAGAAAAAAGAATGTTGGGAGACCTTAAGGAATTAGTTGATAATTTATATTGAGCATTAGAATGTTTTTATCACAATGAATAGCTTTATGAAATATTAAATAGTGTAATAAGAATTTTGATAAAATATGTTAAGTCTTTAATATATTTAAAGTTTTGACAAATAATTTATTTAATATATTTAAAAAATGCAATAAAAAGGTTGACAATATAATACTTATAACATATAATTTAGGGTAAAAGTTGTTTAACAGTAAGACAGAATAGTAAGGAAAACAACCACAAAGACTTATGTAGATCTTCAAGTTAAGTGAGTATGAAATTATTTTTGAACAGTATTTTTTACAAGAATATAAATAAAAAGCACGATTATAAGTTATACTGATATAACGACGTACATTTTATGCACATTGAATGTAAGTTATGGACATTTCTTTACAAAGCGTAAGACCAACGCCAACTGCCAAGTAAAGAATAGGGGTGTATGCTATATTCGCATCCAGTACTGTTTACATCAAAATCTCCATTCAACTGATTTATTTAAAAAAAGTTTTTTCCTATTAATATTAACAGCATAACTATTACACACTTTTAAATAAAAGCCGATGACAAATTATAGTAGATATATAACTACATGTCACAACAAATAACCTTAGATAGCCATCAATTTGAACTAACCGTGGTGACTCAAAGACGCCAATTAGTCAGGTATAAAAGGTTCGGCACACATTATTGTCACAGTAAATAGTTTCACTAAGACGAATGTAAAAATATATATCCATTTGTGTTTTAAAACTTTATAAAAACACTCAAGCTGGTCATTATGACACTCTAAAGAACCCCAACCATCCACTACAATGGCGCGTCAGGGATGTTCAAATGTTAAAAAAATCGGTAATAGTAACGGCCTTAATACTAAAATAAGATTTTAACGATTCATTCATGGTACGTCATATCAATACTTGTTCCAAGTTATAAAATACGAAAAATATTCCCATCGTAATTATAGTATAGTGGTTTTAATCATCTACTATCTTTATTTAATAATAATAAAGATATTAAAATTCTTCAGAGAGAGTGAATATATTAATTGAATAAAATAAAAAGGCTTAGAAAGGAAAGGTTTTTTTTTTAAAGCAAAAGAAATATTTCTATAATACTATATTTGGAATACTAAAATGCAACTTGAACCTAGTTAATCAAAGAACAGTATTGCCATCTTATTTAATATTACACTTTAGAGCCAGCTCGCCGTTCAATTGGTTGCCTTACTGGAGTCAAAAAATGAGTCTCTACAATAGTGTTGTATCGCATATATTCAATTTCTTTTTCAATCACATGTATTTTATGCCAAACAGTCGTCTTAGAGTATGAATAGCCTAAATCATCCAGTTTGTTTAATTTTGCACAAGCCTTTAAGTAAACAGCTGTTTAGTGAAAATAATTATTTTGATTGCTCTCTTTTAACATGAACCCGCCGGATCAGTAGGATAAATTATGTTATATCTTTGCAATATTATGATGTTTCCCATCCACGACTTTGCATCCATATAGTATGTTATCATACAACTTATAATATGAATATAGTTATCTCACGTTTCCCGTTTTTTGTTCAGTAAAATGTCATTTTCTTTTTATTTAAACTATTATTTTTTGTATTTAATTTGACTAAAAATAATTACATAAATAGGATTGATCTCTTATTATTCGTTCTTATCTGACATGATTAATGCACAAATAACCTTGTATTTAAGTTTCAAGTTTACTAGTTAAATATTAGTTTAATAAAGTAACCTTAGACTTTTTGCTCTCACACGAATATAGCTCAAGTCAGTCGGTGCTACTATTCTAAATTTAAGTATCTGGACCAGACCCTAAATGGACTGTAGTAATTTATATCACACTTCGTACAAATTGCTTGCTTTGTAGAAATTGCCGAGGCTTTTAGAAGATTATAGCTAAACACGATTTTTCATATAACAATTTTGAATCATCGTATAGTTATATGTTTTACATTTTACCGAGCATCCTTTTGGCCGGATGTTGTCACCATTCACAATTACATTATGGTACCAGCTGTACTGTCTTTAATAGATTTATTCTCCAAAATTAATGATATCTACTAGACTTTACAGTCTTTAAAATCAAATCTTTGATTATAGTATAGATCTAACAAAGCAAAAGGTTGTTCCACCTAGATATTGAATAATATAACTGATTTTGTGCAAATGAGGATATTTACTAAATTGTCATATCTATAAATGAAACGGTAACAAATTCCTGTTTGCCTGTTTGAAAGAATAACTTTGCTTTACACGTGTGACATTACATTGCCCGACGTAGCAGCAAAAACGTGGTTTAATGATCTATAGTCCCATGATTTCGAATAGGATAGTGTGACACAGATTCGCCTTAAAATTTGATTTAAATAGTCTATAACATATTTATCGATAAATTTCAAAGCTTTTTCAGGTTTTTCGGTTTTAAGCAGTATTTTCTCATTAATAATATGTTGAATTACTGGATTAAATAGATTTTGTATATAAAAAGATATGGTATATGTAATAAGTGGATTTATTATTGAAACTATAAAGTATTATATTTATTAATTAGTCTTAATAGAAGCCCAGTGGTTAATATTAGATTAATTACTAATTTCTTAGAAGTATAACTTATGAATTGACTCGAGTGACAACCGACATACGAGTAGTGCGCCATCTTTAGTTTTATTACATACTCCTAACACATTATGTTTTAAAAAGAGAAATAAACTTAAGTTTAAATTATTAAAGTTTTTTAATGAGGTAAGAAATAAAATTAACTAATATACTGTAAGAAAATTATATTCTCGTTTTTTTTTTTTAAATTTACGGTAAAATCACTATGCAGGCTAGATGTTATTGATTTTTTGACGTTACCAGTCTTCCACTAGTACCGCTGATACTAAAATTTTCAAATTCATGATATTATTAAAAATGATAGTAAGACAAAAATAAACATGAGGAGTTAAGGTTTAAGGTAGTAAGTAATATTATTGGTTTATTTATCTTATAATAATTAATTTATCTAAGAGATTCTTATAATGAAGTGTAAATATAAGGAAATCGGACTATAGTAAATAGAAAGTCCTTTCGCATTTATATTTCAAACGCTAAACATTTATAAAATTGGTGGCTGTTGCGATTATTTTTTTATTTATAGACCAAACTGCAGTTTAAGTATGTATTGATTTATATTAGCTAAAGGGCAACGAACTGTCGAGACTGTATGTATCGATCGTGTATTATCAAAAATATGCATTTGTTAATATAGAACATGACAATATTGCATTTGATTGCTTTGATTTTAAATAGTCGCCTTTGCGAAGATTGTGCTGATGACTACACAGCGAATTTTTATATTTATATTGTTTTATTCACCAATCTATTCTGTTAATTTCACATGGCAATGCTACTTCAAATTTTCAGAATTAACTCCTGAAACATATCATCATGGATATGAAAATAAAAATACCAGAACTAAAATGCATGGATCCAGAAAATTATCGTAAATACTTTAGAGCCCTCTGTTGGAGTGGTACCAGGTGAGTTAAGTTATTCCACTTAATTTTTTAAATTCTTAATTAATTTCGATTTCGAAACTTTGTATGACGCTAATTTCATTTATCAGAAATTTGGAAGATGATGATAATTTTGGGAATTGTTGTTTATTATTTGTATCTGGGATATTTTATGTGATATATTGGTAATTTTTTAAATTTTACTAAATTTTACAGAAGGACTGATAAAAAACCACCAAAGAAATTTAATAAAAAAGATCGCCTAAAAAGATTGAAAGGATCAAATGCTCTTGCAATTTGTTATGCTCCTGCCTTGTTAGCAAATCCTTCACAATTTGCTGTATTTGCTACCGTCCGTAGAACTATTCTAGCTCGCTGTCGGCAACTTCAATCTGTCTCATTAGATTTATCTGATGATAGTGATAATGAGGAAACTCCTCCATCAACAAATATTACTAAGTTATCAAAGGTAAAATGCTTATTATTTTTATAGATTATAATTTCAAGAAATGTATTTAATGTCATTTATACCGATTTAAGTACAACAAGGCTATCATTTCAGATTACAGGTATAGGATTGCGCACTGTTTTTGCCCTAATATCTCAGGCGAGATATACGGATGCCCAGTTTTGTGAGCAATCACTTAAAGCTTTATTGGATGTGCTACAAGGCCATGCACCAGAAGATCTTGCTAATGAATCCTATGAGGTATGAATTTTCTTTATCTGTATCTTAACTATCATTATAGTTTCAAAAAAACAAATATAAAACATACTATTAAATATTATTTTTACAGATAATGGCCAACCTTCATAGTATGCTAGTTGAAGTGTCAGGCACTACATGGCCTGGTGGGCGCTTGGAGATACCTTCCACAATTACAGCTTTAAGCAGCTCTTGCCTTATTGCATTAGCTGTAGCTCGAGGGGAGGCAGAACTGGCACTAGGTGCTGTTGCCTCTTTAATTATGACTAACCAGTCCTTGACTGATCAAGATATTCAGGTAAAATTAAAAAAAGATTATATTATGTTTGTAATCTACAATTTTATAATAAGTTTAGCAGTTTTTCTAGTTTTTCTAATGATAATATATATAAAGTGGTGAAATTTATTGAAAATATTTAAATACTATTAAAGATGCCAACATTTATCAATTCTTTAATATTTATATTTTGACATGGTAAGGTTTATATTTTACCATAACTAAAAGATCTGTAAATATTAAAAGTAAATAAACTTATCTCATTTATTGTACACTTGTAATTTTTGCAAGTTCTTCGACATAAACTATGGAAATTTCTTATTTTAATTGTTCAGTAATATTAAAATAGTCTATATATTTTTATTATTTTAGATACCATCAAACTTGACTAAATTACAAAGAAGTGTGCAGTCTGTGATTCTTGGCCCTCCATCACGTAATTTATGGTTAAATTTTGGAGTACCTCATAAGTCTTTAGTAAGGAGCTTCCCAGTTGATTTACCATCACAGTTGACTGCAGGCACAGCTGAGCTTGTAGTGCGATCTTTAGTGTCAGATGGATGTTATCTCTATGTGTATACATCTAAAGGCTTATTAAAAATTGGTTCTGGATATGGCAGCTCTATAAGACAGCATGTATATTTGTATAAAAATGACTTTTTTGCTAGTGATCGTCATGGTTGGCTGGGTTTTTGTCGAGTAAGTGGATACTTTACATAATAAAATACACTATTTTCTTTTACTGCTACACCTAGTTATTTATTACATTAATTCCTTTTTACAGAATAAATTATATGTGAGAATTGGCCGTAAAAGAACTGAAGTGCATGAAGTAGACAAAGAAACACTCGAAGTAAAGAGTATAATTCGCCTAGACCCAGGACAGTCTGCAACACCTGATTGTAAAACAGCAGTTTTCACTGATGGGAATTTGTTAGGATTAATACAAATTAATAATTACGTAAGTTTTAGTTCCTTTTAATAGTTACTTACTGTATAAATTTTATGGTTAATAAGTTTTATTTCACTTCCAACAGGAAAATCTTAATATAAAATTGTATGATGCGGAAGCGACTATTTCGGACCGTGCCCACGGTGGGAGACATACTGTGATAGCTAGAAGGGAATTTACCGTACACCTTCTGAGGCGGAGAACTCTCGTACTGGGTCGTCCGTCTTTTGATGATGGATTGTCTAGGAGAATGATTGACCTTGACTCTCCTGTCGCTATGCAGTTGGACGACAACGATGACGACCCCCTAGCGGCGATATGTGCTGGTCAAGATTTTGGTTTACTGACCACAGCTTCTGGGAAGGTATGTGATTCGTTTAAACAATACAAGTATTAATAATCTTATAGGACATTTAATTGTTCTAGTATGTATGTAAATGAAATTGTTATTTTTTTATATAATAGTCTAGTCATTTGGTGAAAAAATTGGTTACCTGGAAAGTATTCCGGGAGTTTTGAAAATATATCAATTTATAGATTTTGGGTATGCTCTTTTCGAATTTTAACTTTGGCGCCTCTCGTACACGCGCGGCCATATTGAAAAAATGTCGCCAAAAAGGGTTTTTTGGAAATTTCTGCTTTCCGACACATTTTACGAAAAAAATATTTAGGTACAAAATTAAACTACAAAAAATATTCTACAATTTATGTATTAATATTTTTTTTCTTAAAATCAATAGTTTTTGACGGACGAGCGCCGCAAAGTATTATTCATCTGCACTATCACGTGTTTTTCATATATATTTAGTAGGTATAAGGGTAATATGTCACCTTCGTATTGGATCCCTTTCTCTTGACTATGGAGACATAATGTATATAGTCTCCACCTTCAACGAAACATCTGTTGGTAGAATTCCCAAAAAATTCCCGAAATCTATAAATTGACTAATGTTCAAAACTCCCCGAAAACTTTCCAGGTACAACTACCTAAATGACTGAACTATAGTAAATGACTGGACTGGACATATAAATATAATAGCTTGTTTGTATTTGCAGGTCTACTATACTGGCAAGGGGACTAGTTTAGGTTACAAAGTTCCTACACCTCACACAGGCCGCTGGACACTCATGAAAGAGACACTTTTCACTAAAAACGAAGCGCCAAATATTAAAAGATGTAGAGTAGCACAGGTATAATAAGAAGTTATTAATATATATTTTTTAAATGAACAATAATCTTTGGTTGCGTGCCTAAAATCAGTTATTGTGTTCTTGTAGGTAGCTTTAGGCCACGAAGGTGTCCACGCTATACTAGTTCTAGATAACGGTTCCGCATTATTTACGGGGATTGCCCGTCGAGGTGAAGACGGCGACGCAAACAAACATAGACGCACACCAAAACCGACGCGTCCTAAAAAGATTCTAAGAGTAACTATAAATTTTAATACCGGCCATCATTATTCATTAAAAAATAAATGCTTTTAATGATTACATAAACTAATGTCAAACAAATAACAATGTTTTGTGTTACAGGCTGAAAGGCATTACATAGTTTACGCTGCTTGTAATTATGGTTCCACTGCACTTGTGACACGACAGGGCGAAGTGTTCATGTTCGGCAAAGACACGCAACACTGTGACGAAACGGGACTTGTCACTGGATTGCGTCACGAGAAAGTCATACAGGTATATTTTTTTATTCTCACTATCATTAAAATATTATATTATACTACTACTCAAATACATATTGCTTCTTAAATACCTAATATATTTTAAACGTTTCAAGGTTTCATTAGGAAAAGCCCACGCAATTACTCTCACAAATTTTGGCGAAGTTTACTCTTTTGGAATAAATAATAAAGGCCAATGCGGAAGAGAATTTGGATATACAAAAGAAAGTATGTATAATTTGGAATGTAATTGATGTATAATTTCTAGTTAGAAAATTATCGCTAGGCCGTCGTGGCGCAGTGGGACAGTGTCTGACTGCAAACGCGATGGTAGTGGATTCGACTCCCACTCGGGTATATGATTATATATTATTTTCATTTGGGGCGTCTTTATCAAAATGAAGATTGGAGTATCGTGAAACTAGGTTTTTCGAATTGCACTACTTTTAAGTAAAGACTTGTAATTATACAAACAATTTTTTTTTAGAATTTGGACCGAACCGGAACAACGCTGGAAAGGAGGAAGCACGGCTTTGTCCCGGAGCGCATTCATGGAGTATGGAGTATTGTCGTATTTGTGTATTATGTCGAGAATGCACAGGTTTTGCCAGCGGCTGCCACTGCGCTACACTGCCCAGCAGGTTGCCTGGCGAGTAAGTTCTTATTTTATTTTTATGTACATATATGTATTGGAATAGATTGGCCCATGTATAGGAGAAAATGAGATGATTTATATAAATATATGCAATAAAAAAGCTTCATATATCTTTAGATTTATAGTCATATTTGAATCTTATAGTAGGTCTTCACGAGTAGTAAGTAAAACCATAGATAATAGAACAAAACAATGTACTGCAATATTAAAGAACACATCTACAAAAAAGTCCTGGATGGCATATACCTATCTCCGATCGATTTCTTGTAATAACTAATTTTATTGTTAAAATCATAGATTGCAAAGAATAAATTATAACGTGACTTATTTAAGCTATATGTAGTATTAATCTGTCTATAAAATGTTTTTATTAGACACCTAATATATGGTTTAAAAAAGATATACATATATCCAATATAAGTTTATATAACGAGATCAAAATCATTCATGTGGTAAACGTTTTTTGTTATACCTATGGCAAACGAACTCTAAAACATAACTATAAAGTATTATGTACCAGCAGCCCGCACGCGGCTTCGCCGCGTGAACTATTTCGTTGTATTGCAACTCTCGGGGGCGCATTTTTAAAAAATAAAGTAGCCTATGTTTAAGCTTAGATTATCATTTATATTTATATCGAAATTCATTACGATTGGACAAGCGGTTTAGATTTTTCATATAAACTTTCATCTCCTATTACAACCCTTTAGAGGTTTATTTTTGAAAAAATAAGTAGCCTATGTCAGACCCAGTCACTTCCTACTTTAATTCTAAATTTCATCCAAATAGGACCGGTAGCTGTGAAAGCGTGACAGACAAACACACAGACTTTCGCATTTGTAATATAAGTATGGATATTATTTTAAGTCGAGGTAAACCAATACTGGTTTATTTGGTTTAATAAAATATATATTAAAAAATACAAAAGCTACTTTATAAGGTTAATTCATAATATACATTTACATTAAATTTTATAGTTAAAACTAATAACTATAAAAGTTTGCCTGGTATTACTGAAATAGAACTATTCTATAACATTACTTTACTAACTTCAACGTTATTTTCGAATCCTTAAGAAAAATATGAATTAAACTGGTAACTGACGTAAAAAAAATACTTATTAATGATATTCTTGTGCGCCAATCAACATGTTATTTGAAGTCGCATTTCTTTTTTTTGTAAAAAATAATTATTTATGATAATATAGTTACATTAATTATGTCGTTTAAATTGATTAATTTACTTTATGATGATAGATGCATTGTGTTTTAATGTGGTTTGAAATAAAAAATAATGTGACAGGAGATGCGGCTGTGGTGAAGGTGATAGTGGGTGCAGCGTGTGCGGCGTGTGCCGCCGCTGCGCTGAGGCCTCCACTTCAGGGGCGGGAACTAGAACAGACAACTCAGGTCTCATTATAAGTCTTAGTTTTACTTATTTATAACAGTCATGTTGTATTACTTCATAGTTAACTTCACAATTTCATCTTTTCCCGAAAAGCAGGGTAGTCGGAGACCTAAAATTAAATTAAATTAAATACTCTATATTGTACACCAGAAAGATTTGTTACACACTATTATCTTAATATTTAAAACAATACGACAAGCGACCTTATCGCTAAGCGAGCGATCTCTTCTAGGTAACCTTCGAGTAGAGGATTATATATGAAATGAGAAGGAGTGTACAGCCTATACGAGGTGTGTTCAAAAAGTATCGCGAACTTTGAATTTTCGCGGGTTACGTGTATCCGAATTTCGATTTTTTTGTGGCGATAAAAGCAACGTTTACCGGTGGTACAAAATGTTTTCAGAAGGCCGAGAAGATGATGAACGACGAAGAGCGTGCCTGACGTCCGAGCACTTCAACACCAGATGAAAAAATTAATGAAATGAAGAAAATAGTATTGGTCAATCGCCGAATCACCGTTAGAGAAATTGCCGAGGACCTAGGCATATCGATTGGCTCGTGTCATTCGATTTTAATCGATAATTTGGGCATGAGACGTAACGCCGCAAAATTCGTACCAAAATTGCTCACACATCGCTGCTTGTACGCGACTTCTTGGCCAAAAACAACACACTAATGATACCGCAGCTATCGTATCCCCAGATCTGGTCCCTTCTGACTTTTTCTTGTTCCCGAAACTAAAGAGGCCCATGAAAGGACGACGCTACGCCACGATTGACGAGATAAAGACGGCATCGAAGGAGGAGCTGAATAAGATGCACAAAAAGTTGATTCTTTTTTTGAAGTGCTTCGAAGATTGGAAAAAACGTTGGCACAAGTGTATAATATCCCAGGGGGATAACTTTGAAGGGGACAAAATAGATATTCATGAATAAATAAATAATTTTTAAGAAAACACAAAATTCGCGATACGTTTTGAACACACCTCGTACACGTACACGTACATGTATACATATACGAATTCATATACATATACGTATATCCTATATTTAAAGAGAAATAAAAACACCAGTTTAAATTCTTAGTGACAGATAATATTCTTTTAAACTTCTCTTAAAAGTTTGTAAGGTTTTTAGTTTGTTTGACTGTTAGCGGTAAGGAGTTCTACAAGCGGACGGATTTGATGGAGAAAGAATTTGCGAAGAAGGAAAAAGAATGGCAGGTCATATTAAGAGTTAAGTTGAAAGTAGAACGTAGTGGGAGAACATGTTATTCACATAAAAACTTAAATCGTTATAAGGAGGAAGACGAATTGAAGAGAACATTATAAAGAAGACAGAGAACGTGAATATTCCGGCGAAGTAGTATTTGGAGCCACGTGACGGTGACGACGGAGATGCGGTCTTACTTGTGAAGTCCAAAAAGAACCTTATATAAATGTTTTGGAGACGCCCAAGCTTGTTCAGTTGTTCCTTTTTTAAATTAAGATAACAGCAGTCAGCATAATCAAGAATTGGTAGTAGGAGCGATTGTGCCAGCGCAACCTTAGCAGGAATGGGTAGAAAGTTACGCAGACGACGTAATGAAGCGATAGCTGCAAATACTTTACGACCTACCTCCCTAATTAACGGTTTCCATGACAGATACTGATCAAAAATGATTTCCAAATTTTTCACCTTGTCTGTAAAAGGGACTATTGTTCCATCAAGCAGAATAAATGGTAATAATTGTAAAGTAATTTTAGAAATGTAATGAAATTTCGTCAATAAAATATAAAAGTCCATGGTGTTAAAGGCGTTACTCGGCTAAGTCGAGCAGAATCATTACAGTAACTTTATGATTTTCCATACCTAGTCGAATGTCATCTGATATGTTGACTAGTGCAGTAGTCGTACTATGACCGGGTCTAAAACCGGATTGTAAACGATTTAGTAGGTTGTTGTTAGTTAAGTATTCACTAAGCTGTTGATTTACAAGACGTTCAATGGTTTTTGATAGGAATGGTAAGATGGATATATATCTGTAATCGGACATGGAAGAGGGATTGCGATTGTTAGGAATTGGTGTTATTTGAGCCTCTTTCCAAGATGACGGAACTACATCACTAGTAGTGGAAAAAATTAGAATTGGCGTTAAAATAGGAAGCGGGATATCAAGAATAGGTATGATCATTTTACGACTAACTGCGTCAGAAGCAATCGATAATATGTTCTCTTTAACAACACTTTCAGTGAATTGAATTTGATTTTGAGCTTTTAATTTAGTAGTTACACCAATTGTAACAGAAGGAGAAAAATGCTTGTTATGTTTGTTTGTTTCTATATTACATGGATTAATGTCTTGTTTTGCTTTTCCAACCAAAATTGATCTAAGATATTTCCGGACATTTTCTGTGTTATCTTCTTCAACAACAGACTTATGAATACGTTATTGTTTAACACTACACACCCTGTTACATGGATTTCGGGCTTTAGTATATGTTTGTCGGGTACTCTCACATGGACATGTAATCATTCCCCTGAAAGGAGATCGAACACACAGCTATCGTGTTTACAGTTTGACGTATAACTGTATCACGACGGCCTCTTAACATACTTCATAGTTATATATGTATTCTTAGTTATGTATTAAATATGTGTAATTTTTATACAGATAAAGAGCAGCTTGACAGGTCAAGTCCTGGACCAGGGGTCATACCTGTACCCATTTCAGCCTCATTAGGATCAAGTTTTGGTATAGATTTGGAAAGAGAGTCCAGTATGAAAGTAAGCTGCTTATCGCCCGCAAGGGTCATAATACCTGGAGGTCACCGTATAGTTTCTGTTGCATGTGGACTTCATCATAGTGTACTTTTAAGTGAACATGGTAAGCTTAATGCCTTAGTCTGAATATATATTTTTAATCTACTCTTAATAGTAAAATATATCATTTCTTACTGTAATATCTTTTAATGAATGTTACTTTTACTATATCTTAATAATAATAATAATATAATTGAAATTATTATTTCATTGTTATTCAACACATGTAGCTTAATATTTTACTTGAAAACAAACTTAAAATCGCATTTATTTCGACATGCACATATAGTCACCGATCAATCACTTGTCCAACAGGCGAAGTTTTTACATTTGGGTCGAACCAGTGGGGCGCGTTGGGCGCGGGCGACATCGCCACTCACCACCGGCTGGTGCGCGTGCGCGTGCCGCGCGCGTCCAGCATCGCCGCCGGCAGCAACCACACAGCTATACTAACGCGAGATGGGGAGCTTTACACTTTTGGTAGCTACCAGGTAAAGCCAACATGTATCAATATGTAAGATTTTTCAGCTTCACCATGTCTCCCACGTAACAGGGTAGTCAAAGAAAACTTAATGTCAAAACACATGAGAGAAACAGAAATCGAGATATTACATGTTGAGTGGCGGAACTCAACGCCGCACTTTGTCTTAGGCACTCGGGCGGAGGAGTTAAAACAATAATAACTCATTACGAGTGAAAAACGTAATCATTACAAAAAAAAAACAATTTTCCATAGTAGTTCAATTTTCCTAAGTGTGGAATAACACTTTAATCGACTTACTATGAAAAATGATAGATTCGCCATCTTAGATATTTTGAAATTACGACTTTTGTTTGGTTCATTGTGACTGTGGCGTATTTGCTCGTAACATTTTTTGGATCGAAGCTGTTTTGCACGTGAGCGTTATTTTTTAAGTGCTCTTTTTTATAGAATTGCGGTGGATTTTCATGTTGCCTCTCATAATATAGTGTAGCCCTTTGTGAGCTCTCAAGTTTGGTATACTCAGTTAAAACAATGCTTTATTGGACTGAAGCGTCTTTGCATTTATACCCCTCATATTTAAATTATTTCTCCACTCTGGTAATGCGAAGCGTGGAATAGAGTTCCGCCACAACAACGCGACAGAGGTTCTTATTACTAGGTTTTCTCTACCTACTATGAAAAAATGATAAAATGCTATATGGGAAAAAACGTGAAATTGAAAAAAAATGTATAATAATAAAAAACTTTTAATAAAAGGTATAAAAATGTATAATAAATATCTTATTTTTTTTTACATATTACCTATAGAAAGGTTCACTGGGCCGCGCAAGACAAGATGAACCCCGTTCCGACCGTAGTCCAGTATGGTATGCTACACCAGGCCGAGTGCCACGAATCGGCCCACGTTATGGTTGCCGTGCGGTGTGGGTTTGCGCTTCTGGGGACCAGACGTTTGTACAAGTTTCACAAGCACTTATTAACACTGATAATCTCTTTAGTGCTACTATCACTGCAAACAGTAACAGCATAGGTGAGTTTTATGTTTTAGTTTTGCTTAAGTTAGTCTTTTACTATGCTAGATAAAAACAGCTTACTGTCAATGTCAATTGTTGGCAAAAATAAACTCATTTTAAAATAGTTAATTTTTATATAGCAGGTGTGCATATATATGAAAATTTATTCTGTACAATTATTTAATGTAGGTAATAACTTTATCCCCTTAATGTCTAGAATTTAATAAGATTTATATTCATTATATTTTATTTTTTAACGCATCTGATAATTATTTACACACAAATGCAATCATTTATTTTATATTTACAGTGATCCTACCAAATCGACCAGAACATACTTTTAAGTGTATTACTATTAACAAAAGTGATGGGTCCTGTAACTCTTGGACTGGGCCTGAACAGGTAGATTTTGTTAACACACTGGCTTGTTTAGATCCTTTGTATGATGTTTTATGGTGTTACCAACCACAAATGAGAGTAATGAAATGCTATAACATCATAGCATTTGATTCCCATAAACTACAACGATGCTGCTCCAACGACCCAGAAGCTTTTGCTGATCCAGAATTTGATTTTCCACATTACGGTTGCATGAAGAGATTAGAAGATTTTAGATATTTAGAAAGTTTTGAATGGATTAGCAATAATGATAATAAAGAATCTGAGAACATAGCGCTCTCCAGTATGTCAATACTTAACCAAGAGTTAGCTATACCGTGCACCCCTGGATGTCACGTGACGAGGATGCACGCTGCATTACATCTACTGGGTTGTTTAGACTCACTCACCCATGCTTATGATAACAAGTATGTACATAATATTTACGTCTTTTATTTCAATTATTATATTTACATTGGAAGCATACAAATATTTATCGTTTTTCTAGGCCACCTTTTGTAGAATGCAAGAGGGATAATAATGTATTGCCCGTGACGCCAGTAGTCGAAGATTACTTAACTGTTAATAGATTCGAAAATCATGGAGGTGGTTGGGGGTATTCCGGACATTCGGTTGAAGCGATACGTTTTATGTGTGATAATGATATATTACTTGGTAAAGATATAATAATATATTTCAATTCATTTATTATGATTAAAAAAGAAAACTTGGATAATGATACTTTATTTTAATATATTTTTAGGTGGTATCGGCCTTTACGGCGGTCGGGGGGAGTACACTGCAAAAATAAGATTATATGATATTGGCCCTGATGGCGGTGATCAGGAAGCAGATGGTGAAATGATGTTCGAATCGGACGATATTTTTTACGAGTGCGCTCCAAAAGACAAATATCCTCTCATGTTCGAAAATCCATTTCCACTAGTTGTAAGTAAAAAAATAAAATAAAATAGCTTCACGCTATATCCCGCACACAGCAGGGTAGGCAGAGGGAACCTAGTGGTAAGACACTCCGTTCCCCACTTTCCACCGAATTCGGAGGCTTTGCGTGTTAAGTGGCGGAACTTAACGCCGCGCTTTACCTCGACACCAGAGCGAAGAAAATGGAAATATAATTTCCACTCCTCGAGTGGGAATCGAACCCACAACCAGTCGTTTACAGTCACACTCTTGTGCCACTGGGCCACGACTGGCCACATATATAATACACATGATATATGACTATGAATAGTGAATCTATGACATATTTAATTTTAGGCTGGCAAGTGGTACGTTGTCGCTGCTAATATCAATGGCCCTTCATCGGACTGCGGATCTTCCGGACAAGCTATGGTTATAAATGACGATATAGGTTTCCACTTTAAAACGTCAAAGAAATCAAATAACGGGACTGACGTAAATGCAGGGCAAATACCATGTCTTTTATACAATATTATGGGCCCAGATCATCCCATGCCCATCAGGCATTTAGATCTCGGTGAACCAATAATACAATTATCGAGAAATATTTCGCGAAAAGTCACAGTATCGTGCTTTCGCTCACTGATATCGTTGTTGCAATGGAGCTGGCGGTCGTTCAGAGATATATTATTGGACACAAATGGACAAATACCCATAAATTATCATAAACTTACTATGATGAAACATCAAAAAAGATTAGTGTATGTAATAAGAGCAGGATTGCGAATTGTCAAATCATATATTAAGGAGGTTTATCCACAGAGCGTTAAAAAGAAGAATTCACCTGATTATATGTCGTACTTCGAATCTATAGCCGAAGTCAGGAACTTTGTTCAAGGTGTAATGGCAGAACACACACCCACCTGTGCCGCGCTTCCGCGTAAACCAGGACGTAATAAATCCCACAGAACTTGTTATGTGCAATTCGCACTGGAGTTAACCAACTCTATATTAAAGGAAGCTCATGAAACTTTTAACGATTGCTTCTATGCATTTTTTCCAACACCAATATTGAAATGGAATCATTTGTGTTTTATGCTGTATCATGTCAGGGTAAGTGACCTCATTCATTAGTTGTTAAATTATGAAATATTGGATTTTGTTAATTATATTTTATGAGAATTTAGTTGAATTTCATCAATTATATTTTAAATTGGGGTCAATCGTGGCGCAATGGCACAAACGAGTGACTAAACGACTGGTTGTGGGTTCGATTCCCACTCGAGGAGTGGAAATATTTGATATTTTCATTTTCTTCACTCTGGCATCGAGGCAAAAGCGCTTCGTTGAGTTCCGCCACTTAACACGCAATGCCTCCCAATTCGGCGGAAAATGGGGAACGGAGTATCTTCAACACAAAGTTCCCTCTGCCTACCCTGCTGTATGCGGGATACAGCGTGAAGCTAAAAAATATATTTTTTAAATCATCATGGCGTAAATTACATGTCATAAAATGTTTTTGGATGCTTACTCAACAATTTATATATTTTTTTCTCCTTACAGGATGGATACGTTCCTTCGAGTCAAATTCGTGAACTAACAGCTACATGTGCGGCGATGTGTCTCTCGCAGAGTCTTCGCGATGTCCTACAGTTTATTGTGCCTTTTACACAAAGTTATACCGCTCTACAAGAGTCACATCGATATGAAAATAAGGTATTACTTATTTAGTTGTAAATAAAAGTTGTATATTATATCCAAGCTACCTTATTTTAACAACACCAAGCCTTCTTACACAGTAAATAGACGACAGCTGTCCATTTACTATGTCCGACAGACATTAGGGGATTGGGAGGAGAGTGGGAGCCTTTATTGTTATGAAATTTTGAATTTCAAACTAACTATTATTTTTCTCCTTTAGACTATTTGGTATATATATTATTATTTAGCTTTACTGTCTTTCCCTAAAGTTGTCTTAAGCAGTAAATGAATGACATAGAACTCACTTCATTTTAAATATATTTATGGTAGCACACTCATAATAGGAAGAAGTAGATGAATTATATTGTAGCATTCTTCTGTAGCGACAGACAACAACGTTACAAATAAGTCCACCAAGGTACTTACAAACTTTTACAGGTAAAAGAAATTCCAAGTAAATCTGCAACAGTACCTCGTTCGTCACACGCACAGAAACCTCCACCCGTCCCTCCTCGAGCTAAGGATTCTCAAAAAGTAGGAATGCTATATTTTTATTGCGTGACATTCTTGGACATGGTCTACTTAAAATAGCTATATACAATAGATTATGCAAAATAAAATGGTAATTTTTTACAAAAGCTTCTGATAATATTGTTTTATTTTTTATTGAAATATTAATGTTGATCGACAGGCTCACGATAACGAGGACGATTCCTGTTACCTCGAGTGGCATTTACTGGATATTATGCCCCGACTGCTCGACATCGTATTAAATCCCATCAGGCAACAATTATCTCATCGTCAGTGTGCGCCGGCGCATGACCATGGTGAAATTTTTAAACAAGAGCGTCTAGCTGAAAGCTGTTGCAAATTGATTGCTCGTATCATAGCAGAAATGTCCTTCAGCGCCTTGCAGTACCCTAAGGTTAGTTTTTTCCGCGGTGACAAGATTATAGAACCTATCAATGTGACCTAAAGTAATACTCTAGGTAATATTCATTAAATCTGTAATTTTAATACAATATTCCTTAATGAATTTGCCTTGCAAAGTTGAAGAACTTCTTGACTGGTAGAATTTTGTAAATCTGCTTTTTTTTTTCAAATAAATATCAAAATGATAAGTAGTACACGACATTTTCTTACATTGCACAACATACGTTTTTTTTTTCTTTTTTTTCTTTATCTATCTGTACTGAATTAATAACATAAGTATAATTTGTAAAAGGACGAGACCGACGACGGTTCAACGAAGCACCAAGTGACAGCGTCTCGGTTTATGCGCGTGAACCCGTCGCGGACGTGGAGCTCGGGCAACGGCAGCCCCGACGCGATCTGCTTCACCGTCGACCGCCCCGGCGTCGCAATCAGCGGCGCCTGCGTCTTTGTGGGGACCGGCCGATACGATTACACTATAGAACTGTTACATGATGTATGTATTATTTATGTATTTAATCTGTAAAACGTATTATTGTTTTACTACTACTAATATTTATTTTAGATCCAGTATGCAATAATACAAAACCTGATTATATTTTTTCCTTGTTTGAGTGTGATGCTTTTTATTGTTTATATGTTTTTTAAGATTGTACAATTCCTAAACGTTATACCAGAACTAACCATATTATTGTCTAGCTTTATATTTTAATTATGTGGCCAGCCGTGGCCCAGTGGCACAAGTGTGTGACTGTAACCGACTGGTTGTGGGTTCAATTCCCACTCGAGGAGTGAAAATATTTAATATTTCCATTTCCTTCGCTTTGGTATCAGAGGCAAAGCGCGGCGTTAAGTTCTGTCACATAACACGCAATGCCGGAGGCAATTCGGCGGAAAGTGGGGAACGGAGTATCTTAATACTAGGTTCCCTCTGCCTACCCTGCTGAGTGCGAGATACAGCGTGAAGCGAAAAAAAATATAGTTTTATTTGAAATATTTTCACTATTTTTATGTAAATTTCTATATTGACAGATGCGGACTTCATCTGACGAAACGAATCCAACTCATTGTTGGGTGAGCTGCGAAGTGACAGAGGGAACGTTTAATGCTACGGAAGCGCAAAACGAGATGATTCAAGTTAAATTCACGAGACCCGTTATACTTAAAGTATGTTAATAATTTTACAATGTTTCCTTTTATTAATACTAATGATTAATATTAAACTGTTATTATTATTTTTGATTTACTTTTAAGGACGATACCCGTTACGCTTTACGATTTTGCTGTGACGGAGCTCGGACCGCCAGCGGTGACTGTGGCCTGCCTGCTGTTACTGGACCAGATGGAACCACGTTCCATTTCTCGTCTTGCTCCCTCAGTTTTAATGGAACTACTTTGGCAAAAGGGCAGATTCCTTGTCTTATATACTACAGGTAGGTAGTGCATAATATTGCATATTCAATTCTATTAATACATTAAACTCAATTTTAAGTGTAAAAATTATATATTACCAGTACGTTTTACATTTATAAATATATTTTACTTAGCAGTGCTGTTAAATATCATACCTTGTTAATGTGGTATTTACTAAAACTTTTAAAGGACGTCGTGGCTTAGTGGGATAGCGTCTGACTAAAAAAGCGATGGTTGTAGGTTCGATTCCCACTCTATGAGATGCCCACTCGTTGGAATTATTATATGTTAATATTATTTCTCCGTTCCCGTGTCTAAGACAAAGCGCGGCGTCGAGTTACGCCACTTAACATTCAATGTAATTTCTGTCTGAGTTCATGTCTCTTGACACTAGATTCTCTCTGACGACCCTGCTATACGAGAAAAAAAGTGTAGCAGCAGCTCGTTTTTCTTTAAAATGATATCTTAATTAAAACGTTGAACTTATATAGGGCTAAATGGCACAACGGCGGTGGTACTGAAACGGCTCCCGGTTCTATCGCCCCCGGAACGGTAATACGAGGGGAATATCTACAAGATGACACTGAATGGGAGAGGGGTACTGCGCGAGAGACGGCCGTGGCCGTGGCTATGATGGTGGCGGATCGCAGCGGCACGTTGCTGGCGGCGCTGCGGGACCTCGCTTCGGACGACCTGCGCCGCGCCGCGCCCTTGCTAGCCGCAGCCCCCGCGCTCAACACCCTGTTGCCTCATGCCCTGGCCAATCTGGAAGGCCTTCATGACTCTAAGGTGCTTGGAATATTTTATCTTTGTAATATTATATATTTTAACGAGCGATTCTTGTAATAGGACCTTAAATAAGTTCTCGCTGTTTTTTTTGCTTAAAGAAAATGTTATTAAAAATATAAGGCTTATAATCACATTACTCTAAGTATTGTGAATCATTAGATACACCTTTCTCCTTTCTTTCTGGTAGTAATCAAACCACCATCGGAAAAATTATTCATGTTTTGACGCAATCCATGAATCGACCCTTTTTTCGATTTCTTCGAAAGAATGTAAGCACTGCCCACTCAAACCATGCACTGTTTACCGAAAAAAGAGGTAATCGGAAGGAGCTATGTCCGGTGAGTACAGCGGGTGGGGTAAAACTTCCCAGTGAAGCGTTTCCAGTTTATTTTTGACTGATTTTGTCACATGTGTCCGAGCGTTGTCATGCAATACAATCACTTTATCGTGTCCCTGTTTGTATGGTGGCCGCTTTTCTTTCACTCAATCGTATCAACTGAAGTTCATAGTGAGCCTCTGTGATAGTTTCATTAGGTTTAAACAGCTGGTATTAAATGACGCCCTGCTGATTTCAACCAATGCAGTGTAAAAGCTTCGAACCGTGGATATTTTGTTCTGGGGACGATGTTGGTGCGTGAGCGAGCACATCTTACTATTTTTGAGCTTTAAAGTTTCATAATGAGCCCACTTTACACCTCCAGTGACAATACGATGCGCAAAACCTTTTTTTTCTTCCGTTGAAGTAGCTTCACTCACTCACAACAAAACCTCGGTCAACGTCTATCGCCTTCAACTCATATGGCACCCAAATTTGAATCATTCCTAACCCTTTTAAAGGTTCTGAAACTGTTGTAGCATCTGCTTGCAATGTTTTTCCGAGCTCTACCGGCATCTGACATGGGTCTTGATCAAGCAATGCCTCCAATTTTTCGTCTTCAAACTTAGTCGGTGCTACAGAACGCTATTTATCTTCAAGGTTGAAGTCATTAATTTTAAAGCGCTTCCAATCTCTGTATGTTGTATTCAACAAAGCATTGTCACCATATGGATTAACAAGAATTCTGTGTGTTTCAGTTACTGATTTCTTTTGAATAAAGCAGCGCTATGAAGTTTCCCGCAACAACACCTTATTTGGTATAAAAGTAGATATTTTTACAATAGGTAAATAAACACGGGAATGATACTGTGGTCATTTATATCTTACTAGAATTTGTAATTAGATATAGTACTATTCAGTTAATGCTTTACCGTAAGAAATTCCATGTACGGAGTGCTGCTACGTCATCTTTTAAGAAACAGCGAGAACTTATTCAAGGGCCTAATATATATAAATGTATAATATCAATAAAATCGATCGGTTGCAAATATTCGATGTAGCTAGGTTTCGTTTTTAGATAATGTCTTTTTGTTAGTACTTAGAGGGAATAAAAACCTGCTGAAATGTCACGAATACCAATTTCGCCATTATTGACAATTGTGATGACATCTCAAATGGGAAAGCAGGCAATCATGAGACCAGAAGTCCCCTGTTCAAATTCCGACATGTCAGATTATTTATATTTTAATTATATTTTTTGTTATAATTTGTAATTTTTTTTATTTATTATGATGTTTTCTATTATAATTATAATTTAAAATTCACAATTTATTAAAAAGAAAGGCCGAGTGGAGCTCGATCACCTGATATTAAACATAAAAAACCAATGTGCACCATTGTGCCATTGTCTGAATGACAACAAAATAAAAAGCACCATGTACTACAACTTTAAGCAAACATTGTGATATTATTTTACAGAGTGTAGTCCGTCTTCTTGAAATAATTCACCAGCTGCTGCCGCATGTTGCGGCTATTAACCACGCGTTACCTAGTCCTGATGACATTCCTACTGCCACCACCACCAGTCAGTATTACACATGGGTGGAAAGCGACCACCCGTACAAGCAATCTACAGTTATTAATAAAAGGTTACTTATAACCGTTCTCCTTTTTTTAGTTTGTTTGACATGTTATACAAAAGTACAAATAAAACTTAAAAGTATCCAATAATTCATTGAATATGTTGTATAGGGTGCTATTTCCTCCAACGGTGTCTTGGATGGTGTTGGAAATGGACCCACGCAGTATCACGGCTCAGTCGGAGGACACTTTAACGGTGTATGCAATAGCTGGAGCGCCAAAGCACCGCTGTCACTGCATCACCGACGCTCGGGTCGCTGACCCACCATTCCGCAAGGTATATAAGGTAGCGGTCGTCCATTGTTCCATTCATTGTATTCACATTGCTACACTGCTACACTACACTGACTGACCGTCTACCGAGTACATAATAAACTGCACCGCTGATGTTCGTGTGAGCACGTGTTACACTGCCTAATCTGCCATTATTTATAAGACAGCTAAAGAAATGGTGTTACGTACTGTCTAGGTGGTCATTCCCATGGTGCACGAATAGTGTCCAGTGAGGATACTTCCATAATACTCGTATGTGATGCATTGCTCGGCTTAAAGACTCATTCGCCGTCATTCATTATCAAACATAGATCAAATATTTAAATAGATTATTAACGGAAAATCAATAAATGTATTTAAAGGTTGCATGGCGAATATCCTGAAGAAAATTTAATATATATTTTTATCACTTTTATTACCCGATCTAAAAATTTAAATTATATTACAATGGATTTTTTAAATAATTGTTCAGGCATTCTGTACAAAAACAAAATCATATATTATAAGAATACAGAGAATATTAAAACTTACAAGAGGTGGATTTTTACAGCGGCTGGTCCAGTTAACTTCAGAGACTGGTGAAGCAGAGGAGCTAGAAGAGACTAGCTCTGATGCCCCCTGCATGCATTACAATTGTACTTATGTTAGTGTTACACCTAAATTGTCTAACATGTAAGTATCCAACGTTTTTTGTGCATACGAAATTTATTTGTATATTTACAAATTTACTGTACATATTTATTTTATTTTAGTCCAACAGATAGACCACAAAAATCACTTCTCGTGCCAGGAAATGAAGTAATTTTCTCACTAGAAACCACCTCAGACTATATAAATGATTACAATAAATCTAATAAGTGAGTATATAGTTATCATATATGTTATCGTAAATTGAATCCATTACTGTAGCTGTATCACACTGTCAATTCTGTCACACTGCCCCACGAATACACGGCTCAGTGTGACAGTTTGACTGCAACCGCGATAGTTGTGGGCTTGATTCCCTCGAGGAATTGGAGAATCATAACTCAAAACTATTATAATAATTCTAATAAGTAATTACTTATTTACTATAAACTTTATCATTAAAATGGATGAAATATAAATACATAAGTATTTTTGTCATTTGCCTAAACTTCAACTCATTTTTGCTTTCCGTTTCATGATCAATAATATCCTCACGCAGTGAAGAAAGCCGTTTCGGTTTCCGATGCCTATGTGTGGGCTACGAGGAGGCACCATTTACGAATATCAAAACTGGAGGCACACTCGGTGGCTTGGCTACCCTCGAGATGGAACTTGTACACCTGGGTGCCGCCTGCGCAGCACGCCTACTTGCCCCTGATTTGGATGTACCACCTTTAACTCATGGTAAATATATATGAGTTATTTAATTTATATCATCGTTTATTTGACTTTACTTATTTTTTTTTGTAATTTAGATGTTTTTCTAAATAATATTCTTAAAATGTACATAATACGTATGTAATAAAAGAATAAAACATCAATTGTTACATGAGAAAATGAAAAAAACGATATAGTTTATTTGGCAAAAATAAAGGACCGTAAATAAATTATTTTATATAATATCTATTGAATGAAGTTTTGTGTGGTGTCAGCTTAGAGGCTAGAGCATTATATGGTATAGTTTTTATCCTAGAATTCTTTAATTTAGTTTCAGTGGAAAAATTAAAATACTGACACAGTCAAATTATGTAGATTATTCGCAAATAAAACTAAATTTCTTTTAATATCAATAAGTAATATAATTGTATAATAAAAATTAAGATATATTTGGCCAGTCTGTAATCCTTTAATTATCTATGCTGCAATCATTCTAGCAGATGTCGCTAGGTTTTCTTAGTACAATGGGTACCGCCATCTGTTATCGTATAGTTGTTAATGTACTAGGTATATCCATACTTACTAATATTATTAATGCGACCCCCAGGAGGTTTAAACAATGGATCAATGTTTGTATGATAGATCTAAAGCGCTTGACGACTCAAGGTGAAACAATGGTTATATGTTTTTTTTCACAAACCAACCCCAAAGAAGCCTAATCTCAATATTCGATCCTATCCCAAAAACTGCTACCTTATATTGATCTAGCAATCATCTTTTTTAGTAAATTAACGGTTGAATATGCAATATTTTGAATGGTTATGGCCAATCGTATGTATTTTGGTGATTGCCAATAATTTATCCAAAAATTGAGTAGGATGAAGACATTTTGTTATTTAGACAAAAATTACGATAACTGGTGTAAATTATCATATTATTATAAATGTAAAACTTAAACATAAATGTCAAGGTTTCTTAGGTATCTTCAAATGTATAATATATTTGAATATTCGATATAGTTATACACCAAATAGTTCATATCTACAATGAAATAGCATATCTATTTGCTATATATAAATAATCGACGTAAGATTAAATAATTTGGTTGCCAAGTAAAAAATATTCTAACTGTAACATAATAAAGTAGTACCCACACACAGGGCATCGTGGCGCAGCGACTGCAAACACGATGATTGTAGTTTCGATTTAAATTGAAGGGACATTAAAAGACGTTGCGGGCAAGAACTACTATTGTAATAAAAAGTGCTTTATCAAAAAAATACTCCAGTTGTCAGCTTACGAGTTGATTAAAATATAAATTCGTATTTTTAGCAGTCCCCTAACATATTATAATATTATTACGATATCTTCTAATACTTAACTATTTTCTTTAGCATTGTTTAATTCCGATATTGCTGCTCTTGGGAGCGTCTATTCTTATGGGTTTTGTGATAAGACGACCTGCGACTTAAAACTGTCTGGCGGCGTGCCTAGAATACATTGTTGCACGTGTGTTACACTGATCCATTGTAGTCCAGTATTGTATCGTAAATATGTCACATTTACACTCATTCTCGTTTTAATTCAATCCATGTAAGTTTCCTCATTAAGAAATGAATTTGAAAAGCCAACAATCATTTTTTGTCATATATATTTTTTTATATCAGACGAATCATGACATAAATAAAACCATGATTATTAATAATTAAATACACATTATTATGCCTAACATTAATACAATAAAGTGAGAATACAACATGTAATTGTTATTTAAAATTATAGTAAATAATATGATTAATAACGGTCATAACAATAATTTTTGTGTAGCAAAAACAAATTGTACTGCGATTACCATTGTAAAAATTGCAGTAGTAAATCTCAACCGTTTGAAAAACAATACTAATTGTTCATAGCTACGATAGTGGAAGTACAGATGCATGCGATGTCGTCGAGTACCGCTGGTAGTGGGGGGGACGAATCAACCACAGACGAGACCGAAGCGCTGCTCCTCTCGCGTGGTCTTGAACTGGGATCACCACCCACAGTGCACGCCGTGTTGGATGGCATGCCATTGCTGAGGTAAGTCCTTCATATAATGCAGCTTCCCGCTCTTTTCGGCATTAAAGCGTAGTCAAAGAGAACGTAGTATCAAGAAACACTGTTTTTAACTTTTAGCCCGAAATTAAAACTTTGCAGTTTCAGTGGCGAAACTTGACGCCGTGTTTTGTCTTGGGTACCAAAGCGAAATATATAAGCAATTAATTTAAATATAATCATTCTTCGAGTATGAATCGAACCCACAACCATAGCGTTTATAATTAGGTATTTTGATATACATATGTATTAATATTTTATATACTATATATGGAAGTAGACAGTATTTATGTCACGAGCGTAAGTATTGGAAACTAGCCTAAAGGTAAAACTTATTATGAGTATTCTAATGAATGGGAACTTGAACATCAAGTCTAATGTTCAAAATGTTGTCCGGTCTAGATTAAATTGATAGTCCAAAGGTACGTATAGGATAGTTTTTATCCCGGTATTTCATGTAACTTTTCGAAAAAATAAAAAACCAATTTAAGTAAATTATTTGTATACTGCTATCTACCGGGTAGAAATTAATGGATTTTTGTATGGAGTTAGTTTATAGGTTAGAGCAACATATGGGATAGTTTTCATCCTGGTATTCAATACAACTCCTGCAGAAAAATAAAATAGAAAAAAGTATTCGAATTATGATGATAGTTCACGAGTAAAGCTAAATTTGTTTTAATGTCATTAAGTTAAATAATTAATAAATAAAATAAGCATAACATTTATGAAAGATAACTTGCATAACATTTATTTAATTTGCATAAACTTTATATCATCTATATGACAGTAAATGTCACTACGTTTCCCAGAACGGGTAGCGCCATCTGTTACCATATAGTTGATATTGTAATAGATATATCCGTACTCATCATCCGTACTCATCAATATTAGTATTATAAAAATGCAAAAATCTGTCCCTCTTCTATCTGTTATGTTTTCACGGGTTATGTATTGGCTCGATTTAGATGGAATTCGTAAAGAAGATTGTTGAAGACCCAGGGTCAAATATAGGCTACTTTTTAAAAAAATCTATGACTAGGAGGTTGAAACAGTGGCTGAAACTTATGTATGTTTAGTATAGTAAGAATGAAAGATCTAAACTCCTTGACTGATTGCGATGTTATTTCTCAGAAAAAATAGTTAATGAGCCTATGTTTGACCTAGCGGTCAAACATAATCTATCTCTCTTTTTCTACAATAAATCCCAAAGGTGCTGAAATAGGGTATGAAAGTAGTAGTTCATCCAGCGAAGCTGCGACCGGTTCGTTAGTTTATCCTGGTATTCAATACACTTCCGGCAGAAAAATAAAAAAACTGGCAAAGTCAAATTATATTGTTTATTTGCAATTAAAGCTATTTTTGTAATATCAATACGTAACACAATTGTAAAATAAAATAAAAAGCATGACATTTATTTAAGATATTATGACGGACTTATAAATAGTGTATACCATCTATACCATATGATAGCAGATGTCGTTTTCGACGTTACGTTTTCTTACTAGAACAGTTATCGCTATATGTTATCAAATAGTTGATATTGTACTAGATGTATCGATGATTTGCTCAAGAACATAATTAGTGACGCAAGGTCAGATATAGACTATCCCCCTTTTATAAAAAAAAAATCAATCCTAAAGAGGCTGAAATAGAGGATGAAAGTGGTAGTTCACGTGGCGAAATCGCGAGCGGGTTGCTAGTAAATAATTAAAGGACTTGCGGACCTCAAATAGTCTTTAAATACTTAAAGAAATTCCAGCTTCGAAGAATACTTTGGTATGACTAGTTTGAATTAAGTATCTGACAATGAGAGATTTCTGCCATAGCCGTCAAACTAATTTAGTTTCATATACTGACCGAAGGATGTCGTATTGAGTCACCTGTGAGTTTAATTGACATATTTGACCCCACATTGGCTCTATAATTTCAATGACTTTTAGTTCTCTCAAAACCATGCGATGAATAAGAATTGTTTTTACATGTGCCTCAAACACATGTGCTAGCTATAATACATTTAAAATATATTTTAATGACTCTAAACATCTATAATTATTATAAGTTAAATACTGATTCAAACTGTATAACGTACACATTTATAACCTACTGTAGATGTAGACAATTTGTTTTTTAATTCCAAAATAGTCACTTAGTTTAACCGATAGGTTTATTGTTGTTTTTTATCTTGTTATTTGACGTCTTTTTGTGTACCTATTGTAGTACTTGTAATATAGGGGGTAATGGGGACTTTCGTACCCGGAGCACATATGTACATATATTCAAGAAAGAAAAAGTCCAGACGTTTCTTTACTTATACCTTTTTAAGTATTGAGTCCTCGAGCCATCATAGTTTCGCGCCATTCGCACCGGTGGGAGGCACGTGACAAGTACCTTCATGGTTTTTCTGGTAAGTCATTTTTCACAAAAGTTTATGCGAATTTTATTAAGTTTTATTATTGATTTTGAAAGGTTATATTTACTTATTAATTATTTTTGTAATACGGCACTTTCGTGAGGTATAATTGTAACCCCCTTCGCGATGTGTTTAAATATATTTTGTAGTACCTACTGTATATTATTAATTTAAAACAACTTCATATTAAGTAATATCTAAAAATGTTCAAATTCTTTTTAAAAAGTTTATGGTGAGTGATAATAAACAATTTATTCTTGTTGACTAAAGGGATAAACATTTCACTTATTGTATAAATAAAAGAAAAATACAAATAATTTTACAGCTGCTTTTTCTTCTAATATAATAAATAAATGTTTTTAAATTAATATGTGTCTACTTCTTTACATTAATAGTTCTACTTTTAATGGCATATTCGAAATATCAAGTCCTATATATTTTAAATTTAGACAATTGGAATTGAAGAAAGCATATTAGTTAATTAAGAGCAATTAATGCTATCTTATTTCTTTACTTTTATATTTTCATTTTGCTTAGAAATAAAATTAAAAACCGTGGAAAATAAGGTGGGTCGTCAAGTACAAAAGAGTATCAGAGCAAATAAATATTGTGTTTACGTGTTTTTCCCCACCTAAGGGTATTTAAAGAGAACCTGGGGTCAAGTAACTTCGTTCTTTAAATTCTGCCCGTTCGAGACATTGCGTGTTAACTGTCGGAACCCAACGCTGCTCTTTGTCTTCGGTTTTTGAGCGGAAAAACGTAAATAATATATAATTATTCCGCCGAGCTGGAATTTAACCCACAATTCTAACACTAACAGACGCTATCCCAATGCGTTACGACGAACGCTATTTTTTTAAATTTATTTTTGAAAAAGGACACTAATAATGAAAGAGAATACTAATACTGATTTATCCTCTTTCATAAATAAGTAAAAAAGTATTTATAATTAGTATTATACTAATATATAAATAGTTCCCTTTATATATCTGACTACCTCAGTAACTGCGGAAGATACTTACTTTAATGAACACTTTACAAATTAATAATCTTCGCTTGTTCAAAGGATAGAGTCGACTATTTACTTCACATAAGCCACACCTCGGAAACTGCGCCTCAGCCATTGCATAAGGATTGCATTGATCATTCGCATTTATCTAGTATAGTATATTATTCAACTCGCTTTGCAAGGTCACACATTTATTATTAATAGACAAGTCCAAGATGACGCAAGTACAGTTAAAAAATATGTTTATGAAGTTATATATATATATATAACTCAGTATATATTTATTATTGTATTATTATTATATTTATTATTATTTCCCCGTAAACTTACATAAAGTTACGTCAACTATGATAATTACACTTAAAGATACATATATAATAGAATGGATAATATAGATAACAGAATAGCCTTCACATATTAGTAAGGTCATTTTAAAATCTTAATGCGGATTTTGGAATCTAAAAATATTTATGCTATCACATACATACATCCAAATACAGATGTGTGTTGATACTGATAATAAACCAAACATAAAACTTCATTGGTTTTGGAATATATGTGTTTATTAATTAATATACCTGTAAATTTTCACCCAGGAATATTATTTATTAAAAAAATATTTTTTTTAAAAAATATTGTGTCTACTATCACCAGTAATTTTAATTGTATTTATTTAAACTTCTATTAGTTTATAATAATTTAGCAATTAAACGTCAAACAAAAACATAAATTAATAAAACATCACAACAAGGAGCTTCCCGTTTTTTACCACGTATCCGAGTAGTCACAGAGAATATAGTGTCAAAACACTCTGTTCTTCAACTTCCGCCTGAAATCGAAAAACTGTTTAGTGTTGAGCGCCAGAAATCAACGCCACCTTTATCCTAAGTACCAGAACTAAGAAATGAAAATAACATATTAATCATATTTTATATATATGTATTATATTTTAGAATACTGGAATGGCAGTTAAATAAGTAACATATTATTGGCACATAGTTTTTATTTTGAAATTTGAGGTAGCATTTCTTGTTTTTATAAGAATAGAAAAATATTTAATTACAACTTAACATAAAGGACCACTTTTGATATTGAAATAAACTTAATCACAAATCTGTAGTGATGAGTTCTGCTCTTTCGACAACTATATGAAATTCAGTTTCTCTATAGGTTTTCCCATCTGGCATTACTACCTGCATCTTCTTCTTTTTTTCATTTTCACGTCTCACAATAAAGAAAATCACAACTACTGCACTTAGTAAAACAAGTAAGACTCCCACAACCACAAAAATCCAAAATGTCTGCTTAAATGAACCACACCGGCTATTAACAAAAGTAGGCAAAGATATATAATGTGATTCTAGTTGATACCAGCAGTTTATTATTCCTTTTTGGTGGTTTAGAACTACTTGCCATTCTTCTGCCAACTGACAACTACATTCAGTATTAAGATTAAGTCCATCAATTCGAAGTGACAACGATGTTTCATTATATATAAGGGAAGAGGGGCTCACTGATGTCATAGTATTATTGTCTATCAAAATTTCTTGGCGACCCAATACAGACAAAGTTTCTGCGTCAACGGTGAAACCTAAAAATGCACCCTTGCTTACTGTCGACACAGTGTTATTTCTGAAAGTTATAGGACCTTTGGAAGTTACGTGGAAAGTATCACCTTCCAACGTTTGTATAATATTACTTTCTATCAATACTCTCTTTGGTGAATTGACAAGAAATGTTAAACTTGATAGTAGCTTGATAGTCAAACCTTCCATTCGAAAGAGGTTGACTACTTCTACATCTGATAAAAACCTGCTTGGTAAGGATTTAGCATCACCACCCTTTAGTATAAAATTTTCTGTGGTAAATTTCTTGAAAGCCTGTATTTCTATGTTGTAGTATACATTATTTGAAAGTTCTATGTTTTTAACTCCAGTTAAACTTGAAAAAGCGAAGGGCTTTAGATTCATTATTCTGCTATCTCTTATAACTATATCGTTAATTTGACCCTGAACCGCATGAGAGGAAATTTCGGTCAGTGTACTATTTATCACCGTTATTTTAATTCCTGGGTTAACTTCATTATCCCTAGGAAATGGTGACCAGGTTAATGCACGTTCATTTATAATCATATAACCTATATTTCTTAATTCTATCGTTCTTAGTTGTATAAGATTTTGAATCGTTTGCGATAAGAAAATCACACGTTCACAGCCGTTTATTATAATAGATGTTGCTCTCGGAGGAACTCTGTATGCTCCATCAGGCCTAAGAGTTAATTCCTGAAAAAAAGTGGCATTTAATATTTTACATCTATTTCATAATTCTTTTCTTATTTTACTTTACATTATTGATATACTTTACATTAAATTCTCTTGTACAATTGCATATTAGCCTTGTAAATGAGTCACATCTGCATGCATCTTCCTCACAGGCGGTGGGCACGGCGCGCTGTGCAAGCACCTGCGTCAGCAACAGCACTAGTTGCCAACATGTCGCCCACCTCATTCTGATTGTATTACGTCACCATTGCAAGTTAGCTAAAATCAAAAGTGACCACAACTTAAGAAAGAATTTAAACATATTATATATGTATATGTATGTACTACGGCAACTACCACCATTGTATACCAATTAATATATCACTGCATATCACGCTTTATTATAATATAGATATCTCTAATTACATTAATATTTTATTTTGGGACAAGCGCAGTAAAACCTATAAAGCACCTACGTTTTACATATATTACTAAGCAAAAATTGTAACAGGGAGTAGATAAAAGATTTAAAATATAAAACTGTAATTTAGTGGTGTAATGGAAATAACGATGAGTTACTTAAAATACAAAATTTTATTCTTTATACTATACTAGCGGCCCGCTCGTGGCTTCGCCGCGTGGACTGCCTAATTTTTTCGTTATATTGCAGCCTTTGGGTGTGTAGTAAAGTAGCCTATGCTTAACCTTGTATTATCAACTATATCTATTCCAAAATTCATAATAATAGATCAAGCGGTTTAGATTTTTTATATAAACTTTCATCCCCTATTTCAGCCCTTTAGAAATTTATTTTTGAAAAAATAAGTAGCGTATGTTAGACCCAGGGCTATTTACTATTTTCATTCTAAATTTCATCCAAATCGGACCGGTAGATTAGCCGTGAAAGCGTGACAGACAAACACACAGACATTCCCATTTATAATATAAGTATGGATATTGAATACTCATTTATCAATCATTTTACTATAAATACGAAAATCTGTCTGTGACGCTTTCACAGCTAATCTACCAAACGGCTATGGAAGAAATTCCGAATGGAAATACTCGAAGACTCGGGAGTCAAACACGATATGATTTTTTCCAAAAATCAGACAGATCTAAAACGTTGAAATAGAGGATGAAGTTTTTTTGAATAGTTATGTAGTTACGCAGTTGTAATATAAAATAATGTAAGCAGGTGATAAAATAAACAAAGTGCAGTTTATCATATACCAAGAATAGTATAAAGATTTTATGTAATTTGAAAAAGTAAAATTACTAGGAAGCGCCATTTTGCTCTGCATGGCGTGAAGAGCTGAGCGAGGTACATATTCAATGTTATTACATGCTAAAAAAAGTTTGAAATGCAAACACTTAATACTAACATAACCCTTAACTTAACATTCCACAGCCTAAGTCTATGGGCACTTTTTGATCATTTAATTACTATTTTTTCAAAAACTACGATTACAATTGTGATCAAAAAACTTCACAGCACACAAGCACTGTGCTCGATATCCCTGCCACATTTCAGAGGTCTAGTACAAATAGCCTAGGAAGAGTTTAACCACAACGAAACACACTTTCGACCAGTAAGAGCATATGTAACAATAACAATAATGTAATGTTTTAAAATTAAAATTGTCTAGCAACCGCTTTTAGCAATATAAGAGAACATACAGTACACAACAATATAAGTCATACGTAAGTAAGTACCTTTAAAAATTTCCCCGTTGTTTGTGACTGTGTTTTTTCTGTTCTTTCGTATTACTCTAAATTTTAACCAACATATTGTAGATTTATCACTTTTGAACATTAAAATCAATAATAACTTGCAACTTGCAGAAGTGTAACTGTGCTTACTCACTAGAATCATATAGAAGTATGTGAGTCAGAGTAATATCGTTATCGGCCGCGTTATCAGATATGTTAGGTAGGTTCACGTTACACATATTTGTATTAATTTCTATATGATATTAAAGAGGCCACAAAAGGTATTGAAAGCATTTAAATCGTATTGTAGATTTTTTTTATATTTTATGAATTTGTTTTCTCCAAATTATTTTTATTGTATAATTATTATCAACTATACATTGATACATATAGAATTGAAATGATATATTTAAATGTATAAATGTACTATAATTGTAGAGTTACAATCATAATTTATAATCAGTAAACACCAATTTATCGTCACTAGGTTACCTTTCTATTATAAAAACCAAACGATACATACCAGAAATTAATTTTATATATTTATAAAACTAACATGAACACTAATAAGTTCGAGTGTCTGTGTTAGGTTTTTCGAAAAATCGTTTAAGTAATAACAAGTCTTTCACCAGTTATCTTATGGCTATTTAAACCAAAACACGCCTGGGCGCTAGATATTGTGGTCATTTTGGCACGATATTTGGTTTGCCTGGAATTAATACTGGTATTTTTGATGATTTTATTTACGTTACATCTTTGCTACAAGAAAAATAATATCGTTCTAAAAATATTATAAAAATTGTAATATAATAATAAACGTATATATAAAGTAGTAATAGAAAAGATCGATTCAAAAAAGTGCTTTATTCCCTTAGAGTTTTCAAATTTCAAATTCAAAACAAAGCTGGTATATAAACACTGTATATAACGATTATATACAATGTACGATTCGCACCGACGTCTTTACTAAACACTCATTGTTAATGTAGAAAATCAAATTAATTTTCGTAAATGTTATACATAGGTGTGAGGTTGATGACTCAAGTTTTTATTCGCGTATGTTCCGGTAAGCCATTTACATTTTTTCTACTAAAACTACTTTACCTTACCGATCAAGTACATTATTAATAACGACATAGTCGTCTTTCGCTGTACATTTTTCAAATTAGTGTCCATTAAAAACATTTAAAAATACATTACATTACATCTATTATAGTTGTAAACTTGATATTTCTTGATAATACTCAATATCTTTCAAATAGATGAAAAGCGGAGAGTATGGTTATTAAAAATGTCTTCTTCTTTCTACAAAAAACCTCTACGAACTCCAAACGCTTTGCAATATTTACTAAAAATCCCGTTTATGACTAGTTGCGCTTAAATAAATCTGAAGTTCCGGACCGGTTTTAAAAGACCCTCACCATAGTATTGTTCTTTAAAATGTACTAATCACATATTTTAGTTTAATTTCAAGGTTATTTAAATTACTCGGGTTAATTCTATAAGATAAGGTTATATTACATACTGCACAATCTACTTATAGGGATTTATTTATTTTTATAAGAACAAGAATAGCTTGCCCTCAAAGTGAAAACTGTATAAAACCTGTAAAGTAGTTTGAAAGTTACCGTAACTTTTAAAACTTAATTTTGAAATTATGCATGGCTTTAATTCAAAATGGTAAAATTTCATAAAGAAATTTGTTTTGGAAAGTACCTTTAAGAAATTAGTGTTTTTATATATCGACCATATTATGTTGTCATCTTGTCGATATACTCGTAATCGTCGTCGAAGTTACAACAAATAAACATTTTAGCGAAGTCACAGAAGATTAATATTGCTGTGGTGTGGATTATATTGTTATGGAGAAACAAAATCTGAACCTATTCCTTTCGCGAAACGTTCTAATATAAACCAGAATTGATTTCATTATTCTTTTATAAATTTATAAGTCCAAAATATATTCATACGCGTGAATGCTGTAAATGAATATGTTTTTATTTGGGTGGCGGAACTTTTGTTCAGATTTCAAAAAATACAATCAGGTATATAATTCTTTATTTAGGCATAAAAATATTGTTTAAAATTTCTATACTTACCTTATTATCACAAAGGCTAAGAGAGGTCGGTACGTTGATTATACTAGTCTTTGTTTTGATTAAAGTTTCTTGAAACTGAACCAGAGAAGCTACTTGAGATTATAAATAAACGTCATAGGTACATATAACTATTTCCGTGTTCAATCACGAAAATTCACTTTAACTGCTTACAGTAATGAAATCAAATATACTATAATAAATATAAATTCTACTAATTGCGGAATATTTCAAAAAGTATTGGCATCATTTGGCTTTTAGATAGTACCGGAGGTTCGTGTGTATATATGTTTGTATTGATCATACAGACGTTCTGACGATGTTTTGGTTTTATATGGCCTATCGTTGTTTATTGTGCTCTTATTTTGATTATAAAAAATAAAAATATAGTAAAAAATAATTTGAGTAGGATAACGTTAGCAAATATTTTATATATGTATCTAGATGGTGAATATAATTTTAAAAATTAAAAGTAGTATTTATGAAGCAGGTAATATTCATAAATATTTCAAGTGTTTTATTGTTGACATTATTCACACAAACAACTTGAAATACCGCGATGTATGCTCGTAACTTTAGTTATATACTAAGTTTTCCGGTACAATAGCACATTTATGTGTAAGATCATAAAATTTAAAATATTTATACTAACCTCATAATAGACTGGGTCAAGTGGAACAGGATCACAAAACTAATTATTAAAGACTACTTAATAGTTCCACAAACACTAACTAATTTATTTTGTGTCGTATTATACAAAAAATAATATATATAGTATAGTAGCGGTTCCAACTAAAAGGAACAACCAATAAAACGCACGCGCTGCCTCAGTTACCGCGTTAGAGACTGAGCGCTTACGTTAGTCGCCACTCCGAACCTTCCGTCTTGGCGTGACCGGTGTGTGACGAACCGGTGCGGGCGGCGCTGGTGGCGTACACTGGGCATATTACGAGAATACGACTCCGCGATTGCCGACCTTCGTGCATGTTTGTATAGCAAATAAACACCTATGCTTCATCTGTGATTTATATTTATGATATCATTCGCAGACAGAATAAGTATATTACGAATAATCTTATTATTTTTTTTTTTAAGGTATGTATTAAACTTTTTACAATTTACGTTTATTATTATAGAAAGTGAATTTCAATTCTTCAATAAAGTTTAGTGTGTTTCAGACTATCTGCGTTGTATTATATCTATCTACATTATTTTTTTTATTTCATTTTATCTCACAGCTTGTATAGGTACAGGTAGGTATATATCCTATCGGTACATAGCATTTTTTATTGCAAATATACAAATACTGCTTTATGAATAAATTAAAGAATTTTGTGAGAAAAAAATGATTAAATTTGTATTGAGGGAAAAGTTAGTAAATGAATATTATTGCAAATCATTATTTTTTCTACTGTTTAATATTATAAAAAAAAAAAAAGAAAAAATAGCTTCACGCTATATCCCGCACACAGCAGGGTAGGCAGAGGGAACCTAGTGTTAAGACACTACGTTCCCCACTTTCCGCCGAATTCTGTTTAATATTATGATTATTTAATTTGAAACAAATGAAGTTATATTGCACTATTGTTAATTTTTGAACACAACTACTTTTTATATCAATAAATTAAAACAATTAGTAAATGCTGAACATTTAATGAAAAATATTTCATACAATATTAGTGTAAGTGTATGAATATATTACTAGTCTCGGATGTACTGGCCTGCTGTTGATGTAAAAAATACACGTATAATTGCAATGTGTCAATTTATAGAAAAGTATAAATAAAAAAGTGTAATATTTATTATAATGACTTTGTGCATTCATTCTCCACACATTTTTTCTGTTCCTAATTTTTGCTTGTTTTAGTATGTAGATATGTAAGCTAGATTGCATTTAATAATATAAACAAATCCAATTTAAAAGACATTTAGAAAACGTATAAAAATTTGATACACCACTGAGCGTGCGACTGCGACTGCGTTCTACTCATGGTTCAGTGGTATATACGCCTGGACGGTATTCAGGACACGCGGGTTCGAATCCCGCTGTCTTCTAGTTTATACGTTTTCTAAATGTCTTTTTCAATTTTCCTAAGTGCGGAATAACACTTTAAAAATGTTTAAAAGCAAATCCAATCTATAGTAATAACAATGAGCATACCCACAACACAAACTGACTTATTACGTTACATTTTCGGGCCTTCATTCAAGTTCACTTAGTTACGGTTACTGTGACATCACCGTAACTCTTTAATAAAAAAAAAATACGTGCGTGTTTTTCAATTGTAATTATATCTGTTTTCATACTTCGGTTTGCACCGCAATCTTTTTTGATGCCCAGCCCGCTCTTGATTACAAACCTAACATTTTATGCTTGTCACGCTTGCACGCTGTCACACTTTTTACCGGTCCGATTTTGATGAAATTTAGAATGAAAGTAGTAAAAATCAATCATTAAAGGGTAGAAATAGGGGATAAAAGTTTATATGAAAAATCTACATCACTTGACAGATAACCGACAGACCGTAATGAATTTTGGCATGGGCATTCAAAAATCCGCCCCCGAGGGTTGCAATATAACGAAATGCTATATTGTTCAAGCGGCGAAGCCGCGCGCGGACCGCTAGTCTTATATACATACAATGATAAGTATGTTGTAAATTACTATAAATGGGAATGTCTTCATTTTTTACGTCCTTTGGAGCATATTTGATAGCAATTTAATAAATAAAACTATATATTGTCTTATATTATAGGCCGAGGCCAGTCGTGGCGCAGAGGACTAATGTGTGACTGTAAACGCGACTAGGGTTCGATTTACACTCGAGGAATTGGAATATTTCATTTTCTTCGTTCTGGTGTCGAGGCACGGCGTTAACTTCCGCCACTTAATACGTAATACCTTTAAAAATTCAGCAGAAAGTGGGGTTAGGAGACTAGGTTCCCTCTGCATAACCTGCTGTCTGCAAAAAAAAAATTACATGCTTGTTATCGACCCGGATTTATTATTACTGTTTACAATTGTTACTGTACAAATGTATACTATATAAAGATAATAAATATTATCTATACATATTGTCTGTAATTTAATGCTTTGTTCTGTATGACTGACTGACGGATCAATGCACAGCCTAATCCGCTCATCGTAGAGATCTGAAATTTAGAGCGTGTCTTCTTTGTCCACCGTAGGTATCAGACAACAACATATAAAGGAGTGGAAAATGGATGTAAAATTTGTATAGGTCGAGGTGATTGCTTGGTCCAACCTATTGCAAATTTGACATAAACATTATTTTTGGACGATGTTTCGTATATTTCAATACAATTTAAATTCAAAGTTATAGAGTAACGGGTTAAAAGAAGGTGAAACTTATTTGGATGATAGGCATCGAAGCTGATATAAATGAACTGATAAAGATATTCCTGTTTTGGACTTAAATTACATTTTATCGTGATACAACTTTGAAACCACTTGACTAAACCTTACGAGACAGATAAGACTTATATATCCTAAAAAACTTCTTTACAATATACCTATCGTTAAAATGGATATCTACGAATATATCGGCGGGTTAAAGGTATACTGTTATTTTAAACCTCTGTCTTTTGATCATGTATATGCGTATTTAAACAATAAACAGAAAGACTATTGGCGTGATGTTCAAACTAGGGCTTACTTATATAGCTAATTCCTTATTTCCTTACTGTGACTTTGTTAAAACAAAGTAATAAAACGAATATCCAGGAATTTCTTTTATGTACATTCATATAATATACATTCATGTGGGAGAACGGGTTCAGTTCCCCTCCGCCGCTGGGTAACGTCCCTTAAAAGGCGGGAAACCCCGTAACTTGGTGATAGGAGATTTGTTCTCCCACTGGCTCGCCACCACTATCATGTCAAAAACGAACCGCCAAACATCTGATGGTGTGTTCCGGTTCGATAACATATATACCATCTGTCCCTACTCTCATCACCCCCTTCCTCCCTCCTTCACTTCCAAGATCGGCAACGCAACCACAACTCGTCTGTTATAGATGTCCATTGGCGAAGGTGACCACTTACCATCAGGTGGTCTTTCTGCTCATTTACCTCCTTTATATAACAAAAAAAATGTAATATCAGCAAGAACGTAAACGTCTGAAAGTACGAAACAGCATACGCGGGCGAAGGTTCTGACGAGTTGCTAGATTCATAGGACTGAACTAGATCCTATAACAATTTCATAATATGGACTAGACCTCTCACAGGATTTTTTTTATAACCGCGCATTACTTATGGTCCGATCTGTATTTAAACAATAATGGTCTTAATAATAGGAGAGAACCTTTGTTAAGATTGTTAAGATACGGTTCTGAATTTTCTACCGAATTCTGGTCTCAAAGTTTACTTGTTATGATAATTTATATTTATGTCTTACCAGATTAGTGAATTACATAAAATAATAAATATATCTTTATATAGTATTTGCGCAAACTCGATGCCTAGTGAGGTAAAGATTTTTCAGTTTTTGTATAAAAATGAGATACACTACTTACAGTTGTGCTAGCAAGAAATTGTTTGTAATAACATCATCAAGATTAATCGAATGACTAATCCCATGAGAACCTACATAAGAACTGACAAACGCATTTTTTCCCAGATAATATCGATTCATGTTTTTGGGAACTATTAAAAATACAAATTAACACAAATCACATTTAACATTTATTTCATTTGCAACATCAATGGAATAACATATAATTACAAATTGAATTACCTTACTTTAATTATTAGTTAATTGTAATTAATGTATATTATTCTTAATAAGAGGTTATTATATATTAGCCTTTAATAAATTTTTTTACAAACACATAGGTACAGGAAGGTTAAAAATTTTGACATGCTTGCTAGAAGAATGAAAACAAAGAATGTTAATGAAACGTAACAAAACGGTTCATTAACATTCTTAATATCAAATTTAATCCTATTAATGTTAAATATTTTACAATAGTCTATGGAAGAACTTTCATCTGGTAGAGATATCTTGGAATATTACTAGTGTTGTTATCTTTTAGTAAGTATCAATGTATACAATTTATGACACAAGTTTAAATCAACGTAATAGGCTTATGATTCCATAACTCTATTTTAGTAATAAAATAAGATATATCTCTTATAATTAAGGTGTAAAGTGTACAGAATCAAAAATCAAAATCACTAACCTTTAGGACGATAGTGAGTCGAGTTCAATGTTTGAGAATATGTTTACAAAAATACTTTTAAATAAAGAGATTTTCTGTTAAAATATTAATTATTTTACTAAAATATATGGGTAACTTAAATTTGGTATATTACGTTAATAATTAAATAATGTATCATTAAATAACAACTATAAATGCGTTAAAATTTGTCAAAATAAGTTTTTACAGTAAATATTTCTCCTCAGTAGTTCATGAACAAATGATCTTTGTATATATGTAGTTTTAATATTTTACTGTATCTTAACGTTATTAAAAAGTGGGTGATCTAGTCTCAGATATTACTTAAAATTAAATATTTTAGCAAAATATTTACAAAATAATAGTTACAACTAGGTCAGGCATGACACAAATATTCATATTCAAATAATTATTTAATAATAAACAAACTAAATATCACAGCAAAGAAATATTAAGCAAATTCACGCAAATTGCTTTGACGTAGGCGAACTACCTTTGTCACAGATATTAGTTTCGAGATCTAAGTTCAAAAGGCCAGTAGCAAAACTGCATATTGCAGATATTTTGTGAGCAGCGTATTCTATTCCAAATTCATCCGTGCCGAAAAGACGTACCCTCTCCTGGATCAGTAATTACAATAGGTTTTTCTGGCAATGGTCTATTTATCATTTTGCTAGAAGAATTTGAATTCGTTGATTTGTTCGATTTAGTTGTTGACGTATTGGGACTAAACTTAGTGTTAAATTTAGATACTGGATTGGTGTTATTAGAATTCAGTTTTTCCCGTACAGCTCGCAAATATGGACCTCGTGGAACTGCTTGCTCACCTACTACATCAGGCATAACATTTAAGAAATTCTTTTTTCCTTTATCACAATTTGCTATTTCAGCGTACAGATGAACAGCAAAATCTTTTGGCTCAAAATATTCGTGAGCTAATGCAGTTTGTCTATTATAAGGTGATAGCGGTGATAATTTGTCGAGTGAAGGCACTCGAGTTCCTACGCTTATCATTTGCTTTTTATTTTTTCCTACTCGGGGTGTTGTATTTTGAAATGGTAATTCGTAAATATTTTCTTCTGCATTTAATAAAGTAGGAGTGTTATTATTACAACTTTCTTCTACCTTAATAAGTTCATATAGATGTTCTATCATTTCACGTGCTTCAACATAATTTTCAGGATCTTCCAATTTATCTTTTAAATTTTCTAATAATTCTTTCGTTAACTCTTCGGGTAAAGTCTGTGTCATTTTATTCTCCACACCAACATCATTGACTCCACACGAACTGGGAATGGCAGTTTCTTGAATAATTTCTTGTATACGTGGCTCGTTAAGACGGTGCCTTTCAGAATATTCATTTACCGACAACTGTGAAATAGATCCAGCGTTATCGAGACCATTATTCATTCCACATACACATAAGCGATCACACAGAGCTCCACATGAAGAGTTAGAAGAAATAAAATTCTTTAAATTAATACAATATCCTCGGTGTTTCATCCATTTAATAAAACTAATAATCATTACTATCAATACACAACCTAAGGCTGTTACAATCACTATACCTATGACTTTTTTATTTCTCTCACTTATTCCTTCCTGGCCTTCTTTCTTATGAGGAAATCTCGGATTTTTAATTTCTGTTACTGCTCCCGCTTCTTTACTTTTATATGTTTCACACTGAATACTTGGTTTATCGTTACAAACGTTATCAAAAAACTTCTTAAATAACATATTCTGCTCAGGGACATTAAAACAACGGGCAAAAAATTCATTAACGGTGCAGTAGCTTTCATTTTCAAATGATTCTCCAGATTCAGCACCCAGTCCCTTTGCCAGCCAAAACGTTATATTACAGTGACAAGGTGAGCCAAAATAATTATTTTTATAAATTACGTTATTGGAATCTTTTGAATATGCTTGTCCTATAAATCCAAGGCTATTAGGATTTATAGTCTCAATTTCGTTTTCAATAAAAGATAATTCATGAATTGACCCACCAGGGGCGACAATGGCATTGGCAGAGAGTTCATCAAAAGAGTTTCTCTCCATTTGGAGTTTATTCCAAGAAGATAGTTCAAATCCTCTTTCTTTAAATACGTTAAATACGCTGTCTACTATAACGACTGCAACGACTGTGGCATTTATAGCACCTGTCTCTATGTTTTCAAACCTGAAAGAAATCACATTGAAAAATTGAAAACAATCGTAAAATTAATAGTAAAATAACAACAAAAAAAATTATTGACAGTAACAAGTTCTACCGTAACTCACCTGGAACGTGAAATATTCAAATTAGCCACAGCGGATTGTAGTGAGTTCGATGAAAATATATGAACTTTACATCCATAAAAATGTAAATTGTTTATAAGAGATTTCGGCGCAAAAGATTCTCCTTTAATAAGATTGAAAGTGCAATTAACGGCCATTACTATATTGTAGGTATTGGCAGGGAAAGCGCCGCCATGAACGGTTTTAACATTAACAAATTCAAGGGAGATCAACGCTGCTGATGATCCAAAAGTTTGCTCAGGAAATTCTGTTATTGTAACATTCTTCATACGAATCTGAAAAGCGAAACATTATTTAGCACTGACAGCATTTTTAATAGTGTATTAAAGTTCTATTCGCTTAGCGTTTGATGACATGTGTTATAAAATGATTTCGCCTGCTGCACAATTTTTTGAATTAATCTATTATTTGTTTAATTTTATAATTATTTACTTATAATTTGTATAGTTTTATGCAGTAAAAGTTGTTATTTAAATGATATCTCACCGACATCCCAGGTCCGTGTTCCCCTACATTTGCTGCAGTCGGATCGAGTACGAAAGTACCGACATCGAGTTCCAAGTGACGAACATTTTCTATGTGAATAAATAAAAGCCACGAAAATGCTTTGCCTTGCAGGGAAACGTAGTCACAGTTACGTATTGTTACAGAAAGTGGACCTGAAATTGTGAAAATAAAAATAGTAAACGTTTGTCATTTATAAAATTTTAAAGAATTAACTAAAACATGATAAGAGATTATATATGCTAGTGATCAAAAACGATTTACTGTAGAGAAAGTTTACCGATTTACTGAAGTTGATGTAGTGTTGGAAAGTCGCGTCACTAGCGAGGACCATAAGTTTTATTTCATTAACTAGGGTTTATTTCATAATTTTTGTTAATTCTAGTCATAATTTTTTTATAAGTCATTTGTTTAGTATACTATGACACATAACATATTCTATTCTTCATATCTCACAACGTTATCAGCAGGGCTATATATACATTATACTTATGTATATTATACTTAAATCATCTTATTGTAATTGTCTGAGTCTGAGTACTTAATAATAATTAGGTTATATCTAAATTAATCAGAGTAATTAAAAAAAGTTACATATAAATTATAGTATCAAGGTTTTGTTTCTGTAGAGAACGGATTTGTTTAAAACAGCACATGTTTTGTTGGCATTCACTGAACACACCTCCATTGTCTACGATACATTCAAGCTTTGTGTTACAATCAGCTTGACTCATGAGTCATTATCCTGTAAAACACGAATGTCGACTCGGGGAAACGGTATATTTTTAGATAGCAGCCCATTTCAACTCTACCAAACGACTACTTCTCTACTTATAAATCGGGTGTATCTTCAAGAGGTACATAAAATGATACATTCGAAACAAAATTTTACATATATAGAAATAGATAATATATTTATTTGTTTAGTAAACCTTGGTATTCGTAAAACATTCTTAAGTATTAAATTCTCATATTTTTATAATAAGTTGCCGATATTTATATTTTTAAATAATAAAACCTATTTTATAGGCGTAAATAATAAATATCCTGTGTACACTTTTGTTATAGTGGCAAAAAAATATTACTTATTTTGAATATTTTTAGCATATATTGGCACAGATGCAGAAATAGTTCGTACTTAGTCATCGAATGCACTGATCTTACATTTAGTTGCTTTAGCAAATGTTAGTCGCTACAGACAACTTTCGATAATGTAGGTTATATCTATGCATTAATGTGTGAAGTTAAAACTTTGTATAACCTCTTTTTATCACAATTATACGGACACAACACGGCAACTACTAATGTATTAACAATAATTTTAATTTACAATTTATCTAAAAATAAATCCAACTGATAATAATAATAATAAATATTTACAGCTTAAAATCATAATTCACTAATATTATTCATATATATATGATCACATATATATATATATATATATATATATATATATATATATATTCATTATTTTTCATTATTTCTTTATCTGCGAATTTGCCTGTTTTTCAGACAATTGTTGTTTATGTTATATTATTACATATGCTATTCGAACTCAAATTTGAATGAAAAAACGACCGACATATCCGATATTAAGGAGGAGTGGTCAAAAGTTCTACTATACTTACCTATCTGTTCACAACGTAAGACATTATTATATATGACTTATTATTAAATATAGTAATTTGTCCACTTAATTTGTCGATTTACTATTTTTTTTTTAATTTGTGTACTATATAAAACCAATGAGGAAAATTCTATGTAGTTAATTTGATTATTGAAGCAAATGTATATTAAAAAAGGCATAACTATAGAACTTAAAATACTTATATTGCTTAAACTCAAAGGAAATGATAATTTATTTTCGATGCATTTTATATTACCATTTTTGTACAAAGTCATTTCATCGTGCGTCACTGCACAGCTTTAAGCCATATGCCATATGCTATGCCATATCAGCGCTCATATGATGCAACAATGTAAAGAACAGAATCTTTTTTTTTAATTTTTTAGCTATTGTTTAAATTTTCGGCACCTATTTTATCGTTTCAATGCATATCAAGAAAAGAACGCCTAATAAAATGAACAGAATTTTTTCCGCAATGTAAGTTAGATTGTGAATTAAGGATACTTAAGAAAGGTTTTGAAAACAAGGAAATCAAATAATATTAAAATATCTGAAGGAATACTACGAAATTGGGAGATATACCACGTAAAATCTTAATTTTTTGTCATATTATCAATAATTTTTAGATAATAGTAAATTATTTTTATGTAATTTTCATTGAATAGTGAAAATTTATAATGTAATTTTATTAATTCCTTGTTTTTCTTTTGCGGGAAATTGTAAGTTTGTTTTTTTTACACAATTATACAAACTTAAACAATTAACTGTTATGTTATTAACTAAATAGCAATTTAGCTTGTTATATTATTATTTAAATAATATTATTAATCTTGTTAATGTGGGTAATGTATGAAATCTCGCGTGCTACATTTCGAACTGCTCCGACTGGTCTGTCAAGTCGATAAAGAAAAATCTCTCTTGCGTTGACGATTTTGTGCCACACGTATAATATAATATTATAAACTTTTTTAATAATATGAGACTTAAATATCACATTGTTGTTTCAATCTACGGGCCACGTTGAATTATAAACTACAATGGTGTCAGATTTTAGAGTGATAATTTTTTCACACAATGTTTGAAATGAGAAACAAATTACACTTGGTTGTTCAACTATCGAATTGTTTTTGAACCCAGATTTGAAAGTGAAAATAAATAAGTAAGAGATCAGAGTAATTTTCTAATACGAGTTCCGACCTGGCGTCGTAAGGAACGTTGTTATTAAGACTACAAGACCTGTTGATAGAAACCATCCGCCATCCTCGTTAGTCACCTGACCTCGCCACAACTGACTATCATTTTTTTTCGCATTTTCGAAAAACATATTCTTTCCAGGTAAGTAGTAAAAAATCTTCTTATAGTGTGGAGTCTAGATCTTTAGCGTTCTATTGCAAGGGCTTAAATGACCTTCCAATGAGATAGCAGAAAGGTATAAGCCACGAATGTAAATACTTTAACTAAATAAATATATTGTAACATAATTTTTATTTTTTTTGTACGAAATTACATTTTTTAACACCTAAAAAGACGTTAAAGAGATTTATTGACAAAAAATAATAACGAATTCAAACGTTAATATAAAAAGCAATAAATATTTTATTGTTTGAAATAAAGTGATCTTGGCTGTCCCAAAATATACAACATTTGAAACATCTAGCTGTTGCACAACTAAATGACTATAGGTACCTCTAGATCAACTTTTAATGATACAAGTATATTTAATAAAATTTACCTGTTATCGAGTTCTAAATATTAAAAATAATCCTTCTCTCTAATTTATACTCTGTACATATGATATTTTTTAACATATGATCATAAAAAGTTTAAGATTCGATTTTAATATTAGAATTATTTCGCAACAACTTGCCTTATTCTTAAAAATATCAAATATCATCGCTACCAAGTTACGCAAAGCTTTGGTGAAAATAAATTAAACATTGTCCTAATTTAATTATTTGGAAGGTACAATAAATTTACAATTTTATTAATTTGAGGTATCTTTCGCGAAGCTCCTATTACAGTCTTAATATATTTAAAAAAATACAATGTATATATAATATTAATTAGAGCATAGATATTATAAAACATACCTTTGATATCGGTGAATGCTTTTTCTTCAATTCTCAGCACGTCACAATTGTCAATTTCAAGGAAAAGATTAATAATATTCAGACTGACTGCGGCTGAGGTCCTCATGTAGATAACTTTATTATTTACGAAGTGTAGATATCGTGCGTCATTCAATCGAGAAAGTGAGTTCGCTTCTATCATTAAAGATTCCGCTCCCATAATAGTTAAATCGTCTGTAGTTTCGGGTAGGTCGCCTTCTAGAATACTCAGGTTCTGTAAAGAATAAGAACAGTGATTATGTCACTATATTTTTATCACATCCATACTTATATTATAAATGCGAATGTCTGTGTGGTCTGTCACGCTTTCACGGCTATTCTACTAGTCCGATTTGGATGAAATTTAGTATGAAAGTAGTAAAAATGACTGGGTGTAACATGTTACAGCCTAGCCTATAGGCTAGGCTTAGTTTTTCAAAAATCAACCTCTAAAGGGTTGAAATAGGGGATGAACGTTTATATGAAAAATCTAAACCGCTTGACCGATCGTATTGAATTTTGGTATAAATATAGTTAATAATCCAAGCTTAAACATAGGCTACTTTATTTATCAAAAATCGACCACCGAAGGTTGCAATATACCGAAAGAGCCAAGTAGATCACGGGGCGAAGCCGCGAGCGGGCCGCTAGTTTAAAATAGATGTATGTCACAGTACAGTTTAGTAATCAATTTAAAAAAAATAAAAAGGGAAATCCTATCCTATGTGCCACTGAGCGACACTACTATGCACTTTCCGTCTATTTACATAGCTTTGTCTAAATCATTTTAATTACTTAAACAAACATGCAACACCGATCAGAGTAAATGTTATGAGGTACACTAGCACGATAATTCGTCTATTCCATTCTACTTATTGAGTTCTTCATATTAGTGTAAAACGCTTTCATAATATACATAGTTTAAAAAGAATGAGTTATTTTTCGTTTTTTAACTTTCAAGTATTGTTTATACCTAGTGACCCCAGAATCCGCTTTTGTTACGCTTATGACACAGTCGATAGCACAAAAGATAGATTTTTTCACTTTACATTGAATGCTATTTATATATTTTGTTACTACTGATAAGTGCTGGGTTCTTTTCTCTAGTTTGATATTTGTTATCGAGGCGTTTTACATTTATGAACGCGTCCACAGATAGCGTCCTCGATATGACTCAATAATAAGTAACAATATGTTACGAAGCTGCTTCTTATAAATATCATTATACGATTACTAATTGGAGCCCGTAATTATATTTACGTGGACTTCATGACACATTACTTCCGTTTACCTTCTTCTTAGCAATAACTATGAATATATGTGCGTACAAATTGACAGTTTTATATAGATTCATATCTTATTACTGATTTTTTATCCCGCAAAATAGTTTTTTCCGTAAATAGCCTGTAAATGTTCATTGTTACATATTATGAATGTTGTATAAAATTTTATATTTTGTTAAGAATAAATGATACAGACTATAAAATGAAAAAAATGGTAAAAAGTACATGAGATGGAAAAGATCATCGTAAAAAAATCAAAAATATATAGGAAATTGTTCATTTGGGGAAAGTTACAGTTCATACGACTTGTTTTTTGCCTTCATAGGAGTGTATTTAAAAAAAATATTGCGTAATAAGGTCAACACTTTAAGCGCAAGTTACGTACTCATTCTCAGGATCTTAAAAATTGAGTCACAAAAACCGCTAACTTGTTTGGAAGTTACCACAGTTTAATATTAATATTTGTGTTACCTTAAAAATTTAAACTCTTTTCTCATATGTATTTGAATATTTTTTTAAATACTTTCTATGTTGCAATGCATGTGCTATATATGTATATATGTGCATGTGCATTTCTATACAGTAATTATTATATTTAAGATACAAAAACCTTGATCTACATAAGGTAGAAGTAAAATCGTTAAGGTTACGGAAGAATCGGCGAATACAATGCCCGGAGATTTTTGCTTGACATGGGACATAATGTATTAGAACAATACATGGGCGTGACGTCTTATTGGTATTCGGATCATATTTGACAACGTTAAACATTATATAAAATAATATATCTGGAAAGAAAAGACATGTTTATGTACTTCCAAATCATACAATTTAATTAATTTAAGCCGATGTTGAAGAATCAAATCGCGAGTTTATAGTGGTTATGACATGAAACACAGTTTTCTGAAATATTTTATATACACATAATGTGACCTTGTATAGTTAAAAGTATTCAAAAGCTTTAGGTGGTTTTGTATAATGCAACAGATGTTAACATTTTAAATATTAGTATTGAAATTTTAAAAATCAGATAAGGAGGCCTCGCAGGTCATAGGTAAATATTGTGAGTACATTGTATCTTACAGCGTTTAAATTCCTTATAAGCATAATCTGTACTTAGTTTGATTACTGCAGTGTAGCACTCCGACTTCAAATGTAAAACGATTGCTGCGGGCAATTAAAAGTTCAGACACTGAATATGTAATTTAAATTTGTCATTGTAATTGTTTTGCTATAAATATATTGATGTAGGATCTACCAAAGGAAAATCTAAAGTGGGTACTAGCCATAGAGTGATATACAGGTTAGGGTATATTAGATAAGGAAAATAGGATAATTTATATAAGTATAAATTGATTGGCATAATCTACTTCGAGCAAATATTTATTCAAACCTTGCTAGTTACTTCACCATGCTGCCACTATGTTATACTATTAAATTTAACTACTATGTAAATTGAATCTACGTTAGCTAGCGTCGCGAACAGCTTTCATCAACAGAGAGCGTTCGTCGAAGAGTGCTTAATATCTATCACTAAGAAGTCTTATAATATATAAAATAGATATATTGTTTCTGGTTTTTTTTGCAGCCACACGCTTTTTCTTATATGGCAGAGTAATAACGAATAATAGTTAACGAAGTTACCGTCTTAAGTTGAGGAACATAATGCTATGCTTTGCCTTAGGCACCAAACCGGAGAATGAAAATAATATGTAATTATTGCTTCGAATGGGAATTCAACCCAAAACCATCGCGATAACAGTCAGAAGCTGTCAAACTACGCTACGACGGCCTCAATATTGATTTAGTAGTCTAATAAAAAATAAATTAAAATATACATTGGATACGCAACTTATACGGCCCTATTTATAAAAAAAAGCAATAGAGCGATTGTTATACCCCTCCTTTATTTAGTTAAGATTGAAAACTATAGTTTATATGTGTTGTCCATGGTAAAACTTGCACTTACACAACATAATTGCTTACGAAATTATATTGTAAAGTTTAAAAATTTTTGTTGTAAGAAAATTATAATATAGTATTTAGAGAGTAGCCGGTCTCTGGCGCAGGAAGTGATCTCTCGTTACGGTTTTTTTATGGTTTGTTCGTTGCTCCCGCGGGCACAGGCGTGATCCAACGTTTGCCGGTGCGGGAGAACAAATGCTCCGTCTGATATTCAGTTTTATTTATTAATTTCATAAACAATAAGATAATTACTATATAAATAAATAATAAAATGGTTGTATAGTTTGTGTAAACATATACATAGATAACAATGCCAGTAAGTTATATGCCGATTATACAATAGTTCCTCTGGGACCTATAACTAAATAAAAATATTAAAATAACGTATAGGTAACGTAACAATTATTACATTATTTAATCTTACTAATATTATAAATGCGAAAGTTCGTACGAATGTGTGAATGTTTGTTACTCTTTCACGCAAAAACTACTGAACGGATTTTAATGAAACCTTGCAGTAATATAGCTTTGCTATCAGAATAACATAATAAGTTGAAATTTATAGGGATTTTTAACCGACATAAAAAAGGAGGTTCTTTTATGTATGTTCCCCGATTACTCGAAGATGGATGGACCGATTTTCAAAATATTTTTTTTGTTCGAGATATACCAATATATTTGTGAAATATACCCTATTTTACAATTGGTCCCATGGTAAGGAGATCAGGATCTCATTCCATCATCAGGATCCTGGAGAAATCGAGGGCAACCCTCAAATTTGCAAGGCACAGATGCGGTTTTTTCGTATAATAACGCAATTGAGAGATCTGCATCTGACTATCATCTCATTTTATTAACCGACTAGCAGCCCGCCCGCGGCTTTGCCGCGTGAACTACATAACTACTTCGTTATATTACAACCCTCGCGGATGGTTTTTTGAAAAATTAAGTAGCCTATGTTTAAGCTTAGATTATCAACTATATTTATGCCAATATAATATAACTTTCATCCCCTGTTTCAACCCTTTAGAGGTTGATTTCTGAAAAAAAAGTAGCTTATGTTAGACCCAGTCATTTTTACTACTTTCATTCTAAATTTCATCCTAATCGGACCGGTAGATTAGCCGTGAAAGCGTGACAGACAAACACACAGACTTTCACATTTATAATATAAGTATGGATTGCAAAAAAGGAGGAGGTCCTTAATATATGTTCCTTAAATTACTCGAAGATAGGAAAACCGGATCGGAATTCAATTAAGATGTTTCTTGGTTCACGCGGACGAAGACGCGGTTAACAGCTAGTGTTACTATACATTTAAAAATATACATGTTTTGAATTTTTATATCCCTAAATAATAAAACCATGTATATATCAGAATGCAGCGTTTTTTGTGTGTTACTAATATGTATTTAAAATTGAATTTTAAGTTTAAATTGTGATATATGTTTTTAAATTTTAATTTATTAGTGTTAGTGTATTATAGTATCATGTTCTGGATTCTAAGGTATATAATAAAATTTGAACATTATACTTCAAATTGACACATTATTAATAGTACATAATTCATGCCCTATGTTAGTGAAAACATTTTACTATGAAGCCATTTTTATTTTAGTCGTTGACGTGTTCGTTTCTTCATAGTTATTTGATTATAATTTTGCACGTCATTTAAGAATGTATTTTACATCTTATGCGATTTTACTTATTTTATTATTCTATACGTAAGAAATTATTATTCTAGCACGTTAAATATTGTATAGCTTTTATAACTAAATGAAAAAGCTCGTTGGATTTGTATCAAACGGAAACGGTCGTTGACATATATTTATAGACAGTCTAAGAGTATGTTACGAATTGTAGAATATCTTGGCAATCGTCATAATCGTTTAATAAATGAGAAATACAATTTTTAAGTACACGATATCAGTGCTTAGTATTTTTATTGTGTAAATAAGATAAATTTTCACATAGATTTCAAACAAATATATAATTATAATATCAGCATTATGAGGCCAACATAAATGCATATTATGTAGGTAAGCTATTTAAACAAATAATAGCTAAATTTGCAAGTGCGTGTGCGCTACAAATAACCTGTGTTCTATACGAGTCGTTCGGCTAAAAGAGTCATGTTGTCCTATTCTAAAGAGTAGAGTGAGCGGGACGACATTAGGCCGGACGAATGGAGTAGAATATTTGAGGCAAATAGTTTGCTCGTATCGGTGAATGTAATACAACCAACCACACGAAAACCAGGTTGTGTTTATGCAGTCAAAATATGCCTAAATTTACTTTGTTTAAGTTACGTTTACACATTGTAACTACTAACTATAATGTGTATGCATGTATGTACGAACATTGTACCTGTACAGTAATAATATTTATCAAAGCATTTATATTATACTTATTAAATTAAGTATTATTTAAGTTAATTTAGAACTTATTGACAAAATCAATGTATATTTGCGCGTAGTCGTTAAGAGTAGTAATGAGATCGTTAGAGCATGATAATGATGAGTAATAAGTTCCTTTTAACTTGTGTCTACATCGTTGTGTACTGTATTTAAATAAATACGATTATACATTTAGTCATTGGTTTATGTTTAATATAGGCACCCTACATTTGTGTAACAATATAAACACAACAAAAATGCTATGTACGATTAATGTTATGTTAGAAGACTATAGAAAACAATAGATAGTTTTAGTTCTACAATTATCAAAAGTATTACAGCTTTGACGAAAAATCACGTAGGGTACAGCAGCTGCTCAATAGAACTTAGCGATGTACGTGTGCAACAGAGACGCAATATGTGTATACGCATTGTTAGCGTGTGCGTCTGTCCGATGCCACTTGTTGCTCGGGAGTCGGTGTCGGGTTCGTGAACTGTCTCTTTTACAAGAGGAAATTATAGCCTGTTTATAAGGTCCTTCACAGAGCAAACACGTAATAAGAAATCAACTTCAGGTAGCTTTGTTTTGTTTATTGTTAGGCGTTGACGTTCATTATATATTAATTACTTAAAAAGTATAAAAATCTTTATTCAAGTATAAAAAGCGTCATTCAAGTATAAAATTCTTTCTTTAATAATAATTAATTATCGTACTTATTTATTTATTGAAAACAGCAAATCATTTAAATGTCATAACGTTTGAAAATAAATTGATTTTAATTAATGAATAATTGTAAATATCTTAATATTTTTAAGTATCGCTTATTTTTTAAATGTTTAAGAGTAAATAACCTTATAGAAAGGTCGCTGATATATAAGCACCACATGCTGTGATAACTTAATAACAAGTATTCAAATATTGTTACCTGATTATGGGGGACAGTGCAGTTAATATCCATTCGAGATGGGTGTTTCGCTGGTATACACTCGCAATAATTTAACTGGCAAACTCCATTGCTATGTTCGGTGTTCACAATGGCAATTAGCGCCAGAAGTAGGAGCACCGCGGGGAGGCGCGACATGATGCCGCGCTGCAGCGCGACTAACCGCGCGCTTCGACCGGCATGCACACACTGGACTACGGGGTACAGACTACGCCGCCGAGCGTCCACTACCGCTACTGTCTTTGTAAATTCTGTTTTTATCAATAGTGATGCCATTTATTAAATCAACTCCTAATTATCGATATCGATGGTGAGATTTGATTAGTGTACATTTGATTTGGTTATTATAATTGGTAAAGGAAAATTTCAGATAATTATAATTAGATGTTATTTATCGTAAAGTTTACATTTTTCAGACTACTAATATGCTTATAATTAGAACCAATTAATGGATTCTATAGGACATATTTACAGATCAAATTTGATGCTGGGCGTTTATAATACTTTAAGTGAGTTAGTGTATTACCACTTATGTAGTTAGGTGAAAGAGCATAGTGGTCGTTAAGTTATGGGCGTTGCCTAGAAATTTATTTATTAAAATAAAATTATCGTGATTATTGACGGTCACATTACTACGAATATTAGAGTCAGTAACTTATTAGTAGAAATATAATTAAAACGTAGAAAATAGAGGTTGATATACAGAAAATTGAAATAATTTTATACAGCTAAAAATTTACTCTCCGTATCTATAATAAGAGGGAAGCCCAAATAAATTTAATATGTCCGTCTGCGTTAGTCTGTGCCATCGTAACTCATAAACAAATATACCAACTTCGCTAACTAACAAAATTTGGATAAGGAAAAAACAGAGTCTTACTAAAATATGATGTATCGTCATTATGGTTGTATTTTCAAGACACGCTAACCTAAACTGCATTAATCATTAGGTTGTAGCATTAAATATATTGCCTTTTACGCCTGATTTGTCAAAAGTTTACTTTTTATTATTATTAGTTTTAATGAATATTATGTATTTCTATATAATTGTTCGAAAATTTATGTATATTCAATATATCTATTATAACCTTACAACATCATACCTAATCTAGTACTATTTTAAAACTATAATGTTTATTTTTTTATAGGTCTATATCGACCGAGAGGCAATTTTTGTCAGACTTTGTAGCTGGTGCTGAGAGTACGGCAGGTGGTCGACTGGCACGATGGTTGGCTCCAGGACCCCGTGTGGAGCCTTCAAGGTGTGAGCTAAAGCCACCACTAGTACCCGCACGACCCGCTGCAAGACTTAACTTGCCAATCATTGTCAGAGATCAGTACGGTGACATAGTCTGCTCCCCAGCCATTAAAATTGAAGTAAGCATTTTTATTTGATTTCTATAGTAGCTAAGATTTGTAATACACATATTATTGACGTTCTTTTATTGTAACGTGCAAATAGCGCTTAATTTTTATTTTTATTGTGAGATCAACTTTTAAAGTGACCCAATGTATAAGTCGCGATCTTTTACCGGATGTAACTCACACACAAGTGTCCACTGTACTGGTAAAGTAGAATTGAGATAATTAAGGCTAACACAACTGGTTGAGACTGGCTCAACGACGCGCTCGCTAGTCTGTGATGTTTTAAAACTGTTTCAATTATATTTGGTTTTCATGTCTGATCACACTTTGTTGTACATTATTAAATTACGTAATTATGATCTACTTATGACGTTTAAATAGAATATGCTGTTAAAGGTAACATCTATTGCTTAATAAATGTTTATTATGCTACACAGGTTGTTGTTCAGCGTATTGAAGATAGCATTTTACGGGCTGGTCATTCCTTGGCGCCGGAACGTCGTGGTAGCTTATCAGATGTTCCGTACCAACCGACTGTACGAGATACGATGTGGTTCCACGCTATAACGATGATGAAGGTATTGTAGTCACGATTTTGCGTTATAATGTTACACGAAATATACAAAACAATAAAAACAAACATATTTGCTTAATTTGTATATTTATACCGTTTAAAGTGAAATAATTATCATATACGATTTTTTAAACGTATTTATTTAATTTTAATAAATAATTTATTTTTTATTGGCAGCCGTACCAAAATTATTCATTTGAAGAATTACGATTTGCGAGTGGCGCGTGGGGTGGCGCTGGAGCTCTTCTAGAAGGTCTTGGAGGCGGGGGGCGAATACCTGCCGAGCGGCTGATAGTTGACGCCCAGCGTGATGGATCCTATACGGCTATATGGGTGCCGAGATCACCCGGGACTTACGTGTTTAGATGTACTATAGACGATTATCCTACCGCACAGGTTTGTGTTGCATTACAGAAAACTGATATAATTGCTTTAATCGATAATATAAATATGTGTATCCTTACAACATCTGTTTTTTTATGAGACTTTAATTTAGTACGTTGTTGTTTATTAATGGTTTTAAAGATAAAAAAAGTAAAACATATTAATAACTCTATACTTCAAACGAAATTAAATATTAAAGGATTAATTACCTAGTTGAAATATCATTTTTTAACTAACGAATTCCAGTGCTGGTTGATTTGTCGTAGGATTTAAAGATAGATGTAGCGGAAAGTGCGAGTGACGAGTTTGCAGCGGAGAGGTGGTTGGGCTCCGTGGCTGCTTACCGCTTGCGACGCTTTGCAGGCGAGGACAGCGCGGGGCTTCGTGTAAGAGCTAGCCCTAGCCTTCAGTCTGAAGAACTAGGCCGTATTCCACCTGGAGCCTATATAGCCGTTTTGGAAGAGGTAGTTGAAAAATAACGACTACCATTACTGGCCTCTTATATATTATATTCCTACTATAGACGTTTTGTTATTACCTGTTTTCATTACAGATCCTTTTTTAATTTTTTTAATTTCTTTTATATAAACATTATGTAATTTTATATTTTTTACATTTAACTTAAATATATAAGTATTATATGATATATCATTATATAATAAACAGTTGGGGAACAAAGATGGCACTTGGGTGCGACTAAGTCAAGAATCAGCGCAGACTTATGCTGAAAGTAGCGCAGGCGTTGCTTGGTGTTTACAGTACCACGGACATCTTGATCGCAGCCTATTGCGATCTGTCGACGATGAAGACCCTCGAGTACGATTATGATTATTCAATTAAAGATGTAAGATTTCATATGTTTGTTTGTGTAGTCTTATTTAATCACGTATGATATTTAATACTTTAGGAATACGCTGCAAATTGGGCTGCTTTTAATGAAGCCCAAATGGAGCTTCCTCAATGGCCAGACGATGATGCTGACTCCGGCAGCAATGGTAAGTATTTACATATCAAGGTAGGGTAAGAGAACCGAGAGACAAGACACTCCATTTTTAGCTTTCCGGCCGAATTTGAGATGTGGAAGTTAATAGTAATGTAATAGTAATAATATAGGAATGCGGAGTAGCAGAAAACGCGTTTTGTTTTCCAGACCAAAGAAATGAAAATAAATATAATCATTATCCTATAGTGAGAATCGAACAAACAACCAATCAAACGTTTACAATCAGACGGATTCTGTATACCATTAATAATATATACAATATTATTGCAGATTTAAGCTCCGAAGATAGGCGATTTCCATTTTCAATACAATGCGATTTAACCAGTGAGGTAAGATTTAACTTGTAATTAAGATATACTTGAACTTCTATATACATTTATATAAAATGGAAAGAAACACATATTTATAATTAAACATTGTAATTATTGTTTTAGAGTGATAGTGCAAGCACCAGTCCATACATGTTTGGCGAACCCAGTAAGCGAAACAGAGTTCAGCGGAATGAATCTACTTCTATGCCTACGCCAAGGTACATACGAAACGAATATCGAAATACTCATTACTTATGTGGTATAAGATTATGATTACATTCTGACTATTTTAAACGATAACTATTATATTTTTTCCAATTCTAAGTGTTGTAATTACTTATAATGTATCATTTTACGATTCGTGATTTTAATAAACAGTTTAATTAATCCGTACGCGTCATTAAAATCTGAAGGTTTATCAAATTATTGTACCTACTGTTTATCTTTTATTAAAATGAAATGTATTTTTCTTTTCAATTACATTCCCTTGCTCAATAGACGTATGCCTCGTCGCAACAACGGGAACAGTGGAGAATGGTGGTCGGGTAAACATCGGTCCAGCGACAACCTGCGGGACGACTGCCTGCGAGAGGTATACTTTTATATATGTGCTTTTTAAATAATGCGTGTCGCTTTTGGCCGTTGATAACCATCCCTCACAACCCTTTAATTTTAACCTTATTTTTTGTTTATAATTATACTAATGCTTGTGACGTAAGACGAGAAAGAAAGATGAATGTTATTTTGTCGTACGCAACACTTTGCTCTATAGACGGAAATCTTGGGGACCCAAGAAACTGTGCCGATCCGTGTGGCGCAGACGGGGACACAAACCTCACCGGAAATCACCATCGATGATATCGCCAACTCTCACTTCAATGTCGCTAAGGTCTGTACCAGGTGGAACTGTACGTTCAACCGCCGCTTTTTATGTAGATGTTCGCTTTCTTATTTAGTGTTTGCAATTTTAAAAATCGTGGACGTGATATTCTATATATGTATGTCTTTGAAAATTTCTTCTACTTTCCAGTTTCGCTTGATTCGCAATTTGGTAATTTTAAAGGGTTTACTATTTATAGGAAGAGAATCGTAGTCCACGGCGTATGTCTCGTGAGCGGTTCACGCGTCCGTCCCGCAGCCGCGTGAGCGCGTCGCCGCCGCCGCTGCCGGCGCGCACGCCCCTCCCCCGCAAGTACGCAATCAGTCCAGCGCAAGCAGAATGCTTACGTTCCGTTTTTGCGGCATTGCTATGGCACGAAGGTGAGTCATTTCTTTAACGAAAATTTTAAATAAAAACCATGAAATTAGTTAATAAAAACGAATATGAATAGATTCTCGAATTTTACATGATGCGATGACGAATTTTTAATGATATTCCATTTTTTTATATATCTACTTTTTTATGTTGATGTGATATTGAATTTAATAAGAACAGACAAAAATTGTGATTTTTTTGTAAACTAAGGTTAAACAAAATGTCAAGAGACATGAATTGATAAGAAATATTGTGATAACTCAGGAATAGTCCACGACGCCATCGCTTGTGCAACGTTCCTCAAGTTCCATCCACAACTCCCGAAAGCGGGCGCGCGGGTAGTGACGCGAATACCGCACGACGCGCCCCTCGCCAGGCCGCAGAGACATTCTGTTGAAGTCTCTAACGCCGGTATGAATTATTTACATATTAATAAAGTCAAAGTTAGTATCTAAGGGTAAAAAACGTTATAAGTATTTGTACACATGTAAACAAATTAATTACTTTCCTTTTTACGTTGCATTATGGAAATGATGATGACCTAAACATATTCCCACAGGGCACTACTTGCACATTCATCCGTCCACATTAGAATCTTTAACGCGTTCTGGGACTGAGGCGAGTTCAAGTCGGTCGCGTAAAACCGACATAGATATGCCAATTAGCGAGGAGGACCCCGGCGTTACCAGTGCTTCAGATGCTGGTAGTATTCATGTTCACAGATATTTGCATGCATCTTATTCATAACATGATAATCATAAAAAATAATATTTTTTTTTTAAGGTCATCAATCTGCGGTGGTAAACGTGCTGCCACCAGCTCTTCGTGCTCTCGTGGCGTTGTGGGACGCTTTGAATGACGCGGATCAACTAAGTGTCGCCACTGACAAGTATGCTATTTTATATACTTTTTCTTTTTATCCTTTACCAAACATGATATTTTATATTTTATTGCACAGAAATAGAAAAGATGCTGTCGAAAAGAATGAGAACGAAGATTCTAAATTGAATATTATTCGAAAGAAAAAGGAGAATAGAGCTCCTCTTGTGGGTAAGTCTTGACATAAATTTTAAACATGTCATATTTTTATTATATGAATTAAATTGATTCTAGTAGCTCGTTATACTTAATTATCATATAAAAAAACTAAATTATAACCAGTGCGTTGTGAGTTGTGTGGTGGTCGCAACGTGCCGCCGCCGCTGGCCGCGCACATGCGCAATGTGCACCGCGGCTGCCAGGCGCTCACCAACCGCGGGTACGACCGCGCCGGGCAGTACAAGCAGGCGGACTCTCTCTCCACCGAAAATCCCTTGGCTGAGTGTGGCCAGCTCGCTCAAGGTATGTCATATACTTTAGTTACACAAACATATTCATCCACTCATCGGATTTAGACAATGCGTACTACCATCATTGCACATTATCAGTAACAACCTCTGTAGCGATATTTTTCTAATTTTCGTAATATACTGTTTACTTATTACGTAATATACTGTTTACCCATTACCCTATTTACGGGGGTTTCACTTGCGATGGAAAATTGACCGAAATTCAATATATCACGCTTTATTTGATTTTTTTAATATATTCTTTTCCTTAAATTGTTTCACCTTATTTTCATAAAATCTTTATTTCTGTAGATATTTGTCGCTTTGTAAACCATGATTTCATTCAATATGAGTTCATTCATTCAATTTTCTTCATTATGCCATTTAATTTTGCTACAGATTTATTAGTTTGATTTTTAATTTTAGGTGTTTTTAATTGTGCATGCCATTATAATTATTATTTTGGTTTTCTTTATTTTTTTCTTTTTCTTTGACCTGCGCATACTGAACAGACCTTATCGGTGTGAAAATTCGAGCTACGTTGGTAGCGTACCAACTATGGTACATCTTCTGCGAGAAATGCCGTGAGCGGGCACTGAAGGCGACGGCGCAACAGCGCAAGCCAGAGGGCGGGGAGGACCGGCCGGCGGGCACCGAGCGCGCGCCCTCCGACCTCGATCACAACGCCATCAGGGACAACGCTGTCTTCCTACTCGATCTTGCGCCCCTCACCAACTCGGGTAAGTATTTATATATTTTAAATAGCTTCACGCTATATCCCGCACACAGCAGGGTAGGCAGAGGGAACCTAGTGTTAAGACACTCCGTTCCCCACTTTCCGCCGAATTCGGAGGCTTGCGTGTTAAGTGGCGGAACTTAACGCCGCGCTTTACCTCGACACCAGAGCGAAGAAAATGGAAATATAATTTCCACTCCTCGAGTGGGAATCGAACCCACAACCAGTCGTTTACAGTCACACTCTTGTGCCACTGGGCCACGACTGGCCACAAATAAAAATATATTTTTTATCGTCATTTTAATTAATAAAATATAATTAATTGAAGTCTTAGTTAGTCTTGTTATTTTATGTAACATAGAATACTTGTGCAAGCAATGAGATCGTAATAATTATTTTAAATTAGCTATTTTGATTTTGATACGATCGTTTGATATAGAAATGTAAATCGTGTAGTGTTAAAAAATGCGCATTTTAATTTGAAAGAACTCATTCAGAACCTAGCGTACAGTATTCGTCACAGAACTGACTTTTGAGGAGTGATAAATATTCTTTATTACACTTAAAAAAAACAAACATGGTAATTACAAAACTTAAATAATGTTAACACAAGGCGGGCTTATCTCATTAAAAGATATCTTCCAGCCACCTGTGGAAGTGGATAAAACAACAAATAGCGGGAAGACAACAGTCATACATACAGTCATACACACATACATACATACATATAGTACCCGGCAACTAATAATGCACATCGATGCTTAAAACGAAACAGCCAGCCAGTTTCTGTTTCGTAGAGCGCTGTCTCTGTTACTCAGATGGTATGTGACGTTTGCCACTGGTTCGTCAGTCTTTGTACAGATACGGTAGAGTATGGTCGCTTTCAGTTCAAATATATATATATATATATATATATATATATATATATATATATATATATATATATATATATATATATATATATATATATATATATATATATACAGTACTGGACATAAAAAAGTACGCACAGTTCAATGTCTCTTTTATATGCTATTCCTATTTCAAATATCATATATAAATGAAACCCTGAGTGATTATATCGAAAGATCATTATTTTGCCTTTATGCTGCCATTGCTACAGGTTGCAAATACAAGAATCCCGTAAAATAACGATTTAAACGTTAAAACCTGCCTCTTATGTGCTGGACAAAAAAAAGTACGCACCCAAGCTTGTCATATTGTCAAGAGTGACTGCGATGCGATTTCTCCCAACGAAGTTTAGCAAGGCAAATAGAATGTAAACGTAAGAATTTCACAATTTTTCAGCGAGTTATCTCTTCTCTAGGTGCGAGTAAAATCTTTGAAATCCGTAAGGCCGAAAATACTAATTCAAAATAGAAAACTGGTGAAAAAAGTTCAAAAAATAGGTATTTCGAAAAGGGAGATTGGCCGGAAATGTGAAATAAGTGAAGGTGCCATCTGAGAACACTTGCGAGAAGGTTGAATAAATATTGATAATCAATAATAACAACGAAAAAGGGAGTAATAGAAAAATCATTGCGGTGGATGATCGTAGAATAATCGAAGAGGTGAATATAAATCCTCCATTAACCAGGCGTGCAATACTCGAGAATACTCTCTTGAATGTATGTGATCGTATGATTCGGAAGAGACATCAACGAGCGGACTTAAACATCAGTTTCACACAATGTCACCTTCCGATTCGCAAAGTGCACAAAATCAAGAGCCTTGAATTCGCCAAAAAAACGCGTTCATAAACCGATTTCCTTTTGTAAAAAAGAATTTAGAGTAACGAAAGCAAATTTTATTTATTTGTGTCATGAGTCACAACCGAGTTTAGTGCAAGTCGACGGAACACCTCTCCAAAAAAAAATGTCATAAGACGGATGAGGTAGTGTATTAGTTATGGGGTGTTTTGCCTGGTCTGGAGTCGTCAATTTCATACGTATACGTGCTCTATACATAGAGAATTATGACCGTCGATGTCTATATAGATATAACCAATGAAATTTTGAAAGTATCGTCGCTGAAAGAAGAATGAAGAAGATGAATTCATCTTCCAACAAGAGAACGATCCAAAACATGTGGCTCGGAAAAATAATTTCTTTACGATCTTTCAAAATAAATTGTTGGACTGGCCTGTGCAATCACCGGACTTAAATCCGGATGAAAATTTATGGTCAATTTTAGACCAGAACGTCAATAAAAGTGACGTGTCGAATAAAAAGAAGTTGTTCGAATCTTTGACTGAAGACCTGGGAAAAATCGATCAACAATATTAATTAATGTTGTTCAAACTATGCTCCGACGTTCAGAGATTGTTTTCGCAGCAAAAGGTGGTCATACAAAATATTGCAATCGGGATATGGTCATTTATTTGTTTATTTTCACAAGTGCGTACTTTTTTTTGTCCACTCCAATATTGGCACCCTGCAGGTGATATATTTTTTTTGTTTCGTATTTATTTTATTTTTATTATGATTCAGTAAGGATGAGCAACTAATCTCACAAACTATCGTTGAAACGGTTGTGGAAGTACGTCATTTATTGTTTTCATAAGTAAAATAGCACTAATTCAAAATTTCACATCGTGCGTACTTTTTTTTGTCCAGTACTGTATATGTAAACATATATATATATATTAGGGCGGGTCGATTTGTAGGGAAGAAAAAAAATCGATCAAATACCTATGATTTCCGTATTCTATGGATCATTCCAAGAAAACTTGCCCAAGGAACCATACCTCTATCTTGAAAATCGAGTCTGCTACTTTTCGTTTGAAATTTTTTTGTGCAGTTTTGAGAACTTATTTTTACAATGGCATGGCATTATTATTTTTACAATGGCATCTTTAATAAAAAGAGGAAAACCCTTGCACGGTCAGTCACGTGAAATTATATATAATGTTTATAAATATTTTCTACCGCTTCACTGATAGACTTGTGATAAATACGAATGATAATGACAGTGATTTTGACCTTATTGAGAGCACAGATTGTGAAATGGAAGAAGTTGGGACTTTTGGCAGTTAGGCTCGCACATCTTTTTCATTTTTTTATACTTTCAGGCGTCAAATTTAATTATTAAATAAAAAGGAATCGACATCGTTGAAGTTGACAACTATATTGTCGTTTTAACAGCTTCTAATAGATACCTCACTATTATTGTTTTAAGCGAGAGAGACAACGCTCTACTAAGACGAAGCTATCCGACTGGTTCATTCTAAGCATCGATGTGCATTATCAGTTGTCGGGTACTATACATACATACTTGAACACAAACATAATGTCATACTATAAGTACATAGTAAATGTATTTAGAAACTTTAATGTTATTTGTGTTTTTGGCTTTTATATTAGAAGCATCTAGTTCGTGCGGTTGGCGGGAGCTAGGCGGTCGTAGTCCGCCCACTCCGCCAGGCAGCGTCTGGCAGCCGGCTCCGCCGTTCCAGTGCCTGCCGGCGCTGGGGGCGGCGCCTAAGTCTGCGGCGACCGTGTCAGACACAGCGAGATATCATTCTCTAGGACGACCACTGCCTACGACAATTGTAAGGCTGTTGTAATTTAATTTTTATTTTAAGCAAATAAAACTGCTTTACGCTGTTCTCGTATAGGGGGTAGTCGGGGAGAACTTAGTGTATGACACTCCGTTCTCCATTTTCCGCCCGGAATCGAGATATTGCGTGTTGAGAGACGGTACTCAACGCCGATAATTGTCTTAAACGCCGGAGTGAAAAAATAAAAAAAAACATTACATATGGATCCGAGTGGGAATTGAACCCTCAACAACCACGTTTACTTTCAGGTGCTGTCACACTGCCACGATGGTCTTGTTTAGTTTAAGCTTATCACAAAATTAGTCGTTGACATAATTGCGAAGTAATATGAACTATGAATAGTCAATATTCATTAAAAGTGGCTCTTAAATGTCAATTTCGTCTATTATAAAAATATTTTTAGTGAAATGTAATGTAAAAACAAAACTATGCAGTTATATTGAGTTTTTTGTACATATAATTAATTGATTTGATTAAAAGGAGGACAAGCCAACAACAACGAACGCGCCCGGAGCGCAGATGTCGCGCGTACCTCGCTCGGTGTCCATGGGGCAAGCAGGAGGTCGAGACCTAGCGCACGCGGCCAGGCCTCCCATGGTTAACATAGAACCAGACACCCAAGACACACTTACAGGTACTACATTTTGCTTAAAGTATTAAGTAAGCATTTTGCTTAAAGTATTAGTACTTATGCCGACACTTATTAAAAACTTCTAAAAATATGTAGTCTATAGTCTAGTCTAAAATTTTCCATTTTGAATCCTATAAGTAGTAATATTTATGTATATATTATAAGAACTATTAGTATATTATAAGAACTATTTACACGTTTTAGGTGCGGGATCCTCATTATTGGCTCAACCTAGTGCGGCCTTACAAAAATTAGTAGGCGGAGGTGAATGGACCAGCGAGGGTTGCGCGGTGTCAGCTTTCCAATCGCCTCACGTTGATCCAGAAACTATAATGCGTAGCCCTGTGTTAGCTTTCATACTTGCGAAAAGGGAACTGCCGGCGTGCAGACAGAAAATGGATGCCGCTGTGCGAATCAATACTATAAGGCAATACGCCTTTGAAGTAAGTATATTTCTGTGGAACAGAATATGAAAAAAAAACAATATTATTTAGAAAGAATCTGATTAGTTAATGAAAATAGTATAAAAACAACAGTTTTCACATTTGTTTTAATAGGTTTGGTTTACGGCCGACTTTATTTATATTTTATTAATATTCTTATTTTAAATTTTATTTTAGTATATAAAATGAGCCCGCCGTGGCGCAATGGGACAACTTCTGACAGTAAACCCGATTGGTTCTATGTAGGCTCGATTTCCACTCGATGGAATTATCATAATATAACTATTTATAGTTCTCCATTCTGGTAAACAAAACAAAACGCGGCGTTGAGCACTCAACACGTAATTATTAAATTTGGGCGGAGAGCACATCACTATATTCTCTATGCCTACCCTATCATGAAGAAAAAACCTGAAAAAAGATAACAATAAATAAAAATAATAAATAATTGATTATGTTCAGGCTTTGAATTGGCTGCTCCGTTCTACTACACAACCGACAAGTGTACATGATGTGATGTGGTGGTTTTGTAACGCGATTGATAAATTCGCTCGCATAGTGCCTCCTCCTCTCTCGTTTGAAGACAACAAAGAGGTATTTAATATTAAATATTATGTTTCCTTTTAATAATTATTATATTTAACGTATTGTTTGATAACACAACTTCTTAATCAGAACGTGGCTAGCGATTGGAGTCGATACGCGGTTCCTACAGCATCGGCTGCTGCCATATGTCCCGGAGGGCGCGCGGCAAGAGGGTCTCGCGCGGCCTTCCACGCCTTCCTCGGCTCCGTGAGCGCCCTCGCACCCTCCCTGCCCCCCGCCAGCGCTGCAGCGCTGCAAGCTGTCCGCTGCTGGGCGCTGCACTACTCGCAGCACGATAGAGCATTCTTACATCGGTTAGTTGTAGTAATTAACATAACTTGTTTTACCACTCCTAATGGCTAAATGGAAAATAGATTTGTGTTTCATCTATTTATAACATAAAATTGTACACTGTTAATGCTGCTTGGAATAGTTCACAAGTATTTAGCGTAATCAGCAAGATTTTATCACATACTGAGGACAATGCATACGAAGAAGGAATGGTTGGAGCTCTCCACGAGAGTTATCAGAGCTATGCCTCTAAGGTATTAATATATTTGTGTATTTACTTATTTTTTTTAATAAATATATTTTTATTAACTGATCTACACTGAGTTAATAATGCTGCTTCTTAATTGGCTATGACCTAATAAACTACGCCCGAATGCGTATGTAAAAAGTTGCCATATCATCGCTATTATATTAAAAATTTAATAAATAATAAAAGGAGTGGTGTTTTTAGGTTTTATCCTTTTTAGAATATGAATATGTTTATTTACCTTTAATATGATTGAGACTTCCCATATACAAAATAGACTTTTTGAAAGAATGTAAATACGGCTTTCGAGTAGTGCATTTTATAATTCTTCATCTACGGGTAAATCAAAGTTTATATGTTACCTTTGCAGCCTAACTTTATATATACGTGTCCCGATGTGACTGGTTGGTGTGAAATCACTGTATCTTCTCGTACTGGAATGGCTGGAGCTTTGACTGATGGAAGCACTGAGACCTTCTGGGAGTCAGGCGACGAAGACCGTAATCGTGCTAAATGGATACAGTTATCTTATTCTCGTCCGACACATCAAGATAAACCTCATGTAGTATGCGTACACGTTGACAACACGAGGGATACTATGGTCAGCACAGATTAAATATAGTATTTTTGTTCTGTATCACGTTGCTTAAGCAGAATAATTTTATATTTAATTTAATCTTACAGAATAAAACACTATTGATGTCGTTCTTATACAGCGGTGGAACTAGTGAGATGTCTCACATGCAGGACATTGAAGTTGATCCAAAAGCAGCCACTTGGGTTTGCTATACGTTACCGAGTAAGTCTTTTGAAATTTCTACTCAATTCTAAATTGGAATATTATATAATCCCTATGATTATATATTATATATAATTTTCAAAATTTTATAGATACCGGAAAAAAAGTATATTTCAAAAAATATATAATCTTTATGAGTTTTTACTTGAAGACCTGAAGGGCAGTTTAAAAAGGAATAACTTATCAAGTAATACTAAATAAAAACAAGCGCTGCTATGCAAAGGGATGATGTTTTGTATTTATTTTGTTACGCTGCTCCATTACAATTTAAATACTTTAAAAATTAAGAGGAATTCAATGTCTTTGTTAATCAATGTAGCAAATAATATTTTAAACTTCATATATCTGATAGTTAAAGTAAGTATATGTTAACTGTAGGGTCATCCAGTTCATCTTTGCGAGTGCGGTGTGAGCTCCGTGGCCCCGAGCCGGCAGTGCGCGTCCGGCAGATACGGGTCCTCGGAGCGCCCGCCAGGACGCCCAGTGTCAACCCTCAGCATCCCCTGCACTCGCTTACAGAACGAGACACCTTGAGAGTGTTCCGACTGCTTACACAACAAGTGAGAAACTTTATGAAAAATGCTTTATATTAATTATTCTGCAATTGATTGATTGATGGATAATATTTATATTAAATACTGTGAATTTATAGCGTAGATCGTCTACTCTAAAGCTGGACGTTCCTCCACTGTCATACAAGCATATTTATCTTAGACGTTTCGATGACACAATGATATACAAGCTTGCAATTGGTAACTCACTAAATGCTCCGAAAAAAATATTATAAATAAAATAATTTAATGACATATAATTAAAATAATCTTCGTAATCAAGTTCTATTTTAAAATGACGATGTATACTGATTTGATGCATTTATGTTACTATATTTGTAACTAGCTTCTACTTAAAGTAATATTCTAGCATGGTTTATGAATGCATATATGAGAATAAATCAGCTTGGCCTCACTAACACCTACGCTAGATGTCTAGTTTAAAACTGTGCCAATGCCAATTTCGTTCCTTTTCGAATAATTATTTTCACTACTATGTCTATATATTATGATAAACACTTATCTTAAGTGTATATTAAACTTATAGATAGTAATTATGTAAGTTTACTCATACTTTTACCTAATGAGTACCTAGTAGTAACAGTCATTTACAGCGTGTCGATATAATTTTCTATGCCATAATGCGTAATAGCCGAAACATTGATAACGAAATTATAACAATTAGTTAATCATGACTGCTTGATTATAGACATTCTATTATGATGATGAATGACGCTAGAAATATAAAGCGTCAATGAATTACCCACGACCAACTGTTACAAACACATTATCGCATTGGTATTGTCTTAATATATGAAACATGATACATTTTGCTATTACAAGTACTTGACCTATATCTTTTCCATCTTATTTCTTAGCTACATTATATTATTTTTGATATTTATATTTTATAATTTATAGGTTTTTGGCAAACTGCTTGAGTGGGAACATAGTAGCAGTGAGTCAGGGGAGGGTATTGCCGCTGAAGAAGCCGCGGGGGACGACAGCGACTTACGTGAACATGTCGTTGGTATCCTTTTTGCAGGACACAAACTTACATCGCTACAGCGTCAGGTTGTAATTTGTGATATTTTTATTAATATAATAAAGTTATTTAAGATAATTATATTTTCAAAGATTATTTTTATTTAAATTTAAATACAGTATCTTAATTGTTTATTAGAGGCCGTCCTGGCGAAGTGAGACAACATTTGACTGTAAACGCGATGGTTGTGGGTTTGACTCCCACTCGGCGCAATGATTATATTTAAATTTTCATTTTTTCGTTCTGGTGTCAAAGACAAAGCGCTGTGTTGAGTTCCGCCACCTAAACAGGTCTCGGTTTTGGGCGGAGGACGGAGTGTGTTGACACTAGGCCCTCTGACTACCGACTGAAGAAAATATGAATGTTAGTAAGTCCACCTTTAGTAGCTTTAGGTGTTTACAAATACATTTTGGCAGGTTATGTCGCACATTGTGTGTGCCATCGGTTGCGAGGCGGCCCGCGTGCGCGACGACTGGGAGACCGCGTTGCTGTGCGCTGAGGCCGTGGAGCGCGCCGACGACGAGCCCCCCGCCGCGCTTGTGCACCACCAACAAGATAACTATTGCTTTGAAATGCTCTCACTGGTACATATATCTGTATATAATACAAAGCAAAGTCGCTTCCAGCGTCTCTCTGTTTGTACTAGTATATATGCTTAGATTTTCAAAACTACGCAACGAATTTTGATGTGTATCTGAAACAAGTTGAATATAAATGTCAAGTCAAAACACTGTTTAAAATTACTTTTAACTATACTAAAATACTCAAATCTTAATAATTAACAATTTTCTTTTTTTGTGGGGAAATCACATAAAAATCACAATTAGCTAAAAATTTATTCGTTGCTCTTTTTTACACTTCAATTAACAATAATGAATTGTTTATTGTGATTTTTGCACAAACAAATTATAAATTAATATTTAATTGGTATTATGTAAAGAAAAATATTTAGTAAAAAGATCAAAATTGTAATACACTAACCATATAATAGGTAATTAATGCATTATATATACCTATCCGTATCAGTTGTGAACAAGTTAATATATGCGTAATAGGGACTTCTAAGCACAAACATTTTAAAGTGTCATTTTATTGTAATTTACGTAAATTACAATAACATAAATTTAATTGATTTATTTGAATTTTTATGACTTAGTCATTTATTTATCCTGGTAATAAAACAAATCCTGATCCTATTAATATTGAAAAAATGACATGCAAGTCGACTTATTAATCTCTTTACGCTCAGTATAGATTTATAATCATATATAATATTGAATTGTTATTTGTTAAAATATTTATGTATTTCAGTTGTTGGCTTTAAGTGGAAGTGCTGTGGGTCGCGCCCATCTCGCTCAGCGCACTGAACTTCTAGCAGATTTACTGGCTTTGTTGCATACGGGCAGCGAGCGCGTGCAGAGACAAGTAAATAATTTTAATTTGCCGTTAATTAAGTTGTTATATTTGTACAGAACTAGTTAATCTATGTTATTTTTTATCTGTACTGTAGACAAACGGTACCACTGTTTATAAATATGATAAATTACAGTTTAACAGATTTATTTAGAATAAAAGGATAATATAAATTATAAGTCATTTCTAGGTATATAATTACAGTTATTTGCAGGTTATATCCCTTCTGCGACGAATGATCGCTGAAGTGCCACCGCAGAAAATATTAGCGGCTCTAAACTTCGCTGGTGATGTTACAACCATGTATGTTCATATTTAAATGACGTTTTGTGTTTAAAAATAAGTTTATATATTTAACAGGTACTAAAAGAAATAATTTTTAGCTATTTACAATACGCACCGCGGTAGATGATACTTGATATTTCACGTAATTTACCATGCGCAATAGACGAGCTAAAAGTTTTTTTAGTGGAACGGGGCCTAAAGTCAGAAGAGACAGGGCTAAAGGCGCGGTTGTCATGTCATGTCGTGCCGCTTGATTACACAAAACAGACGAATATGAATTGTGTTTAAATAATTTATTTACGTTTTTAAAATCTGATTATGCCTCATGGTAAAACATTAACAAGATAGAGTAGGAATATGATACAAAATGCATACACCTATGTGTTGGCAAAATCAATGAGAGGCACAAAATCGAGAGCAAAATAAATAAAATATGAAGTAAACAACTATTTTCAAGTTGGTCACAAAAACACTCTTGAAATAAATGATCTACTTACAAATAAAAAACTACTGGACATTATTAAATTGTTGACAAATTAATTATATGACTTTAATTTTTTTATATAAAAATCCGTAGTTAAGTAGCTTAGGCTCCTCAACACTGAGACTTGCCAATCTTCATCTTTCGTGGTGCGTTTAATTACGTATATGTAAACACGCACATAATTTTAAGTTTAAGTACTTTGGGATATCAAGATAGTTATAATATATTTTATATGAATTATGTTACTTTCCTCATTTTTTATAAAATACGTGATAAATAAACATTTTCTAAGATTTACTTTATTCGTTTTCAGTGTAACTTTATTAGATCACCTTGTGTGCTACGTCGGGAAAGCGATAACGGTTCAAGTTAAAGTAAAAGGGGGTGGTCCAGCCAATCCCGGCACAGTGACCCTCGGCTCCAGTGTGACGCCAGCGCCGCCCGCCGCCTGGTTCATGCGGGGGGACACTACTAAAAAACATGCTCACCTAGTCGCTAAACTCCTTACTGATATGGCAGAGGTAATTGTATTTTAAAATAATAATACGTATGCAAGTATGCAAGTGTTGCCCGTCATGGGTTGTGATAGTGTCTTACTGTATTGCCATGCGGTATAATTTTATACTAAAATCACTTTTCCACTCTGTTAAGGCGACGCGTAGCGTTAATTTCCGCCACTCAAAATGCAATGTTGTGTCGGGCAGATATTGTGTTTTGACTATTCTACTATGCTGGAAAAACCGTGACAATACAAAAAAGAAGTGACGTATTATATTGAGAGTTAAGATTAACAAATTTATTGTGATTTATCTCTATGGAAGAAGGGATACAGACAATATTTATCACACGCTTAACAGGACAAAGTATCAGAGCCGTGGGGCCAGGAGACCCGCACGGCGCTAGTGCAGTACGTGCGCGCGGTGGCGCAGGTGGAGGAGTCGGAGCGACGCCCGCCGCGCTGCATATCCTCGCCCGTGGTGTGGCTCGCGCTCGCCTCGCTGTGTGTCTGTGATCACCATCATATGGACTTGTATGTTTATTGTATTTTATACTATATTTATATAGTATATTTTATACTTTAATATGTATAAATAAAGTTTATTAAGCAGAAACTGAAAACGAAAAATTATTATTTTAAAAAATAGAATTTACAGTTAAATCTCCTTTTTGTTAAATTATTAGTTCAAAATTAAACTTTTATGCTACTCATCGTAGACAGAGACATTGTCAAGTCTTTATGCTTTTATATAGTCATATATCATTTACTATATTATATAACATATAACTTAACTTGCCAAAGACCATGCAAAGTGGAAGAGGTTAAGCAGGAAGGCAGTCTAAAGCTGGGATAGTTGCCAGAAGAAGAATATAAAACCTCCTAGCACTTAACTAAACGTAACGTAACTTACCCGTAACTAACTCTTAACTAAAGTCTATATCGTTTATCTTGCTGGACTGGACATATTTGCAGAATGAATGGATCAAGCGAAGGTCGGGAGTCCCGAACTCGTGATTCTGTAACGGAGGCTCGTCCGCACTGCACCAACCACGACGACGGCTCCACAGTGGCCGTCATAGAGTGTCGCTCGTGCGGCCCGCTATGCGCGGAGTGCGATCGGTTCCTACACCTCAACAGGGCTGCAAGAAATCACCAAAGACAAGTTAGTATACAACAAAAAAATAGCTTTACACCTTTTGATGCAAGATAGGTTGAGAATATAGTGTCATGATACTCCGTTCCCTGTTTTCTGTCGGAATTTGACACATTGCTCGTTTCATATTTTAGTACTCGTTACTTTTACTTAGAAATTACATATAAGTAGTACATAGATGTTGTTTCTAATTAAAACTTATCTGAACATCTCACATTATTATAACTTTGTTTTTATTAATATTATTTATATTTTTTATATTACAAAGCATAGCATTACAGTTTAACTTGGATACATCCGAATTACAAGACAATAGTGTAATAAATGAAATTTAATACTTAATTTTATTTATTAAATCACTGTACATTTTTAAAATATTAATAAAGAAACTAATTATTTCATAGATATGCAAAGAAGAAGAAAGCGCAATACGCATAGATATCCACGAAGGTTGTGGTCGTGCTAAGTTGCACTGGCTGCTCCTCCTCGTGGACCGTCGCACTTTGAAAGCGTTAATGGAGTTCCGCGGCCTGGAGACCGCGAGCAACCTGCCTGCAGAGGCGGAGGGGGCGGTGGGGCTGGCCGGGACGTGCCGGTTCTGTGGCGCCAGGGGAAACTCTGGCCTCTTGGCTATTGGTAACGTCTGCGCCGATCAACAGTGTCAGGTAAATTTTATGTCACCAGGTGAATGAAGTAGATTTACATCTACGTTTAATTATTTCTGACTGAAAACATACTAACATATTTTTGACAAAAAATATGCATATTTAGGTATTTTAGTAAAGTTAATACCTTACTTGAATCATACTTAACAAATTGGTATAATTATAATATTATGTATGCTACTTACGAAATTGAAAAATATAATCATTAATAATTTTGTATTATTTTTTTTGGTAATTTCACTATTTTTTTTAATATTAATGCGACATTTTATTTATATTTTTTATTTAGATATTTTAAATAATTCAAGTGTAATAAAATTGTACAGGAGCATGGTCGCGAGGCATGCAGTCGTGTGATGCCGTGCGGTCACTCGTGCGGCGGCGTGCGAGGCGAGCGCACGTGCCTGCCGTGCCTGTTCGGGTGTGCCGGCACGGAGACCCTGCGACAAGACGCCGATGATATGTGCATGATCTGTTTCACTGATCCTTTGCAGGCGGCACCGGCTATACAGGTACATAATTAAGCAGCTTCACATTTTTCACCACATAGCAAGGTAGTCTATTTACCATCCGAAAATGGAGACATTGAGTGGTGATGCTCAACGGTGAACTTTGTCTTTGTAGAGTGGGGAAACTAATATAATTTTGAGTATAATGAGTTGGAATCGAAGCCAAAACTATTTAGAATCAGTCTGTCCTACTATGTCAGGAATGGTCTCAAATTTGGTATGATGTGTTATTATTTGTCTAAGATTTCATAAAGTTAAAGGTAAGTTATAAAATCTTAGCCAGTCAACTCTTGAATGGGCTTTTTATTTTTGCATATATTGATAATTTTTTGTTTTCTATCTTATAATGAATGTTTGAAAAAAAATGTACTTGAGATCAAATTTGGTAAAGTAAGAAAGTAATCACACTATATGTTAATATTTAAAATATATTATGTTTAGATTTAATAAAAAAATAATATTATAGATACAATTTTTAAAGTTGATTTGTTTTAAATATAAAATAACATTTTGCTATGATTTTATTTCAGCTTGGTTGCGGTCATGTTTTCCATTTACACTGTTGTAAGAAGGTGTTAGCTAACAAGTGGGTGGGACCACGTATCACTTTTTCGTTCTCTCAGTGCCCAATTTGTAAGGTTAGTCTTGTAAATATTTTGTGCTATTTGCAATTTGTATGTTGCTTTGTAAGGAAAACTATAATGTTTTTACATATTTCTTTTTATTTTTGTGTGCCTATTTCATATACTACTTTTATTAAGCATTTTTTTAAGTGAAAAGTAAAGAAGACACTGTCACAATAAATTCTTATGACTTAGAAATTATTTTAATTGAAATTAGTTTTATTATTTAAACGGAATTTGGGTATTTTTTGTTTTACATACAAATATAGGAGGACATGGCGCACTGGACTCTTGAGGAGTTGTTGGCTCCGATCCGGCGTCTGCGGGAGGAGGTGTCTCGTAAGGCGCTGATGCGGCTAGAGTACGAGGGTGTGGCGGCGAGCGGCTCCCAGGGCCGGGCTCAGGACGATCCCGCCACATTCGCAATGGAACGCTATGCGTACTATGTATGCCACAAGTGCGGCAAGGTTACTATTTTATTTTTAATTTTTTTTTGTTACGATTATTGTTAGGTTGTCCTTGTTGAAAAAGAATTTTGGTAAATAGTTTTGTCATATGAACTAAACGGACTTATTGAAGTGAGTGCTTTAAAAATATTTCGTTTGTTTTAAATTTATTTTCTTTTTAATCGTCTTAAGGGAATTTCATATATATTTAGATATAATGTTATATATTCTGTAAATGTTGCTACTAATACACTTAGTTCATCGCATCGCACTATTTTTATGCGTTGTCCAAATTTGACACTGACATTCCATTTTTACTATTGTAATATTAAATATGGAGTAACATAAACAGTTACATAAAAATGAAAATGTAGAATTGAATTAGTTATGAATATTAATAAAAATAATAATAAGTGTCATTAGTCATTACTTTATATTATAGTATTCTTTCAGGCGAAAGGTTATTATGATTGTTGTCTATTTTCAATTCGAAATATAGTTATTCACGATAATTTTAAGTATATGTAGTAGTACGACGGTTCAAAATGTTTATATCATAACGAGTTTAGTAAAATACAAATTGTTGCTTTGTACTACATTAAAAACAAAACTGTCTTAACAAGTATTTAAATGAATGTAAGCGAATGCGCAGGCGTACTTCGGCGGGCTGGCGCGGTGCGAGGCGGAGAGCAGCGGCTGGTGGGAGCCGACGGAGCTGGTGTGCGGCGCGTGCAGCGACGTGGCGGGCGCGCGCACCTGTCCCAAGCACGGGGCCGACTTCCTCGAGTACAAGTGCCGTTACTGCTGCTCCGTCAGTGTCACATATAGCCCCATATAGCCTCATACTGCCCCGTACTGCCCCATACCATTACTTACCCAGATTAATGTCAATTTTATGTTCGCCAATATGTTATCCAATTAATAATACAGATTTAGCATGATCGATTCATTCATCAATTCTAAATTATGTCAGTCCTATTATCATTAGTCACCGTATTATCTTGTAAATTTTGTTTATGCATTAACATCACATCTGCATCGTGCATATATGAAGTATCTATTTAGAACTTTTTTATATTAATAAAATTTACTTTACCATGGCAATATTTCTTCTGATTATATTCTGAAGCACTGTTCGTCATGTTCTCTTGTTGCATGAAAATTAGAATGTATAATAGCAGTATCATTGTTTTTACTAAAAGTGTATATAAAAATAAAACTATTTGGTTTCAATTAACAGGTAGCGGTATTTTTCTGTTTTGGCACCTCCCACTTCTGTAACGCATGCCACGACGATTTCCAACGAGTCACTAATATACCAAGACATCTCTTACCACAATGTCCTGCTGGTACGTATTTTTCAGCACTTAAATTTATTTTATTTGCTTCACGTTTATTTAAACAATTATTGGTTATAAAGTAGTTTTGGCAATAAAATATTTTTTAAATAGGATAAAAATATATTTTTCTAACTTATGCTACCGATAAACCGATTAAAATACGTAAAATGTTGCGCCGGTAAATAATAAAACGTATTGTCCTTTTTTATTAACATAAAATGTATTGAATTAATTTTTAGGTCCTAAAGGTGAGCAACTTCCCGGTTCCTCTGAGGAATGTCCTCTGCACGTCCAGCATCCTCCCACAGGAGAGGAGTTCGCCCTCGGGTGCGGGGTGTGCAGACACGCGCACGCATTTTAAATATACAGAACGTATATTTTTAACAAGCTAAAACTAAATTTATATTTTAATTTACAAATAAGTTAGTAGCTTTAGATGTAAACCAAATGTCGTTGTTATTTATTTTGATTTTTTCTGATGTTTGGACAGGGTTATGAAGTTAGGTAGGCTAAAGTACATCGTGAGTTTGCTTTATTTGTATTAAGACCATTTAATAACCATATTTAACATGTGTGAATCGTCAAATTGAAACACACTAGTAAACAAGCGATAATTAGAAATTAAGTATTGCGGAACGTCAACAGTAGCCTTACACAACTACTGTGGCAACAAGCAATCGCAATTTTTTACTTTTACAAAATTGAAATATCTATTATCGTAAACTCTATAAGACTTCCGCAAACAAGAGCAATAATATAAAATTGTTATTTTGTAACGTATTCAATACATTCTAGTGCTTTAAATGCTTATAGCTCCTAGCAACCGAATTCTACTGAGTAGGGCTTCAGTTAAGTATAGTACGGTTATATGATCATATAAAGTTGTTAAAACTTATATAAATTTCATTTGAATGATTAATAACTGTGCAACAAACTAATAACTGAATTGTAATCCTCGCTTTTAGTATGGAAATTTTACAGAGTTGGAATTTTTGGATATGTATACTGTATTTTAAGTAAAATTAACTTTTTATCATGTGCACTCCTGATAGAAAAACTTACAAAAAATTGTTTTTAAATCTGATATTTGCTTATATTTTTACATTAATACTTTTTATTTTTTTATTTGACAAGAGTATGAAATGTATTAAAAATGTGTGGATAGTACAATGTAAACATTTAAAAGATAAAATAAAATAACATATCTTTTTCTACATTCCGAGACGGCTTTTAAATTTTAATAATGAATTAACTTATTCGAATTGGAGCTGTAAATTATTATAAACATAATTTATTAGAATTTCATAAAATAAAGACTAAGAATAAAATACATTTTAAATAGATACAAAAAATAATAACAATAAAATCTAAAATATTTGATTAGTAAAAGACCTAAAAATAATAAATTCATACTGCGCTTATAGGTATGAGCACTGAGCAAAGAGGACGGAGAAGATGCACTAAGATCTGACTATGTAAATTTAATTGTTTTTATTTTCAATGCATATTTCATTGCATTTGTATAGTATATACATGTTTTATTTAATATTGCTTTTCTTGAGATCACCCCGATGTACATATAATTTCTTTCATTGACGATAAATTAGCACTTGATTTGTGATTCACTTGCAAGCCTCAGTTATGTTTCTGGTAATAAAATTAATTATTTGATAATAAACAAATAGTATGTACAACTTTATTCTTGTATTATAATTTTACATCTTCCTAAATTCCAATAAGGACATACTTAGAAATATTAACATTCCTCAATAACACATTCTCCAACAGAAAGTGAATTAACTTAAAATATGTAAAATGTTGAAATTTACCGAAATAACCTTAAGATCATAGGCTTTAATGAGTTTTTAGCACAATCAGAAGTTACAGAAATTTTGAGTTTAATTATTTTATTCTAAAGATGCCTTTAAAACATACAGAAATTTATTTGTGTCGGTTGATAGACTTACATCTCTTTCTTCACTGTTATTTGCTTCATTACTGAAGGCCGCGTCTCTAAAGTCTAGTTATTTTTTTGCATCTAAGTACTTATTTAAATTGTAATAATTGTATATATTATTTGTTTACAGCCTTGAGACGTTCCTTTATTTTAAAACACATTACTTAAACATACGTGATTTAAACATTTCCAATGTTAAATTGAAGGATATAGGCAAATGTGCTTTAAAAATTAATTTGTTTTGTTCATTTGTATGTAATCTCTAATATATTCATTAAATCTGACTTATACTCGTATGTGTCGAAGTAAGGTGATTTTAAGTATTACCATATATTCTTATTATATATCGTAGCTGTAATAGAAAGTATAGTCAACGTTGTAATTTATCATCTTATGTATTCTTGTGTTAGTTGATTTTAATGTTAATTATTTTAAGAATATATATTAATATTGCCCCCTAGTCGATTTTGTTTAAATATACTTGGTCTCAGTTATGACAATTTTTTAATATTGGAGATCAATATAACATTTGCATTTAGATGAATTGACATTTGTTTGTCATTGCTGAGATCATTTATGATAGTTATAATAATTATCATATTATTAAATTTATAAGTTATTACTTTATGTAAATACTCTATACTATAACAAATTTGTTTAAATCTTTGGTAAGTTTCGAACTCTCTTGTGTTAGAACTTAAACATCACCATATTCTTATCACTATATAGCAGAAACATTTAGATACATACAAAAATTTAGGAACATGTAAAATTATTATTCTAAATCTTATTGTAAGAGATATGTAAATTATTTTAAGCCTCTGCTTTGGAAAAATTGGTGATGTTTGGGGGGAAATAATATTTACTTAACATTTTGTTATTTATTGTCCCTTCATGTCGTACATTTCATGTTTATTCGGATACCATAATATTATATACATAAACAGTGTAATAGATGTTGTAACAGTTTGTCTCCACGATTATTGCAGATGTTTCAATAATATCTCCATGGAAAAATTAAGTTACTTGATCGCAATTAGATATGTCTGTATTATGTGCATACAGTAAAGTCAATTTTAACAAATAAAGTGTAAAATAGCTAACACAAATTCATTATTTGTAGTAAAAAACACCTAACATACACAAGAAGTGAAAAGAAACACAAATAAATTATTTTATGAATTCAGGAGAAATTATTGAGACAGGCTTAGAGTAATATTAATAATTGTCTTCATTATCTTATGGATTATCATCGTACTCAGTCTTATCATGTAACTTTTGGAAAATTTCTCCTTGTTCTGTCTCTTGTGGAATCTTGGCAATGTATGACAAATTTACATCTGGTATGCTGAAAAAGCTTTTCATATAATGTCTGACTCTCTTAACTCTATGAATTTTGTAAAGAATTGGATTGGTTTCGGTTATTTTCTGTCTATATTCAAAATGGGAGAAGAGGTTATTCTTGGCGAATTTTGTAAAATTATTTTTAATATTCACACAAAATATATGTCCTACTATTACTATATTGGATGCACCTTAGTCTTCTACATTATGAAAAAAGTATAGGTTATGAACTAGGTAAGAAATTTTTCAATAAAGCTTACAAAATATTATAATCTTTTTTTAACCTATAAAAAATATTATATAATACTCTTTTTTAGCTTCACGCTATACTTACGCGCGGGAGCACGCAGCATGGCAGAGGCAGAGGGGACCTAGTGTTAAGACATTCCTTTCCCCATTTTCCGCCAAATTCGGAGCCATTGCGTGTTAGGTAGCGGAACTAAACGCCGCACTTTTATCTCGACACCAGCGCGAAGAAAATGGAAATATTAAATATGTCCACTCCTCGAGTGGGAATCGAACCCACAACGAATTGCGTAACAATCACACTTTGTGCCTTTGCGCCACCACTGGCATATTTTTATTAACGTGATGTTTAGCTTTAACAGATCGTCGTGCCGCAATTAGACAACGTGTTATTGTAAACGCGATAGTTGTGGGTTCAATCCCAACTCGGAGGATTGAATATATATTATCTTCATTTCTCTGCTACTAGAGCAGCCCAAGATTAAGGGTGGTAATTAAGTTCCATCACTTAACACGTAATCTTTTGATTTCGGTCATAAAGTGGAGAACGGAGGATCTTGATACTCGGTTTTCTCTAGGCGGGAAAAGCGTGAAGCTATTCAGTTTTTGCTTTGCACATATTGTCTGGGAAAAACCTCTAAAACTATCCTTCAATTACTCATTGAGTGACTGACAGACAAAGCATAATCGAAATCCACCACCACTCGTAGAAATTTAATATATAAAATACGAGGGTTGCTTTTACTTATATTTTGAGCGTAATAACGAGTAATTTATTATCGAAATTGACAACATTTTCTTATACTTCCGTTACTAAGTTTGAGATTGTGAGGTACCTATAAAACAAGTTTTTAAATAACTGCTCCCGGCATCGAAAACCTTAGATTACACTGTTTGTTCTTAACATGCGGGAATAAAAAGAAGTAATTGACTGTTACGTAAGGGCTGTATAGAAGATGACCGAATAATTCGACACGTTGGCCCGTCAAGTAGGTGGGTATTGCAGCCGGCGTGTGTGACTTGCATTATCATAGGGAAGTATTATGTTCCGTAGCTGCTTCTTTCGTATTTTACTTAGCGCTTTTCATAAATAAATAGTTTAGAATTGTATCCATTCAAAATTCACTGTCCTGGCTTCCCATAATGGTTGACAAACGGATGCCATATATCTTGAGGGTGTGCTTTTTTCTTACGAACTACTTTTGTTGGTTATTTCACATATTTTTGAAGATCTATACAGTAGATTGATGTTTTATTTCAGGCTCATAAGCGTAGATCCAAGTTTCATCACCTATGTAGCTGATGATTGTATTTCTTGAGCATGTATTTCAACACTAAATATTAGCATCTACTATAGCCACAAAACAAACAGTTTAATGGATAAATATAATAAGCAAAAATTTTTAATGGATAAATATAATATCACTTGACATAATATTGTTGCTGACCCTGAAAGTGTAAGTAGCAATCGTCGTATATTGCCTTGTAGAGCAAGTGCCCACGATAATCAGACCTTTATTTTAAAAAACCTGGATGCTTGTCTATATGTTCAGCAAGTATGGAATTTGCGTTGTAGCTACTTACGATGTAACAGGTGGTAAAGGTATCTAAATAATAAATTCGTAAATTTCATTAAAGTATAAAGCTCATTTTTTATATTATCTTTGTAATACCATTAGGAACACGTCACAACAGAATTTCCCATTTTTATACTTAATCACAATATTTATTGTCGACATTAATACTTTCATTCATAACTCAACCGGAGTCCGTCGTGCGAGTGATTCTCAATTAAGAATGTTTATATTGTAAAAAGTTGCGGGAGAATATCTGTAACGTAAATAAGCGCTTGGCGGGCGCGCAAATTATTACCATAGCCGCATGCGACTCCTTAAAATCGGCGAATTGCGTTCCAAAGTATGAATACAGAGATAATTTAATAGTACAATTGACACACTCAGGCTAGATTTTTGTTTAAGGTGATAAGGTGATAGTGAAGTAGTACCCTGTAACTAAATGAAGAGGATCAAACAATTTGACGTCACAATTCATTTTGGGTTGTGAACTAAAAGAAAGAAATTTAACAGAAAATTCGGTTTATAGGCGTGTACTAGTCTTATCTATAAGTAAATAGTTGCAGGGCATCTTGATACAGTCTCGAATATTTTGATAAGGTAGAATCAAGAGATAGAATCGCCTTTCCTTCTGATATCTCTGTATCAGCTATCTAGAGCATCGGAGTCTGAGTTTCGTGCAACGTTTACTAAAAAATATATTCGACTTGAGTGACATAATTTATCACTTTTATTAAACTTGCGGTGAAATGTTTTATTTCTTCAATGTTAAGGTATTTTAAACGTTTATTGATATTAAATTAAAAATAAAATGAAAGTGATATGTATTATTTTGATAATAATTATAATATCTTGTCGGAGAAATTAGGATATTTATTTACACAAATGTGTTTTTAAATAGAAATGGTTTAATTGGCGCTTACTCGGGCCATACGTTTGTACACTGGCGGTATCTGTGAGCTTGAACAACACTTGGCGATCTCCACGTGAGGCTTTTCGCTACGGTGGATTAACAAGTGCGCTTCTAAATACTGCAGCTTTCGTGTGTATTGCACTGCCAGTTGTACTGTTGCAGCTAGCAGTAGGACAACTAAGTCAACAGGACGCAGTAGGAGTATGGAAAGCTGTACCATTTTTCCAAGGTAATTGATTATATAAGTAGATTTGTAGTTCTTGTAATTTACAACATTTTAAAACAGATTAAATGAACATAGTAGAAAATTCAGTTCCTTATTAAGCGTAGTCTACAGACTTATATTTCAAATAATGTAGAATAATGTGGGTGTGTAGTGACACAGATCACTCACTACTTATAAGATTTAATTTAAACTTGTGTCAACACAGCTGCAAAGAATACTACTTTGCGTTTTTACATATAGCAAAATACAACGTGTTCGCATAGCCCCCTTTTAAATACAAACAAATTAAATGTTAAAAAGATATAATTAGATTTAAATGTGGTGTTGCAGGTGTCGGATATATCAGATTGTTGATATCGTACATTAGCGCTGTCTATTCAATGGTCTACGTCGCTATGTCACTTACTTATATTCTATATACCTTAAGCAATACTTTACCTTTGTGGGAATGTTATGAACTTTCAGATAAGCCAGTAAGTGAATAAATCATATTATTATACTTTACTTTTCTACTCAAACTTCACCGAAATATATTTTTATTATATACAATTATAAATAGTCAGCTTATATAAAATAACCTTAAAACGTTCAATTGCTACTGCGACGAACTTATAAAGCTTGGTAAGTAATAGAGCTTTCGAATACCGGATTTTTTCAATACCGGTATTAATACCGTTCTTTTTTTTTCCAATACCGGGATTCCGGGATCCCGGTTTTAAAAAAGGATTTAATACTTTATTTACTAAAACGCAGTAAATTCTATATTTTTTGATGGAAACGACATAACAAAAAACACCTTTAGCGAATATTTATAAAAAAATCTTTAGACAAAAATCTGTTTACCTATTGTTTATAAATTAATAACATTGTGCGTACAAAATATGACAAAACTTGACAAGTTAAATACCTTCATGCTTTTATTTTCAAAAACGTCTACTTACCTATAAATAAAAATCAGTCAGTGTCTGTCTCTTTATGACTAAATCGTATTGTACATACAAATTAAGGCAAAACTTAATAAATTAAATTACTTTTATTTAGATAAACCAAAAATAAGCTCGGTGTCTTATTATACAAAGTATGGAAAATTGACAAACTAAATATCTACTTTTATATAAGTACAAAAGAAACATATCGACAATAATTATAACTTATAGAAAATTAGTTTAACCGTAAATTAATGTGTTTATACTTCTTGTCTTTGTGATTAATTGCTAAGTGTGTCTAATACCGGTATCCCGGTATTAGACATTTCAATACCGGTATTGAAAAAAGGCGGAAAAAATCCGGGATCCCGGTATTAGTCAATACCGGGATCCCGGTATTGGAAGCCCTAGTAAGTAAGTTACGACTGCAGCACTACTAAATTAATAAAACTTCTGAATTTTAAATGTTTGCTATAAAACGATTTCGGTCGATACTCGTAATAACTTAAATTGTTATTGAGTTTAATTACAATTGACATATTATGCAGTAATCAACTATAAGATAACAATTGTTATTTACTGGTCACAACGTAAACATAGATTAGCAGAATATTTTGCGTAGTATATTCAACGTATACGTTCATTCGTTCTATATTAAAGTAATAAGTTAAGCTAAAGTTAGAAGTAAGTAGTCGTCTATCTTTTGTTTTACTTTGGTCCAGATTTGTAAGAGTTAGACATAATATTATATCTTATTATATTATATCTTAATATGGAGGGATTTTTATAGGTATATCAGTACATGTCATCGCGTCGTAATATATAATATCATTGGTTGTTTTTTTTTTCAGGGCGGTGACACAGAAGTAGTTTACAATACTTTAACGTGTTTGAAGTAAGTAGCGCTTTCTGATTACAAAAAATATGAATGTTATTGTAAATAACAGGAGTATATTCCTATACTGCTTAACATAAACAACATATAAAAATGATTTTTAAATATCTTCATTATATTTTAAAAATCGTTCTGTTAAATGATATGAGATGAGGACGTTAATGATATATCTGATTTTGATTTTCACTAATTGATTTAATTGATTTTCAGCGATAGATTTCTGGCGCCAATCAATGAGCAACCTGAATATTACGTAGCACTAGCGTTTATTATTATTGTTCTTTGGATTTTGTTTCCTTTTATGTGAGTAATGAACGTAATTTATAGTCCTTTGTTACATCACTACGTTACAATTCATTCGTGCTTTGTACAACAATACCATCCTAATATGTTTTATTCAGTGGCTATTGAATTTTGACAACTTATTGACTTCTAATTTACATACTTGTTGTTATTTAGTAGTAGTAGTATAAGGAAGAAGTTATGTTTTTTACATTCTTCTTTGTTGTTAATTATGTTTGGTTAAAATAGAGTAGGTTAGAGGGAGGTGTTTTACGAAGCCTTGTTTATAAATTTTTCAGACTTTACAAGCCTGTTAAACTTATGAAAAGAATTTTATTTGTATTTTCCCCACTGATACTTTTATTGGGAGTCACCATAGTGAGTTCTATCGGGAATAAACGAGACGTTGCATCCATTAACAAGAGTAACGACTGGAAAAACTTTGTTCGACCTAATATTTGGCACGGTGCAATAGCTCAAGCTCTATTATCTTCTCAAACTGCTGGAGGATATCTTATTTCTTCAGGCGACTCTATATATGCCAATACAAATGTACAATGGTAAAAATGTTTCAATTTTATAAAGAAAATTTTCAGTTTATCAATTGAATTCAATATCTTCATATTATATCTTAATAAATAAAGCCTAAATTTTCAGGACAACTTTACAAATTGTAGGTGGCAATCTTATAGGTAGCTGGCTGGGAATGTTATTTTGGTTTGCTATAAGTGGGGATGGCGATAAAGCAACCAGTAACATTGCAGTTCTTGTCCAAATATACAAGAAGTTTGTTGACAATAATCTGAGTACAGTCTGGCCGTTGCTTACCTATCTTTTGCTGACACTATCAGGAACTATAACTATGGTTAAACAAGAAATAATATTTTTAAACATTTTTAAAGTGTTATTCCACACTTAGGAAAATTGAAAAAGACATTTAAAGAAAACGTATAAAAATTTGAACGCAGCGGGATTCGAACCCGCGCCTCCTGAATACCGTTCAGGCGCTCTCACCACTGAGCAATGCTCAGTGGTGAGAGCGCCTGAACGGTATTCAGGAGGCGCGGGTTCGAATCCCGCTGCGTTCAAATTTTTACACGTTTTCTTTAAATGTCTTTTTCAAGAAATAATATTTTTTATTATATAATATAAATAATTTACTTTATATGTAGAAGTAAATAATTTGTTAGTGTGTGATATCAATCATCAATATTTAAAAAAAATGTTTATGAGCATAATGATAGAAGATAAAATATAAATAAATTTTTCTATAAATGATTGTTATTTTTCTGGTTTCAAATTAATTGATATAATTTCATGTTGTAATGTTATTTCAGCTTACGTTCATATATCCCCTTTATGACCGTTTTCACCGCGTGGGTGGCTACAAGTGGCGGCACGCATCCATAGGAAGCTCAATTTTAGGCGCAGCTGGGACCTTGTCGTTATTATTTGTAGGTCATCCTGCACTTACGCTGCTAGAGGATATTGTCGTACCCTTTCTTCTCAGTGCTGCCACTACACTAGAAGTGTTGGTGTTTATTGTTATATATGGTGAGTTTTAAGTAATACTGTAAGAAAAGAGTGATTAGATATTTTGTAAGGTTTTGATATTCTATGTCCAATGTAGCTGGATTAAATAATGAAACAGGTAAAGAGATTAATTAATATACATAGATTTAGGTGTGTTTAATTACAGTTTTATTTTATATCCCCTGTTTAGTAAAGAAAAATATATAACATAACCATTCAATAGAAAATGTCTCTCAAAATGGAGAACGAAGTGTCCGTCAGGGTTTGCTGTACTTACTAATATAAAAGAGCGGATATTAAACAAAATAAAACTATTTACTTTTCTAAGTAATTATGGTTGTTGTAATTATATAACGTTACTAATTTATTTATATAAAAAAATATAAAAATGTCTCTTTGTTCCCAGGTCGGAAAATATTAGTTGCTGATATTGAATTTTTAATAGAAAGTAAGCTGGTAAAATATTGGGAACTCGGGTGGTGTGCCAGTTCTGTTATAGTAATTCCATTCACTTTGTGGTGGTCTATATCATTTTTTCTGGAAGATCATAGTTTGACCGAATGGGGCGGCTTTGGTATTATTGCAAGTGCATCGGCAACATTGATAATTATTGTGACGTTTGCGGCTCTATCTGTGGTGAAACAAGTTCAGTATGATTTCCTCGGGGTAAGTTATCATTAGTATCATCGTTTAAGCTATTTTACTTCTGGCGATTGCGAATATTTATGCTTGACGTGAATGCGAAATAGCTTACTAATTTTCCCTAAATGTTCGTCTGAGGACGAGACCTTGTAAATAAACGCTCGTAACATTTGCCTCGTTTGATGTTTCCTCATGCAGTGCGACGCAAAATATACATTTTTGAGGAAGTCCCATATTTTGGGTTTTATTGCAGAAATTAAAGTCATCATTTAAGCCATCGAGGCACTGGGGTCCCCGTGATCCTATTACACATCACTACTGGCTCGCGAGGCGGGAGGAGGCCGATACAAATGCAAACAGTACACGATATCGAAGGAGACGGTTGGGACAATTCTCAGGTAGTTCCAGTTTTGCTGACGTTACGCGCGTTATTAAAGTGGATCTTTCTCCAGAGCTCAAAAGGAGATCCAACTCAGATGATTGGTTAGTTATTTACCGAAAACAACATATTGCACAATTGTTTTCAGATTCTTGTCAAAGTCGAAAGCGGTCAAGATCTTTAGATTGGAACCCCATCAAAACGTTAGTGCACCTACGAAGCAGTAGTTGTTTTGAATCTAAAAGTGAAATGAACAAACATAATTATGAGAGCTCTACACATTCTATTGAAGAATCAAACAATAATATTGCATCGAATACTAATAACGACCTTGTGTGAATTGTAGAGATTAGATTATGTATGTATGATGTGTGTACTTTGTTATGTCTAGTCACGTTTAGAAATATGAAGTGAGTAGGTACTTCTAAATTGGTACCACGTGATGTCCCCTCTTCAAGCCCAATGTTAACAGTATTCATTTATTATAAATTATATACATATTAATTAGGTACTTAGTTTTGATTTTAATAATCCAATAGTATACTGAACTAGAATTACATTTTTACAAGTGCATACCAGTGTATTAATTAAATAGAATTACATCATACAGCAATACAATTTGTAGTGCATAGAATGGTAATTTAGCACAAAATCTTTAAATTATTGCTAGAAATTGAAAAATTCAGTATGATATATACTTAAATTGTCAAGTAAATTAAACTTGCTATTTTATTATGTTCCCGACAGTAAATGTTATACTTTTGAAATTTTTATTAATTCGATTTAAGTAAAATAGATTAGGTGGATACAGCTACCGGCTAACAATATACTGCCTACGTGATTTTTGTTCTTATTTCGTTAACCTTCCTTGGAAGATGACTAGCCATCCATGTCTAAAGCCTTACCTATTATTTGTTATCGAGATTTACACTCAAGTATGCCTGTCGCATGTCAAGTGCGTCACGAAAGGATGTGGTGAAAAATAATTGCTCATTATGCTCCATACGTTAACACTAATTAATTCATTGATAAATGTGCTATAAATTTTATGGTACAACCATTTTAGACTCGTACCGTCTTACACAATTACTTCTAGTAGAATATAACGTGATTCATTCATATGAACATTATTTATGATTTTTCTTTACTTAAGTGTCACGAAAAAAAACAGTGGAATAATTACGTCACTTTTCCTCCATCCCTCATCTCGGGTCATATATAATACTGCGTGCTGAGTGGCAAAACCCAATATGCGCTTGTGTATAACCAGATCTCAGGCAATCTTGAATATAAAAACAACTAGAAACAACATGTACTGCGGGACATGCCAACGAGTCAAACAACGACTTAATGTTAGTTTTAATTTAAGTCACTTTAATAACTTTATTAATTTTCAAACAGAAATTTTCTTAAAATGTATGTATGTACTTTAGCATTTTTTTGTTAGATTAGTAAAGACAGTAGCTGCAATTATTTTACGTAGTATTTCAACGTTACTAAGAGTTAATTAATATTTTTTACGGTTCGACACGCTAAGATGTTTAGTAAACAATTCGTTTAAAAAGTAAAGAAAAACAAAGATATTGCTGCAATTATGAGAACAATTATTATTTGTGATTAGTAATACAATTTTCGCTTCATATATCGTATTTACTTTCTTCACTTGATTGATTTTATGAATTAACTTCAATATATTTGAATAAATTTATTCGTGAGTTGTAAGTAAATTGCATAATGCTTCTTAAATAGTGAATTTATAAATAGCTTTCTTGCTTATAACAAAACACTGTATTTATGATACCGTGACTAGAATTTGCCAATCTGCAATGATGCATATCTTTAGTTCCGAGGTAGTTTTTGCCATTCTATTAATATTAGGCCAATGTAGGGCAGTGTGACTTGAAGGTCTGTTAACGCGATAGTTGTGGGTTAAATCCGTACTCCGTTTTAACACTAAGTTCCCTCAGGCTACCCTGAAAGTATTATTAGGCGTAAGTATTAGCATGCGTGAAGGTAAACTTTAAAAATATAATTTTATTAAAAATATATAGTTTCATATAAATTTTATTGTGTAAAAACTTTCATTAATGTAATCTTACTCATAGCTCTAGATGAAGTATAAGCTAAAATAAACAAAAACAAACTTTAGAGCTTTTGATTTTAGCTAAGACGCAATAAGTTTCTGATTTTTCCGAAGAACTCGTGACGCATTATGACATCGGGCGGATAAGGCAATTACTAGCTGACTAATGAGAATTAAACAGTCATGGATGTCATCGGCCAACCCAGACGGGGCCATCTAAACCCAAACAGATATAGGCAACCTATAAGTCATCTCAATTAATATTGTACATTATACAGATTTAAACATTAAAAATTAATCACTCAGATACAATAAATTTGCTTATGATATTACATAATTAGTCCGTCCGTCCTTTCGGCTTGGGGCTAGAAGTCAGATAGTGAACAAAATGACAAACTGAACATTATATAAGAGAAAAATAGCAATTTCTATATGAAATCAGCTTATTTCTTGTTGTTCTATTACTGTATATCTATTGTTTTCTAGCTTCACGCGGTATCCCGCACACAGCAGGGCATGCAGAGGGAACCTAGTGGTAAGACACTCCGTTCGCCATTATACCTATAGTTACAGTTACGATTTTTAAAATAAACTATAATATTACCCTTGCTACAGCTTAGAATATCTTATAGAGCCCTAAAACCAAATAGATCAAATAATCTGATTATATTAGGTACTAAGATATTACTATAATTATTATTTTTAAAACAAAAGAAAGTGTAATATTATCTGCGTACAATTCCGCTTTTCTATATAAGCACTTAGGTACTTCATGAAGGTTGCATCATCACACTCGTACGGGTTAATATCGCCGCCCACTTATTAAACATATAAAGTTCCAAGAACAAGGAACTTGATTTTTAGATTCTAGAACTGTAATCCTGAGAGGGTTAAGTCAAGTGTTGACAACCTGAATGTTAAATAGCTACTCTTGGCGTGCGTGTGGAGTGCGCATTCGAGTTTGAAACTGCGCGCGAAGCAGATCGCTTTGCGGTTACGGTCGTGCGACTTACTACTTAATACTTGTGGAAGTGAGCCAAAGTGATGTCTAGGGATAGCCCCAGGCTGAGCCGGCTGGGCGTGCTGGCTCCTGCTGCCTTGTCTGCGTGCATGGACGCCTCCGTGCTGGCGGTACCTGCGGCTGGAGCTATAGTCTCTACTGTTCTCAAAGAACTCAGCAAGGCTTTCATGCTTAAAAAGTAAATATACTTTAAAGCTTATTAGTAAACATAAACATATTATTGATATATTTAGTTATATTTTGAAAATAAAATGCTTTTTTAAGTAGGCTTTATAAAATTTTATGATATATGATTTCAAAGGTTTTATGGTCTATACATACATACATACATGTATGTATATGTATGTGTTATAACTACAACTACAATCGTTATGGGAATTATCTTGTTGTATTTATTTTAACTTTCAATTTGTATGCGTATATGTATTCTGTTATATTTATAGATATTTAAAATAATGATAAATAATAAAAAATGACAGGATTATATATTTTCGCTAACTTTTAAAGGAATTGTAATTACTTCAAAATACACGACGAACGTATACCACTGTGGCATGATATAATAATCAAAAACAACGATTTATCGGCTCATAGTCTAGATATATGTGTGCAGTGTGCATTGATAAATAAGTACTTCCATAAATTACGACGCATGTGCATTAATCTTAGGTCTTAAGTCCCATAGATACTTTAAATGTATACTACAATTAACATGAAGAATCTATTTAATAAGTATATAAGGACAGATCGATCTACGTGCTTGAGATATATAATTATATTAATCTTGTCACTTAACAAGTGCCTGCTGGTTATTAATTAAATATTTGATACTCGCAAGTTACAACATGATTGTCAACATACATGTTTAATATACATAAATTGTTATAATAGCAAATCAGATTTAATACAACACGTGTTCTTATATATAATTGTTAGTTGAGTTATAAAATATGACTTAATAAAAACGCTCCTAACCGTTATATTTACCTTAAACATTCGATAAAGTGTAAACAATTTGATTGAATAACACACAGAAGGCACACTTTACCTCTACATTGAGCATGACATTGTTAAATCATGTAATGAAAAAATATTACAAAATAAATAACGATGTCCACTTCCTAATCTGGTGTCTGTAGGCAACGCCGCTCGTGACGAAACAACGGAGGTCGCGGAGGCGGACCGGAGGCCGATGTGCTGCACTCATTCGTCTTACTATTCGGGGCATTGACAGATTTTCTTATACTTCCTATTATCTTACATACTAGTTTACTAATACTTCTGGCAGTACATTCAAGTGTTTTTCACTTACTGCTTAACCAAATATTTGAAAATACTAACGTGTACAGAAAGACGATCATATTTTTTTTTTAGGGGCCAGTCGTGGCGCAGTGGTACAAACGTGTGACTGTAAACGACTGGTTGCGGGTTCGATTCCCACTTGTTCGATCTGGTGTGGAGGCAAAGCGCGGCTTTATCTATTTCCTGAAAGAAGGCGGATAAGTATCAAGTGTTAAAATAGATTACTAATCCATATTTAAGTTATCGTTTAAATACAACAAACGAGTATGTAATTGCTTTGTTAATACGTAACTAGTCTTGGGTATACTTTTTGAAGCATTTTATTACCTAATTATTGCAGTGCGTAATGATGAAACTCGTACGTACTTTTAAGTGCTTTCCGTACTAATGCTTATTTATGTATATACATACATACATACATACTTTGGGATATTGTGATACCTTGTATTATATAAATTGCACTCGAGTAATAATAGCACTGCTTAAATACGAATTTAATTTTTAAAATATTACTTACCTATTCTAATCACTGTTCACATTCGGTGATCACTTTTGGTGATCATTACATCTGTAATTTTTTAAATTATATATCGTAGACTAATTTTACATGAAAATGTTGAGTAGCTTATATATTTAATTTCATAATTTAGTCAATGAGAAGAAAAACAAGTTATATAATAAAAAATATGTTACATGTGACGACATCTGGAGGGGTAATTTGTTTATAAGAAACTTTTATGGGTAATAGTAGCAATGATTTGCTACTTTGCTAATTTATCTTTAAATTTATTAGCCTTTGTTGTATTTTGCAATAATTTTAATTCTTTCGTCGTACCAATTTCCGCTCTCGTTAATATATGCACTTAGCACATGTAGGCAGGTATATGGGCACAATGTAAATGTGTCGTGTAGTGAATCATTTTCATGAGTAATTTGGGTAAAGATTTTGGAAGTAAACATCGTGAAGAAATCAGGTTAATTAGTTTCTAATTCCTTAATCCTAGATTTAAGTACTAGGTGCTTGAATGAATGCTTATAGTTTCGATATCCACTCGAGGGGGTGACTATATTTCATTTTTTCTTCCCTTCTAGTAAAACGCGGTGTTAAGTTTCACTCAACACGTCATGTCTTTATTTTAGACGGTAAATAGAAATCGGAGTGTTTTTACAATTATATTCTCCATGACTACACTTTCTACGCCGAAAATAGTGTGAATACATGCAATGCTGCACTTGAAAATTTGTCAGCTACTTTTCTGTAAAATTATTAAATATGATTTTGATTTGTTTATCTTAAACGTTTACGTTAGTAATTTCACTATCAGTATTATTTATTTTGTATACAATAAATTCTTAAAAATAAAATATTCAACATACGAATCAATCACATATTTTTAGGAAATCCATTAGCAAAAGGAAACAAAAACTAAGTTTAAATGCATGCCATTTTGTCTGCACGTACATACATACCTGTATTTGGGATACATTAAAGTCATTATTGAAATATTTGGCCTGAGGCGCTCAATACCTCTCATTAGGAAGGGGGAAAACCAGATAACTGCGTATACCTACTATCGACCACTGACAAAGATAGCATTACTGGTAAAATTACTCAAGGAAAGAGGAAATGTTTTTATCATATTTTAATAAAAAGAGTTCAAAGAAGATTTCCGCAGACGCAATCACTGATGACGTATAACGTCATTATAGATTAATAATTATAGCAAATACTTTACTTTCGTAATAGTTTGCTTAATGAAGAGCTCTGTAGTTACATGTTTTCTTCTTAGTAGTAAAATATTACTACTGGCACAGTCCTAATAGTCTTACCGGTAGTAGGTACTACTGGGATTTTGCACCCGATAGACTTACTAGTGAATTAAAACAATATTAACAAGTAGACCCAATAATTATATTGATATAATCAATGTTTGTTTTACATAATATACTTATTAAATCTCTTATTAAATCTTGGGAAGGAAATTCTCAGTAAAACTATTGTTAAGATAGCATGGTTACAATACTGGGAATAGGCTTACATTCTCTGCTAATAAATGAAATAAGTTAATATACACCAAAAGATTTTCCTTTGTTTAGGATTAATTGGAGGCAATGTTGACGATAAACTGATTTAGTTTAGATTAGACATATAGATTTTAATTATTCTAAAATATCTACTTAACATTACATTTCTTTTATATAAACATGCTATTGTAACATAATTACTAACCTTACGAGATTAATAATCTCTGCAATTATACTCAGAAACATCGATAATTGTGTATTCTTTGATTATTTACAACACTTATTGAGTGTCTTGTTAATTAATGATAATAATCGTATTACTTACTACTTGCTTATTGACATAAAAAATGTCATACTCTATTCTTAATACAATGTATATCACATTGTGTATTTTTTTTGTAGTTTCGCGTTGTATCCCGCACGTAACAGGGTAGGCAGAGGGAATCTAGTGTTAAGACACTCCGTTCCCCACTTTCGAGGAGACATTGCGTGTTAAGTGACGGAACTTAACGCCGCGCTTTGCCGCGACACCAGAGCGAAGGAAATGGAAATATTAAATATTTTCACTCCTCGAGTGGGAATCGAAGCCACAACTAGTCGTTTACAGTCATACGTTTGTGCCACTGCGCCACGACGGGCCCCTAAGTTTAATTAAATGATTGCAATAATATTCTAAGAATTTTATTCTTAGAATTTATTTTTGCTATAATGTTCCTTTTTTTTAAAAAATAAAGAGGTTGGCATATTTTTTAGTACAGTTACACAGGTTTCCTCGCATAACAAGATACCTACCTAGAACCTAGTATAAAGAACTCCGTTCTCAACTTTTTGTCCGAAATCTAGATATTACATATTGATTGGCGGAATCAATCCAAGCCAAGCTTTTCAGAGCAGACTAATGTACATGTGTTATCGTTCTCTCGAGTGGATATCGAACTCACGACTAACAGTTAGACGCTATAACGTAAATGTGTGTTTTCAAAAAGTGCATTTTACCACTATATCCATTTAAATAAGCTCATTTGAGTACATTTTAGAGTTCCCAGCTTATTTGCCCGCTTATTTAATACAATATTTTAATAATTTAAATAACTAACTTTTTATATGTTTCAGATGGTATCACGGGATCATGTCCGCAAAGGAAGCAGAAGACTTAATGATGGAGAAAGGACGCAATGGTTCGTTTCTTGTTCGCGAGTCCCAAACTCACCCTGGAGAATATGTCCTCTCTGTACGCGTGCGTGGGAGAGTCAGCCATGTTATGATCAGGCGTCATGTAAGTCATTTAAATAAATAAAAGGTTATTGAGGCCAGTTGTGGCACAGAGGCACAAAGTGCGACTGTAAACGCGGCTGGTTGCGGGTTCGATTCCAACTCGAGGGGTGGAAATATTAAGTATTTGCATTTTCTTCGCTCTGGTGTTGAAGCAAAGCGCGGCGTTAAGTTCCGCCACTTAACACGCAATGCCTCTAGAATTTGATGGAATATGGAGAACGGTCTTAATACTAGGTTCCCTGTTTTGATATACACATGTACCTACCTAGTATACATGTATCATATGTATTTAGTATAATTTTATTATTTTAATTTTACAAATATTTTTTTATTTGTATAGAATAGTTAACTTTATTATATAGTGCATTACTTGAAGTTATTCTATATTCGGTATCAGATATTCTTTAAGAAAATCGATAATGGTCTATGGATTAAAGATGGTCTAAAAAGGGATATTTTAAAAGGGGACTTTTTATTATCTATGCAGTTGCAATAAAATGTAACTATTCTTAAAACTATCGCTTACTACTAATATAAAACAAATAGAACATATTCCCAATAAATTATATTCAAAAAAAATCCTCAAAAATAAGTTTATTACATTAAATTCGACCTTTTGTCCAGTAAATGGTGTAGAAAGTAGAAGAAGCGTCTAGAAGAAAATATGTAAATGAAGTTGTTTTTACGATTTTAATATTACAAAAGTGAACAAACATGGTGGATCTTTTCCTAGAAAATAAAATATTAAGAAAGTATTCCATCAGAAACCTAAAAATGAAGAAACTAGTGTTTAGATACGAAATGGAGACATTGCATGTTAAGTTAATAATCATGTTAACCTAGAAATAAATACATAACAAAAAGCAAAATTAAAAACTTTGGAAAACCCCACGACGGTTCAATTGTAATCGAAAAAGGATAAAATAACTATTATAAAAAATCGTATAATAGGGAATATTATAAAAAAAGAAGACGACTTCGTCGGGGGCTGTCATTACTTTAAGTTTGCACAAACCTTCTCATAATTTTTCATGTTATTAAAACAGATTTTGCAAAAAAAAAAAAATTAACATAAATTGACAGTTTTGATAACTGGTATTCCTTTTAATCATTTTAGGAATGAAATCTCTACTGAATTTAAAATAGAGATTGTAACTGGCAGCCCCCGACAAAGTCTTCCCCATCATCTCGTTACATATATTCTTTTAGGCGGGGGATTTGTAGTTATTTTATCCTTTTCAATTACAATTAAACCGTCGCTTGTTTTTTCAAAATTTTAAATTTTGCTTTTTATATTAAACTTTATCCTATCATACAAAACCGTATCAAAATCGGACTTATAGTTTTGTACAAACATACAAACAAACAAACAAACAAACAACCTCTCACCCCAAACAACAAAATTAGTTCCCACACCAGAAATAAACACACCATGACAAGTAACTTACAACTTAATTATCTTATTCCCTCTTCTTTTGTTTTTCACGCGTAAATAATTATTATAAAATGCGATTCACTCTAGAGTCTAGATGGTACGTTTGTTTGTAGATGCAATCGTAACAAAAATCATACTCAATTATAATGATGTTTTTAAAACGACCTCATGGCCGTTTTGAAGTTAAAAAAGCAGTCATCTGTTTTTTTAACTTCAGTTTTAGATTTGTAGCTTACACATTACATATAGCGGCGCTGTGGTTCGACATGATTTAATGATTCATCATTTTAATGTCAATACAAATATAACAAAAAAATACTGTTTGCTCCTCCTGAATCCCCGTCCAGGCGCTCTCACCACTGAGCAATGCTCAACAGGTTTGAATCCCGTTGCGTTCACATTTTTATACGTTTTCTAAATATCTTTTTCAATTTTCCTAAGTGTGGAATAATACACTTTAAAAATGTTTAAAATTACATAGGAAATATAAAAGTAAAATCGTTATTGACCTTTATCAATGTAGTATAACCCAAAAAATGTATATTTTAATTTTATGCCTAAACGTTTTCGCATGTTAATCTCAGAAATGTAAAGTATGGTCTCCGGTCTTTAGGTAGGAATCGATGTACTTACTGGTCCCTATAATATTTAGAATGCGAAAGTGTATATTAAAATGGTAAAATGTTTTATCCTCATAAATATCTGTGGATATGAAATACTTATAATGTAAAAAAGATTTCTTTGGAATATCGAAGAAGATGCGTCATACTCATGTGTCGTCTGTGATGAACTTGACTTTGCGTTTGGTAACAGCTAGTATATATGAAGTCTATATATATATATAATAAAAGAGTATCGATAATAGAAGCGACTCGAAAACCACTCAGTAGAATTTTCGTCTGTCTGTCTGTCTGTCTGTATATCTGTCTGTCTGTCTGTTAATCTGTTCGTCAATTACGCAAAAACTACTGAATAGAATTGAATGAATTTTAGTCCGAAGGTACATATTGAATAGTTTTTATCCTACTATTCCATGTAGTTTTTTTTTAAATAAAAAACCGATTTCAGTAAATTATTTGTATACTGATATCTACCGGGTAGAAATTAATGAATTTTTGTATGGAGTTAGGTTAGAGCAACCTATGTGATAGTTTTCATCCTGGTATTTAATACAACTCCCGCAGAAAAATAAAATAAAAAAAAAACATTCATATTATGTTGATAGTTCACGAGTGAAGCTAAATTTGTTTTATTATCACTAATTAAAATACATGTAAAATAAAACAAGCATAACATTTATTAAAGATAATTTGCTATTAAAGATACATTTGACCGGTCTATAAAACGTTATGTCATCTTTATGACATCAGATGTCACTACGTTCTCTGGAACGGGTAACGCCATCTCTTATTATATAGTTGACATTGTACCAGATATATTCGTACTCATTAATATTATTATTAAAAAAATGCTAAAATCTGTGGGGAACGGAGTGTCTTAACACTAGGTTCCCTCTGCCTACCCTGACGTGTGCGGGATACAGCGTGAAGCTAAAAAAAAAACTAAAATCTGTATCTCTTCTATCGGTTATGTTTTCACGGGTAATGTACTGGCCCGATTTAGATAAAATTCGTAAAGAAGATTGTTGAAATTGCAGAGTCAAATATAGGCAACTTTTAAAAAAATCAAACCCTAAGAGGATGAAACAGTGGATGAAACTTATGTATGTTTAGTATATAGTGAGAAAGTAGATCTTTCATTTCAACCCCTTGACTGATTTCGATGAATTTTCTTAGTAAAATAGTTGATGAGGCCAGCTTAATGACGGGCTACTTCTCTTTTTTTTTATAAATAATCCCAGAGGTGCTGAATTAGGGTATGAAAGTAGTAGTTCACCCAGCGACGCCGCGAGCGGGTCGTTAGTTTACCCCTGTTATTAAATACAGTTCCCGCAGAAAAATAAAAAAGTAGCTAAGTCAAATTATATTGATTATTTGCAAGAAAAGTTTTTTTTTTAATATCAATAAGTAAGCCAATTGTAAAATAAAATAAAAAGCGTAAAAATTATTTAAAATATTATGGCCGATTTATAGGACTATTTATCTGATTGTATATATGTACGAAATCTGCTATCATATAGATATTAGTAGTAAATTTCGTACTTTTTTTTACTAGAACAGTTATCGCAATATGTTATCAAATAGTACTTGTATAGACATTGTACTATAGATATATCGATTATTTTCTCAAGAACATAATTAGTGACGCAAAGTCAAATATAGACTATCCCCTAATATAGGCAATAGAGGACGAAAGTGGTAGATCACGTGGCGAAGCCGCGAGCGAGTCGCTAGTAAGAAATGGTTAAGAAAATCAATTAAATTTATATAAAATCAATTAAATTTATATATTCAGCGTCTACTAAAAGTTTATTTATTGATTAGTTGTCAGTATAAAGATATGAATAGAAAAAGATATAATGTCGCATTTTCGGAGTTTTACATAAAATATGATTTTAAGTGCATATATAATAAAAAGCTAGGATGAATTTGTTAACACTACTTTTATTATAACATTATTGCTTAAAATGGAGAAAAAAATCAATTTTCATTTTTAATCATTTATGTGTTCCTTTCTATTCTTGTCCATGTTGACAAGATTGTTCGCCCCATTTCTTAAAACTTCGTTTACTTTAATAATTTAACTATATGGTAATTGGTGTAATTTTAGCATGTAGATGATACATAATTTGAAAAGATTAAAGTTAAGTGTTTGTTTCAAATTACTTATCTGTGAAAAGAATACCATAACGGTTATCGCAATTATTTTATTTTAAAGAATTGTAAATAAAGTTATGTCTATTTTATATATCCTACATATGGACAATATTTACTTTTTTGAATAGGCGAATTGTGCTAAATTATAATGAGTACATATTATACATCACAGTTACTGTTATATTTTCGTGTTAAGGCCAACCTTATTCATTTAAATTATGAACATCTTATTCATTTGTCTCCCACTAAATGTATGAACTAGGAGCAGCGTTTGGGACTTACGAACCATGTGTAGACTTAAGGGACACTTTAAAATATGCATAAAACTTGCCTCCACTGTCCGAGCTGCTCTCTACTTAGTTTACGGCACACGGCATCGGTTATTTTTGCGATTGCAGCATTCGAAATACATGCTAGAAATGAACTGGGTATACATAAATTAAATCATGGTAAATTGTAAAACTAAGATTATGGTGTTTGAAAGAGAAGAAGAAAGAACGGCATGCAAGATCATAGTTAACAGAAAGAAACTAGAACAAGTGAATGAGGTGGTGAATGAGTGTATTTGTAAAGTATTTTTGCAGAGATGGAAGAAATGATATGGATGTTGAAAGACGCATTGCTGCCGGTAACAGGGTTAACCGTGCTCTCGCTGCGTCGATGCGACGGCAGAACGTGAGCGTTTAGCTGTGCATAATGCAGTGCTGGTACCGACGCTGCTATACGCCAGCGAAACGTGGGTATTGCAGAAGAAGAATGAAAGAAAAATGAATGTTGTAGAGATAAGATCTCTTCGAAAGATGTGCGTAGTCAGCATAGCTGATCGAATCCGCAATGAAGAGATAAGAATGGCAGGTATTAGTGAGAACGTCATAGTAAGAATGAAGAAGGGCGTGCTCAGGTGGTTTGGGCACGTTGAGAGGATGAGTGATGGAAGAATGGTAAGAAAGATATATGAAGCAAAGGTGAGTGGTAAAAGAGGCAGGCGGCGACCTCGGTTGACCTTGAAGGTTACGCAAAAGGCATGAGGACTCCCCGGAGAGCGTATGAAGAGGTTAATGACAGTGGACTAGGCGAAAGAAGTATGCAGGGACCGTAGCGGTTGGCGCTCCGTCCTCTCTGACTACCCCGCAAGGGATACAGCGTGAAGATAAAATAAGAATATAACAAAAAAAAATCATCGTAAATATTTCCTTTTTACATTATATGACTTAATTTTGCTCTATTGTTAACTAGCAAACACAAAATGTAAAAGAAAATTCAAAAACAGAATACATAGGGTTTTATTACCTTAAATTTAAATAATACTTTAAACTACAAGCATGCTTTCAAATAAGGCTAAAGTGTTTGGTCATATTCAGTTCAGTTCTTTGATTATGGCGTTTCGAACATGTAAGTATACCATTGATCTAAACCATTAATTATAGAATTTAAATGCGAAATGAATTATTCAACCGTATACTTCATAATGAGTCAACGTTATTTATTAAAATGGTATATTAATACCTTTGCATCTCAAGAAAGCTATGTTTATATTACTATCGGCATCCACTTTGGTTAAGCGTCCAATAACATAAATATACATATATACATAACTCAGAAAAATGTGTACCTATAATTTTTTTGTGTATTGAATATTGTAGTTAGCGGAAAGTCAAAAATATACTCTTATCAATAATAATATTAAAAAATCATTTTTTGAATTCATACTTATTTTATATTAATACGTATAATTATAAAAGCGATATCACTTTGTAAAACTGGGCACAGTTTTAAAATTTAGGTTAATCTTAAGTTCCCCAACAAATCATTTAATAACAGCGGCTTCGTTAAAAAACGTAGTTTCCATATAATTATATAGTGTTGCCCAAATGCAAGAACGAGACGAGACTTAGCCAGTCTTGGTCTTGGTCTTGCGCCAATACACCTGGTCTTGGTCTTGGTCTTGGTCTTGCGCCAATACACCTGGTCTTGGTCTTGGTCTTGGTCTTGCGCCAATACACCTGGTCTTGGTCTTGGTCTTGGTCTTGCGCTCCCAGTCTTGGTCTTGGTCTTGGTCTTGCAGCAAGAGTCTTGCAAGTCTGGCAATTACCTATTAGTCTATTACTATTTATTAAAGTTTACTTTAAATCTTGAAAAACGTATTAGAATTGGAACATTGTGAGCTTGAATTAACATAGCCATAGTAAAGATCAATCAGATTAATAAATAACTGAAGATTTGATAAGAAATTCGAAAAATCAACTGACCTATATGTCGTTTTCCATGGAAGTAACTGTTTCTTAATAAACATTTATGATTTATAAGCTTACATTTGCTAAAACATGTAAAAAAACACCAACAGGAACACCTGTAGGTACTCTTAAAATTCGAAATTATTTTGCATGAGTATACCTACGCCTACGCCCTATGGCGGCAATCAAATAGTGTCAAATGTTATGATTTCGGCGTGGCGGCAACGATTGTTTTAGATTTCAAAAGAAGCCACCGGCGCGTGTATCATAACCATGTACTTCCGAAAAGCGGCAAATACTCAGTGAAATAGCGCTAAGTCCTAGCTGCAAGACGCAAGAGTCTTGCAGGCTATGTCTTGTTCTTGCTCAAATCTTGCACGGTCAGTCTTGGTCTCGGTCTTGCTAAAAATACGCGGTCTTGTTCTTGGTCTTGGTCTTGCAAAAACGCAAGAACAAGACCAAGACTGAATTTGGGCAACACTATAATTATATTATCCATACTTATATTATAAATGGGAATGTCTGTGTGTTTGTCTGTCATACTTTCACGGGTAATCTACCGGTCAGATTTGGATGAATTTTAGAATCAAAGTAGTAACAATAACTGGATCTAATATAGGCTACTTATTTTTTCAAAAATCAGGGATGAAATAGGGGATGAAAGTTTATATGAAAAATCTACACCGCTGACCGATTGTAAATTTGGCATAAATATGCTTAATAAGCCAAGGTTAAACATAGGCTACTTTATCTTTCAAAAATCAACCCCCGAGGGTTGCGATATACCGCAACAGCTGTAGTTTACGCGGCGAAGCCGCGATCGGGCCGCTAGTCATAAATAAAGCACGCACAATTTTATAACGAAAAGTTAGTCGTGCCATGACAAAGCATAATTTTATGTTTTATAATAATATTAAATATGTTGGAGAAGTTTTACAAAATGACGCCGCTTTTATAATTATCTTATTTTATAATACATATGTATTATTAAAATAAGTAAAAAATCAAGTCAACACCAGGCATGGTTTCGTTAAAGGGGAGTAGGATTTGTAAATGTCATTAATCTGACCGTTTGAGACATGTATTTATTTTCTACATATACAATTACATAGAAAAAATATAACAATATTATTGGCACACTGACTTGGGAGAAATATTTAACTCCCGCCATTATAAATTGCAAGTCGCAGTACTTGCACCCTTTACCTCCAAGGTGTTTCTGATTGCCTGGTACTTTGATGCAAGTTCGTTGCATGCCTTGCGCGTTATCCTACGGAATGTAATGTAATGTAATTAATCTGGTTACATAGTGTTACTTACTGTACTTAATTTAAATTTATATATAAATATATATACGAGCGACTCATGACTTCGCCTGCGTAAATTACCCATATCCATTGCATATTTTCGTCCGCTCATGTTTCAGTTTCTTTAAATTTATAATTTATTTTACCCATACAACTTGTTGTTAATAAAGTTCGTGAAATATTTTGTAAGGTTCTATTATAATTTTTTTTCCCGCACACAGCAGGGTAGGCAGAGGAAACCTAGTGTTAAGACACTCCGTTCCCCACTTTCGAGGAGACATTGCGTGTTAAGTGACGGAACTTAACGCCGCGCTGTGCCTCGATACCAGAGCGAAGAAAATGGAAATATTAGATATTTCCACTCTGCGAGTTGATTTTTTCCACCCATTAATAGTTCCGTGCACTCACTACAATCAGTTACACTTTTATTAAGAACTAGCGACCCGATCACGGCTTTGCCGTGTGAACTATATAATTGTTTCGTTATACTGCAAACCTTGGGAATGGATTTTTGAAAAGACAAGTAGCCTATGCTTAAACTTATATTGTCAACTATATTTATGCCAAAATTCATTACAATCTGTCAAGCGGCTTAGATTTTACATACAAATTTTCAAAACCTATTTTAACCCTTTAGAGATGGCTTTTTAAAAATAAGTAGCATATGTTTGACTCTGAGGGTTTTACTATTTTCATTCTAAACTATATCTAAATCGGACCGGTAGATTAGCCGTGAAAGCGATACAAGTACTGCAACATTGTTAGCGTGAATAATAATAAAGTACTAATCCAGGTGTTCCATTTCCCCTCATTTTTGTTTTCATTCCCTTGCAAAATTCTTGCAAAATTCTTGTTAATCAAGATTTTTTTTTTAATTTTTTATTTTTATCTTGGATTTTTAATATTGAAAATTAAAGAACATACAGTAAGTTATATTTAAATAACGTGTGTGTATGGTGCTATCCAGTACTCTTGAATACAGATGCCCAATATAAAATAAAAATTTTAGCGCATATTCAAATGTAATTGAAAGTATTTATTTGAAAAATGATTTTAAAAGATTTTTTGCTGCATAAACTTTTTCGTTAACCTATTTATATATTTAAGCAACTTTTGCTAAGCATTAGGTTATAAGATATTATTTTTTACAATGATTTTTATTTATTAATAACAATGCTTGATATTATCAGACTGCGTAATATAGATCACTTAAAAATGCATGGTCTATACTATTTTTGGTTATCAATCAAGAAAAGTTTAACTGTATTTGACCACGGATCGTCTTACACAACCTACAGACTTCTTTATTAAAAAAAATAAGTCTTTTTATTTCTGTAATAGATACATTTATGATTATTGTCGCAGACTATAATTATTTTAATCTAAAATTAAAAAAAAACCTTTAAGTACACTTTTAAAGTGTCATTCACACACTTAGGAAGTTGAATTTGAACGCAGCGGGATTCAAACCCGCGCCCCTTGGAAACCGTCCAGCATTTTTCATTTATTAACAAAAATTTATGCATGAATTAAAATCTTGTTTCATATCTAAAATATAGTTAATATTGGTTTATAATAGTCCTTTTTTATATATGTCATTTAATTTTTTTGAAAAAAAATACGTTATGTTAAATTACTTTACCTAAGATTATTGTTTCCGCACCGACGCCGACGGCAGAAACATCAATCGAACAATATTATTGAAGTTAGGATATTACTTGTACATTTGATTTAAAAGGAAAAAGTGGCCGAAAACATTGTATTCTAGTTGCTTGTCACAGTCGTGAGCAATTTTATGCAGTTGCATACTTCCTAAACTCATTTATATTCAATAAATTATTGTGATTCTTTTTTTAGACTTCGCGCTGTATCCCGCACACAGCAGAGTCGTCAGAGGGAAGCTAGTGTTATAACTCTCCGTTCCCCATTTTCCGCCGAATTTCGAAGGCAATGCGTCTTAAGTGGCGAAACTTAATGGAAATATCAATTATTTCCACTCTTCGAGTGGGAATCGAAACCACAACCAGTCGTTTACACTCGCACGTTTGTGCCACTGCGCTGCAACTAGCCCCGATTGTTATTGTGATAATTGTATAATTGCTAAAACAGCCAAATCATGTAAGTTGTAGTCATATCATTTTATTGATTTACTATTTTTATAGATAGGTACGCGAGTACAAAGTACTGTAATTATTGTATATTGGAAATGGGTAGAGCTCGTCGATTTCAGCTTTCTTAGATTCATACTATAAACGATATTTTTCGTTGAATGTAACAGTTCACAAAAGTAAAACGGCTCTTATAAAATTATATTGGGAGGTCAATATCCAACCTCTCTATCTGATCTGTTGAATATGATGACGATATAGATTTAAATAAAGTTTTACTCGCGTAGTGTTGCGTTTACTTCACGCAACAATCAGAAATAGCAATTGTAGCATATAAAACTTTTATGCAAGTTCCATAAGTAGTATTTACGAAACGGGAACACCTCCTTCAGGTGCGACAAGGATGCAATACCAAGCCGCCTCAGTACTTCTGAACTCCTGGTAACAAAGTGCACTTCGCTGCATCTGGGCAAAATCAGTAAGAGTGATTTAGGGTACAAAAAAGTAACAACATAACAAACAAACATCATAGAATTTTAAGGCTTAAAAGAAATTAATATTTAATTAAATTATGTTTATACTCTTTCGTATTTCTTATATCTTATATTATTAATATACTTATTATATATATGTACTTTACTTTTACATATTACGAAATGTCTCCTACACTTCGTTCATGCACATTATTTATTGGACTTACTTGCACACTTTACTTGCACAAAAATGTGAATTGCACTTTTAAGTGCAACTGAGTATCAAGAGGGCAGAATCGTATAGGAGGTATTCATGTCATAATAATATGCATGAGGCGACAGCAATATTTCTCTGTCCTACTTGGTCAGAAGCTCCGCCTATATTCTGGATGTTTCTCTCGGAAAATCTGCAACAAGAGATCAAGTTTAGGCGGTCTAGGTACCAAAATTGCATTTCAGTATTAGGCGAACATGAGGACTAAGAATATCGTATACTTGAACATGCACTTTTGTGTATTGTATACTGTCTGCAATGCAACTAACATCGTTTCGTGAGAAACAACGTTCAACGATCCCGATATTGTGCTCAAATTAAGTGAGTCATTTAATTGAAAGATGACCTTTGTAGTATTTCCAAAACTTTCAAAATACCTATATTTAGTTTTGGTTAAATATTTAGTCTGTACATTAATTTGTAAATAATAATATTAAATAAATTGTAAAGTATGGAAATTTTGTGCGAACTTATTAATTTTGCTGACTTAATACAAATTATGAAGTTTTTAGACCGTATATCCTTCTGATAGGACTTAAGCGTAGGATGCGTGTAGAAGTTAACAGACAGTAGAAAAAGGATGTAGATAATAGTGCAATGCATAACTGTACAATCATTATTATTATTTTAATATTTTATTTATTTATTTTAAACAACATACATACTTTAAAATTTTGTGAGAATACTCTTCTCGGTCTTAGAGAAAATTCATTAAATTTAATTATTAAAATAACTCCAACTTTGTTGGAGTTGGAGTTATTTTAATACAGATATTATGCACCTAATGGAATAGTTTCCATTAGGTGCATAATATCTGTATTGTAACAACAGATATATAATGTATTTACTTGCTACAAATGACACATTTCCTTTTAACGTCTCTTTGATCGAGTGGGTTGTAAGTCCAACTACCGAGCAAGGGGTCACGGGTTCGATCCGTAAATTTTACCACCAGTGGTATTGCGTAAGCTACTTTGGAAAACCCTGTTTTAAGCTAACTTTCAAAATGTTCGCCTACAACATGTTTGTAGACTTGTTAACTGACGCTTCTAAACACGCCGATTTATACATAGTATTTGTAAATTAACTTAATTACTAAATTCTAATTCTAGTAACTGATGCTATTAAGTTACTGTAACCTCACGCTGTTTCCCACATAGCAGGGCACCCTGTTGGAGCCCTTTTGAAATGGTGACATTGTGTGTTGAGTGTTGGAGTTCAACACCGCGCTCTGTTTTACGTACTAAAGCGGAGAAATAAACATTATTTAATGTCTATGTTATGAATGATTATTTTATTTACTCAAGAGGGAATCAAACCCAAAACCATCTCGTTGACAGTCAGTCAGGTTATATTATAGATCGTATTGTTTAATTTCATTAAGAATAGATTTCGGTTTCGTTTTTCATCGAAAAATTTAATTGTACTCCAGGAGATAACGCATAAAGTGCATGCGATGCATGTCTGATATAAAAATGCAACGTTGCTGTTTCGTGCAGCGTGCTTTACCAGGCTCTCATAAAATATAAAGAGTTGTTCAAAACAGGGCATGCGCAGTAAGTCTAGATTGCAAATAGGTCATTAGTGCATTTGGCACAACCTAGCTTCAGTCCATAGATTCATCGCGTAGCTAGTTCGCTATGTTGCGAACAGTGCATTATTGCACAAAGTACTAGGAGATCATAATGACTGAGGAAGTTTAGTGTGACGTGTGATTGGTCAACGAAACACCTGAATATAGGAAATGCATTGTGCATCTGCGCAAGTGTACTCTCAATCGTGGTAGTGCACGCAACTAAATAAAGGGCGGGTTGTATTAACTTTGTTTTAAGGTAAGCTTCTTAATAAGAATATATTAGAGATTTTATAATACTTGACTATCTTTAAATTGTAATCAAATAGTAAGTGAAGGAACACCATTTTGGGACTTTCTTTATGGTAAATTATAAATTAATGTAATTATAATTACAAATAGATGATCGACATGACAATCATTGTGATATTGGAACAAGCTCACAAAATCCCAGATTTAATTCTTGATTCTTTAACTCAATAAGTTTTATCTACAAAATATAAGTGTAAATTTAAGCTACTGCGGGAGGTTATGTTTACATTCAAATCAAAACAATAGGAAGCATTTGTAAGTGCTTGATATTTAAACAATTATTTATATAATTTAGATTTGCTGAGATGATAAAACAAAAGTCTTATTTATATAATGTATACCTATGTATATGTTTTTTGATGTGAACCTTACAATAATCAATTATACATTCAAGTCACCCATACAATCTCTTGTCCTGTGTCTCTGTTTTCAATTTATAGCACTCAATAAAGTGTGTGTTGACAACAAAACAGTAACTATTTTATGTACATTCATGCGTGATCCGGTTGAAGTAATTGTCCTACAGTAATTAGCCCGCACACAAACAATGACGTACTTAAAAACACAAATGAAAGTTATTCAGTAGATAACAATGGGTATTCTGAGAAAAAAATGAGAAGTAAATATTTGTTTATGTTCCTTCTGGGAATAAAAAATAGAGATACAACTAGGCCTGTTAAATATCTATGACATTTGTGTGTTATCAGTATTATTGTAGACAAATGCGGAATCCCTACTCTTTTGATGTACCATCGAAACACATTTAGAGAGCTATAATTAAAAAGGTTTAATAAACGTATTTTACAATTACATATCGGTAGATGTACATTTTATTACAATTTAAAATAAAAATATGTCAATATACCTCCTACTTATAGAATACAATTCTTCATTTTAAGTTGAGAGTGGCTTCCTTGTATACGTAAAAAACAGTTGATTGTAATCCCATATATGTATTTGCTTTTTGTCATCAGTCTTTAAGTACTAGAAATTAAACATTTGAAGAGTACCTTTCAATTATTAAATTTTCTTTATATAACATAACTTACCGTTTAAACGCGAAAATATTCCTTTCTGCATTGAATTATCAGTATTGCCGAAATATTATATAAAATTTAGAGTGTACTTACCGTACACTACAAAATTTACTTAGTTTCCGCAGACATATGTTTACATTATTTATTTATTTATTATTTTATTTTTTTAACTTCACGCTATATCCCGCACACAGCAGGGTAGGCAAAGGCAACCTAGTGTTAAGACACTCCGTTCCCCACTTTCCGCCGATTTCGAAGACATTGCGTGTTAAGTGGCAGAACTTAACGCCTCGCTTCACCTCTGATACCAGGGCGAAGGAAATGGAAATATGTAAATATTTCCACTCCTCGAGTGGGAATCGAACCCACGACTAGTCGTTTATATTATTTGTATCGTTATTCATATAGTTTTTACGGTAGGTATTCAATTTTTCCTTTGATGTACTTAGTTTATTTTGTATGATGTCTTTCATTTTACATAATATGTCCTAATCCAGGACTGAGAAACTTTTTTCAAACGAGCTTACGCAATTTTCAAAATTTATTTAAGGGGCAAAATCACTTCTTAATATTCTACCATTAAAGTAATATACTACATATCACTTCTTAATAGTAGTATATAGAAGGGCCGAAGTATTTTGTTTATAATAATAATAAACACATGGCGGGCGGCATAAATTTATTAAGTAGGTTGCATGCAGCTCGAGGGCGGCGTTTTACGCACCCCTGCTCTGATCCCGTACCATCAAGGGGTATTTTTAGGTAGTAGTATAGTCATAGGTTCTCCTTAGAAGCATTTTAAAAATGGATATAACTAAATATTTCTTTTTTATTGTTTTATTGTTTTATTTTTTTTATTATTATTGTTTTGCTGTACGGATCGTATCTCATATCCTTTAAAAGACACAGTGAGTATAAATAATATAATGTAAATTTATGTTTATTGAGTAGGTATTTATTGAATGCAACCAAGTCACATGTGACGCGCCAAGATATTGAGAAATATATTAATTGTTTCCGTCAATATATGTATATTGTCTTATATATAAGCAATTTAATTAAATTGCAAAACATATTTATAATTTATACATTAAATAATACTAAGTTTTGTTTTAGTCAGTACCCCATTCGGCCCTCAACTCTCCACTCTTTGCCCCATTGCATTTTAAGACGTGTCGATGCCGTTTTTGTCTTGACATTGTTTGTGTTAGTTACCGGGGCGGTGAATAGAATGCTATGCACACAGCAGGGTAGGCTGAGGGATCTTAGTGTTAAGACACTCCGTTCCCCACTTGACTAGATATTAATACTAAAATGTAAATTATATATGTAAATATGTTAGTTTTTTTTTACAGAACAACAAATACGACGTTGGCAGTGGTGAACACTTTGATGATTTAGTAGGCCTGATAGAGCATTTCCGGTTGTACCCTTTGATAGAGGCATCTGGCGACGTCCTAAGACTTCTTCAACCCGTCAGCGGAACCTGCTTACGTGCCAAGGATATTAAACAAAAAGTACAGGTTATATAATATTCTTGTTTTATATTTTGTTTTAGCTTCACGCTGTATCCTGCACACAGCAGGGTAGGCAAAGGGAACCTAGTGTTAAGACACTCCGTTCGCTACTTTCCGCTGAATTCAGAGGCATTGCGGGCTAAGTGGCGGAACTTAACGCCGCGCTTTGCCTCGACTCCAGAACAAAGAAAATGGATATACAAAATATTTCCACCCCTCGAGCGGAAATCGAACCCAGAACCCGTCGATTTACAGTCCCACCTTATACCTCATCGCGCCACGACTGGTCCCATCGTATATTAGGTGTAGATATTATAGAACAGTTTTACATATATGCCATACCTATATAACGAGTATGTTCATATCCTTGTCACAAGTGAACGTTACATAAAAGTTAAGTAAATGAGTAAAAGTTTTCAGTGTGTGTATATATATATATATATATATATATATATATATATATATATATATATATATATATATATATATATATATATATATATATATATATATATATATATATATATATATATATATATATATATATATATATATATCCTAACCTGAAATAGTTTTTTTTTAAGGAAATGGATGAAGTGCGCGTCATAGAAAATTCTGGATTTGACGATGGGTTCCAAATTATAAAAATGACAGAAGATACCAACGTTTACACAACAAATGAGGGCATGAAAACGGACAATTCAAATAAAAACAGATATTCTAACATATTGCCATGTAAGTTATATTATATTAATTTTACTCTTATTGAATTCATTACAATGATCCTTCGTCCATCTGACATTGTATAGCAGTTATTGATTTATATATAAATAGTTTATTGAATATACTATTTTTGTATTGTGGCCAGTCGTGGCCCAGTGGCACAAGCGTGTGACTGTAAACGACTGGTTGTGGGTTCGATTCCCACTCGAGGAGTGGAAATTATATTTTCATTTTCTTTGCTCTGGTGTCGAGGGTAAAGCGCGGTGTTAAGTTCCGCCACTTAACACGCAAGCCTGCGAATTCTGCGGAAAGTGGGGAACGGAGTGTCTTAACGCTAGGTTCCCTCTGCCTACCCTGCTGTGTGCGGGATATAGTATGGACCTAAAAAAAAAAGAATATACTATAATTCAAATTGAACGCATCGTGCGGCCTGGGAACTTTAGTCCAGCTGTAAATATGATTGGTCATGGATTCGACCCCCATTCAAGAGAAATAATCATATTTAAACTATTTTACTGAAAAGAAGGAAACTTAAACTTAAACTTGATACTAGGTCGTCGCTAACTACCTAAAGCTAAGCAAAAAATAATTGAAATAAAATTCCTATATAAAGGGTACCGTTGTATTTTCAGATGATGAAACTCGTGTTGTATTACGTAATAACGATACAGATTACATAAATGCCAACTATATTCGATGTAGTAGATTGCGGAATTCCTCAAGCTCTGTGCAGTCATCGACTGAAAGTCTTAACAGTGTCAGTTGTAAGTATTTTGTGAGTGATTTATATCATTATTATCAACTTTATGTACTTGTTTAGTATATAGAAATATTATTGGCTTAATTTGTGCGCAACAAATAATAAAAAATATACAAGGAAAATTACCTTCGTTGTTTTTAACATTTGATAAACGCTTATGCCATACTAATGAGATCGTGGTCTTCATAGAATAAGTACAAGGATTGAATCTGAATGATTTGTTGACACCACACTCGCTCTCTCACGTAGCCATTTATGTACGTCTCATTGTATTAATACTAAAGCCCCGCTTTATAAAGTAGCACTGTTCAATTTCTGCTGAGCGATATTAGTTGAGTAACTGATGAAATCCACACAATTTCATGAGAGTGTAATATTTAACAGTAAGCAATACAGAAAGTGTGTTTTATAAATCTTAAAATTTTTGTTATTCTATTTATAATGAAACATGTTTAAATTTTATAATTATTTTTAGCATTAATCGTAAGAAGTGAGAGCAAACAAATAGTACCAATAGTCACTAAGTCACTATCAGATGATGCTCTTAGAGATGCGAAAAAATTTATGGCTGTCGACAAAGTTAAGCGAAATAAGCATACAGGTAAGCATTAAGGATTCAAAGCGAGTTAAAAATGTGAAGAATAGAATGATTGTTTTATTAAATAGTCAGCATAACATACTGTGTTTTTAATTATACTAGCGTCTCCAATGCCGCATAAAACGCGTTACAATATTTGTCACTTTATACAAAAGAATATGTAAAGCGTATAGTAGTGTACGTAACATTTGTTTTATGAATTTAATGTACCTACACATTTGTGATAGGTTCATTTTTTTCACATTTTCATATAATTTTGGCACGTGTGTGTACGTGGGTGTGTACTTTACGAATTATTACTTGTTTAGTAACACTTTGGGTGTTATAAACAGAGAAACAAAATATATAAATTGAATAATGTTATTTCCAGTCAAGAATAAGTTTTATATAGCAACACAAGGCTGCCTACCAAATACCATAGATGACTTTTGGCACATGTTGTGGCAAGAGGATGTAAGAGTCATCGCTATGATAACCAATGAAATTGAAAATGGAAAGGTAATAATAATTATACATAACACAAAATATCTCATTTCACTCTCTTTAGTAATATGTATATACGTAAATGATTTTTGATTGTATGAGTTTCAATATTTTTCGCTGTAGAGTTCCTGTAAATTGCAAGGGAGATAAAACGACTTCCTTAACTAAAAAAGCATAAAACTCTTTTCTTGTAAAGTTGTTGTTATGGAGGCACTTCATTCCTTTTTCACTCAAATTAGTCCAATACTGCATATCGTGACCTGAACACAATTGCTCATGGGTTCGATTCCAGCTTAGTGGCATGGTTTTTATATAAATGATTTTCATATCCGTTATAGTAAGACAAACCGAAAAGTCAAAGACAGCAACAACAATTTATTTAAGTTTATCTCGTCATTAATTAACTTACGTTTAATTAAAAAACTTACGTTTTTTTTTTCAGAAAAAATGTGAGCGGTACTGGCCACTTATAGGAACAAAAGAAAACTTTGGCAGTATAACAGTAAAATCATTATCGGAGACTTGTTACGAAGACTATTTGGTCCGTGAATTTTTAGTAAAACACAATTCTATATACAGAACGATTTACCAGTATCAATATAAGGTGAGATTTATTTTTATATCGACTTTTGAATTAAAAATAAAGTATAATTACATATTCCACGATGTTTTGGAATCAGAATGATGTAGACTGGAAGAAAATACATTTTAATTAGAGATTGAAGCACTCTTATTACTTACAATTACTTTACGAATTTCGACATGCCTGAGATCTTTGTATTAGATAGAATAAAATAATTCATAGCCATTAAAAATTATAAAACATTTATACGCTTTTAAAATTAATAAATATAAAGCATTCGAAAAATAAAAATATAAACTTATCTCTGTAAATTTTTATATTCTTTTTTTATAGAATTGGCCAGACCACGGTACACCTCTAGAGCCACACGGAGTATTGGCTCTTATAGAGGATATTAATAGCAGAATGTATCAGATTTCCCAAAACAAACTTTCACCAAGACAGGTTTGTGTACTATAAATTATTCGGAACATAAAACAATTATTCATTTGCCATTATTTTTATTATTAAATTATATTTGTTATTATAGCCAGTCGTGGCTCAGTGGCACAAGCGTGTGACTGTAAACGACTGGTTGTGGGTTCGATTCCCACTCGAGGAGTGGAAATATTTAATATTTCCATTTTCTTAGCTCTGGTGTCGAGTTAAAGCGCGGCGTTAAGTTCCGCCATGCCTCCAAATTCGGCGGAAAGTGGGGAACGGAGTGTCTTAACACTAGGGTCCCTCTGCCTACCCTGCTGTGTACAGTAGGATACAGCTTGAAGCAAAAAAAAATATATATATTAAAATGCAACAAAAAATAGCTTCAGCTTTTTCCTGCATAGCATGGTAGTTAGAGAGAACCAAGTGTCAAGACACTCTGTCCTTCATTTTGACATTGCCTGGTTAGTTGCGGAACTCAATTCTGCGCTTTGTTTTGGATACCAGAAAAAAGAAAATATTAAATAATCATTCCTCGAGTGAGAATCGAATCGATAATTATTGCATCTGTATTGAGATGCTGTCCCACTGCGCCATAACGGTCTGCAAAATCATACTATCAAGCCTTCATTATTTTAGAATATTTTGTGCGTGCATTGCTCGGCGGGCGTCGGCAGAACTGGTACTTTTATAGTTCTGGACCTGCTTCTGGATAAAATCAAAATGTCAGGTGAGATCCATACACATTTACATTAAAAATATATATTGCACATGTATTCTACGTATTTACAACAACTTATCTGCAACATGGTGAAGCGTGATAATTATTTTTTGTAGTGTAAGTAATTGTATGCTTTGTGTTGCCTTGTCTTTTGTATAATAATTTTATTATTTTGGACCACATTGGTTGGTATGGTTGGTATGTATTGATTAATATCCTTTTATAAGTTTATTATAATTGCAAACTTTTCTTCCCTGAAAGAAATTTATAAGAATATAATACTATTTTTATATATACTTCTTGACTGTATAACGATTTATAGTAAAAATGTGTCACCGAGCAATGACGTTTGTTTTTTTTATCGATTATAGCACTATAACATTTTACAAAATCGTTACAAAGTTTATTTTCTTGTTTGAAAATGAAAAGTTTTAATGAATTATGCATTATATAACTTTTTATCCGTATCTGAACTTGTACGTTACAGAAGTCGTTGAAGATGTTAAAAGGGAATTTATCAAGTATAAAGACTCTTTTGGTGTTGCTTTATATCATTGTGTAGCGTAATTTTATGTTATTGTTTTGTATTTCTATGGTTACTTTATCCCTAGTTAGTAACTAATCATATGAGTTTATTTAATATTATCAAATATAAATTAAAATGACTATAAATCATTTTTCTTAAATTTGTACATCTTTTTTAATTCTCGGATTATGTTTATAAATACAGAGTATACTATCTCGTACAGATAAAATAATTGTAAGGTAAAATGAATTATCATAATTTATTGCAATACTAGATGATGATGGATAAGGTAAGAAATAAGAAATTTTAGATTTTGTTTTTTGTCTACGAAATTATAGTATTGTTCTTTTTTCAGGTTTTAACTGTGAAATAGACGTGCACGACACTGTAAAGTTGGTGCGTTCGCAGCGGTACGGCATGGTGCAAAACAAGAGGCAGTATGCATTTATTAACCTGGCATTACAGACTTATGTAGATAACAATAACATAAAATTTATGAAAAAAGTGCATTTTGACAATATTTAAATGTACTTGTTGTTATATATTTTAAAATAACGATTGTATGTGTACTATATACTGTGGGTATCGTATGATGCCAAATACTCCAGTGAATTGTAATAGCAAGGTCAAATTCATTTAACATTCCTTTCCACCCTGCTAGTAATGTAATTTATTTTACTTCAAAGTGGTTTATATTTAGTTATTCTAACTATAGTTTCAATAAATAAACAATGTATTTTTATTGGTTGTTTATATTTATCAAAGTGCATTGTTCAAATAGTAGGTATTATGTGCATAAAGGGTTAAAGGTAAAGAAGGACTGGCCTGTTCCCGTTGAATTGTTTAGAAGTATTAAACCAGCTGTGAATAAACTGTAAGAATATTATGTTTTATTATATTATTAATATTGAATCGTTTAGTTCTTTGTTGTTAAAATAAATATATATGTTGACATTTCATTTAGCGCTTTTGTTTTTATGTAAAGTGTGAAGAAATGTAAATTATTGTTTTTGAAAAGAAAGGAAAGTATGTTACGAAGTTTAAAAAAAAATTGTAACATATATCAAAATTGATGTCTAAGTCGATACAAATTAATATATTAAGTGTATTATTTATTAAAACGATGTTGTAAATCGTCTTTTAATTTTTCCCAGTCTTACCAGCCAGCCATACCAAAAATATCATTCTGTGATTCTTTATTTTTATTATTTGTTTATTATGTATATGTGATTGATTATTGTTTTGTGTGATACTTCACTTTGCTATTTACAAATTGCCAAGCCTAAAAGAATTGCCGCAAAGCGAATTTTATGTTATAAATTACAAAAAAATAATTTATGCCAGCTATGTTTAACTTAAAGTTTATCCCATCAAAAAAATAAATGAAAACAGAGGCCAAGTTCAATATTAAGATTGTACTGAAATATTTATCAGATTTACTTTGTAAAATAACGTTTTGGTAGACATTTCATTCCCAAGTGGCGGAACTCAACGCCGTGCTTTGCCTCGACACAAAAGCGAAGAAAATTAAATGTTAAATATTACATTTCCTCATTAAATATTTGAAGACATTGGATGTTGGTCGAAATTTCTGGTTCGTTATTAAGTAGGGAGTATTTGTTTATTTTGAGTAGTGTAGAAGTAGTAGTGAGTAAAGGCTTTTGTAGGGCATATTTAGACGAGTCTTCAGTCATTCTGTCATTTGTCGTCAGTCATTTGTTAGTTGTTATATTTCTCTGTGCTTTTGCGACTGAAAATCGAACAATTTCACATGTGATTTTCAATACATTGCTATGGTGACGCGAATATTGACTGCTATACAGAAATACCTTAGAACCTACCAATAAATATTTAGCTATCCATATTCAAATACCTCCTTACAAATCTATATCTGTAGACAGACTTTTCGGTCTGATTATCTCATTTTACCAAATTACTTTTATTTACTTTTATAATGTACTAAAGTAAAATTTGAATAGTACTAATGACCAATCATAAATTAAGATGTGGCAATTTAAAGTTAATGGGGAATAGAAGTGCCCTATAGTTAGCTACTCTTTTCGTATCAAGCTCATTGCGTGCACGTAAGCGCGCTTGTCTTGTCCGATCAAATGATTCTATAAAATCTATATTATTCTTCGGTTGTGGTATTATAAGAAGTGGTTTTTGAAATTAAAGTCTAATCTCGAGCTCAGGAGCACTTCCGCTCTTATTAAGCGTGACGTTATAATACGATCATGTGTTTCTCCCAAACATGTCTTTGGTGACTCATAGGTTTTTATGTAGTTCCAATCTACCAAACTAGTTTTGTCTTAATATTTATTTGGTGGGCAGGCATCACTTGCCCATCATGCCATCCCCTATATAAAACTTTAATGTTTTTAAAATTTTGGTGTCTAACCTTGCTGACATGGTTATTAATATCTTGTACGAGGAAAAACCAATTTAGACGTGATACTCGGAAATTGTAATAAATCCAAGCTTTTTTAACATTACTTATAAATTTATGATCTGTCTTCTCAGTGTCAAAAATGACTGTTGCATTTAAGCGTGGCTTTCACAATCTATTTTAAACGATAAATTTAAATAGTGCTTCGATATATTGTAGAAATGTTAATTTCTATTCTATTATAAGTCCTGGTATATATCCTATCCTGGTCCCGGTATATCTAATATATTTAGCATTTCGACTTCCCAGACATAACCAGTGATATTTACTAGAGTTTGTCCTCATTCTTATCGTCCATGTACAGAAGTTGTCTACTTTATATAATAGTCTGTTACTGCTTTGGTAATTGTCGTTTAGGTCGTTTTAAATGGGTATTTTAATGTTAAATAGCTGTCGCCAGTATCTTGATTTGAACGTGGCCATTAATTACACTGCCGCGTATCGGAATTATCAAAGTAATATGCATTTTCATCTTATTTTGTGAGCTTATAATCAGAGGTCGCCATAGAGTTATATTTTATATATGGCTAATGTTGCCGGCACGTCACTCTTTCAACTAGATGGCGCCACGCTCATGGTAATGAAAATAAAACTCGATAATACATATAACTTCTATATGAACTTTAAGAAGCTACGTATGAACGTATGCGGCAGGTTGCTACACCAGAACCTCTTCATTTTTTATAGAAGAATGACTGTAAGATAATGTAATGCATATGCGAAAAACTAATAAAGCACCCTTTTTAGTTGCAGTTTTTACTTTATCACGACTAAATTTCTTGTCGTATTTAGTAGGCTTCAATGTGGTAAATATATACACGTCACATATATTTGTATCTTCCCCTTATTTCCCCTAAGGCTAAGAAGGATATAGCGGTATAACATGTTTGCGTCATGAATATAACAATTATTTTAGCAGCACATAGTCACATACTTAACGATAAAATTAACTAAGTATTACTTATATGTAACCTGAGTGTAATTTGCACGTAAGACAAAGCGCCGTTAAGTTCCACCACTTAAATTGCAATGTATCGAATTTGGGCGTTAAGTAGTGTTTTGACTCGCTGTGACTTGTTTTGTTCTTTTTATATATATTAAAGACGTTTTGTCATGCGTGACCAGTCCTTAGAATCGAGAGTAACTTTGAACCTAAACTATGCTTATAATGAGGATAAACGAATACAACTAATACGATCAAAACTTAATGGTTCCACCAACACTAACATAGAGTAAAACGTAAGAATACCACTTTACTGTACAATATATAATGTGTAATATATTCACTTTAAAAAGTTTGAAATAAAAATCAAAATTAAAAATTTTGAAAAAACAAACGACGGTTTAATTGTAATTAAAAAAGGATAAAATAACTAGAAATCCCCCGCCTAAAAGAATATACGTAACGAGATGATGGGGAAAACTTCGTCGAGGGCTGCCTGTAAATTCATGTTAATATTTTAATTTTTTTGCCAAATCTGTTTTAAAAACATGAAAACCTACGAGAAGGTTTGTGCAAACTTAAAGTAATGACAACCCCTGACGAAGTCGTCCCCATCATCTCGTTAGATATATTCTTTTAGGCGGGGGATTTCTAGTTATTTTATCCTTTTTCAATTACAATTAAACCGTCGTGGATTTTTTCAAAATTTTTATTTTGCCCTTTGTCGTTAATATTATTCGAGGCAAGTCGTGGCGCTGGGGCACAAAGCGTTACTGTAAACGCGACAGGTTGGGGGTCGATTCCTACTTGAGTAGTGGAAATATTTAATATTTCGATTTTCTTCGCTCTGGTATCGAGGTAATGTGCGGCGTTAAGTTCAGAATTCGGCAGTAAATGGGGAACGGAGTGTCTTAACACACTAGGTTCCGTCGGCCTCCCCTACTGTGTGCGGGGATACAGCATAAACTTTACTTTATTGATGTATGTAGCGTCTTACTTTATTCATGTATAGTAGAAGCGGCGAAACGTGAATATTTTAAATATAATTATTCTTGCGAGTGAGGATTGAACCCACAACCGATTGTGTTTACAGTCAAACGCAGTTCCATCGATACGTATCTCTGCTCTGGTGGAGGGAAGGAAAACGCGCCGATGGCTTTCGCCACTCAGTACGCAATTTTTCGAACTCGAACACGGCGGAAGGAACAGTCTCATGATATATCTTGGAATGATATGAAGTGTTCTCTGCACACATAAAGAAATAAATATGGATACTGTGACTGCATCGAGATGTGTTCTCTTTGAAATTAAAAACGAATAATATCATAAGTTATATAATAACGCTATGAAGAGTAAATTTTCAATTTATATAGTAATATGTTACGCGAGACGAGCACGACGCATTACGTACGTAAGTAATGTGAATATTTCTCTCGTTCCTACTACTAAATGCTATTATGTGATAAAGCTTTACGCTACGTTCAAATATCCTAATTATATTTGATATGATGTGTAAGCGCGAATTATTCAATTTTCTTTTGAGGAATAAGAAATTCCGCTTCTCATATAGGAACTTAATAATAGCATTGTGGGAAGATAAATGGATTCGCCTCAGGAAAGACTCTAGGACTTAGGTAGGGCTACCATGAGAAGAATATGATTACATTGCACATATTAGGTGTAAATGCATAAGTCTCGTCCGGTTTAACTAAAAGCTGGCGCCAGTGAAAAGTACTCACCGTATTAATTTGATATGTACGTTATTTTGTTCTTCTCATATGATTTTTGTATCGAATTATGACACGTGACGAAAAATGGATTTATTTTAAAAATCAGCAGTGGAAACTAAAGCCAACGTCGTCGACGTCTAAGCCAAATCGCTCGGCACTAAACCATGCTTAGTGTCAGGCGAGATCAGAGCGATATTGTGTATTATGAATTCTTAAAACCCGATAAAACTGTTAATACACAACGCTATCGCCAACAAATGATTAATTTAAACCACGCATTAATCGTATAATGACTGCAATGGGCCAGAAGACATGACCAAATTATTTTGTTGCATGAAAGTGCAGCACATCACACAGGAAAACTAGTCAAGACACCATGAAATCTCGTAAATGGGATCTTTCCGCACCCGCCGTACTTCTCAGATTTGGGGCTATCCGAATATGATATATTCGCATCAGTGGGAGACGGGGTCGCAGGGCCGCACTTCAGCGTGGCTCAATCAATAGTTTATCACAAAAGATTAATAAAAATGTAACATAGTATTAATAAATATCATAAAAGATAGGCGAAACGTGTAGAAGCCGATAGCAAATAATTGGAATAAAAATAAATACATGTTTTTTTGAAAATTATATGTTTGTGTGGTCGAAAAACTGTAATAGTTAAGCTAGGTATATAATTAAATAACTTAAGCTACTATATTATATTGATATGTATAGATAGATTTTTTATCTTAAATTAAGATAAAAGTTAGTAAAGATTTTTTATCTTAAATTAAGATAAAAAATCTATCTATACATATCTTACATATCTCATACTTGTTTTATCCATACATATAACAAAAATGTATCTGATATCTATAAAGAAACTTTATTATTGAGGATCAATGTAAAAGAACCAAAAAGAAATATTTTTAAAATTCACTTCTGTGCGGTGTGTATCACTGTTTGTTTGTGCATCACTCATACTGCTAAATCTGCCGTATGTTGTCTATATCTTGTACAAGATAGCTTGATCTTTTTGACGCATGTATTTTTTTCTGATCGACATAACTTTGTAATGACAATGATATTATTTTCTTAGTTTTATTATTTTATAGATTGTAAAAATATGTAAAAAAACACATATAACATAAAAGTCCAAGCGTTATTCGAAAATCTTAAGAACTTTTGATTGCTTCAAAGTAAAATTTAAATAGGAACACTGGAAGTAATAGCCGCTTGTACAATATTACATCGGATGTTGGTCAATGATGTGCTAAGGCTACTTATACAATTTTATTGAACACGAAATAATAATCAAAGTTTGAGATGATGTCACAAGCTCGGACGACTTTGGCGATTATAATCTTGGCTGTGCTCCCCTTCCTTAATAAAAACTATTTAATGATAAAACTATTTAACTTTTTAATCTTAATTTTTACATACAGGATTATTTTTAGACCTCAAATACCTATTTGAGGTTCAGAACATGGCCAAACCACTTTTCCTAAGAAACATAAGTTGAAACGTGTAAATCTCATCACAGTTGAAAATAATTTTAAATTAAAAATAATTTTAAAAACTGTTTCCCACCACTGTTTCCCATTTCTTTCTGACAGATGGGCTAGTGCCCATCTATCAATCTATGTTGTGCAAGATATAGTGTGTTTTGGAAACTTTCTCTTAATATTTACAGTTTATTTTATTAGAATTTGAACGAAGACATTTAAAGAAAACGTAGAAAAGTTTGAACGCAGCTGGATTCGAACCCGCGCCTCATGAATGAACCGTCCAGGCGCTCTCACCACTGAGCCATGCGTTCTACTACCCACTGCGTCGAAATTCTTCTACGCTTTATTACAATTTTCCTACGTGAGGAATAACACTTTAAAAGATGTTATTAGAATTTGTTTATAAATAAAAAAGTTATAACAATTTAAGCAAAAGTGTATTAATCCACGGATCAAATAACATAGTAGAAATGTGCAACCCTGTTTTAATATCTGCTGATGCCTCATTTTCTAATAAATTTGCTCTCGTATTTGAACGCGATATCGATATATTCATAGCATGAACCTGATGCCCTCCCTTGTCTGATACCGAGAATGTATTTCTATGAGTATTTCAGTTTATTTATAAGTTTTCTTAGAAATCACGTGAATTCTCAATATGACGCTTTATACCGTAATAGTAGACGTAGACGCTTTATACCGTAATATGTAGAATCTTCATACGAGGAATATTAGAATTACGTGAACGTTCTCCCAGGGAACTGTTGATATAGAAATTTATGCTTTCATGTGAACAGTGTTAAGTGTTGACATCATCGGCGTGAGAAATGTAAAATTGCAATTTGTGAATTATATTTTTATTGTATTTTCTGGATCATTAATTATTAGAACTAGCATCGAGTAGGTCTTACTTTAATTTAAATAATAAGTTAAATGTAATTATTTTTATTTAATTAAATTAAATTAGATTTAAATAGTTTTTGGTTTTTTTTTCGACCTTCTGGCTGTAGCTAACGTAACTTGAGTCTAAACACAACATTTTATGTACCTATTTCAAAATATTATTTTCAAAATTTGTATTGAAATGTACACTTAAATTTTATATATAAAGTTAAAATGTAAGTTAGAAATTATAGCATTGAACAATGACAAAGATTTATGTGAATATGAATACTCGGAATTAATTTATCGTCATTAGGGTACTATATTAGTTCCATTTATTTTAATTGCTCAGCTTTATGAACATTTCAGCTTTGGCAGCATTTACCTACAATTTCAATGTTTAACGTTGAACTGTTAAACTGTTGGTCTCTAAACAGATAATTAATTGTAAATGGATACCTCATATTTTTTATACTTTTTATTTAATGTAATGTTGGTCGACTTTTTCACAAATTAAAGCAGTTGTCCAGCATATTGAAATAAAATGTACAGATTTAGTTTGGTAGGTTATGCATGGCATAAGAATATTAATTTCCTTTTAGTAATCTAGTATCCAAATATAAAATCTAAAAAACGGTCTAAATCCCCAAAATAATCTAATTAAAATAATCTCCTCGCCGATAAACTACAACGAGCTTGTTTGGCGTTTACAGCTCTAGGCATAAGAAAAGAAAAACATCTTTTAATAATCATATATCCCTTTCCAGAAATTAAGAAAACATTATGAGACTATAAGTTAATAAAGTTATATGCTTTATTTTGATTTTATAACTTAATAAGGTACTTTTTATTTAATCGAAGAATGCATCTTTTACTTAAATGTTATATTTTTTACTAATCTAGTCTTTTAATAAATAGTAATCAAAACGCCTATTCTAAATGACGCTCAGAACTCAGGTTATTGTTCGATATAGTGTAAAACATTAACCAAGTAATTTAGGTTACGAACGACACTTAAGGTTCTTAATCTTCAGACAGATTAGAAAATGTGAGTTTAATATCATTAATTAATACTTTGTTACTAGTTGATAAACGCATCTTATGTATTGAATAATTATAAATATTAAGCATCTATGTAATAAAAACAACCTGGAAAATGTAAATAAGCTGGAAAATGTAAGAGGTATCTTGGGTGCTATTATTATGATTAAAAAATTAAAACATATATACTTCTAATTTTTAGTCTTGGTAATTAGAGCCTATTTGATTTTTGATTTTCATATGTGTAACAAAATTATGATTAAAATTAAATAGCTTCACGCTATATCCCGCACACAGCAGGGTAGGCAGAGGGAACCTAGTGTTAAGACACTCCGTTCCCCACTTTCCGCCGAATTCGGAGGCTTGCGTGGCGGAACTTAACGCCGCGATTTACCTCGACACCAGAGCGAAGATAATGGAAATATAATTTCCAATCCTCGAGTGGGAAACAAAATTATGATATTTATTTTAAAGTCTACATACTCCTCCTTATCACAAAATAACAAAAGCTTGTTTCTTAATTTATTATTTTTCATAAAACTGGGTAGAAATGAAACATACGTTTAACTTGACGTGTATATATTTAATTCCACATTAAAACATTTGAAGCTATTTTGGTATTAACCTATTTAAATAAAGTAATTAATACATTGAATTAATATAAAAATTATAACATTGTTTTAACTCAATAGCTTAAAGCTACAAAACATAGCAACTAACAAAGTTCATACTCATTCAAAATTTTACACAAACAATTTGTAAATTCAAAATATCTTTTCGGCCATAATAAATTTTGCTAATCAATTTTAAATAGATTTGTAAATCTAAAAATAAATTTTAATTTAAACAATATTTAATATGAATAATAAATTTAATATAATTTAAAATTTAAACGAACACATTTCAAAAATAACGATAAACACTCACAAATTTGAGAAACTATAATAATTATTAATATTAATATATAAAAATAATTTTTGATATACTAATAAAAATATAAAATAAACATTAATATAGAAAAGGAATGTAAAATACAGTTTTACAATTCCTAAGCTAGATCTTGAACATACATAGATGACGTACAGTAGGTACACAAGTTATTATCGAAACATGAAACGAGTGAATAGCAGACGTGGGGATATGTAAACGTGACAAAATGTGAATTACATATACACATACACATAGGTGTCTGCCAGTGGCGAAGTGTCCATATAATACGATTACCAGCGGCTTATCTTTTGTAAATTATTCGTCCAGGGATTTAGTTAGTTTAGTTTTTAGTATTTTTTTTATCGCTGGCTTATCCCTACAAACATTTTACACTTCGCTGCTGATATCTGCTATCCACCAACGTACATAATATGCTATCACTATTTCGTATTTAGTTAAAGGTCTCGCGTAACGAACGCGAATGTAATAAAGTGCAATATTTAAATAAAAACAATTCTAAAATCGTCAAAGGTCAAATCCTCGTATAGTCAACAAAAGTATACTTTTGTCATGAAATCAGTCGATAGAGAGCAATAACTCATTGGCACTTAAATACGAAAGTTTGTAAGTTTTATTCCTTAAATGCCTCATATTTAGATAATTGTTGAATATTTTGCATTCTTCAATCTGATGCTATTGAAGCCAAACACTGCGGGTTTTTTCTATGGATGAAATGTAAATGTGAAACAAGTAAAAAAAATAAGATATTCTTCTATTATACATCTACTACATATGGTGTTATATGTGTACTTTTATTTTTACTATATGCAAAACTCAATAATTAAAAATATATATACATGAAACTGAAAAAATAATAATACACATATCCAGTGTTTGGATACGCTTGGCTCTAAAGTTGCACAACAGTGTTAACGCGATGGTGTACACGACCGCAATATTCTTTACCTACATGTTACCAACAAGTAACAACCTAATGATACCATCTTATATAAAATTGGATGCATTAAAATAAGTGTGGTGAAAAGTAAATATGGTGTAATTTATGAATTATAACAATTTAGGTGTTTTGTAAATTAATTTCTAGGTGCTTTTTAATTTTGTGCACATAATATAATAAAATGAATATCATTCTTACGATGCCATGTTTAATTTTATATTTAATTTATTCGTTTAAAGATATGGAATAGTATTGTATATAACAACTGTCATTAGACGTTGTTGAGAAGTGGTTGACTTTACAAGTGATGGTTGTGAGCTTGGCGCCATTCGGTGAATGTTAATCCAGCCTCTTTTAATGGCATGTTGCAGACAAAATCGTATTTAGTTTGGATTATAATAATATAATAATTAGCGAACTTATGAAATTTTAAATTCTATTTGGCGTTTATTTGTTATATTTAAATTATTTCCATATCTCTCATTTGGTAAGACAAAGCGTCTCTTTGAGTTCTGCTGTACAATACACTATCTGTCGGAAACAGGCGAAAAGTGGACAATATAATACGCGGTCTGTCGGAAACGTAATTAAATGTAATAATGTTTTTTACAACACTGCTAATAATAACAAATAAAACTATTCTTTTTACTTGTTAACTGTGATCAAAATATCAAAATAATCTGATTTCAAAGTGACATGTATCGTAAAACACCATGGCATCGCCAAAACTTTTTCAACTTTTTCGCAAAGTCATTAAAAAGCGCACATATATTTGATATAAGTTATACATACATTACCTACAGCTAGTTCTAGACTCTATACATTGTCTAATGCAGATATATATGAGTCTAAAAATAAGAATATTTTAACACATCACTTTATGTAACAATATCACTTCTCATTTCATAATTTCAAACATTTCGACCGCATTTTTGTTCATACTTAAGAAAATAATGTTTAAGTAAACTATACTAATATTATTGACGGATTTTGAAGCGCGAGTATGAGTTTATTAGCGATTTTGTATACAATTATCGTACAAGTATGTCGTACAAATTAAATGTTCTTGCTTCCAGATGGCAATAACAAAAAAAATAAATCTATAACAAGGTAACTTTTTATCACAGTTAATTAATGTCTGTAAATATTGTGGTATTTTAACGGAAATTAGACAACATGCGCCGGGTGTTTATTTGCATGTGGAACTTCTTTCGATGTCGTTTTAGTAATTCTACTAAGTTAGGCACAGCTCTAAATTGTAGCTATGTTCCTTTTTGTTATTTTTAAGCTGATGTAAATCAATTTAGGCTACAAACTTATCTTCACATTATTTCAAAGCTTACCGTCAAAAATATTAAATAGTTTGTTAAAATAAGTTTAAACTTAAATTTTCGATAGATTTAATTGATAAAATTATCAAGATTCGTTGTGCCAGAATATGTTCAATTACAATAGGGTGAGACGTCAATAATGTGGAGATAAATTAGAATTCAGGAAAGTTTTCAAAGGCGAATAGGATTTGGCACATCATAGGAATTCCTAAATAGTAAAGTATTGGAAGTTTAGGGTCTAGGGCAGGTTAAATATTATGTTATATAAGATATTCGTTATATACAGTATAAAGTATAGATTAGGAGAAAAAATGTACTACAATTCTTATATATTTAAGCTAATGGTAAGTCGCAGAATAATATTACATAATCGTTCTTTCGTAGCTTGCATTGAAATGGTTTTACTAATATCAGTCAAAGGTGATTTTTCATGTATTATGCAGGAAAAAAATATATTAAAATCTTATTTTTTTATCACATAACTTCAATATGTGGCGTAGCTACGGCAGAACGATACGAGTACGTTGTCTTAAGGGAAATCTACTGGTATTTGCAAGCAGATAACGTAATTTGTAATAATCAACATGAGATTATCATAAAATTTAAATTATTTGAGACTGTGCTGTGGCACATCGCGAGAGCGCCTGACTTTAAATGTGATGACTGTGGATTTGATCCCCACTCAAGGAAATGATTATATTTAAACTATTATTTAGATGTGGTAAGACAAATCGCGGCGTAGAGCACCGCCACTCAACATACATCTTTTCAAATTCTGATTCTTCTGTTATTTAGTTATGTTCTCTCTGCCGTCCCTGCTCTGCGGAAAAAGTTTATCGATGCGCTATTTATAAAATACAATTGTAAACAGTTGGTTAAACATCATCCTAAGATATATTTGTGTATAAGTGGTTCAGTATCTGCTTGCAAACGCTATACAGTTTTCTATAACGGCATATTTATGTTATTAATATCGTTATATACTATAGGGTAACAGTAACACCATCAATAAGCTATTTATATTTGACATTGATTTTTTTTATACTTTTTTATATTTTATCTCATTAGTGATATGAAATTCAGTTATCCGGTAAACTTGCCGTGTTGTTGTTTTTAGAGGCTAGTTCAGTTATAGATAATAAGCATTGGGAATGACGGGGAAGCACTTTTATATTGCAATTGCCAATTCGCAGGTATTTGTGGCTCTTGTACTCATACATGTCAGAAGTTAACCATAAATACTATTTAGCTAATATAAAACTAAAAAATATGACGTTAAATTTAAAATATACTAAGAGTGTAACGACCAGGTTATATCATAACCATTACACTCTGTAAAATCCTTAGCTTACAAAATATCTAAGTAAAAATATGTTCTATAAGAAGAAAACTTAAGTAACTTAGACAGATATAAAGGAGAACTTTCGTGGTCACAGAATGTCAGTCTCATAAACTTTATTAGTGGTTGCGACCGCATCGGATCCTTTTAGCTGAGGACTAGGTAGGTCAGATGTCACTTCATTTCGTTTTTTCTCAGAATCTGCAGCTAAGTGAGTCATACTCCCTGAAATATTTGCAGGCGCTAGGTTCAAGTTCATTTTTGTAAGTAGGTTTGATTCACTACCTGTCTTTTTGAGATCTGGTTGCGCGTTCAGCGGGAGGGTGGGTCCACTGCGCTGTATCATCTGCAAGCGGGCGTACTGCTCTTGAAGCGCCTTCTGCTTCTTCAACAACTCCTGGTGCCTCTGTTCCAGGAGCGCCTGACGAGAGCCGTTCTTGTCGTCGGTGGAGTCGGGGGAGGCGGGCGAGGCGGGCGAGGCGGGGGAGGCGGGCGAGGCAGGTGAGGCGGGCGAGGCGAGCGGGGAGCGCGAGGTGGTGCGCGGCGGCGGCGGCGGCGGCGGGGGCGCGCGGCGCACGGCCAGCGCCAGCAGCTCGGGGTGGCGCTGCGGCACGGGCGGCTTGGGCGGGTGCTGGCCGCGCGCGCGCACGGGCGGCGACGCGTCCGTGTCGCTGCCGCTGGGGTACGAGTGCAGGCGCCGCAGGGGGCCGTCGCCGCGACCGCTGCGCTCCGGGGGCTTGGAAAACGTCTGCAGCTCGTCTAGTAACGCATCGAGGGCGTTCTCTGGCCGCACGTCACCTCCTCGGCCAGCGGTTCGCCCGACGCCACCCTGCGCATTGTTACAACCACTTCTAGCTTTGCCCGGTGAGCTTCAAAAACGCAGACAGTGATGTTGCAATTTTATTTTTTGTTTGTGAGGAGATTCTAGAATGCGGAGGGCTTTAAAATTGCAGCAAGACTGTTCAAATAGTATACAGAAAACACATAGGACATTTAGCGACAATCATTCAAATAAAGAGATCCATTAAGAACACTCAGTATCAACAGTTATGTATCTAAATGTCTTAATGCGACCACAATCATTCAAAAAAAGAAATAAAATAAAAGGCGACTGCCCTTTTTTGTCATCAAATACTCGTGATGAAAGCTTCAATTAGACTATTGTTAAAAGTAAAGTATTCTAAATCTGTGGATAATCCTGTTATACGAGTATTTTATAACAAAAAAATGTTGAGCCTATGATTTATGACAAAGAATAGTTATGATGGTATTATCTGGATAGGTCGTATAGGCGAAGAGATGAATAACTTTAGTTTTATGTAAATATATTAATACATATTTATATAGTTTATAGAACTGGGCGATATGAATATATTATACATATTATGCAAACGACAATATACATTAAATATTTATATAAAAATATTTTTTCTCTTAACAATTGTGATGATTTTGCCATTAGTCAAAATTTTCTGTTATGATGCTTAGTGTGTCTACTGATCCAAAGGAAGCTTAATTATATTTCATTTTACTTTTTATTTTAGAACTAAAATAAAAGCCTACGTGAACTGCCTTCTACAGATTAATTATTTTTGAAAGTGCTAAATATACAAGAATTTAATGCTATTTTTGTAATGTTTTAAAGCAAGAATTGTTTAAAAGAAATTACCTGTTTTCCAGATGCGAGGGTTAGTCATTTGAAACCAATCCTATTCGATTATTAAAGTTTCTCAGGTGGTAAGAGGATGTCGGGGATATCGTAAGACATTCATAAAAAATAAACTATTTTATAGTGTACGTGTCAAATGTGGAGTGCAAAACTTGGAACTGAAATAAGTAGTCAAAAAGCGTTAAGTACTAATAAGGCTGAAAACTAGGGAGAAAAAAGTTATGAAGGAAAGAAAAAGTCTGAGAGGCGTATAGTAACTTAATGGGTTCCAGGAGTTTGTGAGCTGCTTCTGCAATCGAGAACGAGCTGCAACAAAAACAAAAACAGCAGGATGCACAAACTATTATGAAGCCACTCCTAACTATATCATGCGTGTCATAACATTTCTGTATTTAGTACTTAAGGAAGTAAATGAGTGAAGTTTCTATATTTTCACAATTTTTAATTAATTCATTTTAATACGCGGAGTAAAGTACACTATTTTCTTAAGAAAGTCCACTCATCCAATAAATTATTTAGAAAAGAAAAGTATGAAGTCTTAATTACGAAATCATGTCTAATTTTATTTATTTCACGAGTGTCAAATGTTATTATTGCTTACGATATAACAATATATCTATACATAAATATCCAGATACCTTCTTTTCGTTGTTTAATGATAACAATTTTACTTGGGATGTAATTTCTATTTTAATATTAAAACAACACCAAAACTGTAATTCACAACTAGATATAATAAGACATGATCAAATTAATATAATAAGTAATATGCCTATGACAAAAAAAAATATTTAAAGGAAATATGAATAGAAATTAACAAAAGAACATAGTTTTGCAAAAGTTATACATATAGCAATCAGTGGCTACATGCGTCTTGTTTACCCATCTTTAAAGCATGCTTTGAAGTTCTAGAACTTTGCGATAAGTAAAATAGGCCATAATACTCAAGTACAAAGTATTTTTAAGAAACTTATATTAATTTGAAGTCGTTAAAATATATTTGATTGTTCAACAACTTTCAACTTCCGCTGTGTCAGCTAATTCTTACGTACCTTGCACCGGGTGTAATCCAACTCTCCTGATAAAATTTATTGCAAAATAATTAAAATGCATACTTACTCTAATGCAAAGCAATATGATTTAATATGCTGCTTCGGACGGTAAAGTAATAAATATAATAAGCAACTAAGAGAGGAAGCTGAAAGTCATCTGGGCCCTTTGTTACAACTATTGGCTTTTACTAATTAAAGTTAAGCGAAGTAGTGCCCGTGAATATGGCATTGAGTGTCTATTGTAATGTAAATGTTTCAGAATGCCATCTGCACGGATTATTTTTGGAAATAGTTGAGTATTTAAACTTGAAATATATGTAAGCATGCGTACCGATTTTTTCAATACTGTCTGAACTGGAAAAAATATGCAAAACCTCTATCAGTAGATGTATTGTTTTATAGCGACTTCGCTTACAATATTTCTAAAGCATATTGTGCCACTGTGCACCGTCATGCCTACATAAAGGTAGCTCTGTGTTTATTTACACAAGAAAAGATGAATACCGAAAGAAATTATATATTAATAAAAGTAAACGTGTAATGAAAATATACAAATAAATGATTAAAACGTATTTAATGAATAATAATAATAATAATAAAAGAGTAATAATATTAATAATTATGGATATATTACGAAGAGTTTTATTACTCGTTAATAACAATAGCTTCTTTGAAGTATTGGCTCTGTCTCCAGGCGAACTGACGCGTTCACGGAAAAAAGATGATGAAATTTATCATTAAAATATTTTTTTTAACATTGATACATCGGAAGTAATAACATCACCAATAATACATCGAAATAAAAATATTTCATGGATCAGCCAAGTATTGCCAGTTGACATGGAACGACTCCCAGTGCCTCCATTTCGTTGATAGTATCTGCTAAACCTTGCAGTTGGCCATTTTATTAAAATAATAGATCTGTATCCAAATACAAAATATAATAAAGAAATCTGAAATAAAGTGACCAAAACATCTGTCGGTACTCCTTTGTACATCTTCTTAACTAATCTCAAGACCATCGACTAGCCATCTTGCAAAATATTCTATAAATTTCCTAATAAATGATATTATAAATGATACAATAATACAATAATAAACAAGTACAGACGTTAAAGAGTGGCAGGTTCAACATGTTGTTCGGCATCTATAGAAATATTACAAATGATTTCTTATTAAAATTGGCATTATTTTCCGATGAAAAAAAATGCAACATTATGGATGGTGCTTTGGTTGCAGGAATGTGCAAAAGAATTTAAAACGTTTGAAGTATTCTGCTTTTTCGTAGGTGACGTCATACTCTGTCATAACAATATTGTGACTCAAGACATTTCCAGATGAACTGGAACACTGTCTATCTAAAAGGGAATGTCCTTGTATCTTTTATGTAATAAATATTTCTAACTTACAAATATACTATACTAAGATATGTAACGGATTTTAATATTTAATGTACAATAAAATAGCTTACAAATAAAGCGGACAAAGAAAGTATCTTATGATTTGGTTCTCTCTTTTATTAAATAACTATATAGTTATTATATAACTTACCAAAAAAATGACAATGAAAATGACAGAGAATGACCAAGTTTTTGAGAATTTAATTTTCATGTATGCCAATTTCATTTAAGCTTATGTTAAAACGCACTTACGAAACGTAAATTTAGAGAATACAAAAAATTGTGCCGAATTGGATAAAATCAGAATACGAACAGAAATAAAAATAATAATAAAACATTCTAAAAGTCACCTTAAATGAAAGGGTAAGAAACTATAAGTTAGTCTATATTAAACTACAAAAGAAGCGCCAAAATTTACAACTATAATTAAGAAATTTGAATCGTAAATAGCAGTAGATAGCAAGATAATGTTATAAGATTAAGCTCTAAGGAAATAAGTTATGTAACATAAAGGATACGTGCGTTAAACTTGTAGAAGAAATGTCTATAATAAGGGGCTAAAAATTCTAAAAACTTCTCGGGTTAAATCAAATTGAAAAAAACTTGTTATCTAGAAACGATCACTCGGTAAAAAAACAACGAAGTGCCGGAAAAAAATGCAAATTTTAAACCTTTGGCAAACCTGCAATTGTTAAGCGGTCAAACGATAATATTGCTTAATTCGATTTTGTAAAAAATGCTGTGAGCCTGACGTTAGAACAACTAAAATTCAACTTTTACATTAAACTAATAGAAGAAAATTTACGGTATCAAGGTAGTAACTTCGAAATCGAATTTAATATAACATCGATATAAATACAAATAATTGTATACTATAAGCAATTGCAGATTTAGAATTTCCCTTAAATTTAATTAAAAGTTTATCGTTCCCTTAAATTTAAGCTACTTTTTACAGTAGTACACCAATATCTAGTATTTTGATTTTATTATATATTATTCTTAATTGTTTTTGAAATTTTCTTTATACTATTATACACAATCGTTGATGCTATGATTATTTTTTTAGGGCATCAAAAATAAATATTATTTAATAGTTCTTTTAGGACATATGGTCATTCGATGAAATGTTATGAATTCTTATACCGAAGTTACTTATATATTATAAAGTAAACTTTCTTCTCTAAAATTGAATCATTTTACTTAGTAAATGGTTACGGTAATGCTCATTACCTTGTTCGTGCTTGTAGCGACAGCGCAAGCATTTTCTGAAGTGTATTCCTCCGAAGAAGGTCCAGGAGTGACTGTGGAGCTTTGAGAAGAAGAGGGCGAAGATCGTCCATCGATAGGCAAACGTTGTTCTTGAACACAGGCTAATCTATAATTCGATTTAACGTATAATATTTTATTGCACATTTATAATTGACATTGTTATACTTTTGCTTGTATTTTTCCATTAATGATATTTATTATTATATAATTTTCACGTGTTATTTACCTTTTTAGAGTAACTAAAGTTCCAGTAAGTTTCTTGCAGCGCCGTAAAGCTAATTCCAAGCGCTCTGGCTCTTCTTCGAGCATTTTCTCTTTGCGGACAACCTATAAAAAATATGTATGTGACAAAGTCCACTTTTCCTACGTTTTTAAAAATGTTGTAAAATACCTTTTCCATTTCTGCGGCAAGTTTGGCTTTCATAGTTTCTTGAAGAATCGGGAACTTAAGTTTCCAATCGGCAACAGTCTTGCTGCTTTTGGATAGTACCATGGCAATGCGTTCTATATCAGCCATATTCACTCGAGTTTCCCTAGAATTCGTCGGTGAACTTTATAATTAAATCATAAATAATTCCTTTTGAATGAAAGTTTAAGAGTAAAATTAATATAAAAAAATTACCTGTTCGCGGCTTGTCCTCGCAAACGTTCAACTGTAGCTTCAAGCTCATATAAATCATTTTCCAAAAGCAACATATCCTGACGGTAGATTTCTTCTTCACGTGTTAATTGCTAATATAAAAATGGAATATTTTTATATAAGTCATATTGTAAACAAACCAAAACACAACAACAAAAGATACAGAACATACTGAATCGGGATCTTGTTCACAAAAACTTGCAGCAATTGCTCCAATTTTCACAATAGTCTCAGCCATCATTTGCCTCATTTGTATGGAATGGGATAAAGTTGACCGACGTAGGTTACGAGTCTGTGGAAGAACAGGTCATACTCATACAGTAATCTATTAATCACCAAACAAATACAAAACTTTTCGCTACGCTTTCAAAAATTCGCATACAACCATAAATTATATTCGCATTGAAATAATAATACCCAGCTCAAATATCACATACCTCAATCCTCAAATCACGGCTTTGCTTTTGGAGAACGCGAAGTTGATTAAAGAAATCAGGATTAACGTTCAAGGTATAGGTTCGTTGAGGAGCCAGAGCGAGTTGTTGGCCGACCAGCCCTGCCGGCTTTGGTGGCGGTGCTGGCTTCAAACGATCACGTTCTAGGGAAAAGTATAAAAATAACTAACAGTCAAATCAAAATATCAACCCTTAACCTTTGTCAGAAAATAAATATGGCAGCGGTATAAGAGATAAATAACAATAAATAAATAGCGGTATTCTATACTCGTACAGCAATAACTATACATACATATATCATATAATGTTACATAAATGCAATGTTTTTGAAATCCATCAATAAGAGAAATGACCTTTTATTTTAAGCTCAGTGTTTATGTAAATTGGAATTCTAATAGCCAAGGCAGCTTTGTTGTCGAGGTACAGATAAAGCATTTTATTTTAATGCCCTTCAAATAGTATAAACGGATTTCAAAAAGTTACCTTGAGACGAAGTCCGTGGCAATGTTGACGACTTGATTGCCGGTTTTGTTGGTTTTGTATCAGCTTGTTATGGCAAAGAAGTAAGCGGAAAGAAATCAAATACAAGAATTATGATATGGTTATGATGTTGACTACCAAAAGACATAGAATTTATAGCTTTAGGACTTTAGATCCAAGAATGATAATACGCGATTCGTCATATATTGTATACATACGTAACGGACATTTCAAATGAAAATTATTTCTCTATAAATAAAAAAACCTTGAAAAAATAATATCATACACTTCAGTAAATATAGTATTTTTTAGATTGTGGTTTTATTTGTCTATCCATATTTTACGTATAATTGTTATATGTATACTGCTGCTACATACGAGTATATAGCTAGCAATTAGTATAGATTTTCGTACATCATAATGTTTTAAGGTAAACCGCGTCTATTTCATTCTCAGCTCTTATAACTGTGAAGATATAACTATACTACGATGTTTGAAGATGATTTATAAGAACATAAAAAAATTTCGAAATGTAGCCCTCTAATGAAATTAATGTCATATGATGTTATTAATGAGTTCATTCTGTTTATTTTACAAGAACAACGTAAACAATTGTTTGGAATAATAAAAATATAATATTATTTTTGCTTTATACATTAGTTTAACACTTTCATCATAAATTTGAGTTGTCAATAAATAATGTTAACGTTTACGGCGGGTAAAAGGGATACATGAAATGTCCTGACTCAAAAATGTTCAAGGAAATGTAGACAATTGGAAATATCTATATTTGAACATCAAATAATCAAATACCATCACCAATTTTATATTTTATCTGCTATCCAAATACCAATCTAACCGTAGTTTACAGAATACTCTACAATTCTATGTTATTACTTTGATAAACATAATTAATACTAAGGTTTTATGCATACCTGAATGTTGAGGTGAATGTTGTTTAGGAGAATTCATGTCTGGTGGATCATCGCTAAAAGATACTGATTTTTCAAAAGAGACAGATTTTTCTGAAATCATAAATATTTAAGTATATGAGCAGAATAAAAATCATGATAAAAAAATGTAAACACGTCACGTTAAAAAGTCATACTCAAAATAAAAAAAGTGCCCATTATGTATAGTTGTGATGGTTATAAAGTCTCATCTTGTTTTGATTGTTTATTTCTATATATTTGTTTGTGTGAGTGTTGAATAAAATTCAATGAAACGATTATATTATTTTTCATACAAAAACATAGAAAGTGTTTATTAAAAAAATCTTATTTCGTTTACTTATTAACAATATAAAAGTCCTATAATTACAATAAATGTATATAAACGTGCAATAAAAGGATCAAATTCCATAACTTTCATACTCTGTAATGCGAAAAAAAAAACAAATGAAATATACAATGAATATAATATTGTTAGCATGCATATATTATTCCCTTCAAGCCCTCTTTCTACGATAAATTATTCAATTCTCTTTATTATTTACGGATCGACTTTAAGTGGCGACACAAAGTACCAAAGTACATTTTATTTTATAGTATACCTACTGCAAACTGAAGCCGCACGATAACAATCTCACGAAGAAGCCTACGCAATATACTCTCTACCACTGAAATAGCATCTATAACACAAACAACGTTTCCTATCTACGGTTGAAAATACGTTTATGATTTGATTCCATAATATAGTGCATGGAATTTTATTAGACTTCTTTTATGAATGTCTTTTCAATCTTTGTAAGGCTCAAAATAAGAAAATCACACGAGTCAGCAAGCAAGCGTTCGGCGTGATAATGTATGGAGAGTGCACAATGCATTGCGAATGTGAATTTTGCCTAATAGAAGATTTCCTAAATCAATATGATGAATACGTTGTGCCTGTTGTCAATAGCGAAGTGAAAGTGTCGCTTTCCCTGTCCACATTCCAAGAGGTACGGAAAAAACCAACTATTAGGACTTTACATCTATTCACTTGTTAATAGAATGTGGTGTCGGCCTTAATTTGCGGTTTTTTCCTTTATTACGTACATAATATATTCGAATCATAGAGTAGTATAAAAACATAAGTGGTACTTTGTAAAAATCGTAAAAAATACTATAAATTATATGGAATGATGTATTTATAAAATGTAAATGATAGAAATTAAGTGAAAATAGGACCAAATTATAATTTTAAACATTAGCAATGCATCGGCAAGTTGACCGCGATCAATCAAACTTACGAAATCTGTCTCTCCCTAATTTGGGAGGTCTCTCGTTGCTGGCAAATCGCGCGGCATCTGAGTACAGGAAACGCAAGCCACATTAACTAAGCCTTTTTACATAAGCTTACCTGAGTAGATAGTAAAAGGGAATTAATTTTGAACGGTCCAAGTATGCTATTTTTAGATAAAAGATAAACTATAAAAATATGGTTTTTAAATTATAACAGTAAACTGTTAAATGTCAGCGGCTGTAATACGTTCAGAATAGTCTTAATTAACCTAACAATAAAATCAACGTTGAGATGTTAAAAACCGATCGAAAACGCTGATTGACATGATTTGATTTTTCATATATAATATCACTTTTCTTGAAACTTCACATGCTATAATTTTACATTTCAGTATGCATCACCTCAAACACGTCCGTATGGGCGTATAGCTATTTTCTTACCCTGAGCAGCTGGCCGTGGAGCGTAGGTTTGGTATTCCTGCCTCGGGGCAGCTGCAGGGGCTGGTGTGGGTGCAGTTCCTGGCACCTGTAGGGCCTTTTGTACAAGTCCCGTAAGATTTGCGAGTTGACGTTCCATTTTTTCAACTCGAAGTCGTTGCATGTCATCCACAGGAGGACCAAGCCTATAACAGCGCATGTTCATGGGCAATCGTATTAGTACTTTTTTTGAAATAATATTTTAATGGAACACTCTTCGCTAGCACTTTTTGTATCGCTAAGCATCTTATATTGTGGCCACAATATCGCACAGCGTTTAATAATTTCTACTGACTGAATAAGTTCTGTTGATAGTTGTTTAAATATACATAATTATATAGCTAAATAAATAGGTTTATATTTACTATGCATTTTTCATTGTTTATTTTGTTATTTTATAAAGAAAACAATTACTCATTTCAAAGCTTAAACATAATGTTACCTGGCGTCGTAAGGAGGTCGTGGCATGGGACGCGGTGCTGTAGTTATAGGATTGACCCCATACATTTGATAGGCATCGTCTATTATCACCGTCTCACTGTGGAGAAAATCTTATTTTATATTTAGCCCATAATCTAGCATTTGCTATAATATTAAGATTAAAGATATACTAAGTAAGCGTCTTAATCGTATTATTTTATAATAAATGTCACATATTTAAATTCAATTTTACTTGGCCTCTTCATCGATGACTGGAGCGATGGGGGGTCTTCCGGCAGCTGCACCCAGGAATTGAGTGTAGTACGGATCTTCATACGGTTGTCGTGGAGCAACACGTTCAGGAGACGACATGTAGCCATCCCCAGAATGAGCTGATTTGTGTTATAATTCAAATTTTAATCAATATAGTACAACATCTTTCACACATAAAATAAAAGCGCATAGGAATACGAATATCAGGAGGCCTAAAATCTAATAACTGAACCTTACTGAGACAAAGTGTGATTTATGAGTTACATAATAAGATTGCTATTACCTATATACTTAGTCGGGTCATAAGTTCTGTCACACAATAGAAACTTTTATGGACAACAATTATGGAATGGAATGGAATGCTGGCCACAAAAATGTTTCTTAAATATGAATCTTTTGCGAAAATAAGAATGTGTACTTTTTCATATTTGGCGTATTATTAAATATGGAGTGGACGCTTAAAGAAGACCGTCTCGCGGTTATCGCGCTACATCGATATGGTTACGCGCCAACTCAGATTTTTGATATACTAAAAAATTTGTATTTAACCAAAAGATTCATTTATCGTACCATCAAATGGTATAATGAAGACTCAAATTTGGAAGATAGAAAAAGAAGTGGTCGTCCTCGCTCTGTTAGGACGCCAGCTGTGATAACACGAATCCAAAGAAATCCCATACGCAAGCAGAAACTGTTAGCCCTTCAAATGGGGTTAAGCAGAACCACGGTCAAAAGGGTGTTGAATGAAGACCTAGGGCTACAATCCTATCGCAGAAAAACAGGACATCGTTTAGATGCGCGTCTAATGGAAATGTGACTGAAGAGATCCTGCGTTTTGTTGAAACGGTACGCGTGAAAAAAGCATCGTCAAATTCCCTTTTCGGACGAAAAATTTTTACCGTGGAGGAGAGCTACATTAAACAAAATGATAAGGTGTACGCCCACAGCAGTGAAGAGGCCATCAACCGTATTCCACGTGTCCAGCGAGGTCATTTTTCATTCTCACTCATGATTTGGTTAGGAATCTCATATTGGGGCTTAACTGAGGTACATTTTTGTGACAAAGGCGTAAAAACAAATGCCATTGTGTATCAAAATACAGTCCTCGCGAACCTTGTGCAACCAGTTTCTCATACTATGTTCAATAACAGACCCTGGGTATTCTACCAAAATTTTGCAGCAGCTCATAGAACGAAAAGCAAGCAAGACTGGCTAGCGGCGCGCAAAATCAACTTCATCCGGCAAGAAGATTGGCCCTCCTCCAGTCCAGACTTAAATCCGTTTGATTACAAGATATGCAAACACTTAGAGGAAAAGGCCTGTTTAACACGCCATCCTAATGTGGAGTCACTCAAGGCATCCTTGATCAAGCAGCTGCCGATATTGACATGGACCTCGTGCGTGATGCTATAGACGACTGGCCGCGCAGGTTGAAGGTCTGTTTACAAAATCGCGGAGCTCATTTTGAATAATAGTAATTAAAATAAGAATCCATGTTTTATTACGTTTCTTTTAATACATAAATTATTATTCTAAAAACAAACATGTCTCAATTATTTCGCGATAAAAATGTGACCAAAACTTACGACCCGACTAGGTATAGGAAAGCGAGAAGGAAGTGAAAGCTTTTCAAATATTTTAATATAAAAATAAATTAATATAACAACTGCCAAACATGGATTGTTATTAATGAAATAAAATATTAAATAAAATATTAAACAAAATATGAAATAACAGCATATTAAATAATAAGAATTTCATTTCAATGAAACAATTTAATAAGCTTACCAAATAATCAGAAATAAACAAACCAAACGCTATAGGACAAAGGAATGCCTCCCTTTTTATTGAATAGATGTTAAAAATTTATAGGTACACTAAACTTCACTAAAACATTTAAGTTACTAAGTTTCAAGTTATCATTTCTATTGTTTGATCTGACAAAACTAATATGTATTTTTAAAAAATAAAGAATGTTCTAAATAAAATAAAAATAGGTTACAACAATTTACTAAAATAATATAAAAATTAAGAACCTGTATTTTATCCTTATTATGTGAAGTAATTTACTGTCAAGTGATTCGGGAATATTACGAAAAATGTAATTTAAGGTAATTTTATTTCTAAGCGTTCTTTATAAGTATTCTGTGGGTGAATTTGAGTATAATTATTCGTATAAATCTTATTTCCTTTCATACAAATTTGATATCTTCAATATACAATATATCACAAATTTCCATATCTACACCATTTGTTTTATTAAGCTCTCAGATACGATTTTTCAATCAACTAATTAAATTAGTAGCACTAGTACAACTAGTAAAAAAGTATATTTTTAATAACGGTGTTTTAGTATAATTAAACACTTGTAGGCAACAGTTTGATTAAAATTTTCTATATAATTAATGCACAAGCGCAATAGTGAAGTTATTATTTTTAAATGTAAAGAAATATAGTGAGAATAAATAAGTGTAAACTCATATTTAATTATTATGGTACATGTATATCAATGAAGACATGAAAAAATGAAATGTTCTTCAATGTTACAAACAATGTGTTTAATTTTTAGGGAAAAAATGTCTTGGAACATAACATTCATCATAAACCATATTACTAAATCAACGTTTATGTGTGTCATAAATTCATTTAAAATGCCGTCGACAATTGAAATTTATTCAAAATCGTGTTGAGGTTATTATGAGATAATACTACAAGAATAAAAGCTTCAAGCAAATTAGATTTTGGAAGCGAAAAAATACGTCGACAGGAGGAGGAGGCCGGGGTTACCAGGGATAGAGTATAGTTGATCGGTACCGCGAGGACATTCGGCTGCAGCGAAGGGGAAACATCGCTCAGATCCACTCCCCGGGACGTATGAGCGCACCGGTTTGCTGGGTGCAGAAGGACCTACAGTTTTACAAACACCTATAATTTATAAGTAATCTCCCGATTTAATTTCTTATTACAATCAAAATTATAAGGCTATGACGATAGATGGTATAAATATAATGCTGATGGTGGAGTTTCGATTATGATTATATGTGTATGAGTCACAAGTGCGAATACTACTTACCAGATGCAGGTATTGTCTTGGAGCGATCAGCGGGCACAGGCGGCGCCGCCGGTGAAAATGCTCGCAAAAGCGAACCGCCACGAGGCAGTGTACTCGGAGCCTGCGTCCCCATATAATATGCAGGTGCTTTTACCTACACGAAGCGTATAAAGAAATATCAAATATACGAATGTAAAAACTTTTATAGGCACTTTATAAGTATATTGTTAATCAGGCACATAGAATATAATTAACAATTATGTGACAGTGACGCTTATACTAAGGTATAAGTGTGTATTTTAAATTCAGCTATAAAAATATCACCTTCAAGAAATCTCATAGCAAGGTACACATTATATCAAGTTGAAGAAATCTGAATAGAAACGTCTATGCAATGGAATAGTGCAATTCCGAATATAAAATTTCCTTCAATTTTATATAGCTAGCAATGTTATTATTATTTTTATGGGCCTGATATTAAATAATTGTAATTGTGTGTATATAGTTTCGACCATCCGATACGTCTATATAAAAACAATCTCCAAGGGCTCAGTTTTCGCTTTATTGACACTGAATTCAGGGCTCATCAAATGTTTCCCCGCATATAATGCATTCACTCTATTTTTCAATCTATTTCATAAAGACTTTGGATATTTTTCGTGGTGGTCAACGTCTACTTAGCTATTTTATGTTTTTATATTTGTTTGATCTTATATATTGTATGCCACTCTTTTTCTGGTTTTCCTGCATTTCTTTTTTATATGGTGAAAATATCATAGTCTCGCATTTTTGCGATTTATGCTAGCGTCAAAAAAAAAAATTTATTGCAAAATGGTGATAGCTGTTCTTTAAAAAAATATTTTATTCTATTTACCACTTATCCTGATTCTCCCCTTGAATTTTGACATATCTTATGTCTTTCTTGCAAATATACTAATAACATTTTAAAAAGTTTTAATAAACTACGTTTGACACAAAAGTAGAATAATGATTAGCAATTTTAGTGATAGCAGTGTGTCTAAATAATATTACGATGTATGAATAATACGTTGGACTATGTCTAGGAGTCATTATCATCATAATCGTCGTGTCCGGGAGTACCCAAACTATAGTGTCCGGGGCTACTCAACAGAAATCGATTAACAGTTTTAAGCGTAACTCTGAAAATATACAATAATTTATACAATAATTCTATTATAATATTTAAATATATTAAATTTTCTAAAACTCTAAACAAAAGACAAATGGGAACTCTTAACTATTGTACTCAATAATCTTCAATAAAATTTGAAAGGACCGACGAAACATTTTTGATGGGAACAAAACCCTCTGTCACTGCTAATTAACCCCGCCTCCACGCCGTCATTCATATACATTTATTTTTACTCTTAAGGAGGTATCTTTATCATATCGCTTAATATCTAGGTATCTTTATAATATCAGAGCTTGGACAGCGGAGATAAGTGTTAACACGCATTTTAAAGGGCTTTAGGTCTACACTTAGATCGCAAGTACCAGGCATTTTGTCAAGCTCCTCTCTTTTTATCGCGATTGGCCCTTTACCATTTACCAGGCTGTATTCATGGAATGCTAAAGAGCTTTGTCTCTCTCATACATTTCATACCACATAGTGACAAATTTATTTTACTTTTCTTTACAAATTTATTATATATATACCATCATTTGGGGGGTATAATTCGGAAACTATAACTACAATTATAAAACAATTTCAATTACAACCATTGATTAACATTAAAATAAAAATATGAGACTATTCGAGTTCATTATTCAAAACTAAAAGTATAATGGCTCTTCTAGGCTTTGGACGTAACGATTGTTATGTTTGAATTTTTATAATAATGTTTACAGTTGTAAGACAACAGTGTTTCCGAAGAAGCCGTTGTGGTTTACAAACAATTACATAGTAATAACCATTTTAATATCACTGGTGACGAGAGGAGTCAGTCGACACTTTACTTTTCTACAGAAAGCACGAAGTCGTAGTGTAATTGAGCAGTTTTGTGGTCTGCAGAACAGCACATATCTCTAAAATTATACTAAACGCAAACAGGTTGGTGGTGCTAATAATGCTACCTTCAAAATATATAAGTTAAACATACATATGTTAGTTCAAAACAAATAAAAATTAAACTCAATATGAAACTATACTTTATATCAATATATTTTCCATTCAAACTATTTCAATTAATTTAAGTATCCTCTACTTGCTACTTAAAATAAAAAAATTCTAGCTTCACGGTGTATCCCGCTCATAACAGGGTATGCAGAGGGAATCTAGTGTTAATTACGTTCCCCACTTCACATAAGAAATTTAGCGCCGCGTTTTGCCTCTATACCACTCCTCGAGTGGGAATCGAACCCACAACCAGTCGCTTTACAATCACACCTTGTGCCTCTGCGCTACGATTGTTCCAGTAGTTATTATATCTTTTTACAATTACTATTTTTCTTTGTGCCTTATAAGGCGTATTCAGAGAAATAATATCTCTTAATAAATGGTTTCGGATTGGTTTTACAGCGTAACACACGTTCACGTGCACCTAACATGGTTCTTTGTATATTTATAACATATCAAAATGTAATAAGCATTTTACAAATTAAATAATACTATTCTAAATGAGTCCAAGTCTTGACATTTTATATAATACAATAATAAAATTATGTATAATTATTCACATTAACACAGTTGTATAATATAAATGTGTATATGTGTAATTAAACTAAATATCCTACAACTAGAAAGGTTCGTTTCGGTTGAGATCGATTCATTAATTTTAACAAGCGAAGAAAACATTTTTTTATCCGTCTTTATGTAAATAGCGCGGAAGAGTATGAAATACGGCACAGTTACAGTTTTGTTTTTTTTTAGCTTCACGCTGTATCCCCCACTCAGCAGGGTAGGCAGAGGGAACCTAGTGTTAAGATACTCCGTTCCCCAGTTACAGTTTAATATTAGAATGTTAATATATTTTAAATATCGTGTAAATAAAATAATGAATAAAACTAAAAGTAACACACAACACCATTAATTTCGTATTTGTATTTCTACATCACAGAGATTACACATAGGGAACGCTTTTATCTGTCTGCAGCTCTATCAGAAATGTAGATTGAAATGACGTCGTTGATTGAATCGGTATTTGGATGAAAATTGTGAATACATAGATACGTGGAGCGGCTCATGTCAAAATATCCAAACATACGCAATACGTACGTATTAATTTCATACAATTTCATAAAATAATTAAAGCATCCAATATGCTGTACTGTAACGAAAATTAAAACTGATATACGTTATTAATTTGCAATACGAACTGATCGGTTTTTCAATATTATATTTGAATAGGAAAATATTAGTACAATTTATTTAATAGTTGTCATACCTTTTGATTTCAGACAGATTGTGAAATTACAAATGGCAGGCTTCATATTTCTGGTTTTACTTATAGCCTCAGCTTCGGTTTATAGCATAAATCGCCCTGTGTACAAGGTATTACTAACGCAAAGAGGATTTACACAAGTAAGTAAATTTTGAATCAAATGAAACAGATGAAGCTGTGATTAGCCGCGGTTTCGCTTGCGGGATCGGTGAGAATGAACAATAATTCATAAATATACACATGAGTCTGGTGCCTACTCCAGCTACTATCAATGTTTACCCTACCGTAAGTTATTGAAGTTAGACCCCCGAACTTGGTCTGTAGACAGTGCAATACCTCGCATTGCGTCGTTTCGTTTTGCGTTTTTTTCTGAATTGCGTCGCTGCCTAATTTTTACTGATTTTCACTGTGCGTCGTTAGATTTTCGAAGTTGCGTTGTTTTGGATTCGAGCCAAGCCAGTTTTGTTTGATTTTTTTTGTGAATTTTCCAAAGAAGAATTATTGCAACTGAAACTGAAAATCTCAAATAACAAAATTTAAACTCCAAACATATTTCTAAAGTGATGTGTTTGATTTATGAAACTATGGAGATTTTTTTAAAAACAATCCTGACAGCGGAAGGGGTTTTAAAGTGTCCCAGGCGGTAGCTACGTATATATCAATTGCTACAAGGAAATTTATTTTACGTTGAAAAAAAAGCCGACAACAACCACTATAGGCTCATCAGACAGTGATTAATTTTAATTAAACTTTCATAAATTATGTAGTTTATATAGTAAATATGTAGTTTATTTTGTTTAATTGAACAGGTTTTTTTTATTACTTTTTTGAAAAATTTTACTTTTTCATTTTGCGTCGTTTCAATTTGCGTCGTGTTTTTTTGGAACGTAACCCCGACGCAAAGTGAGGTATACCCCATAATTTCCAACTTCCCTACTGCAAATACGAAGGATTTTCAATGAAACTTTTTATTGTATCACCGCGTTCTTCAATTCCCACCAGAAATCATTGCGTGTTGAGTGGCGAAACTTGGTGCTGCGTTTTTGTGTTAGAGCAGAGAAACGAAAATAGTATATAATCTTAAATAGAAATAATATATAATAGACCAGAGCGGACGAACGAAAATAATCGCGTTGACTGTCTCAGATGATTTAGGAACTTGACATACATAATTAATAAGGAGCAGCCAAGCCACTTGTCAACACAAAAAAATAACTGTTGTCTGCTAAAATGTTAAGTTTTAAATTTATTATTATACTAGCTGTTACCTGCGGCTTCGCCCGCTTTGCCTGTAAGAAATAACGATAATTTCATTCTGTCGGATATGTGAGTAGTACCTACACCGTGTAGGGTAGGTAAGGACGGATAGGTAAATAATATATAATTAATTTAAAGGTATTAAAAATAACTCAAGGTAACATTAATCGCAAAGTGTACGTACATGTGATACGCTTGTGCTTTAAGCTAACCTCAAACGTTAATGGCTGGTGGGTCTTTTCAGTGCATACAGTCATCAGATTTAATAGAGTATTGTAAGATATTATATGTCTTTCTACTGGGGATAAAAACAGAAGATTCAGGAAATTAGGAGAAGCACAATCTCTTTAAGTTCATCCCCACTATCTTTAATAGTTACTCTTGCGCTTTGTTATTGCTCCAAATATTACACTTAGCTTAATAGAAAATTACATAATCACTTCTTCTCTTAATAGATTAGTAGCATAGTAGTAGTAGTAGCTTAGACATTAGTTAAATTTTCACCTTTTCTTACTCCGGTTAACCTGCTGGCATTAAATTATGTTCTATCCAAGTTACGTGATACAGTCTCGTGCCGTTACATAATCGAGGGATATGAAATTTCAAATAATTTTAACTGGGATACAGGGTAGACCTGGCAGCTCAACTGTGTTTAGAAATTCAACTACATATATGAAGTGCTCTGTTCTATGTCTATAACTGTGATTGTGTATACAATGTACAAATACTCTGTTCAAGACATGTTTAGAAAACATATAAAAAATTTTGAACGCAGCGGAATTTGAACCTGTGGCTTAGCCATGCGTTCTACTACCAGCTGCATCAGAATTCATATACGCTTTGATTACAATTTATTTTGCCAACAATTAACATTTTTGTAAAAAAATTACAAATTTCTATTATCCAAAGATTATCCTGCGATTAGTCGTTTGGTAAGAGGGAATGCTATTTTTGATAGAATTAAATTAATTGTATATTATTTACAACTCCCCGTAATAAGTGGGAATAAAAAATATATTAATCTATAGACTTCATAGAACATGAAGTTTAAGAGAGACTAAAACATTGTTACTTTTAGTATGGATATGTATCCTATACGCATCATAATTTCGATCTCACTATCCAGCCCCTCAGTATCTGAAGTACTGATTTGAATTGTATAAATATGAAAAAAAAATTTGGACATTAAAGTATCAAAATATGAACTTATTCACGAAATTAATCAGAATTATGTTGGGTGGTTTGCAATCTACATAGATGGTTCTAAAAATATTTATGAAAATTGTATACGTTTCCACTCTTAATTGGTATAAAATTGTTATCTTATGTGACAGCAAGAGTAGTATCAGTGGCATATTAAATGAAATTATTACGTTAGGTATATGCCAGAGATATAACCGTAAAATTTCAATCGGTTCCTTCTCACCATGGACAGACGGGAAATAAGGAAGCTGACAATTTAGAAAAGCGGGCTTTGGTAGAAGAGAGAGAGGTATATATATTTTCGAAAGTATTCGTAAAGTACAGAAAGGAAGTTAAAATTATTTATAAGGAGTATTTGTAAGAAAGATCTAAATTGAAAGAAATAAGATATAGAGTTATTTAAAATGAGCTTCCTCATATTTCATGGTTTAGTGAGAAGGAAGTTACACGGCAACACATTGCTATAGGCCTCAGGTCCAGAACGCATCTGGACATTTTCCTCTAAAGTGGTTTTCTTATGAAAAAGGTATCTACTCCGAAGTGTGAATTATGTGTATTCACAATTTCTTGGTGGAATGTGTCGGAAATGCTGAGGCTCGTCAGAAACCAATCCGTCGTTATAATTTGAATTTATTACATGTCGATATTGTCTGAATCTAGTTCTGTAGCTAAAATGTTGAATAAATTTACGTGTAAATAGTGTTCGTAGACCTAAGAGGAAATGTTATATTTGAGTGCTTTAAATTTGTTTTAAGGAACGATGGGGCTGACATTTTTGTATATTTACTTAAAAAAACCTTAAATAAAAACAGATTAAAAAAACTAAAATATAAGCAAACAAACGGACAAATTATTCTATTTATAGTCTTAGGATACTTTAATTCACTAATAACCTTTTTGTACACCACGATTTTTTATTTAGATTTTAATTAGGCACCTACATCTCGGGCAGTCTAGGCAAACGTTTTAAATGGGCTCCTGAAGCCAATACTTGTGTCGCAAATTCCAAGCACTGCTCCGAGTTCCTCTCTCTGTAATGCAACAGCTCAAGCCAGTACTCGAATAGTGAACTTATAGATTACTGAAGAGTTTCTTCCTGTATGGAGTCTAAATCTGGATTTGAATACGGGTCTTTAGTAAGCTTGTATTTAAAATTTACTACAGGATTTGCTTCCTCTTTCTTTTTTATCTACTACTTCACTTTCCCTCCTATAGCAATATAGTCAAAGAAAATGTAGAGTCATCTAGTACACTTCAGCCTGAAATCGAAACGTTGCGTTCTAAGTAGCGGGACTCAATGACGCGTCGATTTGACCAGTCCAGTCCAATCCAGTTTTATCAGCAAGGGAAAGAAAGTAATTTAAACGCAACTTAAAGTGGAGATCGAACCCACAACCGATCACGTTTACAGTAAGACATTATCCCACTATGCCATGAAAGTGTTTTTATACTTAACAGAATATGTTTTCTTCATATGTTCATATTCTGTTAGTTAAAAAGTTTTTTTTTAAAAGTTTATGTATTGAAATATTTGTTTAAAAAACAATGCAATATTACATATCAATATATTAAAATATCAATAAAGTAAGTAATAGTCAATATCAGGCGTTATAAGCTTATGTTCTCGATAACTTCATAATTAAGTAACTCACAGTATAAATTAGCCTTTGTTCCACTAAGAAAACTGTGACATTACATTGCTTCTTTGCTGTGAAACATGAACAAACAAACTAACACACTTTCACGTTTATAATATTAGTATGGATATATCTTTACAAATAAATATAGTGATGAATATTCATGTTACTGCTTATTACTAAATGCATTTGTATGTTTACACGGTGCATGTACCAATTTTGTCCTTGCCCATTTTCCGGTTAATCTCTGGAACGGCTGGACCGATTTCGACGGGACTTTCACTGCCAGATAGCTGATGTAATGAAGCATAGCTTAGGCTACTTTTGTTTTAGAATTACAATGTTTTTGTTTTATTGAATACAGATGAAGCCGCGGGAAACAGCAATTTTTTAAATTAAAGTAGCCTAAGTTACGCCCTGTTACATCAGCTATTATCATTGTAAATTTTGTCGAAATCGGTCCAGCCGTTCCAGAGATTATCGAAAACAAACAGACAGACAGACAGACAAAAATTTTTAAAAAGCTTATTTTGGTATACGTATCGTGTATATATACATATGCAATCATTAAAAAGTTGTTATTTTAATATTACAAACAGACACTTCAATTTTATTTATTAGTATAGATAGGATATGAAGCAAAAACAAAGCGATTTTGACTATGTCAAAGTAAAAGGTTATTAGAATAAAAGTGCAAAGATTTTTGTGAAAATTTATAGACAAATACTCCGAGGAGATTTCATTCATGATATTGGTTTTATAATGGAAAGTCATATAAAATTCTTATAAAATTTAATAACACACAAAATTCAAAAGTAGTAAAAATTGTAAGCCAGCAAACCAGGCGGACTTTCTTTGGAATAATGGTTTAAAAAAATCAACAGACGACGACGTGACGTCAAATAAAACAAGTGAATTTTTATCGGACGTCAAATTCGAAAAGCTTAGGTAAATGACATTTTAGTTCATTCAGTGCATCAAAAAAGCATGAAATTTTTTTAGACAGTATTTTATAGTAAAAAATCATAGCTTGTCTTCTTTTCCATGCAATTATGTGACTGATGAATGACTGATGAATAAAATATGAATAATTGGAATGGTGATAGAAATATTGTCATATAAAAGGATATCTCGTATTCCATTGACGATGTATCCCACATTTGGTTTGATTACAGAATTATAAAATATAAAGACAGAAATATCTTGAATAAAAAGCTAAACGTTTTTTAAAAACCTACGATTTAGTAATTAGGCATTAGATTTTTTAAAATAAAATATAAACATTTTTTATGATTCGTTTCTTATTGTTATTACTAAAAAATAAAGTACTTATTATAAAGATAAGTACAAGGTAACACTTTAAGTAGATAGAAGAGAATTATAGAGAAGAAGGGGTGAGGGGAGAGTACTCAGTCCCTGCGAAATGCAAGCACTAATAGCTGCTCGGGAGGATGTTGGTGGGCGGCTAGGACCTCGGCTAAATAAAAGATAAAACTCACCAAAGTTATATTCATTTGGTCGTCACATTCTTACAAAAAAATAGTATAGAAGGGGAAAAGGGTGAGTAGACTTTTCTAAATACAAGGGAAAGCAATAAAACAGACAAAAATCATTTCATATTATAGGTAAATTGCATAAGAACAATATAATTGTTTTTTTGTTGTAAACACAGTAATAGTCCTATCTATATCTATATTATCTTTTTTCAGTTTCTCCAATATGATATGGAAACTCCTCCAATAAGAGAATTCACTTTCTGCATTTGGTTGCGTTTTTTTGATCTATCATATGAACAAAGTATTTTTACCTATGTTGGTAAGTTTTAATATTGTGCAATATTTTTAAGTACTATATATGTATATGTACAATTTGTATTTTATCCGTATATATCGAGGCAGTCGTGGCGCAGTAGGACAACGTGTGACAGTAAACGCAAATGAATATGTATTATTTTCATTTCTCCTCTACGGGTACCAAAGACGAAGCGTGGCGTTAAGTTCCGTCAGTTAACAAGCAATGCCTACGAATTCGGCGGAAAGTTGGGTACGGAGTGTCTTGACACTAGGTTTGTTCTGCCTACCTGTGCCAAGAAACTCCATTTTGCACTTTCCGCCGGATATCGAGAAATTTAACGGCTGATTTTTTCTTAAGTACCAGAGGGAATAAATGAATTAAACATACAATCATTCCCCGAGTGGGATTCGAACCCACAACCATCGCGTTTACAAGCAGACGCAGTCCCACCGCACTAGGATAACGTCATATTTAGATAATGTACTCATAATTTGTTTTTATACAACACGAGTTACTTATAAAAACAGTAACTTTATTATTTGGCGTTTATGCAATAATTTAAGAAAAGGTAATATTGGCGCATGATAAAATACGCACTCGAATTAACACTGTAACAACTATAAAGTATAACGTTGCGATTCGCATTTAATTAGCATGACCTCTTTATTTGGACCGGTCCTGTACAACATTTCTTAACGTTTGATTTTGGTCAGTTATGCAACTTATAAAAATCTAAAGTGGATATGTACTTTTATAAACTATCTCTTGCGGATCTCAATATTAATAAATAATTGACATTCGCTGCTATGGCATAATAAAGGGTTTGAAGGATGATTAAAAAAGATCGTTGCCTGTCAGTACGACTTATTCCTTTATGTTTAGCTCTGAACTCTGTTTACTAGTAGGACAGTAATACTAAGGACAAATAAAATTATTTATATTTAAATTGATACCAATAGGTAAAAAACTACCAAAGTTATTAAATAAAATCCACTAAGTACATACGTTTTTGACTTATGTAAATTAGATTTATGGTTAAATAACCAACTTACTTCATATATCTAATTAAAAAAAATATTTGAGGAAAGAAATTTACGAGGTATTTATAAGTAGTTAAATTACCTGTTTACAGTCTGTTTACGATAAATTCTAATACTGGACTAAACTAATTAGAGCGTGCATGTTTTTTCAGCGAACAGCAACAACCGCGTAGTAAGGCTATGGGTCGACACAGGTGGGCAGTATATTAAAATATCATTGAACGGAAGGCGCGCTTCTCCTGTTCCAGTCGATATTACCAAAAATACTTGGCGACTTATATGCATATCATATCAATCTGATTTTGGAACATGGGCACTTTACTTGGATGGCCAATTAGTATCCTGCGAAGCGACACCAAGTGTAGGCATATACAGATCCATAAATTATTTTAATTTGTGTTCGATGATACTTTATTACTATATCAAAAAATATTTTTGATTAAGTAGTACACAATAAAAAATAGGAATAATGAATGCAAGTGATAAGCGATATATAGCGATCCTAGTGTAATACCACAGTACAGGTAAGGTTAAGATCGTGATTACCAGAGGCTAATCTTTGCCTTGAGAAACTAGTTAGTTGTGCAAGAAACTTTGGGTGGTTACTCATGTCATATATATGAGTATAAGTTATGTAAAATTTTGAAACTAAATAATTTCGTCTTATACACTTATTATGTATATCAATTTACAGCTATTTGGCAACGTGTTACCTGCAGGTGGTAGTGTTATTATCGGTTATGGTACAACTGAAAACGGTAATACTAAAATTTTTATATATATTTAAAATAAGTTTTGCAGTATAGTGAACATATTATAGTATTTTACTATATAGTGTTTGTTTACTTAAAGGCATACGAAGCGGTTTCGAGGGTGAAGCATTTGGAGCAAATATGATCTTAATTTCAACAATACAACGGAATTATACAATAAGTAAAGATCCACAATATCAGCAAAAGCATTCCAGTAAAACTAAAATATCAGGCGAAAACAACTTCAAATATATGATTTTCGAAAATTTATCAGATGACGTGCTGACAGAGAGCACTATGCCCCCTGTATTATATAACTCTTCACGTAGTTTTATAAAAATTAAAACACCATTAAGTGGAAAAGACCATGATGTAGGTTTGATTGATATAAATCAAAGAAGGACAACGATGACCGATCCCTCGAAAGAGAAAAAGCTTATAAATTTTGATATTTCTAGTAAAAACAATATGCGAAAGAGTGAAGATGTTATTCATTTTTCGAATAGTGAGAATAAAATCGGTAATATTAACTTCGGGAGCAAAACTGGATATAGAGATAAATTTTCTAATATTGGTAATGAAGATTTTCCTAATCCATCTGAGTTTGAAGTGCCTCCTCCTCTAGTCTCATTTGAAGATTATATTCGCGCTAATACAAAAATACCAAAGCCGATAAATAGATCATTCTTTGAAAATAAAGAATATAAAAAGGTAAAACCATATCTAGCTGAATCTACCATCTCTCAGTTATATAAACATAAATTACCAGACACGGACATACCACCTCCGCCAAATAAGAAAGTTAAAGTTTATGGCCAATGGACAAGTTCTCAGTTTGCCAATAGTGTACTTAATTATCTAAAACGTTTTAATAATGAATATAACGATCAACTACGAGTGCCACCTACTATACAATTAACTAAAACAATAGACACTTTTCCTTACGCATCTGATTTTAAAGTAACTAAAGTACACCCACCCATAGAATTTCAAAGAAAAAATATTATTGATATTAACAAGCGTGTTGGCAAATATCCACAGATAAATATTGAAATATTACAAGATGATTTAAGAAGTCAAATTATGAAATCACACGCAAAAACTCAGCCTAGAAACATAGAAATAAATCACAGAGGGCATATGAAAAATGTAAAAGAACACAGAAATTATCGAAATATAGATAATCAGTTATCAAGCAACGAAGACCACGATGCGAAAATATTAAACTTACCTCCCTTCGCAACAAATATTAACACAGGTTTGAAAAATAATTCGCCACAGTTTGATCTTTATAAAAGCAATAGTGTAACGACAATGCTTCCTTTTATAAAAACTTCAGAATATTTTATAGCTAAAGACGATAGTAAAAATAAAATGTATACCAGAAGTTTATCAAGTGATAATGAATGGCATAATGTAAAAACATTTAATAATTTTTATTCTCCAAGGCCTTTTAGTGTGGAGGAGGAAAATGCAGATATTGGTGACACAAAGATATTCGAGGTAAGCAAAAGGAATTCTTCAATCAAAATAAAGTACATACCAGAAAATCATAAGATTGTCAAATATTTGGATGACTCAGCAATATTAGATGCACGTACTTTAGCCATGGAAATATCAAATTTATCGAACTTTAACACATTTTCCAACCATTCAATATTGAAGTATAATCAAGGATTTCTTCCTACAAAAAATACATTAAAAAAGAATAAAAATAAATCAGTTTCGATTGGAGTGCAAAATATTGGTGATAAAAAAGAATTAAATGAAGTTAATTTCAATAAAAATGTTAAAATAGGGAATGCTTTAAACGAACGATTTATAATAGGCATTAATGAGGAACAAAATAAACAAAGTTTTATAGGAGGTAATGAGAAAATTCCAGATGTTGGTAGATATAGATCTGATATAGATAAAAATGATGAAAAGGTACCACCCTCACTCGGACCAAGGATTTGTAAGAGTGTTGAATTAAATAGCCATCAATTTTATGTCCAACCTGACGGTAGCGTTGACGTAACGCATATATGGTCACCAATAAAGGAAAAAAATTTGGGTGTTCATTTCATTTTACAAAATTATAAGAAGTGTTCATTAGAAGAATCTACTTTTCAACGAAATCCTTTGTTGCTTATCAATTGGAATAAAACTCCAGTTCGACTCTTTGGTGGAGCTAGTCCGAAAAAGACAACGGACTTATGTGGTTTTTTTTGACATGTTATAAATAATTTAATAGTAACTAACTATAATACTAGAATTAAAGTTGTTTTGTTTAATTGATGAGTAAACAGTTTACGAATTCTATTAATGTTATAAATGCGAAGGTTTGTTACTCTTTCACTTGAATACTTACTCAACTACTGAATAGATTTTGAAATTTGAGAATTGAATTTGATGAAACTTTACAATAATATAGCTCAGCATCAGAATAAAACATAGGCTACAAAGATATTATATGACTTGTATAACGTATCAAGTAAAAGTGGAAAAAATGTACCATCTGCGAGGTATTCTGGCGTGTGCTGCCAATACTGCTAGTTACACATACATACATAGAAATGTATGATGGAAATGTTTATCTTAAATAATCTTACAAAAAACCCGGCACATGTATATATCTGTATTTTATATGTAAGCCAAAATAGTGAACCATAACTAGAATTTTCATTGTCAAAGAGCTAATGTAATACGGAGTAACTTAGGCTCCTTTGACTTTATAGCTATACATGCTTTCTTAAACTCCACGCAGACAAAGTCGCGGGCACAGCTAGCTAGCTAGTAAGAAATTGTTAAAAAATATATCTATTGTTACACAATGGTTTATTTTCTCATATTTCATAACTCTTGAAGTAGCGCTCAGCTCAAAAAAAACAAATTTTGAAATCATGTTACAAATTTTGTAAGATATGTATATACATTTCCTCTCTGTATTTGTAATTATGTCAATAGATATTATATTTTAGCTTATTATAAGAAATAAATTTGTTTTTAAACATTAATCTTTTATTCTTGACCGCAATAATATAAATAATTTCGCTGAGTAATCAATTTCATCATAAATGTGCATTTGTGTAGGAAATATTAAATTTAATATTAGTGTTTAACGTTTCAAGATTTCTATAATGAATCATTTACAATGTTAACACAATCTTATTAAAAGAACAAAATTTCGCAAGTTAACCACTTTACTTAAGGAGTTTTATCCTATTATTTATATCACTAGCGACCCGCTCGCGGCTTCGCCACGTGAACTGCCACTTTCATCCTCTATTGCTCTTTGGGATTGTTTTTTTTTTTTAAAAGGGGGTAATCTATATTTGACCTTGCGTCACTAATTATGTTCTTGAGAAAATCATCGATACATCTAGTACAATGTCTATACTATTTGATAACATATAGCGATAACTGTTATAGTAAGAAAACGTACGAAATCTGCTATCATAGTATATCTATATGATAGCAGATTTCGTACATATATACCATCTGGTATATATGTACGAAATCTGTAGATTACCCGTGAAAACATATAGCTATAGATTATCAAAACATATAGATATAGATTTTTGCATTTTTATAATAATAATATTAATGAGTACGGATATATCTAATACAATGTCAACTATATAATAACAGATGGCGCTACCCGTTCCAGAAAACGTAGTTACATCTGCTGTCATATAGATTATATAAAGTTTTATAGACCGGTCAAATGTATCTTTAATAAATGTTATGCTTATTTTATTTTATAATTATTTTAATTAGTGATATTGAAACAAATTTAGCTTCACTCGTGAACTATCAACATAATTTGAATGTTTTTTTTTTTATTTTATTTTTCTGCGGGAGTTGTATTGAATACCAGGATGAAAACTATCCTATATGTTGCTCTAACCTCTTAGCTAACTCCATACAAAAATTCATTAATTTCTACCCGGTAGATATCAGTATACAAATAATTTACTTATGTCGGTTTTTTTATTTTTTCCAAAAAAACTACATGGAAAACCGGGACAAAAACTATCCTATATGTACCTTTGGACTATAAGCTATCACCATACCAAAATTCATCCATTTCTATCCAGTAGTTTTTGCGTGATTGGCGAACAAATTAACAGACAGACAGACAGACAGACAAAAATTCTACTGAGTGGATTTTTGGCCTCTCTTATCGGTATATTAACGCACCCAATTAAAATTTTTCTGAAATTTTTCATGTACAGATTTGACTTTTCTACTCTTTTATTATATATATAGATAAACACGTAAAGTCAAATAAATTTAAAATTTATTAATATTATAAGATTTATTTCACTATTTTTTTTTAGCTTCACGCTGTATCCCGCACACAGTAGGGTAGTACACTCCGTCCCCCAATTTCCGCCGAATTCGGAGGCTTTGCGTGTTAAGTAACGGAACTTAACGCCGCGCTTAGAAAATAGAAATATTAAATATTTCCACTGCTCGAGTGGGAATCGAACCCACAACCAGTCGTTTGAAGTCACACGTCTGTGCCACTGCGCCACGACTGGAATTTTTTATTTAAAATATTTTCGATAAATTTCATATTATGACTATTATAAATCATGCTTATATTGAGGCGAAAAAATTTCCATTAATATTATACGAATAAATTATATAAAGTGTAATTATTTTTAGATTTTACCGGAGTAGATTGTTAAAAATTAACAAATACTAATATACAATTATTCTTTAAAAAAATAATTACCATACCGACAATATGTTACATGCAAATATTGAATTAATTTTAGCTTTTGAAATCAGCTAACGTAATTTTATAACCAGAGCAATCGTTCCGCAACTCCCGGAAAAACGTTCATAATTTAAATAGAAATCTTAAATTTTTACACCCACATACGATACTTAATGAAACAAAACATAAGCGGCATTTTTTATTTTTATTCAATAAAATGACATCATTCGGTACCGCAAAAGGTACAAAAATTAATCTTTTCCTACCCCTAACAAAAGGTTTTACTAAATTAGCTGTTATGGCGAAATATAACGTGTCTGTCTAAGTTGTATAACTAACAACCTTTTGTGATCACATTACTGGTTTGATGTAACCGAATACATATTAAATTAAAGCAATTGCAAAATAGTAAAAGCCACTGAGATTACCAAAATGGTCAAGTTAAAAACATTGGATATTTAAAGTCATACGAAATAGTTTAGATTATTTATTTGTATAAAAAATATGTATAAAATTAGTAATTTACGATCATCAATATTAATCAGGCATCGCAAGTGCCTACTAAAATATAATAAAAAGAACGAGAAAATATAAAAATTGTTTTTCGATTATATAACAAATGTTTAAAAAAGTCTATTGGATTAGGTGACTCATTATGAACAATATTCATTTTTTATTATATTAAATATATGTATTAAATTAATAATGTAAGAGTAAGACAAAGTAAAGTAAGAGTAAGGCAACCTAAATGATGTATCAGTTTTTTCTGTTTGTCTATGCGTTTATGCACGCTAATCTCCGAAACGGCTTTACCGATTTAAATGTGAATTTGACTTTGTATTTTGGTAAACTTCCATTAATATTTTGTGCTTATTTTATTTAAATCAGTTAAGAAAAAATAAAATAATATAAATTGTAAATTTAAGCAAAGTTTGTGATTTAAGTGAGAACGCGGGGTCGAACCAGTCGTCGTGGCGCACTGTGACAGCGTCTGGCTTAAACACTATGGTTGTGGTATCGATTCCCACTCGGGGAGTGATTATGTGATATGAAGACATTTAATATGTTCATTTCTTAGTTAAGATAAAGCGTGGCGTTCCGCCGCAGAACATCAATGTCTCGCTTTCCAACGAAAAGTAGAAAATGGGGTGTCTTGAAGAAAAAACGTGAAGCTACATTTTTACTTTTTCTTATTTACCTTTACTTTTCTAATTACAATTTTTACATTGAAAAGATAAAAGATAGATATAATTATTTTATAACATATAATTATCAAATGATAATTATATGTTATAAAATATTATTCGAAATCGATTAACTAAAGAAAACATGAAGATTTATGATACTTACAAAAAAGAAACAATTGACAAAGAGAATGAATGTTTTATGATGACTTCCTACATTAAAAATAAATAGTTTCTTATAGCAATAAGTAAAATTTCTTTTCAACAATTTCGAAGGAATACAATTCACAGCAACATTCCTTTATCATTTTAAAAAGATACAAATAAGAATAATTGCTTGAGCTATTTTTCAATTTTTGTACTACTGCATTCTTTAATATAATAAGTTAAATGGTAAAGAAAAATATAAAGGAAGAAGTTATTTCATTTTAGATTCATTTTTCTTGCATTCACTTACCTATGCTCGGTCACGCTGTTACAACATAACTGTAGTTACATTTCATAAAGATAAATTTAATTATAACCACTTATATTATTACTTTAAATGATCATTAAAATCTTACATCACATTTTAGATAAGTAGAAGATTAAGTAAATTATGTTAGTGATTACACATATATCATCGTAAACCACAACAACGCTCAACATCAGGCATGATGTGGTCACACGTGAGCTTATCATACGTCAATATATGTATGTATATAATTTGAAATATATAATTATGTAAGGGAATGTCGGATTCTTCGTACGGTTTTTTATTTGATCTCTTTTCATCTCAAATGTCATTACAATTGGAGCTGTTTGTATAAAGTGGTAATATATTTATGAACGATTAATTAAGAAAAAACGTTGGTTGATTACATATCATTTAAATTTAAATTGTAACTCGTACGAATTACAATTCGTATCCCATGTGGGGTACTATCATACAGAGTATCTTCAGACACGAAGGATTAATGAATAAATGAATAAAAGTGAATAAAAGTAACGTTTATATAGACTTATTTTCATGTATTGAGACAATAAAATACATATAACACAAAATTGAACATTCTAAAGGTATTCAATTTTTTGTCAACAAAAATAAATTATTCTTATCTCTCACATAAAACGCTTTTGAGAGTATAAATCATCTGTTCGTTCTTAGATATTATTTAATGCAAAATTGTTCAAGTTGTTTAAATTAACAATATATACATACAAACATCGAGAATGGACCCTCTTATTTTACTTAAATCTTAGTAACTTCTTTAAAAATCAAATAATATAACTTGATAAAATAGTTATTACACCTTAAGGATATATACAGTTACTGAGAAATATCTGCGTAACAAAACATGTGACATTTAGCATAGTGTCGATTCAAAGTAATTTTTGGTGAAAAGATTACTTATAAAGGGGAAAACAAAAAACGAGGGTGGCTTGGCTATGACCGGTACGAAGGGCATGTATGTAACTGTGATAGTTTGATGGCGGCTACCTTATACTCAAAAACACAGGGCGTCCACGAGTTTTCTTTTGTTATTATAATAACTATGTGATACCTATGTATTCGAACATTGCAACCAGAACGAATTATAAAAATCTACAACTCTTTTAACATGATAAATATTGCTAATAACGTTGGCCATTTTAGTTATAAAATATATTCATATAAGAAAGTAGAAGTCAAAACAAACGTAGTCGTAGCTGACATTAGTTTCGTCGATTATGTAAGTTTAATATAACTAATATGAAAAAATTATATAAATAATTCATATTTTGCGTTCATATTACGTCACACTATGTAGTTCAGCATATGTTTATCTTATAACTTAATGAAATAAAGCTATTATTTAATCAAGTCATATATATAATTACTATATTCATATATAATATTATATTAATATATAATTATATATTTCAATCATGAATGTAAAAATATTTTGTATCTTTACGCTTTTTACCGCATAGCAAAGATGTCAAAGTGAATCTAGCGTCTAGATATTCCATTCCCCACAAAAGTGATATGAATGCATTCTTTATTAACTCATAACAAAGTTTAATAACAATAAGTTTAGCAATAAAACGCACACATAAGCTATTCAGGTTTTTTTACCAATTCATATTCCCCCAGTAATTTTAACAAATAAGTTCATTCTATTAAGTGTATTTTACCCAAGACTGTCTGATGATGACTGGTGATCACAATTCGTTATTATTTAATCAACTAGTAATCACAATATATAATTATATTATATCTGTAAATTATGGACTTACAAAATCGTTCTGCTGAGTTCCGTGCGCCGGTTCTTCTCAGGTCTCACGCATTAATTTTAGTGAACCGGTGGTAAATTGTTTGACGTTCAAAAAATGAAGCTTGAATTTAACTTGCGGCGTTAAGTTCCGCCTATAACACGCAAGCCTCCGAATTCGGCGGAAAGTGGGGAACGGAGTGTCTTAACACTAGGTTCCCTCTGCCTACCCTGTTGTGTGCGGGATACAGCGTAAACTTCTTATTTTGTTTAAAAGTATTTAAGTTTGACTTTGACATTAGCTTCGTTTCGATTGTTAATATCATTTGAAATATCTTTCATGTGCACTCCGCTCTACATTGGAAATTTTAAGTATTCCGAGCCTTTTAATTGCTGCATCGACATGCACGACGGAAGAGAAAGTATTATAAATTTTGATTCTTTTTTCATGTTCACTGGCGAACAAAACGAACGCTACATAATATGTTTGATCAAGAATGATACAAAACGTTGCATAACTCGTTAAGTAATCTTAGATATATATTTTGAAACAGACAAAATTTAAAATCAAAATTAGTATTAAATTAATACACGAAATATATACGTATAATATATAATTACGTATGAACATTTCCTGCGATACTTTAAAAATACGGACAAAATAGAAAGATAAATCTTTGCAAAAATTGTATAATAAACTGAAATTATAACTAATTATAGAATAAAGTAAAAACAAGAAATTATAATTCTAAATGACAACGAAAAAGAAATATACTTTTCTCATCTTTCAGTTATCTCGTATCTTAGTTAATCCCCATGAAGTACTCCCCAACGTACCCCTTCAGTGAACTTAAAATGACGTTGTGACTCACTAATTAGTACATCGCCATTATGGGGTAAATCGCTTTATGAGTAAACACAGACAAGACTTCTGAATATAGTTTGCGCTTATGCTTGTACTAAATGTAAAATAAGTACATACTTATACGCAAAGGCCTAACACACTTCTTGGGTAAAAAAACTGATTACGGATTGTAGCCAAGCGTGGATTCTTAGTTGTAGGAACGATGGACATACCCACAACCCAAATTGACTTGTGACGTTAAATTTTTTGGTCTTCACACAAGTCACCGTATCACCTTAATAAAATAAAAAATGAATAGTCTAAGTTTCTCAAGGTATATAAACAAATATAAGTCTAAAGAAATGTGTTTTAGTATTTAAAATTTTATTTAAAAAAAAAAATTTTACATCGGCATCTCAAAACAACTATTTTATGCGACATTCGACTGCAAGAAAGAGGCACTCTTTTACAGTTAACGGTCCCCTGGTGTTATTGGTTTGATTATTTTATGAGTAGAGATGGTCTTAGGTGTTTGCACTCTAGCAAACATTGTACAAAATTTTGAATTAACTAGAAACAATCAGTGATTCTCCTAAATTACAAATTTTGTATTCAGTTTCGCCAAAGTTTTATTGTTTTAATGACATTTACAGCTAACTTCACCAAATGGATTTTATTGGCATCGTTTATGATGTAGACGGCTAGACAGTAGAAAACAGTGGAATGGTAGGAGATAGGTAGGTTATAAGCTATTATAAGCTCAAAATTTGTTGTCCTAATTGACAGCTAACAGGATCATACTAGTATATGTACAAACAAAAAAATAGTATAACAATAACTAATACCGCTATTCAGGATCAATTAATCTAAAGTATTAATTATCAACAAAGATATTACATGAATACAAGATTTAAATAAATAATAAACATGCTATAAAAGCAAACACACTTTTTAAATACGACTTCAGTTCCCTTTGTAAGTAACTAAGCGGCCGTTCAGGAAATTCCTCTTAGAGAATATTCTTTTTTATTGTAACTTGAAAGCACAAAAGCGTTGATATTTTCTTGGTGGAAATTATTTTTGGTCTTAAATAACTTTTGTAGCAGTTGTTATTTTAATAGCATATTGTACGTAGGTTTTATATCAACTTTTGCCTTTACTTTCACTAGTCATGTGTGAAATACATACATATATTATGTAGAACACATTATATACGATAGACCATAAATCGTAAAAAATACAGTGCTTATTATACACCAAAATCTGAAACTCCAATAAAGTTCCACTTACCGATACGTGCAAGGCTAAAGCGAACATTTTTTTCTTGACTGAAAGCGGGACATCGATGACAAATCGTTACTTAGCAGATTTTTTATATTTATTTATTTTTGTATAGTTTTACGTTGCACATAATGCGGAACACATACACTGTAAGTATAATGTATATTGCAACTGCGATAAGGGTAAGCTTAAGTTGAGTGGGTCACAGGAAAAATGCACATCGCTAAGATTAGTGAAAAAACAAATATATTTTCCATAGATACCTATGTAACGTGATGCAATCTACTCGCTCACCCCCTTCTGTCCACGTTAGTAGGCATAAAATAGTGCTCGTGGGTGACATGCGGTCCGGCTGACCAGGCTTTCGTGGCATATCGAAAAATAGGATATTTGTGTGTCCCAGTATTATTAGGAGTGGGGAACACCAGGACACGATACCGAACAACAGGATGGGGACCTTGCTCAAGATGAGACGTCTGGTCATATTATATACGGCATATGTTTACATAATACTTTATCGGAAATTTCTAATCAAATGACATGTTTATGATGATCTCTTTTAATAAAAGAAAAATATTAATTATCTATTTAAAAATAGAACATACATGTAGGTGCAGTACTCTAAAAATAATATTAAAACTTGCAATGGAAAATTCACAATATTTTGTGAATGTGGGACCGTATATTTTGACGTTCGTAACTATGACTTTATGCAGCTTAATCTATTGTATTTTCTCTTTGATCAAACACAACTAACAAGCAAGTTATCGATTTCAGAGAGATAGAGTTACATGATTTATCCGGTGTTTTAACTAGGACGGAAGGTTGAGCTTCATACATATACATACAAGTTTAAAACATATATTGTTTTGCGATGTAATGTAACTCGGTTGCCAAATGTCAAATTTATGTCACGAGGCTTGGCTGTCGGTGATCTTAAGTGGTGGTAGTGAGTGGGGTGGCTTGGTGACCACACTCCGCTGGCTGGTCAGTTCTCCTTGTGACAGTGTTAGAGTCCGCGCGTCTCACCGTCTTGTCTAAGGCTTTATCGTAAGTAAATATAATTAATTGTTTTTGTTAGTATTTATCATATTTTAATAATAATAATTCGCATGTGATTAACTAGACGCGATGCGAGATTTTACCGTTTGCGCGGCGAAATGGTTCATAATTAGTGTTTTATGTGATTATTGTCGATCATTTTTCAAGATCATTTTAATTTACTACTGATTAAGACTATACTGATATTCCTATATAACCGTTTTGAGTTGCATCAAAAATCATTAAAATGCAATTTCTAAAAATCTATAAATAGAAATACACATATCTAATAACAAAAGTGACAAAAATATTAAGTGCTGAGAAAATAATATAACTCTGAGAATTTATTATTGTCAATTAGGCGGAGAGAGTGGTAGTAAATAAAGATCATTTTCTCATTAGCTCATATAAGTATACTTTTATATTTTGTTTGTAAAAGTAGCGCGTTGCCTTCGTTTATTTTAATTCCTATATTAAACCAGTTTACCCAGTTCGCTCGTTGTTGAACCTCTTTTATTTTTATAAAATAAATCAAGATATCAATTATAATGTTGAATTAAATAAAAGTAATAATTATTCGTCTACTATCACTTAAAAGGTATATAAATAAGTCTTAAAGACAATCTTTAAATATATTTCAAATACGGAAGTTTCACCTATACATTTGATTACATAAGTGGTGTAAGTGGTGTAACTTTACTTACAACTGTTATTTTCGAGAACATCGCTTAAGTAAGAGAATAATAAGGAGCATAAATTAACTATTCCTGTTCTATGTTGTGTTAGGTAACTTTAAAAAACAGCTTCACTTTTCCCGCGTAGCAGGGTAGTCAGAGAGAACAGGAGAGAAAACAGAGAGAAGGGAGAACATAATGTCATGGCATTGTGTTTTCCACTGTCCTCCCGAAATCCAAACATTGCATGTTGAGAGGCCAAACTCAACACCGCGCTTTGTCATAATTACCAGAGAGAAGAATTAAAAATTATATATATTCATTCCACTGAGCAGGAACTGAACTCAGGAACATCGCGTTTACAGTTAGAAGGTGCCCACATTGCCATCGTCGAGCCTAAATTTTTGAACTCAGATGCAGATGTAAAGTTAACACTAACTGAGAATTAAGGGATACAAGTTTATACAGAGAATCTCATTTTCCAAAACTAAATTGTTGTTTATTGATCTGGCCTTATTGTTCATTCTCATTGACCACGCGAGCGACGCCGCGGGTACAGCTAGTTACTTATAAGTAACATGACTAATATTAATTAAAACAAATAAAACAGTATACAGACAATATATGTACATACAATTAAACGTACGTTATGTTATAATTGTAAGAATGTTCGCGTGAAACTATTTAATTGTTTAATAATAAACCGTGGCAATGATTATGGACTTTAATCATTTTGATTACTTAGTCTAGAGTGAAGATATATTGTGACATTAACCTTCTGGAACCACTGGCCGCGAAAATCTATTAGCATTTCAAAGTTTTTATTGAGTTCGCCCTTCTCTCTAAAAATACTTTTTTAGTGACACAGCTGTGGAAGCCTAATAGGTGAAAAAAGGTAGCGCAAGAGCGAAAAGCAAAGTTATAAATACACTGTGATATAACAGAGAACAGCGCTTTAGTGGACTTTGTGTATTAAGTTAATATTAATTCTAGTAAAATTTAAATCATAAGCAAGACTTTTAATTCGTTTGAATTTTATTTTATAATATATATTTTTGTAGTAAGTTTTTAATCCAAGTGTCCTTTATTTGTTTATGAACATTTCGCAGTTTATAATACTATTTACCGACAGTATCTATTTTTTTTATATTGTTTACTTATGAGTAGTTTATTTATTGGGAGCCAGTCGTGGCGCAGTGGCACGAACGTGTGACTATAAACGAATGGTTGTGGGTCAATTCCCGTTCGAGGAGTGGAAATATTTATTTTTTCTATTATCTTCGCTCTGATATCCGATGTAAAGCGCGGCGTTAAGTTCCGCCACTTAACACGCAATGTCTCCGAATTCGGCGGAAAGTGGAGAACGGAGTGTCTTAATACTAGGTTCCCTCTGCCTATCCTGCTGTATACGGGATACAGCGTGAAGGTAAAAAGGAAATAAGAAAAATAATGCGCTAGTTCATAGTGGACTCCAGGCCCCGTGGACACAAAATGCACGTGAGCCAGCTCTTTGTATAAAAGTGTGTGTTGAGCACATGGTAATTTTATTATGTTATTAGATTTCTAATGCTATATATAAAAATACTAACTATCTCAACTTCTTTTGTTTTCACAATATCTACACGTTTTAAAATAACACTATTTTAAGCGCACTAATTACGTATATTTTTCTTATATGAAAATACATTCTTGAAACCCCGACGTTGTGAACATTTTGTCGGGTTTTCTAATGTGTACCATTCAAATGTCGAAAATATACGCGTTAATCCGTATAAAATCAATTTTATAATATAATAGGTATATATTATTTATTTATTGGAACGCTTAAATAAAGTTCGTCCTTAATTTCTTTAAGTGACCTTGTTAGTTTATGATTGGACTATACTTAAAATATGGATATTTACATGTAAACACTTTAAAATCTATTAATAATTTTCACGATTTTTGGGCTGATATGCCTATATCGGTTTAAGATATAAAATCAAAATATTTTTTATTTCTTAATTTAAGAAAATTCCATAGAAAGTCTTCTTTGCAAGTAATGGAGACAAAAATATTAGGCAATCGTCTTATGATATACAATTATATATATTACATATGTTAATTTTAGTTTTAAAACGTTTGCCGTTTAAGAGTATATTAAGATTTTAACTAAATTACAATCACCGGGTATGAGCAACTGGGTTGTAAAAATTTAACGTAAGCGTAATGAAATTTAGTCATAACGATGTATTAACTTGTACGCTAACTTAATTGGCTGCCATAAGCGTGTAATTGATATCGAGCACAGGTGTGATTAGAGCATACTGTAATATTAAAAATATACTAGAGGGTGCAAATATTTATATATTGTTTCTAAAGCATTATAAAAGTATAATAATAAGCAAAGACCATAGTGATCATGACGCAGTGGGACAGCGTTTGACTGTAAACGCGATTGGTGTTGGAGTCGCGACTTGAGACAACGATTATTTTTAAATTATTTTTATTCTGCCGCTCTGGTAAGAAGACAAAGCACGGTGTTGAGTTCTGCCACTCAACTTACGGGCAGAGAAAGGGGAACGGAGTGTTTTGACACTAACCTAGTGTCAAAACACTCCGTTCGTTATTTTCTGAAGTATTTGCTATGAACCCACTACGTTCAAATATTTAAACGTTTTGTAACAATGTTACTCATGTATTTAATAACATTTTAAATATATTTTTATTAAGTAACACAACATTCATTTTAATATTAATAACGTGCATTCGATATTTACATACTTTCATAAAAGTATCTCACGAAGATATTCCCATGTTAGTTTATGATTTAACTAGTCGCATAAGAAGATTTTCTCTAGCAAAGGCTAGAGAAAATCTTTAAAAACCGATAATCTATAGAGATTATCCGTATTTTTAGCACATTACAGTATTTTTTAGATATTTTTATTTCACGTTAAAAAACATTAAGTCAAAATATTTTTCTAATACTTCGTAAACAGGATCTAGTAAAGGTTAAGTTTGTGAAAGTACACAAGAAATTATTCTACCGAGACGCGCTTTTGATCCTCTTTTCTCTTGTAATTATTATGTTACGGCAACACACACGGTAAAGGTTCCACAATATCCTTTCCTTGTCTTAGCGATACTCCATTATTTAAATACAACATTCTATCTCATATTTATGCCGCATAAGATTATAAAATATAGTTCTTATTTCTTTTAAATTTTACTAAGAAGCATATAAATCAAATAAATGTATATATACTTACAAGTAAGAGTAAGCATTAAGTCATTTTATTATTTCCCATCACGAAGCTGAGCGACAACTTTCCCTCATTTTATTATTTCTATATAGTTATGTAAAAGATACATATAAATAAGAAATTGCAAATTACACAAAGTAAAAAATTAAATGTTACTTTAGTAGCGTTATTCGTATTTTAAGGAACAATATAAGATTATGATTGTTGAATTAAGTAGATTAGGTTCTTCAAATTTTAACGTCACGTTTAGCTCTATTAATATGCTAATACAAAATCATAAAGTATGTCAAAACCCAGTTGAATATTAAACAGCTACTTGAAAGTATAAAGGAAAGTTTAATACGTTATAGATTTTTTTATTGGTAAAAGATATAAAATTAATAACAGCGGAGGAAATAGTTCATTGTGTACGTTAAATGACGTTAGTCGATATTTCAAACGACGCGACGACAAAGAAAAGCTGATACTATAGATACTAAAGAAATATTAATTAATAAAATCTTCATAATTTATAGCAGGGTAATTAATGTATACGTCGCAAGATATTCTCTGAGACGTTAGATACGTTAACCTTGTAACCGTCTTTGATGCCCGGATGCGTGTAACGTACAGCACGCGAGCAAGTCGCAACATTCAATAATTCATATGAATGGAATACGTAACTATACTGTTAGAAACATGAGCAAGAACTTATTTACCCGGAAATGCATTGCGTAAGCTAAGATAATTTCTCTTACCGATTCGCAGTCGCATGCAATCTGCGATTGTTTAACATTATTTTTATATTAAAAATATTATTTATTAGCGTCGTATTTGACTGCTAATATAAATGCAACTTTCAATAAAGTTTGCGATTTTGTTGATATGCATAATTCTCAACTTACTTTGAGAATAATTTAAATAAGTAATAAATATAATATTTACAGTATGTTTGAATAAAAATAATTCATTTTATTTGTAAGTAAATGAAAAAAATACTTTTTCGTTTTTTATTATTATTCTCACACTTGAAAGCTGGCAACAGTTTATATGAAAAGCCAGAAATCCATGATGACCAAATGAAGTTTACTGGTAAATAAACTTTATTGGCATTGTACTTTATTAATTCGCTATTCGACCTCAATGTGTATTCAAACAGCGCGTGACTGTCACTTCTATATTTGCTTATAGAGTTGTTGTCGTACACAGTGTCATATGGGAATTTGTTGCGAGAAAACAAGTATATATAGTGGGCTTGCGCCAGCTCTATATTTAAAGGGAATATTACAAGCTCTTCCAATAGGATTACCTGATTCGGTGACAAAATGGGTGCAACAATTAAGATATAAATATGGTTTTAAGAATGCTTGTTTTTCCCCACTAAATCATTTTTATTATTGAAATTATGTTAATAATTGCACATTTCACAGTTATTCACTTAACACATATAACACGTTTCCCATCAGAGGCAGAAAAAGGAATTGAAATGCTGCATACAAGAAATTACTTGATTGAAGTTATAATTCATGTTAGTAAACAAATATAGCCTTAGAAAATTAAAAAGCTTTTCAGTTAAATAAAGTTGAGATAAGAACCAGCTTGTTAGGCTTGTTTGCCGTCACGGAGAATTTAATACAATAGTACGCTTGTCGAACGGTATCAATAAACACATCTGACAAATAGAAAATTTGTCAGATTCATTAACCAGACTAATTAAATAATGGCTCGTGCGCGTGCACCATAGAACATTTCTCTTTGTAGCCCTTGCCGATATGATATTAATAGAAGCTTTTGGAAATGAGTATTAAAAGTCTCATTACTTAAAGCAACGGTAGCACCTTTAATAAAAATATTACACGCAAATATTTCCATAATGTGTATAATGGACACCTTCATAGAATAGTATTTCTTGATATTACTTAGATATCAAAATGTTTATACAGTCTATTAAAATTACTAAAGCGAAGCGCGGTGAATCCAGACAACAAAGCTACTCTATGATTGGAATTCAATACTACAAGTATCCAAGTTCCAGAGTAGTAACTCTGCTTAGTCAATTCAACATTTGTAACTTGATTTGACTCCTGTATGAAGATAAGCAATATAGTGATATTTGATCCATAATTATAAATCCAAAGTTGTGAATATCAATATAATGTCATGAGGTTTTCAATATCAATATAATAATGTATTGATATTTTAGTTATAATTCATGCAAATAATTAAAACTTATTATAATTACATGCTATAATATTACAACACAATAACAATGTATAATGCAAAAATTAAATGCTCACTGTAAACAAATATCTATGAATAATTCACGAGCGAAATTTAACATACATTAACCTTAATAATTGTACGTTACGTGGAATTATAATTATGCGTGAATGTTCAACGATACATTTTTGGTTGGTTGGTTGGGGAAAAAAAAATCCATTTTTTCCTCGGTAGGTGGCTTTAGTGATCGATATCTCGAAAAGCATCTATCAAACAATTTGAAGTTTATGCTCGTTGTCAAGGTGATGTTTCACACTAAAAAATCAATTGTTTTCCGCTTGTTCCATTCTGTCGTGAGTTACAGGGCGTTAAACATGGAAGCCAACAAAGAGAAAATTCGGTATTTTACAGTTTTTCTTTGACAAAGGTGAAAATGCAAGCCAGGCTGCTGAAATTGTGAATGGTGTTTATGGTGCTGATACGGTAACAGCTAATTAATTACGTGCAATTTTGGTTTCGTCGGTTCCGTTTAGGCAATTTTAATGTTAAAGATGCACCTCGCAAAGGCAGGCCCGTAGTGGAAAATGTCGATAAAATCATCGAAAAAAATCGATGTTGACCGGCATGTTAGTAGTATCGCAGCATCGCCAAGGAGCTAAATATCAACCATAAAACAGTTTTAAACCATTTGCGCAAAGATGGATACAAAAAAAGTTCGATGTTTGAGTGCCGCACGAATTAACACCAAAAAACATAATGGATCGAATTTCCATTTGCGAAGTCTTGACCAAACAGAACGAAATCAACCCATTTCTTAAACGGATGGTGACTGGGGATGAGAAATGGGTCACATACGACAATATCGTGCGTGGTGAAGCAGCTCAAACGGTGGCCAAGGACTAACGGCCAGGAAGATTCTACTTTGTATTTGATGGGACTTTAAAGGAATCATTCATTATGAGTTGCTTCCGTATGGCCAAACACTAAGTTCAAATCTATACTGTGAACAACTGGACCGTTTGAAACTAGCGATTGACCAGAAACGGCCAGAATTGGCCAACAGAAGAGGTGTTGTGCTCCATCAGGACAACGCACGGCCTCATACGTCTGTAGTGACTCGCCAGAAACTCCGGAAGCTTAGTTGGAAGGTTTTAATGTATCCACGATATAGTCCGGACCTGGTGATTACCACCTTTTTCTTGCATTGCAAAACTTCCTGACCGATAAGAAATTAGGATCAAGAGAAGATTGTGAAAATCGATTATAAGAGTTTTTCGCCAATAAGGACCAAGGCTTCTACGAAAGAGGCATTATGAAATTACCTTTAAAATGGCGACAAATTGTAGCAAAAAACGGTGCTTATTTGACCCAAATCGGACAATCCGAAGCATCTTAAATCCCGATATCCAAAGCATTTCACGCAAAAATAATGATTTCTTTTTCCCCCACCCATAATTAGCCGGACAAGTAAAAGTTATTTTAAATTAATTTTGCTAGTGACATTGCTACTACTCCTCCTGGACATTGAGTATTGTGTTCCGCCACTTAACACGCAATGCCTCCGAATTTGACGAAAAGTGGGGAACGGAGTATCTTGACACTAGATTCCCACTGCCTACCCTGCTGTGTGCGGGATATAGCGTGAAACTAAAAAAACATTTGAGTACAACACTTCTTTATAATACACATAACAAAGCTCTCTAGAGCTGTAATGTTATTATTATGAAAGGTAACACTATACCAATTAACCGTGACCATATTTTAATAATGTCTGCCTAACTATGCCAATACTATATATTCAATAAAATAATTATTTAAGCCTTATTATTATTTAAAATAAAATAAAATAAAAAAATATGTGTATAATACAAATATATATTTAAATAAATATCGGCCAAGCGTGTCGTGACTAGTGCAACAAAGCACTTTGCAGGCGAATGTGAACGCGGATCGCATACGTAATATCACTTTTCCCTCTACGCCCAGTCGAGTGATTGGCGTATAATCGACGTCTTTATATTTAAAATATTACTTTCGTCTATCTATGATAGCCGGGTTTACTAATAATTTTGTATTTTACTATAATAATAAAAGATTCATTAGTCTTCGTAAAAGCGGCTTTTCGAGTGGAAAAAAGAAAATAAAAATAAATCTAGCTGTCCATTAGTACAGAATTGTTAGGCGTTATTTTAAAAATAGAAAGGCTTTTGAAACAACAATTTTGCTTTACTACCGCCTTTGTCGTATTAGAGAATTATATGACATTAAATGATTGTCGCTAATTACGAATTGTTTATAAATGTTATATATATAACTGAATAATTTTAAATGATATTTTTCCCTTTTCGATGTTGTGAAAATGTTTTCTTTTGACCGACAATTTCAAATTCACATTCTTTACAGAAAATGCGAATTGAACTACTATGTGCGATATTAATAGTCGCCGGCGTTGTGGCGGAAGACTGGCAACCAATCGTCGCAGATTCACCACAGCTTTATACTTCATACTCTAAATCGTCGGAACGATCATTAGATGGAAGGTAATTTACCAAATATACAACATTCGTTATTATATTATTATATAATAAATAATAAAATCGATTTTAAAATGAATACTTGGGCTTCTGTAATAGAATTTATGGGATTGTGCTCTTATACCACCGCACGTTGAACATTCACGAGATTCAGCAGACATGAACATTTGCTTGCTACCTCTTACGAGTTGTTCCAAGAAGCACTTAACTGGGATTGAATGTTATGATCGGCTTATTCGATCTTGTGTATTTATAACGGATTGTAGGTATCTATACTGGGTTCAACCTAAATGATAGGAGGAGCATAAGATCAAAGCGAATGAAAAAGGGTAAGGGAATAATAATTTTCGCGAACTGGATTGAGTTATGATAATGGTGGTTGTTGACTACTGAATCACGTATTAATTTTTTAGCAATAAATATTGGACAAAAACCTTTGCAAAATATTATGCTGTATTTTCGAAAATTTGCGTGTTATAAAATATGTAAAAAAGTGTTTTAAGTTGTTATTTTTTGTTGCTAAGCCTTATATTGCAAGGTTTTTTTTGGTAGTTGTTGTTGTTTTTAATTTAATTTTTATTTGTAGCCCTCAGTTAAAAATTGTCTACCGTAGGCCAGTACTTCATTCTAAACCTCCTTCTTTCGGCCCTAGTAAATTGTTCAATTCGGAGACAGCAGCAGGTTCAGATGCCTGCAGCGTATACAAAGTTTCTATGAACCAAGAACTTTTTCATCAATACGTGGAATATGAAAAAGCTATACCAGATCTTAAAGAGTTCACACTTTGTATGTGGTCAAAGTTCCACAACCACTCTGATGATCATCCATTGTTTTCATATGCTGGTAAGTCAAATTTATATAATATGTTTATTTAGTATGAGATTTCTTAATATAAATGTTTTATTTCTGTCTTTTATGACTGTCTGTAGTTTTTCATTTTAACTGTGCTTTAATGTTTAATGTTATTTGATGACATCAAAGTAAACTTAATATAGAAAAACATACAGAACACAGTTCATATTAGCTTGCGTCGAAAGTTCTGCAAAAAGGAATATTTTTAAAGTTATTATTTGATATGTTTAACCTGTATATATTTAAATTCATGTTTAACCTGTATATATTATGAAGGCCGAAACTGTATTTGCTAAATGTGATAATTACTGTAATAATAAATGTGACTCTACAGTCAGATTATGAATTGCAATTTTGAAAGCTAAACGTTTATTAATCTTAATTATTTTATTTGAGTAAATTGTTAAGGTCAAACTTTCTAATTATAATTATTTCATTCAAAAAGACTGATCTATAGATTAGAAATAAATTTAATTTGATGTAGTGCAAACTCAAAAATATCTCAAACACGTAAAAAATGGTTTATGACATTATCGGCTACTTAAGATAATGTATATTAGTTTATGTTAATTACGACGGAGTCACTTAATGGATCCTTATAGGTATAAAGACCTTCATAATCACCGGTCAATGAGTTAAATTTATTCATGTGATAAATTTACCCTACTTCGACACACCTTACGAAATACTGTAGCAGTCGAGATGCATTGCGTAAGGCGATTAAAACGTGATCAGTCCTGTACATATACATATATCAATTTGTATCTTGTTGATAGTAGACTACCTTATTCTATGAAAAAAGTTTTTCATTATAGCTTTCATACTGATGGTTTTTCTGTGAGAATAAATCACTAGATTAAATAAAATAAGGTTCTTAAAAAATATTTTAGTATTGTACAATTTTAAGTTTTTACTTTACATTCACATAACTTAATGATTTATTATCTTACAATTAAGTACAAAGAATTTTAAAAAATCACGTTTTAGAAGATATTCTAATAATCTTATTAAATCGTGTGTAACCGAAATAGACGATCCGACGTAATATTTCCGTTTTTTTTGCAAGTTAAGTTCAATTTAAGTGTGTACATGCATACCATTTACGTTGTACTCGAAACAGATCGAGAAAGGTAGACCAGTTCTTTTGTAATATTGTAGTTATATCGGCACCGTAAAGCCACTCTTCTATGAGCGATTTCTCTTTAATCTAATTCTAAGTTTAGATTATGTAATTATAAAATTTACATAACACTTACTACCGACTCTTTATTTTATTAGTTTAACTAATCTATGTACGTATGTATTGTTTAAATGAAAAGTTCACTTGTAGAATATAGAGCTTATGTACGTTTTATAAAAAAATCATTATCACTTATGTTCTATTTCCATCAGTTAAACTCTTTTAATCTATGCTTCTCTTAGTCACTTCATTCGTAGTCACTTTTAAATGGTAGAAATTTGAGTGATTCTATGGGTTCAGAAGTGTGGAACAAGGTACTTGAATCTAATTAGCTTAAATCTGCGGCTTACTTATATTCTAGATTTGGAAAATGCTATATTTAGGTATTTGTAGAGGTTGTATAACCGGTTATAGGACAGCCTGCATGTTAATGATAGATATTTACTGGATAATATATTGAAAGGCATATTGCCTGTTAATATTATTTTGTCTCCGCCAATCGGCTTGCGGAGCGTTACTCTATCTGATCTCATGATGGTTCATAATATAATACAGGTAAGATAGTGAAACGCATATATATAAATATACGAAAGAATTGTGAAATCATGCCATACCACATAATATATGAAATCAACTGGACACCACAGAGAAGTGCAGAATATAAGTGAAAGTATGATAGTAAGAATGAAGACAACATGTTTAAAAGATTTACTAATTGATGAACGACGAAAGGTAACACCTGAAAAATATATTTGTACAACGCAACAGTGAGCAATAAACGTGCTTAAAGTTCAACTATAGTTAACGTGATGATACTATATTTTACAAATAAATTAAGGGGCCAGTCGTGGTGCAGTGGCACGAACGTGTCATTGTAAACGACTGGTTGTGGGTTCCATTCCCACTCGAAGAGTAATATTTCCATTTCCTTCATTCTGGTATCTGAGGCAAACCGCGGCGTTAAGTTCCGCCACTTAACACACAATGCCTCCGAATTCGGCGGAAAGTGGGGAACGGAGTGTCTTAACACTAGGTTCCCCTGCCTACCCTGTTGTGTGCGGGATACAGCGTGAAGCTAAAAAACAAAAAAAAAAAAAACAAATAAATCCTGTTTTAATAGGTTTCTTCAGCTGTTCTTCATGTATAAAATGAATAAAATCGCAAGACATAAACGTAATGTACACAAAATGTAATAGCATATTTGTAAATATGAGACAAAAGCATATCTTAAAGTATCTTAACCGAAGTATTAAGAATGTTGCCTTAATCTCTGTTGGAAGTCCTCTCACAAACGACGCTTCTATATAATAAAATATTATGCAAAGGTTAATGAATCAAAATAAGCATATTGGTGAAGTAGTCGAATACTGATTAAAATTAAATAATTTTGTGAATTAACAAAAATATATTTACATTTAAATTCGGTCGTACATTATTAAGTAGAAAAACATTGCCACGGTTATAATAATAAACGTTTAACTGATTCCCTATTAAAATAAAATCGTTTTCATCATCTAACCGCGAATGTTAAGTAATTATAATTTTATTTTACACTTAAAATATGATCATTTTAGTTTCTATATAGGCTTACTTTAGATATATAGTTACTATTGTTGTATAGAGCATCAAAATCTTACCTTTTTTATTAAGCTCAGACGAGTCTAAAAATAAAATAAATAAAAATTCTTCGTTCTAAAGATATGAAGTTCTTAAATTAAATAATGTTACAGTTGGCGACAATCTTAAAGAGATTTCAGCCTGGATATCGAACACCAAAGAGGCAAGCTACTTTAGTATGGCAATTCACGGACAAACGTACTTCAGACTCAACTATCCACTTAAACTTAACACGTAAGTATTTGTGTTTCCACATTATTAAATAATAGTAAAGGTTTTTATAATAATCTTTGCTTTTACTAATAAAAGTGTATGAAATAGATTATGACAATTAACGACTTAGGGCTTTAGTGTTTAACTATAATGATATTTAAAATATATAAATTTAAAATATTATAATTCTAGTATAATGATATATAAATTTAAAATATTATAATTCTAGTACTAAACCCGAAATCCCTTTGAATAACCCGGTATGTCGTCGATGATAAATTTAAGCGAGTAAGCGGACATATATTTACTATTACAATACTAAGGAAATAGTAAGCCAAGTCTGAAACTAAGAATATCTGTACATTGTGTAAACTAGGTAAATTGGGTTACGGTTTACATCGTGGAATTCTTTATGTTAATGGCATAGCCCTTAATCACATACAGATAAGCCTTCACATAGATATTTACGATTATCAGCTTGTGCATATACTTAATATTTATATATAATGTATATTTCATATGTTTCATATGTTTTTGTATTTTAATAAACATGTACGCAAACGATACAATTTGTTAATTTTTTATTGTTGTCACAAAGTTATAACTAAACATGTTTACCATAAATTTTATTTTAAAAAATATTAATTTAGTGCCATTTTATATTTATTTTGCTATTTAACTTATTATTTGTTATTAAGTGTTTCCATTAGCATCAAATTATAACTCTATGTATCTGTATCAGATATTATGAAATAAAAGAACTTAAAAATTTATATTAAAGAGTTTTTAATATAATGAGGAAAAAATTTCGTGATAAAAGTAGTAGAATTGTTAACGGCGTCTTTTGTTAACGTTCCGCGAAGCCTTTAGGAACAAGTCAGTTTAAAATTATTGTCCACTGCGATTAAAGGAAATGCTGAATAGACTAAATACCTTGCTCAACTTTATGAGTTCTCACCTTGTGATGTGAATGTACAAATAGAGAAAGAGCTATTTCAGGATCTTTTATTTCATTATTCATTATATCCAAGGATTGTACGATATAATGGGAAAGGAGGCTAAATGGATCTGTATGCATTTACCTACTTCAGTCACATGTTATTTTATTTAGTTATCAATTTTAGCAATTTTAACACATTTAGAGCTAAAATTACTTTACCGGATAAATCACGTATATTTTTGCTATTCGAAAAATATGTTTTTAGAAAATCTGACGTTTCGAACACTACACGAACAGTAAGTAACTTGTGGTCACAGGTAGACCACCTGAAAAATATACGCAATTAATCCGGTTAAAATAGTCTAAATAACTTTCGCTTTTTTCTCGCGTAGCAAGGTGGTCAGGGAGAATCTAGTGCGAAGACATTTTGTTCTCCACCTTCCACACTAAATCAAGATATTGCGTGTTGAGTAACGGAGTAACTCAATACGCACTTTGTCTTAAGTACCAGAGCGGAGTAATGAAGGTAATGTATGGTCGTTCCCCTGAGTGGGAGTCGAACCGACAACCATTGCATTTGCCGTCTGACACTATCCCACTGTGACACAATTTAACTGTTTCGAAAATGAAAATCTGAAGACAACAGTGTTTACTAAAATGTAATAAGTTAACCTATTTTGCATAATTTCCTAATACTTTGTATACACACTTAAGTGCAATACAAATGTATAATAAAAGTACGTTTTATGCGTCTTATTCATTCTTCTCTACTCATTTTAATCTAATATTTGTAATTATATCACATTTTTCTATAAAATATACTACGAATAAGTTAGCCTAGTTTTTTTGTCATCTCATAAAGTGGCGGGTAGCCAGTTGGTACTGTCTCCAGACAGTATTAAATTATGGCCCATCTGTGTTTTGGCTTTGCAGACATCAGTTACCATATAACTTTATTTCATAAAGCCTTTTTGTCTTTGTGTTCAACGCCTCCTTCTTTTTTTTTACTCCACTTTCTTCTTTGTAAGGTTTTGGGCTTTTATGCTAACGTCATTAATTTTTATTTTATTGCAATAAGAAATAGTGACAGCTGTTTCAAAAAAATGTTTTATTTTCATTCTATTTTACTCTTTTCTTGGTTGTCCCACTGTATTTTGACATATCTTAAGTCTTTTTGCAATGATAGTAGTAAAATATAAAGGAGTTTTAATAAAGTACGTTTTACAACAAAATAGACTAACAATTTGCAGCATGAATAATACGTTGTACCATTTCTTGGTGTACATCATCGTGTCCGGGGGTACCCGACGGATATCGATAAACAATTTTAAGTGTAACTCTGAAAATATACAATAATTGTTATAGTTACTATTATAACAATTATTTAAAAGACAAGTGGGAACTCTTAAGTATTGTACTCAATAATCTTCAATAAAATTTGAAAGGAACGGCGAAACATTTTTGATGGGAACAAAACACTCTGTCCCCACTAATTTACCCCGCGTCCACGTCGTCATTCGTATGCATTTATTTTTACTCTTAATCTTAGGGTATCTTTATCATATCGCTTTGCCTAAGTATTGTGTTTAGTTTCTTAGAAATAGAATTGTCCAAGGCTACCCGGCGTTCGGGGCTACCCGTATAATACGTAAAAGAAATGTAGTAGCTAAAAAATACGTTGCTAAAATAATATATATTTACGCATCAACACAACAACACTAGTAAATTATTAATACGTTATTATATAACAATTAATAGGATTCGCCTTCTAATGTTTATTCAGTGCGATACGACTTCAGGTATCTACATAATAAATAATTTAATAAGCAGTTAAAGCATTACGTAGTCTTAAGTGGTATATAGCATGGCCATTATAACATAAGGATTACTCTTAATAGACGTAGTTAACACAATGGTACTTATTTAAAATTTATTGTACAAAAACATGGTACTTATTTTCGGTACCATCTCTTTGAAGATTTTATTTTTGCCAGTACGATATGAATTTTCAAACATAAATGATAAAAATATAAAAAAATATATGTTAATATAAAAAGGAGTACGAAAAGATATATAAAACGACTAGGCATCCGAGTTATAAATTCATGCAATACAAGAAGCATAGAATTGTCGTCGCATGACAAATATGTTGAATATGATATGCTTAAAATTCACATTGCAATATTTTACAAGTAACACATTTCAATATTGCTGTATCCTATCTTATATGGTTAAGCGAATAATTTTTGTTCATATATAAAATATCAGGTGACCGAGCTTTGCTCGGCATTTCTTTTTGGTAAGTCGTGATTTTGATAGTATAAATATCAGGTGACAGCACAAGCGCTCTCCTGTTAAGTATACTAATTTAGCTATGTTTGAAAGTAGTTTCCGAATTTTCCTCTATACAAAAAGACAAAAAAATCAAAATAAATTATGCACATTATCTATTTTCAGTATTTTAGTCTCAAAAGATAACAAAATAAAAATAAGGAACCAACTGTGGAACTAATATTTCTTAATTGTGTGAAGTCTTTGTGAAGCTTACATAAAATACTTAAATATCGTTACGTTAATTCAAAACTTTTCCTCTTAGTTGTAAAACTTTTATATTTAAATCGCTTTGCAGAACTTTTCTAAGAGTTTAGCTATGGTTCCTTTCTCTTGTTTTTCTTAGATATTTTTCTATTCTTTACTTCTGATATTTGTAATTTTATATTTTCTTTCTCCGTCGCAATTAGCCCTTGCTCTTGCTCTTGCCATAACTTTCAGAGACTGGCTAAATTAACTGGGACTTAAAAAGCACCTGAAGAGACTGGAGAGAGTTTCTATCAACTTAGAGCACTGAGGTCTTGACGGACGTTGCAATTGTATCTGTTGTAATGATCGTTATTGTGAATCTTGCTCGGGATCTTGCATAGAAAAAAACAGGCTCTTGCAAAAAAGTTAAGGATTTTCTCTTGTGTCCTCTGGTAGTGTTTCCTTTTGTAGAATCAAAGAGCTGCTTTGCTCTTTGTGTCTTCTTTTGTGAAAATATCTTCTAGAAGTCTTTTTTTGTGAAAATATCTTTATGGAATGGATGGATCCCCGTCTTTATAAAAGCATTCATAATATTTGTTGGAGTCATAGTCCTCACGAATGTGATCCTTATAAGTTCAGCTAAATCATAGAGCATGTCTTTGGTATTCTGTGAAATAAAAATACACCTTGTAGTAGAAATACTTCATGCGTGGGCACAGTGAGTCGACCCAGAGTGGATACATGGTTGACTAAGTGTGTCCACTTCCGAGATGATCCACTGTATATCACTCAAGTCATTTTAATTTTATAAGGCAACAACTGGTTTTTTTTACAATGATGACAATTCTTAATATAATCGTATCATCAAATAAGACCTTAATTATTATTTATTGTGTAGAAATTATAAAAAAGTGGATAAGATTATTGGATACAGAATAAAAACAGAACATAACTTACGTGTTTACTTTTGCACTTTTAAAATATAGATTATTCTCTGCAACGTACACTTTGCTTCCGAGCGACGCACTGACTAGTTCTTGTACGAACATGAATCTACTGTGTAAGAGACGCTGCTAATACTTTGCACTTTCTATCTAATACGACGTTGATTCACTTTCTCCACGTGACCCACTGTTGGTACAATCACTATACTATATAATAACGCATTGGAAATAGTATGTTTTTTAATGTCTTTTTTTAATCTTCAATTTTTTTAGGTGGTATCATTCTTGTCAGTCTTGGAATGGAAAAACTGGCGAATGGCAAATTTGGGTGAACGGTGAAAGAGTTGGCAGAGGATTTCACAATAGGGTAATAAACACAATTTGAATTTAAATAAAATCTACTTAATATTTAATCGTACTTCACATAGTTATAAGTATAAATTAGCATTGTTGGCGATGTAAATACTAATGGGAAATAACATGTGCGCGAGTATTGTACAGTTATAAATAGCATTTTGGTATTTTGTCCTCTTCATGAGAGATTTAATTAGTGACATATTCTATTGGGTTTGATCAGTCAGCTGCAATTTTCATTATCGTCAACCAGTAAGCTATGCGAGTATATCTAAATATGTCGTTGTTGTATAGTGTTAAATCGGAGACTTTTATTATTTATTTATCATACAAGTTAAAGTAATGAAATAAGATTTTTTATTTTATTATTATTATTATTGTTTTCTAGATAATTTAGTAAAAGTAATAAAATGATTCTCAATTAAGGTTAAAACTAGGAATTTATACTTTTAAAGTACTATAATAGCTACTTTAAATGTTAAATAACTAGTTTAAATATTTTATAAATAATAATTTACTGGCTATATCTACAGCTCGTGGGTCATGTCATAAAAGGCGGTGGAGTTGCAATTAGCGGTCAAGAACAATCTGTTTTATACAAAAATGACGACAAAGAATCTACTTTGAGTAAGTTTTTTAGATTTTTTTAAAATTATAATATTTATATTTTTTGTTTATTAAATTACTCTCTTTATTTTAGAGCAACCAGGTCTGATAGGAGAAATCACTATGCTTCAAATTTACCACGTTGCTTTAACTGCCGGAAAAGCCCATAAGGATCATAAGCATCATCATGTTCATCATTTCAAACATGATGGCACTCCCTTCGAGACGTCTACGGAGACAGTCACAGAACCACCTCCTCCTCCAGCTACGCCACTCGGCAATGGGAACTTTTTAATAGGAGGTCAATTACAAAGGCCTGCTAATCTTAACTTGGCTCGTCCTCAACAAATGATACCCGTACAGCTTTCTAACGGCCTTCAATTCCAGCAAGAATATATTAATGGACAGCTAGGCAATAGATTTGTCTCAGAGCAACTTCTAAATAATGTTCAACCGGTTCCTAGTAACCAAGGTAGCAGTAACGACCAACGTATACCATTAATTGGTTTATCACCAGTTGACCAAAGTTATAATACAAGACCTCTAAGACCATCGAAAGAGACAACGGTACTTCTATCTGGTTCTCTCCTTAACCCCGCTAACGTACAATACATTGATGATACATCCAATTCTCATAACTTATACAAACGAGACTCTAAAAAACGTGATAAAAGAGACAATCCTGAAAAAGAATTAGCTGAAGAAATTGCGCCAGGTAATACTATTTTATTTTTGTTAGCATGAATATAAATTATTAGTAGATATATTAATTAAGCAAAGCGAGCGGAGCGCTCCAATGGAGACATTTGTGACAAGTAGACCCCACTCTATGTGACAAGTAGACCCGAAAACTACACGTCAGAAATTTATGATATTTTGCTAATGCCAATATGGTCTTTAAAAAAGATGAAAACCTTTTTTTACTTTATCCTTAAGGAATTATCTCCAAAAAACTGATTTCCTATTAAGTCTATAGCGGAAAAAAATTACGCGAAAAGTTTTGGCTACAGTGAACTACGCGTGCCGAATATATAAGTTATTTTCATTTACTCACTTCTCTCAACATGTAAACGCCACGCGAGACTTCGCGAGTGCTGCGAGTCGGAATTTAGGGTCTGGTTGCTGTTGCTGTTGCTGCACTAATTAAAAATGTATGTATTTTTTTAAATAGGTAAGAAGGACAAACGTGGTCTCGTTGCGTTATCAGACGGTTCTATCATAGACGATGCCTTACTTAGTCCTGATACTCTTGGAGACAAAGAAGATGAAGTATTATTTCAACAATCTCTACTTAATGGCTTAGCTGGAGTTGTTGGGAACCTGCCTGTCCAAAATTTACAAAGAATGAATGTAAGTTTTAATAATTGTAGGTTTAGTGGCACGTAAGCATGTGCTTGGTGATTATTATAAACATTGTTATATCAATACTAGAAAAGTGACTTCAGTAATTAAGTTATCCCCTAATAATTGTATAAAAATAATGTCATATTAATGTATAATTTAAAAAAAATTCAAAAGATATTTTCATATCAAAACCTCCAGGTTGACGAAAGGGAGCCAGCGGAGGCTGAAGTGAAAGCAGTTATGCAAGTCTGCAGTGGTTGTACGCCTGAACCTTTCAAGAAAGCTCTGATTCTCTCCTGGAGAGCTACTCCTAAGAAATTGTACAGCGGAGCACACTATTATAAGGGATTACCTATATGCCGGGCATTTTAAATAATAATGTAAAATACATTCAATCTGTTATTTAGCTAGTAAAAAATTAAAAAATGTACAAAACTGCAAAATAGCATAAACAATTAAGCAAAATATTTCATATCTTTTATAGTTTTGCTGTGCATTATATATACTTCCACAGATATTAATATGATATCATTAAAATAATAAACATAATATATTGCCAAATTTTGTAAATTGCAATTAAGTGTTAAGTAATTTTGAACCTAAGATGGATCGTCTAATTAATTTAAATAGTGGTGGTTATTAAATTTTTATTTTAATTCAGAATGTCGAACTTGCCATTGCAAACTATTTATTTTAGTCTTAAGATAGTCTTAATAAACTTCTGTTCTTACGTTTATAATTGACTACGATTATTGTTTTTAGTACTAGTATTTTAACTATAACAACTTGTTACCGACTAATATACTATATAATAAAATACATCCTGTTTTATTTCACGCAAAGAAGAATTTCTGTAATAAAACTTATATATTTATGAATTATTTATTAAAATCTGTTAATTGATTTTATACTATAGCGACACTTATTTGTTTTAAAATTTAAATGATTTTAAGGTCTCTGTCAGAGATAAGCTCACCTTTACTAATAACATTGTGAATTTTATATTGATGTTTGTTACAAAGTACAATAAAGGATATATAAAAGGAATAAAATCTTTATGTAGGGTTTTAGTTTATATGCAAATAAGAAACGAATATAAAAAAGACCACGCATGATTTCTTCTTTGACGCTTCTTAGACAACTTCAAGGCGCATAACATAAGCAACGTATATTTAACATTATAGAGACGTGCATGGAATTTTAGGTGAATTTCTTCTCTCTCCTGCCCAGTGGGGAGAGGGGAGACGACATCAGGGCGAGACCCACTGGACGTGGTTTTCTACGACACCCACTAATATAGGTGATCCGAGGACTCTGCACGTTGGAATATTCTTACGGTCAAGTCCTGGATGTGAGCATCCAGGTGGAGGTGTGTATGCAGAGTGGCATTCTTCACGTACCAAGGAGCCAGAGCAGCACGTCTCAAGGCGACATTTTGTATCACCTGATGTGAATTCCGGTGGTTGGTGTGGGTCAGCGCGTACCACGCTGGCGATGCGTACGTCAGATGGAGTCTGACGTAAGTTTTGTAGACGAAAACCCTAGTGCGCAGCGGAATGTGGGATCTAAGGATTGATTGAAGTAGGTGCATGGCGGTCTTCGCAGCTGCAGTAGCCTTTTGAATGTGGGGTTTTATGGAGAGTCTTCTATTTATGACTACACCTAGGTACGTGGCCTTCTTCAGCTAATCAATCCTCTGGCCCTGCGTGACTAGCTGTGGAGGCATCTTCCGATGATCGCCTAAAACTATGGCCTGGGTCTTAGCCACGTTTAAAGTAAGCCTCCAGTCAGCCAACTAGTCAGGCAGAAGGTCGAGGGCTCGCTGGAACTTGCTGGCCGCATGCGTAGGGTTTAGAGAAGTGGTGATGCCCTGTGGACGCCGGCGATAATTGGATGGCTGCAGGAGAGTGCAATCTCCACCCTCACGCGAAAAGTCCTACCCGAGAGACGACAGAGACGTGCATGACAAACATATCGTAGTATATGTAGTATTTTTTATTGTATCAATTTAATATGTTTATAAAGCATTATTATTAAAAGATCTTGGGTATCAGCACTTCTTTCTCATTAAAAGTATAGTATTCCAAATTTCACACTCCATTGTCTGAATAATTTTTATAAAAACGGGTGTTAAGATTTTCCTTTAGATATTATTGTTATGAAAACAACATAGGTGTAACCTAGCGTCAAAACATTTCATTCTAAGCTTCTGCCCGTATTTAAGAAATTCAGTGGAGATGCAAATTCTCTGACGCGTTTTCTCTTATCAGTGCAGGAAATAGAACATAATGTAATTACTCCCCACTGAACCATGATAGACTTTATATCATATAAGAATATTTAAAGTCATTAAGTTTGCGCAATAAGCATTAAGTATATATTTATGAATTTGACAAGCTAAGAGAAAACTATCATGTTCGTTGTTACTACTCACAACCAGTGTAATAAACCCGTACGTACTCCTGTTTGCACATAGATTAAAATAAATATGTAGATATGCGTATTATTGGAGTACAGGGTTCGAGGGTCGTGGGGACAGTCGTATCATGGGGGAAAAGAGGGGTGGAGGGGGCGCATGTTGGTCAGGGAGACACGGCACCCCAGATCGATGGTAGACCGCTATATAAATGTACCGTTAATGGATGTTCATCTCCAGTTACATCCAATCCGTTTCGTGGAAATAATAATTTAAATAAATTTAAACACAACACAGAGGCAAAAAATAAAAAAGTATTCACTTACTTTGTTTTTGTTATGCACATGTTGTGAGTGGTAATCGGAATCGATCTCAGGTTCTGAGAAGTAGTTCTGCTCCTGAGAGAAAAATGAAAACAATTTAAATTGTAGATATTTTATACTTGCATTCTCAGAATACTTAAAACGCTATTTTTATTTTCATATTGTATTCACGATAACTATAAATATGCCTCTAATATGTTTAAATTACTTGGGTAAGTAAACGTTATTAAAACGCTCACCACATGTTGTCATCTCAATATTATCAGTATAATAGCGTTGCAAAGCAAGACAGCTTTTGAAAGATCTTATAAGAAAGGGCATTAAGTAAGATGAATTGTAACATTATCACTGAGGGCTACAAACGAAACAATAGCATTTAATGGATAGCATATTAGGTATCAAAAATATTAATAACAAGTACAAGTTAAGAGGTACAGTTAGTACTCGTACTGATTTGTTTAAACGATTACTAACATACATTATTTAAATTTTATACAAAGTATATCCTGCTCGTGCCGACATTTTATCCTCTTTTAGTAATTTATTTTAAAACTTACCCGTGCTATTAATTTATTGGCTTTATCAAAGATTTTTTATGATATAGAATATACTTAACTTTGTAAGTGGTTAGTTAAGTTTTGGTGAACTTACATCCCATGTAGAAGAAGAACAACTAGAACTTCCTGCTGGCATTGGCACCGATCCCACACCCATTGCTCCTGGGAACACTCCACCGCCGATATCTGTGGCTTCAAACAGCCGCAAAACGGATCGATCACGGATGTCCCGTAAATGCGCTCTACCAAACAAAGAAAAATATAAATAAGTTGTAATAAACAACATAAATAAGTTATAATAAACGTGTAAGAAATCAGCTGCGTCGAAATTCTTATACCTTTATTAGAGTCTCTGAAATCCTGGATGGTTTCCTCCGCTGGAGGTGCGGGTTCGAATCCCGTTGCGTTCAAATTTTTATACGTTTATTAAATGTATTTTTCAATTTTCTTAAGTGTGGAATAACACTTTAAAAATATTAAATGTATTTAATAAATAACATACTCTCTTGCTAAACGATTGTTCGTAGAATAATCTTTGGGTAGCAGAAATTTGTAAAAATCTCTCTACAGATATGCTAATAACATAAACAAGTTGTAATAAATGTATAAAGATTTCGATGCAGCTGGTAGTAGAATGCATGACATAGCGGTCAGAGCGCCTGGACGGTTTCCAGGAGGCGCGGGCTCGAATCTCACTCCGTTCAAATTTTCATACGTTTTCTAAACGTATTTTTCAATTTTCCTAAGTGTGGAAAAACAAGACTTTTCCAGAATAGAAAAAAATATTGCTTGCTATATCGTATAAGAGAAAAGAAGAGAAGAAACGTATAAAAATTTAAAGGCAGCGGGTTTCGAACTCCCGTCTCAAGAAAACGTTTAATTGCTCTGACTCATGCGTGAACGCAGTCCATGAATATCCCTCCTTGCGCTCGAATTTTTATACATTTTCTAAAAAGTTTTCAATATTGTAAGCGTGTGAATAACACTTTGAAAATATTTAAAATAAGGATTATCATGTCTGGCTCCTTCATTTTATATTTTAAGATAACATATGAAAATTGTTCCATAAATATAAGTCTGACCTTTTTATTTATTTACACAAGCACATAAATTAGGACCAAATCATTTAACATAAACGGAAATAATTAAAGGATCATAATTTTTTTTTTTTTTTTTTGAGGTATGTAGGCTGTATTTCCCTCATAAATGTCGCATTCGTTCTGATGTATACCGAGAGAGAAAAAACATAGATTTTTTCAGTTCGTTTTTTTGGTCTAAAAAGTTGGAATTTCTTTTTTCAACTTAACCACTATATGGATCCGAAAACTAGTTTATCTAGTTTCAACTTGCTGTTGTTAAAAAATCAATCAATCAATCAATATTTTTCGCTGAGATATCGAACTCTGACTGGAAAAGGATCTTCTCGATCGAAAGGGTCTTTAACCATAAATATCTCAGTAACCGCAGATCGCGAAAGAAACGTAAGGAGTATTTTAAAATCTTTATTTACATTAATTTTTATTAATCATTAAAAAAGGGACTTTTGGTGGCTTTTGGGAAAATCAGGCGATAAGTTGGATATATCGAGAAAACTGGTAATTTTGACTGTGCGTTTTACAGTTCAATATATTAACGAAAACCCCACAAGATTTCGATTAAATCCATCAAGCCGTTCTTTTGTTTCATTCGATCAATTTTTTGAAGAAAATTAAAGGGTCGCGCATTCAACTTTGAAAAATCACCTTTAACAAACTAAAAAACGAAATGATATTTCAACTTTTTTCATGTTTTTTATTGATAACAGTGTTTAAATATATAGTTTAAAATAAAAACACTAAGGGAATAAATGATACAAGAAGTTTATACTCCGATTATAAAGAGCTCTACTTTACTATTATATAGTCTACCAACACTGTATGTAATAAACGTTCATATTGATAAAAACTTATTATAAGTCGTAAAATTTGATATTATCCGTAACTGAGATTTGATTTGTATTGTAAGTGTACATGTTTCTCTTCTTCTCTTAAAGGAATATAATGTCGAGTTGTTGTAAATCATCGATGATATGACTACTGCAAATCATCATTAGCAATATTGAGGTTTTAAAGACTATGTAATATAATAATGACAATGACAACCGGAAATAAAATGGAACCCATTATATTTTTTATCCATGATAATTGAACTTATATCAGAATTTAAATTGGCCTTCGAGCACGGCGCGAGATATTCGCAAATAACTTATATTTTTTTTAGGCTTTACTATATTAAAATCGATTTTTGGCAGTGCATATTGGATTGTTTCGCAGATTGAAGATTCTTTTTCTTATAGTGCAATTGGACCCAGCTAGTGAAATTTGACAGTCAGCTTTGCATTGGAGTTTTGATTGAAATTTAAAACTCCTAAAACGACGGAACTCCAAGAAACTATGTGATAAAGCTCTAAAGAGATTGAGTTCAAATTTAATCAAATATTATTAGAACACAATTCGATGCGCAGATGTTTTTTAAACTAAACAGAGTAAGAAAAGTAGGAGTTATTATGTTGTGATTTAAGAGACTTGTGAAACACTTATGTCATAATTTTAAATTGTAGTAGAGGGTACATAGAACTAGTTTAGTCCGTAAACGAGTAAACAATAGAGTCATAGAGTGATGACTTAAGAGTTACAGCATAATACTCAAGAAATAAACTTTAGATACCAGCAGTATACGAAGTTTTATTACTAAACAGCGACATGTCAGGAAAAGAAAACCTTTCCAGGTAAGTTATCCTACGTCTAATAGCTCAACAAACAAGCAATTCAAGAAACCTCTGGTAGGTACCTTCGAGGTAAAAGAATTCTAAGAAATCTGTAAGAATCTCTTATCTTATCTTGGTATAGTTTGTATACTATGGCTTTCTAGGGTAATGATGTGCATAGAAGCTGAGGTAAATTTTATATCATATTTTTATTCACAATGGTTAAGTTTCTTTAGTATTACCTTTTTTTAGAAATAATAATTTAGACCAGAGAGTATATAGTATATGTTTTAGACATTTTCCTAATAATAAATTATATCACATTTAGTCTAAGTAGTAAGAAGCTTAGATTTCATAAAAAAATATATCATGTGGCTTCAATTTAATTTAGATATATTTTCTGTTTTTTAACGCATTCACCATTAATAAATGTTTGTATAATTTTAGGTACAGTTACAGAAATACTAGGACTTCTTATAAACTTGTGAGAGCCCTTAGTTTATACTTGTCACAAAAGTCTATTTTAGCATTTTTGTTGTTTTCGTAATTTTCCTGAGAACAAACTTCACAAACACTTATGAAAATTTAAAGGTTAATATTTGTTTTTGTAAAAGTTCATAACTTATTACAATTTTCTTTATTGAGTCAACATGCCAGTTCATAAAATTTACATTATATAAAGATATTTCTATACCTGTCGCTAGGGATTGTTTTCCAAGGTGTAGTTGCCCTTAGAATAAATAAATTTAAATAAAAGAATGTTTATGGGTCCAACTTTTGATTATAACAATTAATACACCTTTAACCCCAATTAATAAATAATTTTAATAGTTACAGAATATGTTTATGGACACTTTTTGTAGGTTCCTACCTATAAATATATGGTTTAAACAGCTAATTTATTAAATTGTATAATAAGTACAATAATAAGTATTATTTTACAAAATATGTTTATGTGATCATGATTATGTCCAAGAATAAAAATCTGAAGGTACGAAAACCAGCATCACCGTGCTGATAGGAAAACATTTGGTGTTGCGCAACTTTTCTACCTCTAGCATCAAGACTCCATTTCGTTTGGCAGATCTTTTGAAAAGCCAAGGCCTATAATAGTAAAATTTACTGACGTATCAACAAGAGATGCTGTTTGGTTTGCCAAGGGTAGACTGAAGGGCAGCGGTATAACTCAGTCTGAATTTCTTACTAAAGATAGACATGAGGCTTGTCTAGAGGCAAGACAGCGAGTTGATGTTGGCAAGTGCTGGTCACGAAACGAATGGATCCATATCATAGGACCGGATGGGTCCCGACATCAAGTTGAAACGAAAGTTGAAGTTGTTTCTATTTCGTGTATCAATAGTCTCCCGTTGTGTAAAACACCACCATTCCTGTGCCGAAAGAGTGGTAAAAAAATAGATTACTCTTTATTTTAATGTTTATTTCTGTTATTATTTCTCCTTTTTAGTTTCTCTTTTGAAGTTAATTTATCATTTGATTTGAAGTCAGTTTACCCTCGTGAAATAATTTGTTATATTCCTTTATTGTCTTAATGTTTTAAAGATTAATTTTATAAAGTTAATATAAAAGATTAATTTAGTTTATTTATTTATTTGATTTTGCTGGTATAGCTGATTTTGTTGTTTAAAATAATTAAGTTCATGGTTGTTGTTATTGATGATATTAACAACTTGTCCATTGACGAAGACTGTTTCTGATTTTCATAGTACAGATAATCTATGGCAAGTGCGTAGTTCCGACTTTTGTACTATACTATGACTAAGCAATTCTTTACTTTAGTGTTATACAAATAATTATTAAGTTTTTGTTTTTATTTTCTTCTCTTTTTAAAAATGAAATATATTTCTTTTGTTAATTCTTTCCATTATTTTTTTTATATAATTTTATTTTTAAGGTCATTTTTCCGTCTTTTTTAGTCTATGTATAGCATAAAATTAAAAAAAAACATAAATTTGAGAAGTATTAAAACATGGCGTTTCTTATTTGATACTGTACGTCAAGTGCGAAAAAAGTAGCCATTATGTTCCAGGAAATAATTATTTTCTTCAAGTCATTATTTAGGTAAAGTGAAGTTTTAATTTTTTTTTTCAATAAAATGAGAGAAAATATATTTTTCTGATTATATTTTATTAAAGTTTAATTATATTTATGTATGGTAATTATATTTAAGGCATTATTTAATAATAAAGTTCAATTATGAGTTGGAATTAAGATTCGAGTGACATTTAAAGGAAAAAATCAACCTAGCAAAAAATCATATCAGACCTTTACGTAGATCGTCAAATTCTCTATGAGAATAAATTTTTGTTTTTATTCGACAGTTATCCATTCACACGCCACAGCACAAGCATCACCTGCATTGCAAGCATATGGACTGTTTATTTTGAAAGTGGTGTAAGTCCATTTTTGAGAAAAATGAGCTATCACGTAATTCATGCTTAATTTAGTGTACATTTTTTGTATATAACTAGTCCGTGTATAATTTCTCAAAAAAATCCCAGGTTCATGCAACTTAAAATTGGTCGGTAAATGAAATTGCATAATCATCGGTTATGAAAGTGGAGTAAGTAGAATTGACAGAGGTAGGTGGCATAGCAGATGGATGCCGATCAGTGTTTTTTATTTTTAATTATTATTAAATAATTAACAAACGTTATTAATATAGTAAATAATATTAATTTAATTAAATATACAGATAAAAAATACTAATGGGGAACACGTCCATTGGTTGCAAATATGTTGGTTGAGGTTCCTCAAAATTGCACTATATACCATTTTTTATAAAACAACGATGATGGACGCAGCATTTAAAATTATCAATTTATTACCTCTACGTCCTGAAGATCGTTAAAATCTGAAAAAGTCGCCCTAGAGCCTTTGTAGCAAAATGCCAGACCTATTACGTACGAAAAATATAAAGATATGAAGCAGCTACTGCCTCCGGTGCCTCATAAGTATTTTGAAACACTACCACATGCAGAGAATAAGTAAATTCTTGTAATCATTACCTCTCAGTATGTTGTAATGTAATTAGCGTCTAAAATAAAATGTTATATGTTGTTATGCGTATTTATAAACAAAATTATATTAAAATGAAGTATATTTAAGTGATATTTGATTTTTCAAAATTGAAGTTAAACTATTTTTACAATTGTCTAATGTTGAAAGTGGTGTAAGTCCATTTAAAACACTAAAAAATGTGTTATCGTAGTCTAATAATTTATATAAACAAATTAAATGTTGATAAAACAATAGAAACAATTCCGACTTCACATAACTTGCCTGTATTTTTAAACCAACAAATATAGTATAACCTTAATTTTCTTGAAACAAAAGAAAATGGACTTACATCACTTTCATAATAAACGGTCCATATGTCGTCTTTCGATAGCAAAGATATACATGCCATCTTAGTGTCTCAATCATGGCTCAAACCATGTTTATCGTCGACCTCCTATTCACTGCAGGGATTTCATTTGATAAGAAATGATTGATATTTTAATAAATATTTTCCTTCTTTTAGTACAATAGATAGTTCAAATAAGCTTAGAACATTAAATTATCTTTCTACTTTAGCTACTCCTGATGTGCCTTTTAAATTTAATCAATTCACTGTAAGTGATGTTAAAAGAAATATTATAGCAATTAAGTCTGATGCAGTCGGTGCAGATTTCGTTACTCGTAAAATGATCATTCTTTTATAAGATCTTTTGGCTGCTGTAATCACATCCATATTGAACCGCTCCATACTCCACGGTGACTTCCCATCCGCTTGGAAAAATGTCTAAATTCTCCCACTTCCCAAAAACACAAATCCATCTGCCTATTTCGATTATCGTCCTACTTCCACCCTTCCATTGTTATCAAAAGTTGCTAAAACGCCTTGTTCATATGCAATTAACTCATTCCTTTCAAAGCATAAATTATTCAATCCTTTACAGCTCGGTTTCCGTCATGGTCATAGTAAGACTACTGCATTAGTCAAAATCACAGATGACATTAAACATGGTATGGATAAACATATGGTTAGGGTACGGACTTTACTGGATTTCAGTAACGCGTTTAATACTGTTGATTTTGACATACTACTTGCTATACTGATTTCTCTTAATATATCTCCTGAGGAATGATTGGTTTCGTTCTTCATTGTACGGACGCTAACAGCGCTTTCAAATAGAATATTCCTATTCTAAATGGTCCTTAACCACCGCTAGCGTCCCACAACATGGCGTGTTGTCTCCGCTTCTATTCACTATTTTTATTAATTCTATCTAGCAATGCATTTAATGTATCGTCATTGTGCGTCAATATCGTGGAAGAGCAGTAGTAGTGTAAATATCGTGTACCAATATTTTTCGAACTTTACGATGCCGTTAAAATCATTAATTTAATAACACTAAACAGTGTTCAATGGCGTTCAACGGTAATGTAACAAAGTGCAAGTAGTAACATAAGCGGATCAGCGTTTAGAACTTGTGGGCAGATCATTTCAACCTTGCAATTTTTGACACTATATTTATAAACAGCTATTTTGCGGAAATGCATGCGCGCACGACAGAGTTGTTTAAAATTATTTAATTAGTTTCGTTGTATATCATTGATTTTGTTAATGATGAGGATTTAGAATTTAGTTAATAAAATTATAGTAGAAAATTATTTTAATAGACATGTCATATTTTTTTAAATAGCTGAGTAGTAGAGTTAAATAATTTTATTTTGTAATATTTGGATATCGGCTAGTTTTTTATTTTATATTTCTATAAGATACAGAAGGCTAGATTTTGAGAGAAGACTAGAGAATTACAGATAGTATCGCGTATACAGCGCGGTATGATTCGTCCAAATTTCCATTGAGGGATGACAATTTAGTTTGTACATGCCCGATCTTAGCTTTACGTATTAAAGTCATATCCATTCTAGGTATTTTTAACACCTAGATATATTTACGAAGCTAAGAATCTAGAGTCCTATGCGCAGTATAAAAGCCACGCTAACCGCAGCGACCGACAGTTCGGTTATACTTTAAGTGAAATGTCAACAGAAAGAAATAAGCGCGAAAATACAAAGCGAAGTAATAAGTTATTGAGAATAAGTGCCGCTCAATAGCGTTTTGGGGAGGCTTTTTCTAGTGTAGATTTTAACTAGACTAGCCGATGTCATATATTTTGATCCACATTCAACGAAGATTTTTATTAACCTGTCAAGTGCCGTATATAATTACGTTGTGAAATCGTCAGTAAAATTCTGTTATTAATAAGTGTTTCCCTACCTATTTAATCAATTTTAATCAAATTTAGCTTTAATGTTGGCCAAATATTAAAATAAAACAAAGAAATTACTATTTTTATTAGAATTTCTCTAACTGTAACAATTACGTAATTATTTCAGATATAAAATCTGTATAAAAATCTTTAAATTTCTGAGAAATTTAATTAGTTATATTTGATCATTTAAAGAAGAATACTTAAGTATTTTTTTAAGTAAGTACTGTAATTGTTTTTAAGTGCTGTGTTAATCCTTGCCAGGATTAGAACGCAACATGGAGAAGCCAGGACCTATTAAAAAACGTAAGATTAAAGATGAAAATCGGCACTTTCAAGAAATTTGGACTGAGAAATACTTTTTTGTATGGTCGCATAACAAAGTCATTTCTTTAATTTTCAACAATTTTTTTTAATTTGTTACGATTGCAAAGGAAAATAATGTAAAAAGGCACTATGAAACGCAGCATCCTTCTTTTGCCAAGTTTACAGGCGAATTAAGAAAACAAAAAATGTTGTCTTTTAAACGGGAGCTTATTGGTCAGCAAGCTATGTTTACAAAACCCATTCAAGATTCAGAAACAGCTACAGAAGTTAGTTATGAAATTTCTCGAATGATAGCACACGAAAACGCCCCTTAGACGCATAGAAATTGCCGCTAAGAAAATGTGTCCAGAAGCAGCAAAAAATTCAACTGAATCGTATGACTATCCAAAGACCAATTATGTTTTTATCAGATAATATTGCGGAACAGTTAATTGAAAAAAATTAAGATCACTGAATTTTTTTCATTGGTACTCGACGAATCCACTGATATTAGTTTCACAGCTTAACTTCTCATATTCATACGAGGTATTACTCAAGATTTTGATGTCTTAGAAGAGTTATTTGGAATGTGTTCATTGAAAGGTCAAACAAGGGTTTGATATACTTAATTACTTTTAAATGAGTGTTCAAAAAGATTTGGATAAGTGTTCTGATTTGGAGTTATCAAAATTATCGGGAGTTGTGACTGGCCGGTGCTCCTACGATGATTGGTGTCAATTCCGGACTAGTTACTTTGCTGAAAAAGCATCTGCAAGGAAATACCATAAACGCTAAAGATCTCATGCAGTTACACTGTATTATACACCAAGGAACCCTCTGTTCTAAATAAATTGAATTTTAAAATGTCATGAAAGTGGTAGTTTCGACTGTAAATTTCATAAAACCACGAGGACTCAATCACAGTCAACTAAAACAATTCTTTGTTGACATCGAAAGCGACTACGGAGACTTACTGTATTATACAGAAGTAAGGTGGCTAAGCCGTGGATTGACACTGGAACGATTTATAAATTTAATAGAAGAAATTGAAATATTTCTGGCGGATAAGCAAAGAGATGTCCCGGAACTTAAAAATCCTGATTGGTTTTGTGATTTGGCTTTTTTAGTTGACATTACAAATCATTTGAATGTCTTGACACACGGTTTCAAGGCAAAAATCAATCCCAGCTCTACGCTCATGTATCATCCTTTCAATGCAAGCTCACACTTTTCCGATCACAATTGAATTCTGGAAATTACAATCATTTTCCGAATTATAAGAAAATGGCTGATAAATTTAACAAAACTGCGATTAATTTAGGTTATGTAGAAAAGCTAGATATTTTGATTTAATATTTTCAAGATAGATTTTCGGAGTTTAAAAAAATGAAACCTCTGTTGGACATATCCAGCAATCCTTTCACGATTTCGGTTGAAAATGCGCCAGAGTCACTGCAATTAGAAATTATCGATATTTAAAACGATAAAGATTTCCGTAACAAATTCAACGAAGGAGTCTTGCTGAACTTTTACCGCTGCATAGATAAAAATATGTAGGAAAACTTGCGCATAAACGCTCTGAAATGTGCCAGCTTATTTGGTTCTACCTATATATGTGAACAAACTTTTTCAATACTAAGTAATAATAAAACAAAAAATCTAAATCGCCTTGCAAATGAAAGTTTGGAAGCAATTTTACTTATTGCTACAAGTAAACTTGAGCCAAATATAAAAAAAGATTGTAAGCACTATGCAGTGCCACGCTTCAAATTAATAAATTATATTTGAATTTTCATAAATTATTATCAATTCTTTATTGTCTTTAATTACCTAGACTTCTGGCGGCCAGCCCGCCATCAGTTCATGATTTGCCCGAGTGGCCCCTAGTCTTCATAAGTCTGTGCAACCATGGTATAACTAGAAAGAGCATCAAAAAAAGCCAAGCACAATGTTGAGCCTTGTAGAATCGCGCAAGCTATTGAATTGATTGAAGATTCTTTACTGTGTAATAAAAGTACCGTCAATTTTCTCTAATTTGATTTGTTTTTTGTTGTAAGGTCGATAGTTGCCGTTAGAATATTGATTTTAAGTTTAAAACTATATTGACGTTCAAGTGATATAATTAATATCGTTTAAATGAAAGAATTTCTCTCAAAAAATATGATAAATTCGACAAAAGTAGATAGAGATTAGCCTATATTTTCAGGGTTTGTTTTACCACCTGTTTGAAGATTGCAGCAACTCCAGTCATTTTTAATGCATCCAGGATAAATTCCTTTATGATTTATTAAATCATTAAATAGTTAAACTGGCTTGATTTTAAAATCATCACTTGTAAATTGGCAACTATTTAGGGTAATGCTAATTTAGAATTATGGTGGAAAATTTAAGTATTATATATAATTTTTGAAGTTATATTTAGTATCTTGAATCCGTATATGTTATTCATTTGTTTCTTTTGAATTTTTCCTCTAATTTATATTTTTTGCACATAACAGCTATACTACGATATAAATTAATCGGCAATCAATACAAGAGAAAGTCTTATAAATGTGAGTGAAGTAACATTGACAAATTAGTATAGTACCCGGCAATAAATAATGCACATCAATGCTTAGAATGAAACAGTCGGTCAGTTTCGGTTTCGTAGAGCGCTGTCTTTGTCAGTCAGTTGGTATGTGACGTTTCTCTCTGGTTTGTCAGTCTTTGTACAGATATGGTAGAGTACGGTCGGTTTCATGTCCAAATATATATACAGAGTTGTTATAGTCCCCAAAGATTATTTTTATAATTACATCTTTAATAAAAAGAGGAAAACTCTTGTACGGTCAGTCACGTGAAATTATGTACAATGCAATAATACAAGCTGTTAAGCCTACAAAAAACAGGATTCATCGAGATCCATTTACACATAAAATAAATATGGTTATTATAATGGGTCCCGATTAGTTTCAATTTCTTTTTATTAATTAACCAACTTCAAAAAAGGTGGAGGTTGTCCATTCGTTTAGTTTTATTTTCATTTTTTTCATTTTTAGGCGTTAAATTTAATTAATAAAAAAAGGAATCCACATCATTAAAGTTGACAACCATTATTGTCATTGTAACAGCTTTTAATAGATATCGGTCTGTTATTATTTTAAGCAACGGAGACAACGCTCTACGAAGTCGAAGCTAACCGATTGTTTCATTCTAAGCATCGACGTGCATTATTTGTTGCCGGGTACTATACAATCTTATTTAGATTGACGATTCAGAAAAAAGTACAACTTCAACTGAAAGAGATTTAATAAAGAATGTACATTATCTGAAGGACACGATCCAAGATTTTTGTGTTTCAAATGAACCAGAGTCTTGAACTGAAGTTATGATGAAGCTACTAACAAACCAGAGAAAAACAAGTAGCAACAGGTTATGTTCAATGAACTACAAGGGTTTGAAGACAAACCAGTGGGGAAGACTTTTCGGTGAGAGGAGACAGACAGACTAGTACAATCCAATGTCTTGGTGTAGGTATTATTAAATAGTTTATTTTTTTGTGTCTGGGAAATGTGTCTTTGGCATCTATCAAACAACAGTTTGTGGATTGAAACATTGTTTGATAGACATAGATTATGCAAAGTCAGTTTCAGAATCATGTTTGTATAGCAAAAGATTGTTTACGATTTTTCATTTTTTCCAATAGTAAAATTTAAATTTAAAGACAGATCAAACAGGAAGGTGTTTTATATGTGAGTGAAATATGATAATTGTGTGTCTATCGATTAGGATCAATTTGTAAAAGAATTCTTAAAATTTTATATGACTGATTGTAATACTAAAGATATCCCTAAGAAATGTAATTAGAAATTAGATACGATAGAATGTGCAAAAAATATCCTAAAATCATTGAAAACAATGATGAAATTAAGAGGGCATTATACTTCAAACTGTTCTCTATCTCCATTCTCTCCAGGCGCCCTGCGAGTACTGGTTAACAGATAACAGATAATCGTACTGGTTAACAGATAAATCGTAACATGGTATCAATGAGTTAGAAAAGCGATATGGTTGTATCACACTTGAAAATGATTGTTGATGAGCTATAAAGTTTTTTTCGAAAAAATGAGGTTTTTTTCGGAAGACTCCCATGAAGTATTTTTATGACATCTACAAGGAGCAAGATCTGGAGAGAGAGAGAGGAGATGGAGAAACAGTTAGAAGTCTAATTCATCCAATTTTATCATCGTTTTATTTGATGTTTTTTCGGCCTTCAAGCGTTCTAATAATACCATATTTACTCTTCTGTCTTTTATTTTTAATATACGTATATATGTGCAGCGACTGTTGCTTTTGGCTTCGCACTCTTTCTATTGAAAAAGTTACTCTGACAGTAAAATGGACGTATTCGTACATTCGGACGTATAGATATTCGGACAACATGTAATTTTTTAATAAACTTTTACCTTTGATATGGCTCTAAATATTCTGGGGAAAATATTTCGTGACGTTGGAAAATCTTTTATCCAACACAATATTAATGTCGATTTTCTGATATACGGGAAAATTAAGTAGACGCGGACACTTGTATGTATTGTAAATAAATACCAAAAACAAAGGTTTAATGTGTCTTATTTTATATTTAAAACCAAACTAAGATCTTCTCTACTTATATTAATAACAAAACTGTAATCATATTACATTTTTCTAGAATATGTACTAAGAATAACGTCTGGTTTTGGTCATCATAAAAATGGCGGGTAGCCACGGACACAGTAAGCATTGATGGTCCAACCGCTTTCAGGAATATAATAAATATTCGGTACGTTTACATGAACACAAGCTTCATTAACCCAGTCTTCGCATTCCTAGCAATCAAATATATAATTTTTCTGTCCTAAAACCGATTATTTTTTTATTAGCATATTGATTTGATTTGCATATTTTTCTATGGTTTCTTGCTTACTTCTTTTACGTTAATTTAACTACATTGGATCTTTTTTTATTGTTTGTCTCTCTTTTTCTGCTTTTCATCCACTTCTTTTTTGGATGCTTTCTTTGGATTTGGAGCGAAGAGTGGAGATCCAGTGCCTTTGTACTAGGTTCTCTTTACCATGTGAAAAATACCGTAAATCTGTATTTTATTAAAAATATTGATAAAAAAGAAGAAATATTAATTTCTCATATACTAAATAATTTTCGTATTGAAGTGAAATGATAAAGTTTTGATACTATTAAAAAAAAAAAAAAATAGCTTCACGCTATATCCCGCACACAGCAGGGTAGGCAGAGGGAACCTAGTGTTAAGACACTCCGTTCCCCCCTTTCCGCCGAATTTCGGAGGCTTGCGTGTTAAGTGGCGGAACTTAACGCCGCGCTTTACCTCGACACCAGAGCGAAAAAAATGGAAATATAATTTCCACCCCTCGAGTGGGAATCGAACCCACAACCAGTCGTTTACAGTCACAATCTTGTGCCACTGGGCCACGACTGGCCACAGTCTGATACTATTACAGATAAATATTTTAATTTTTCACAGGTTATAAAAGCTAAAGACTTAAAATCTGCTCGACTGACAAATCCATTAAGACGTAAACCAGGTAACAAGTATGGTGAATACTTGTACCACTTACGGTATTTATTGGTTTTGCATTTATGTAGGTGTGTTAAATTAAAAAGTACCTCTACAATATATGATATAAAATATCATATTAGCATTACAATACATAACATTAAAATATGCTCCAGGCGCTTTGACTGGTCTACAGTAACAATTAAATTACCGATACCAAAGATTATAAAGCATAATACATTTTGTAAAAATATATTTAAATATAAATGTAATAATCCTATCATTTGCAATTATATATAACGGAATATATAGATATACATATTAAAGATCATCTATACATATACGTAGTGAAAATGAAACTGATCGCTGTTTAAACATACTAATTACATACGTATAAAACGAGAAAGTCTGTCTGTATATCTCTTACGCTATCACAGCTAATCTACCGGTCCGATGTGGAATAAATTCCGGATGAAAATAGTTGAGAATCAAACAGGCTACGTAGTTTTCAAAAATCCACCCCAAAGGGTTGCTTTAAAAAGAAAATAGCACAAAACAAACGGGCGAACGCGCAATCGGGCCACTAGTCCATACTTATATTATAAATGCGAAAGTCTGTGTGTTTGTCTGTCACGCTTTCACGGCTAATCTACCGGTCCGATTTGGATGTAATTTAGAATTAAAGTGGTAAAAGTAACTGGGTCTAACATAGGCTAAAGGGTAGAAATAGGAGATGAAAGTTTATATGAAAAATCTAAACCGCTTGACCGATTATAATGAATTTTGGCATAAATATAGTTGATAATGTAAGCTTAAACATAGGCTACTTTATTTTTCAAAAATCCACCCCGAGGGTTGCAATATAACAAATCAGTTACGTACATCACGCGGCGAAGCCGCGAGCGGGCCGCTAGTAAGTGATATATGAAAAAATATATATTATTGAAGGCATTTATCAATGTAAAAGAACTCAAACCAATGACATTTTCTTTTTTTTTTTCTTTTCATCTGTTTGGTTGTGCACACTAAACTCTTAAACACCTTAACCGATAAATGCAGTTTTGTTCTATTTTATTCAGTGTTTATTTTATTTCAATCGGTTCATATATAAAGATGTTTCATTGTGGTCAATTTATTTTTTTCCGGACAAAATTCTATAAAATCCTGCTTTATTAACTTCGTTGAAATTTCAATGTAAAGCACGCAGGTAAAGCCTCGAATAGGTCGCTAGTTTACAATAAATCATAACTCGTCGACAAAAGCGTCGATATAGATACTAAGCTCAATCATCCTATTTTTCTTACTAATCCATAAGTTTTCTAAGTAATCCATAACGATGCTGCAAAATTCAACGAGCTCTAAGCCAGATTTTATAAAAATACTCTAAGGGGACAAGTTTTATTAATAAAAACCAACGTCCCGCGTGACTCATGGTTTGCCTTATTACAACCGATAAGGATTTCCCTTTGAAGTGAAGTTAGGGTAGATTATATTAGTAGTGAGAGCATCGTACAATTTATACTATTGCAGTACATTTATTACACAACATAATAATGGAATATCTATTTTCTTGTTGTAAATTATGCAATAAATAGATAATTAAAAGAAATTGATGGTATTAAATATTGTAACGAATTTAATAGTTTTCGCTTAAATTTGAAACTTGTCCTGTATATTCTCTCAACGACAAGTAATAAATAAATTGATTTCTGTGTAAAAGTAACAACTGTTAATATGAGTCAAGTTCGTTTATGTAAATATAATTTAATAGTCAAATAAGTGTTTCTAACATAATCGTGCACGCAATCCACACGATAATCGACGATACCTAAATATGAAATCAGTTTTCCAGTTCATTCCCCAAATTTAATCAATGATCTATTTTTTTTTTAAATCTACTTGTGTTTTTAAAATATCAAACAATATCTATCCCAGTTATTAAATATTGATGTAACGTTTACAGAACAATTAACAAAACTGAGAAAATGCTTCCTCCGCAACAAACCGTAAAATAGAAAAAGTAATATAAAGTCCGCCGCCGGCTGGTGTAGAGAATAAAATAATACTAATAATAACAAGACTTCTCCACAAGAGAAGAAACATATATAATAAAAAAATATATAACAAAAACAAAAAGAAGGCATTTATATAACAAAAACAAAAAGAAGGCATGCAACAGGTTGTAAATTCAGGAAGCGCGTCAAAACAAAACGGTATTGTTTGTATGCATGCTGCTATTGGTTATTTACATATTGTGCAAAATAAAATAAATACGATGAGAGTAATTTATAACTTACGGGCATCTCTCGTCGTGAACGTGAATAATGCCTTCTTTTTTTTTCATGGTTGTCAATTAAGTTTTAACAATATGTAAGCAAGTTTTCCGCGCTCTTCTTGTGAAGGGAACACGGCCGCGATACACACTGAAGCTATACTGTGTCGCGTGGGGTAGCGACTACCGCGCAAGGCCGGGAACGCCCTATTCACCTCATTATAATTAAATTGAGTTTTTTATACGTTTATGTATAATATGTCAAATAGTTGTATTAAATTTAAAAATAGTTTTAAATTTACTTATAATTCAATATTATCAATCTTTTAATATACCTAAACTTTAAATGGAAAATAAATCATCAACATTTTTTAAAATAAAACTTTTACAAAGGCACTTTTAGGATATGAAAGCAGTTTAAAGCTGAATGTTGTATAGTAGGTTTAGTGTAAAAGTGGTCCGTTCTTTACTTTTAGGATATGTTTAAAAACGATCTACATTTAGATAAAGATAGTGTCAACAATAATGAATAACAAACAGTATAAAGAAATTAAAATAATTTAATTTTTATATTTGGTACACATGGTTTAAAGTTAAACATATTTGTAAAGCTTTTTTTATGAAGTACAATAATTTTAAGGGCTAAAAAAGATGTAGAGATAGAAGGTCGTCATAGTGATCGTACTGAAAAATTGATTACACGTTAAGAAAAACGTTTGGATTGTAACGTCACGTTAAGTACATTGTGGAATAAAAGTCTTAACAGATAAAAGAGGTGATAAAGTAAGCCCCTCGTGAGTTGAAAGAAGAAAATGTCTATATATTTAGGACGTGTAAGATCTTAAACACTTAATTACCTAAGTTATTATGGTAAATTACCTCTTTGGTATGTTCGTTTTCATATATATAATAATAAAATTAATGTTTCTTCTGTATCATTATAAACAGAGAGTCCTACATTGATTTGGACTACAGGATGAAATTGACACAGTTATGTGTGACTCAAAATTTATAAAAAATATATTAAACAAGACTTACCTGACATCTTCCAGTTCATAAAACATATCTTTCGTGTTTTCGTGTATGTATATCTTGACGTTTTCGCTATCCATGTACTGCATGGTAAGCTGCTTTGGGAAGCTTCTCACAAAAAGCGCTTTTACTGTGTCTATGGAGGTAATTTCATTAGGTAGCAAGGCTCGCTTGGTTTCATTTCTGTACTGAAGGAAAACGAGACCTGACAAAAAAATAATTCTATTGAGTTCATTTAAATGGTAAATTTTATTATCACATTCGGGGTACCTTTCATTTTTTTTCTTTACAACTCAATTTTATTTTTCACTTCAAAGGTTTTATTTAAATGTATTTGGTTAATAAATTAAATATTAATTGAACAGTTTAAATATAGAGCATTAGTATTACCAAGGGGTCTCTCCAATGTTTTCGAAGGAGTTCTGACAACAGGTAGAGAGGAACGTTGTTTGCCTCCGCGACGGAAACCAGTAGATGCCGTCTCAACCTCTGACATAACGCCAGGATCATCGTCGAAAAGCAAGGCATTGTTTGGTGGCGGATAGCGAGGAAGAGGAGGCTGCAAGAATATGATATGTATTAAAAAATATCTAAATGCCTTATTTTATATATCACATATTGAAATTAACTTATAGCGTTTTTTACCTACAGAAACAAAGTTTATAGTTATTAGTTGTTACTAGGTGCAATTGTCACAACACGTCTTACGTTTTAAGTGCTAATAACCACGATTTGCAATAATTTAAATATAGTCAAATTTATACCATCGGGTGTAGGTGGTAGTTTATGTTGAACATCCTTTACCTGAGCAAACTCGTCAGAAGTGGTTTGAATTAAACGTGAACGAAAGACAAGGAATGATCTGAATTGAAGGATTCTCTTGAAGTAAAGTCACTTTATAATCTAAAAAAGTTGTGTACATCGTTAGAGGTTGATTAATAATTATCAGAATAACACTTCAAAGTTTCGGGAATAATCAAAAGAAAGAAATTTAGATCCCACATACTCGTAGATTAAAAACGACGGACATTGAAAGGCATTTTTTGACATGTTTGAATTTGAATTACTGCTTCAACTCTACAAAAGAAGAAGCTTTTTACTAAAAATGGGTATATTATAACAATCTTAAACGTAGCAAATCAGACGTTAAGCCCCGGCAGTTATCACACAGTATTCACAAACTCTCAGCTTCTTCTCTGTTCTTCATGCAATTAAAGGTTTGTGTCTCAGGTCTCAAAACCAGTGAAATGATGTCTGGAGACACTGAAGTGGGACACCTTTTATATTATTCAGGTATTGTTTTTTCAGAGAACTTGCATTTATTATGCATAGTTTAATAAGGAAGAATATTACATATTATGAAGAATATAAAAACGTTCGACGTAGTATCCGATACCTGCCCGAAAGATAGCCAAAAATAGTAGAAAATGATTGGTAATATTTTTACAATGATGTGCTTTTTTATTTTCATTTAAACTATTTTAAATCGTTGATCGTTTGCTCTCAAAACGCTAACAATTAATTTCAACTTCTGTATATATACCCAGTTAACAATTACATACAACTTAGCAATTGTGTTATTATTCAAAGCGTAAGTAACAAATTAAAATCTAATGTAGCATAAAACTTAATCCAAAACGTGACACTGTATTCTTTTTCGATTTAAACTTTTATGTGAGCTTAAAATTTAGTACGGTGATAGGAGAGTGAATGAAGCTGTCAAGCTTATTCTGGAACTTTGCAAGGAGAAGAATTTGTTTGTGGCAAACACGATGTTTGACCACAAACAAATTCATCAGTACACATGGGAACAAGTGGAAGAGAAAAGTATGATTGACTTATTCCTGGTGGATCAGCATATTCGGAACCAAGTTACGGACACATGCATTTTGCAGCGATGGGTGGTATTGTACAAGGAGATGTATGAATGTGATGACGCCTCTTTCTCAAGTAACAGCGATATGCTGAGCCTTGATGTAGCAGACGATGAAAGAAGTAGGGAGTTCCATAAGTTGAAATGTGGTAAGTCACCGGGAGCACATGGTGTTACTACTGAGATGATCAAATATGGTGGGCCGCGCATCTTGGACCTGTTCTTTCATGTGTGCAATTTGTGCTGGAAAAAGGGGGAGGGATGATTGGCGAGGCGTAGTCATCGTGTCTTTGTATAAAGGCAAAGGTTCACAGATAGACTTTGCAAGCTATAGGGCTATCAGATTGATTAGATTGGGTAGTAAAATTTACGCAAAAATTTTAGCGAGAAGAATACAAGAGAAATCTGAAAGGCTGTTGTAGAAGGCCCAAGGCGGCTTTAAACCTGGAAGAGGGTTGTATGGACCAGATCTTCTCCCTCCGCATGATCACGGAAAAAGTAAAGTTTCTTTAAAACTCAGCCTATGTACGAGTAGGAACTGGCGTGCCGCCTAAGTTTGACATTCAATCGGCTATCAAACAGGGCTATGCCATCTCAGCTTGGCTGTTCAATTTGCACTTGGATAGTTATATCCAAGGAATGAGACAGAGCGACAAATGGGACTGAAAGTGGGTGACTTGAAGGTTAATTGGCTGCTATACGCAGTGCTTATTGCATCATCAGAATGCAATTTGCAGGCATTGGTCACCATCCTGAATGAAGGGTGTGAAAATAATGGTCTAAGAAGAAAGAACGGAATGCAAGATTATGGTAAATAGAAAGACATAAGAACAACTGAATGAGGTGGTATATTTGGGAAGTATGTTTAGCAGATATGGAAGATATGATATGGATGTTGAAAGGCATATTGCTGCCGGTAACAGGGTTAACGGTGCCCTCGGTGCGTTGAAGCGTTGAACGTGAGCGTAGCCGCACGTATAGATGTGCACAATGCAGTGCTGATACTGACGCTGCTATACGGCAGCGAAAGTGGGTATTGCAGAAGTAGAAAGAAAGAGCTGTAGAGATGAGATCTCTTCGAAAGATGTGAGGAGTCAGCATAGCTGATCCAATCCGCAATGAAGAGATACACAGAAAGGCAGGTGGTTTGGGCACGTCGAGAATCCTCTCGACCGATCCTCTTGACTGACTTATCCGAGTGATGGAAGAATGGTAAGAAAGATATATAAAGCAAAGGTGGTTAGAGACGCAGGGGGAGACCTCGGTTGACCTTCGATGACATAGTACCGACGAACTGGAGGAAGGTCACGAAAAAAGCATAAGAACCCCCCGGAAGGCGTGTATGAAGAGGTTGATAACAGTGGACGAGACAAAAGAAGTATGAGACCGTAGCGTTTGGCGCTCCGTTTCTTCTGACTACGCAAGGGATACAGCGTGAAGATAAAAAATAAATAAATATAAGCTCGGTTAATGTAGGAGCTTTGCTTTGCACGATACGATAATTAAAAAAAATTCTATTTTATTCAATCTGTTTTATTTTTTACTACTTTACTAATCATATATTGAGATTTAATATGAACATAGTATAATGGCATAATAAATTTTCAAATATTGTTATTTTAATAAGCTTTAGAAATTACATTATAATTAAATTTGTTCATCCCTTCACCATAAATGAAATATATACAATCATGACCAACATAACAAGATACTTGTATATGAAATATAAGAAATATAATCCCCACAAATGCACATCAGTGTAACTCGTTAGTAAATAGTAAACAGGTATGCTTCGATAATTTTACCTTCCGCGTACGTGGATCTAAGACCCTTCTTGGCTTCATATCATCATATTTTGCGATACTTGAATAGTATGGGAGGTTCATTAGCGCCGACGTACCTTTGTACCGCTGGTGAGTATTAGGAAGCAACAAATTATTTGCAGGAATAAACTTATAAGGAAAGTAACATTTATAAATATAAATTTTGAGAAGCTTTAACTACATTTATAATTTTAACTAAATTTGTATGTTTTAAAATTAATGTTTTCACAAAGAAGCTACTGTACTTACACATAATATATACATACATAAGAATCATATTTTGTTTATTCCATTTTTAGAAGTAGTACTACTACTAGTAGTAGTTACTTTAATAAAAAAAACAAGTAAATATATTGGTAAACGTAATAAAAATAATAGAAAATAGCTTACTTCTATGTCTATCGTGCTTATATGCCCTGGATGGTGCTGGTGCATGTATATCGCATGGTTTCCCGCTAAGGTGTGTCGACGAGGATCGTCTCGACGCGACGGTCGTCCGCGAGTTGGTCCACGGGTCGCCTCTCCATCAGACAGTCCACCTATAAATGACACATTAACACTAAGTGATAATAAACTAGATATAGTGATATAATATATTTTACTTTATCTTTATGTTTATTACATATATTTAACTAAAATTAAGAATTTATTGGTTTGCAGATGATTTAATATGAACCAAAATCGTTGTTTTTATGTCAATATGTATTTCTTTGATATCTATAAATTATTACAATTAATAATGTAAACTAACAATGCTAGTTCTTTATTCAGCTTTTACAGCTATATTAAGAGTTTAAGATTCTTTTAACTGTTATAGAGATAATATGTATTTAAATACAGCCTTTTGTTTGGATCTATTTAACCACCTCCAGCAGGGTGACGTTACTAATTTAATGTTGTATTCCTAATTCTTTTGAAAAGATTTATATTTATATTTAACTAGCAACTGCCCGCAACTTTGTTTGCGCGGACTTTATGACTGTTAATATACCTACTACTTCTATTGCTACCTTACATTGAAATTTGGAGTCAAAATTATAATAGGTTGGCCAGTCCCTTTAAGACCGATTTCGAGTCACTGCGTATTGCATGCCGGAATTCAAGCCGTGCCAAAAATCCACTCAGTAGAATTTTTGTCTGTCGGTCGGTCTGTCTGTTAATTTGTTCGTCAATCACGCAAATGGTGATAGCTTATAGTCCAGATGTACATATAGGATAGTTTTTATTCCGGTTTTCCATGTAGTTTTTTTTGGAAAAAATAAGTAAATTATTTGTATACTGATATCTACTGGGTAGAAATTAATGATTTTTTGTATGGAGTTAGCTAAGAGGTTAGAGCAACATATGGGATAGTTTTCATCCTGGTATTCAATACAACTCCCGCAGAAAAATAAAATTAAAAAAAAAAACATTCAAATTATGTCGATAGTTCACGAGTGAAGCTAAATTTGTTTCAATATCACTAATTAAAATAATTATAAAATAAAATAAGCATAACATTTATTAAAGATACATTTGACCGGTCTATAAAACTTTATATAATCTATATGACAGTAGATGTCACTAAGTTTTCTGGAACGGGTAGCGCCACCTGTTATTATATAGTTCACATTGTATTAGATATATCCGTACTCATTAATATTATTATTATAAAAATGCAAAAATCTGTATCTCTTCTATCTGTTATGTTTTCACGAGTAATCTACTGGCCTAATTTAGATGGAATTCGTAAAGAAGATTGTTGAAGACGCAGGGTACTTTTTAAAAAATCAAACCCTAGGAGGTTGAAACAGTGGATGAAACTTATGTATGTTTAGTATATAGTGAGAATGAAAGATCTAAACTCCTTAGCTCAACTGAATGAATTTTCTCAGGAAAATAGTTAATGAGGCAAGGTGAAACATAGGCTATCTCTCTTTTTTTAAAAATAATCTAAAAGGTGCTGAAATAGGGCATGAAAGTAGTAGTTTACCCAGCGAGAGTTTTTTTTTTTATAAAAGGTACCCCCCTTCCTAAAGAGGATAAAAGCGGTAGTTCACGTGGCGAAGCCGCCAGCGGGTCCCTAGTACTTAGAATAAAATTTATAACCTTTTTCTAGAGTCAGCAGCGGCGCCAATGTGACTAGCTTTAACTTTTTAAACTTTACTTTTTAAGTATTCATTCTATATTTATACATATTGAAAAGACTTCTGTTTAAGCTTTGTTTGTGTGGACCTTATTATGACTTATTTTTATGCATCAACTGCATCAAGCAGAACAAATGGAATGTTTTTTTTTTTTATTAAATGAGTCTTCGTTCTCCACGGACACAGCTCCGTGCCTTTGTTGTTCTTAATTGATGATTGTATTCCTTTTCCTTATTTTTTCCTTTTTTTTTTACTTTTTTGCTCGGTCAGCTACATGAATCTTTTTATTCTTCACTGGTTCTTTAATTTGGCTGCGAGTTTGGTGATAGCCTCGCTGTCTCTGTACGAGATGGCCATTTTCATGTTGTATTCGATTATGTCGGCTGTAGCAGTCTCATTAGCCCGTCGTATAAATCTACCGATTGCGTCTTCATCGGCGTCGGTGTAGTACGTACATTTGACTGTGTGTCTAGTGATGGCAACGACAGCATGTGACACGCTGTCATGTAGGGCACACTTGGTGGTCTTTGTCTGAATGATGACTACAGACTCGTATGTTAGTCCCTGAGATTCGTTGATTGTAAGGGTGCGTGAGTTATCTCCCCTTCCATACCCCTTGTGCAGCAAGTCTGCCTTTTCTGCTTGTGCAGCAAGTCTGCCTTTTCTGCTTGTGTATTTGGGGAGTCTGCAATGATGGATGCACCCGTATATCTCCTTCTTCTCAGGGAGCGAGTCGTCGACAGGGCTGAGAAAATTCCGTCGTAGACCTCGTTTAGAGCGTAGTTAACGTCCAGTGGGCACCTGTATGTTCTTGAGAGCTCTTGGCAGATGGACGCCACGAGGTTTGGGCCGACATAATTCATCTTAAATAGATTTAGTCTATCTATGTATGGTAATTGGTTAATGTCCCCGATCAGTGTTAGCGTGCTGGCTCCTGCTAGTTTGGCCGCCATTACGATCGCCCCAAAGTGGTTCATCAAGGCCTCATCTACTATTAGTCTTCTAGGCCTATCTTGGAACCCGTTTACTAAAATTGAGGCGATAGTCCGCACTTTGTTCTTGGCATCGTTTTCACAACTAAAAGTAATTTTGTTCCTGAGGTCCGCGGCCGCCTCAGTTGTCGTAGTTGCGATAACGTCACTGTCGGGGCTGAAGTTCCTTATCACCCAGGTGGTTTTCCCGCAGCCAGGGACGCCATTGATCCAGTGAATATCCGGTGCGTCCCAATCCTCTCAGAACTTTCTTGGTCTGCTGGAATGTACAATAGCTTGCGCCATATGAAGTATTTTATGCTCCAGCGCGACCTCCGTGCATCGGGCTACCACTAATATAGGGTCGTCTTTAGATGTTTTGTATGTGGGTGGGCGCGGTTCTACCTTTGGCTGTTTTTGCTTGAGAACGAAGCCCAGTGACTTACTGTAGGCCGCCATGTGGGGGGATTTAGGTGGTTTCCCCCGCAGGTATTGTGATGCATTGTTGTTAAATATAGCGGCTTTCTCTTCCTCGAGAAGCACTCCGAGTAGGCCTTCATTTCCGAGCTCAATGGAATGTTTAGGAATCTTTTCCAAATTTGTTATATTTTAGCTGACCTATAATAGTTCTTCGTCAGGTGTTCCAAACCCAAAAAGAAAATCGTAATTGCAAAATGCACATCACGTTAAAAAAATACTGTTATGGCGGCTACTCCGTACATATTATAATTTAGCAGGTCTATTGTGATTCTACATCATTTCAGATTTTCATTCAAATCTGTCCAGTGGATTAAAAGATGTTCGCATTCAAACAGACAGACAAATTTTTGAAATTTAAAGATTGTAGATTCGTATTTTATTACTATTTTATTACTATTTTGGGTTGTTTTTTCACAAAAATATTCAATGTACAGACACAACTTTTTTATAGATTTATTATAGTACTAGCGGCCCACTCGCGGTTACGCCGCGTGAACTACATAACTGTTTCATTGTATAGCCACCCTCGGAGGTGGATTTTTAAAAAATAAAGTAGCCTTTGTTTAAGCTTGTATTATCAAAATACCCAAAATTTATATCAAAATTCAATTGGTTTAGATTTTTCATATAACCTTTCATTCCGTATTTCAAACCTTTAAAAGTTGATTTTTTTAAAAATAAGTAGCTTATGTTAGACCTAGTAACTATTACTACTTTCATACTAAATTTCATCCAAATCGGACTGGTAGGTAGATTAGCCGTGAAAGCGTGAAAGACAAACAGACAGACTTTCGCATTTGTAATAGGTATAAGTATGGATGTAGATACAGAGAATTAGTATAAAATATATATAAAATATACTCATTTATTAAAATTGTTCAATTTAAAAAAGTATTGCTATTCACACCACTAACGACATATGTATGTACGTATATGTCTTAACCATTAGTCGCCATGGTTAAGGATTAAAACACAAGCATGAAGCTTAGGAAAATAAATAACTTGTTACACAGCTCTATTACCGAGACTATCTATTTAGTTCAGCGTATGTAGTTTAATGATATGAACTCTATTGGTTCAATTATTCTTCAACATTTAAATAAAATGCAGTATTCTGTATACCCTACGGGCAACATTTTTGTTTCACTTTGAGTATAGGCAAGCGATTGTACACATACGTACGTGATATTAAAACTCAATTTCAATTTAATATTTTGTTTTTTATACTATTCACTTGATTATTAATCTGATCAAATACAGGAATAGCTGTACTAAAAAAGAGTCAGATCAGTGACAATACAATGAGCGTATCATTATATCCACGTAGTACAAAGAGAACATATTTCGATAGACTCGTCCTATGTACGTGGGAGTTAATCACATAAACCTTTGAGTGGATTTGGGTAAGCTTTTAGTATTTGAATTGCACTGTAGCGCAGTGGGTGAACGTCTGATCCTAAACACAATAATTCTGGGTTCGGTCCTCACTAGGGAGAATGAGAATGAATATTTTAACTATTTTCAGTTCCTCGCTTTGATAAGATAAAGTTTAGTGGCTTTGTCTTACCAAAGCGACGATGCTAGTGATCTCAAATTTCGGTAAAAAGGATATCGGAAAAAACTGATTGTCTCCACACTAAGTTTTGTATACGTATGCTGCTTAGCGGCTGTGATGTGATGATATTTTTCACAGTAAACATATTATGTACAGATATAACATGTTTACTGTGAGAATAACATAATATTCACGTGCAATATATAAAATTCTTCATCAGGTGTTCCAAATCCAAAAAAAAATTACGTCGTCGCAATATGCAAATCACGTTGAACCAATTTTATTAAGGCCGCTTCTCCGTATTTACTATAATTTATGATTCTACGTCAAGTGTTCCATTTTTCTAAATCAATTAAGCCTAAAGCCTGATCAGGGTTAATAGCTTTACAACAAAAAAAGTTGTAGTTTCAAATCTGTCCAGTGGATCAAAAGATGTGCGCATTCAAACAGACGAACATACGAACAGACAATTAGACAAATAGACAGACAAACAGACAATCAAAAATTTTAAAAATTGTAGATTTTTACATCCCCCCGAGGTGTTTTTTCGCGAAAATATTCTACTTTAATCTGATACCAACGACCCTCCCCGGTACTTATTAACATTATTTGAACAAATAGAATACACGTCAATACCCCATAGAAAAAATACTATCGCAACAGATTTAGTTGGACAAATAAGCTGCTGTCTTTTGATTGAATGATGTGAAGAATCTATTTTGGTTATCAAATAGATAAGTCTAGGACTAATATGGCGGTTGTGTGGTGTTCTTCTTAAGTAATGATCAGTCAATATAAATACAAAGATGTAATATCAACATTTTTTACGCATCGTGAAATGCTTTCATTGAGCGTCAAACATTGACTATTATTTACATTTTTATGTCGTGTGTTACGAAATAAACTATCATTGTAATTAATGTAAAAAATCAAATATCTACATATCTTTTAATTTGTAAGTAGAAAGCCGAGAACGGAGTATCTTATTTTGCAATTTTGCAATATACAATATAACTGCTTCCATTTACCGTAGTGGCAGTGAAGTTGCATCTTTTTTTTAACATTTCACATATTATTGCCTGATATATTTCACATATTATTAAGTGACTCTCACAACGCGAAAGTTGCAAATTGCCTATCAAAACAAAATGTCTTTACACGAGCGTAAAGTTGAAAACTATTTAATTCATTACTTAATACTTTCCTTCTAAGCCGTAAAATATGGTAGATGCAAAAAATATATTAAATATTTCTTATATCTGTATTGAAAAAACTGACAACATTTTATCGATTCATTTCGTGAAAGCTTATTTTAACAGGCTTTGTATAGAAGTAGTTAGTTTTAGGCAATTCCATCAGTAGCTTTCAATCAATCGGAATAAAAATAAATTTGTATGAAAGTTGTTTTTTTTTTAATAATTTAAATTAAAAACGTTTTTTCACATAATCATTTTATTCTGCTTTACTAATATAATATTTCAAAGTCAATGATTAAAGTAATATATGAAACTGTTCCGCTCGACAACAATTTCCCTTTCTTGAATTTATCATTTTATAATATTGAAAGATGAAGGATTAACACGAGATTCAATGTAAAACATAATAACAAAGCAGGTCCCTGCAATTTCCGGTGCGAAGTGTGCATACCGGACATTGTGACGCCTCATTCCATTATCCGTAGTACTAAACAATAATCTCACAATAAAGACGTAGGTATATCTTCATGTTCTAAGTCGACACACAGATAGAACGTCAGATTTCCTCTTAATAATGAATAAGTAGTCTAAGCGCTTAAATGACGTGTCAGTAGCTTTGCATTGGATTTAACGCAGTAGTACCTATTAAATTCAACACTGATTAACTTGAAATTGTGGAAGTGTCTTTAATCTTTATAATTTTTAGAACATTTTGAATTACTTTATTTTATAAAGATGTTAAGCAAATAGTAAATGTAAAAGTTTGTATGAAACTATATACAAACATAAATCGGCGATTATAAGTAGCAAGAAAATACTTAATTTAAGATGAGAAGGAAAATAAAAACGATTTATTTGAAATAGGTCCTTTACTGCAGTTAAGAATGTATTTATTATAATATATCAACTACATAGAATATAACTTATTACACAACAAAGCTTATCAATAAGTAAGTTTTTAATATATTTAACACCAATAAATATAATACATACGTATATAATTTCATGGAACAAGATTACTGAACAATGAACACTTAAGGATTACCTAGTTAATATATTCAATGCTATTTATTGAGCGCAGAATTCCGTTTTGTATCTCTTATGATTTATTATTTGTAGGCTCAGTATAACATCACCATAAAAGATTGTCAAACTTAATATTAACCACTGTATCTACTAAACTACTTTGTACAAAATAATATATTATATACTTCAATACACTCCAATTAATAATAATTACGTTACGTTACGTTACATAAACGAATATGGCTTACAATAAACACATACATGTATGTACAAATCATTAAGTATTTTACTAAAAATACAACCCGTTACGTATTTATTCATTTAATAATAATTCGATTAGTACAACCTTCCCTTACAATTTAAGCGTTCAATTCACATTATATATATATATATATATATATATATATATATATATATATATACATATATATATATATATATATATATATATATATATATATATATATATATATATATATATATATATATATATCTATATATATATATATATATATATATATATATATATACGTTTTGAAATCTTCAGACAAATATTGATTGGTAAGAGATTTAAAGTATAGTACGAAATATTATTATATTATACTTAGTAATAAATTATATATTAGTATATAACGAATATGTTATATTTTCTAATGTATAGATTTTTTACATAAAATGACAGTATAAGTCATATATACATATTTTATACATAAATTGATAGTTTCAAAAGGGTAAAGTGCACTATACGTCTATCACAATAAAATTACTTTATATTTTTGCCACTAAACATTATATTTTTAATAACATCATTATGGAAACGTTCAATCTCCTCTTCAGAAGTACGAGTAGGATATTTTAATAAGTCATACAAATAAATGTAGAGGAATGAGTTAAGACTAAATACTTACTTTCGTTGTCGTAAGAAAATATTGATATGATGCTTTAAATAAGAATCACATATGGTGGTTTGTTCAAATGAGTTTTACTAGACAATTCACTAACCACTTGAATTATAGAAGTGAAATTTGGAAATTGATTAGAATTAATTTAAAAATAGATTTAAAATTAATGTAAATGAGATTATTAATAAAATAAACAAAAATTAATTTATTTCATGATCTACGATTAATTATTTGAATCTGTGAAAAAAATGGATTAAAAATGTTTATTCTATTTCTAAGACACTGAGCACAATACTTAGACAAAGATAGACCTATATGATAAAGATACCTTCTTAAGTAAAAATAAATGCATACGAATGACGACGTGGACGCGGGGTAAATTAGTGGGGACAGGGGGTAGATTAGTGTTTTGTTCCCATCAAAAATGTTTCGTCGGTCCTTTCAAGTTTTATTAAAAACTATTGAGCATAATAGTTAAGAATTCCCACTTTACTTTTATTTAGAGTTTTGGAAATTTATTTAAATATTATAATAGTCATTATAACAGTTATTGTATAATTTCAGAGTTACCCTTACGTTAATCGATATTCGTCGGGTAGCCCCGGACACGATGATGTGCTGCCAGATATGGTCCAACGTATTATTCATATATCGTAATATTATTTAGACACAATCCTATCAATAAAAATGCAAATTGTTTTTTTACTTTTTTGTAAAACGTATTTACTTTATTGAAACTTTTAAATATTTTATTAGTATCTTACCAAAAAGTCATAAGATATGTCAAAATTCAAGGGGAGAACCAGGAAAAGAGGAAAATAGAATGGTAATAAAACATTTTTTTAAAAACAGCTATCACCATTTCTTTTTGCAATACAATTTTTTGACGCTAGCGTAAAAGTTGCAAAACAACTAGACTATGATATTTTCACCATATAAAAAAAGAAGTGCAGGAATACCAGAAAAAGAGTGGCATACAATAAAACAGATCAAACAGAACTATTGAAACATAAAATATAGCTATTTTATGTTTTAATAGTTCTGTAGTAGTAGGCGTTGAACACCACGAAAAATATTCAAAGTCTTTATGAAATGGATCGAAAAATAGAGTGAATGCATTATATGCGGGGAAACATTTGATGAGCCCTGAATTTAGTGTCAAGAAACCGAAAACTGAGCCCATGAAGATTTTCTTCATATAGTCGTATCACATGGTTATTATAAATGATGTGTGCAAAGCCAAAAACCAGTTGGGTCAATTTTTATCAGTGTATGTGGTCTTCCCGCCGCTTTTTGAGATGAAAAACTTATACGTAGTATATTTTATAGAAAATGTGATATATTTACAAGTATTTGGTTAAAATAAGCAGAAAAGATTCTAAATCTTGTTTAAATATGAAATAATACGCATATATCTCTAATTTTATATCTCTTGCATTTCATTTCGAGTGTCCAGGGCTACACGAATCTCCCCTATATACAAAATAAATAGGAAATATAATATGCACGAAAAGTAAATATTATTGATATATCTTATTTTATTACCTATAAAATTTCAAAGAGCACAAGTAATAAATTTTGCAATAATCTCGGTCTTGGTAAAGAAGTTTTCATTTAAATGTTTTCATATTCAATAGTTCTAAGACTTCAGTTTACAGAAGCGTTTTATAGCAAACATACGATTTAAAAGAACAAGTTTTACCGGTATTTAAATAATGATTTTCCTACTAAGGAAAAAATCACAAACGATAAAATAACCGCGGTTGGTATAATTTATTTAAACAGGACTAAAATTGAAGAGATTATGTAGTATTATAATAATATAAATGCTTTATAATAATATGTTATATATATATATATATATATATATATATATATATATAATATATATATATATATATATATATATATATATATATATATATAAATGCTTTTTAAATATAAGTGCAAGTAGCAAAAACGAGAATTTTGTTAAATATATCTAATCTTTTTGTATTGTTAATCATTTCTAATAAAATGTTGTATATAATGTATATAAATCTAATATGGATGGTGGTGTAATCTAATAGGAAAGATAGTTCATTCGAATAATAGCATAAAATTATATTTATAGAAAAATAGACTGTCCCTAACGGGTTTTATCATGATACTACTTACGACCTTACAAATTAATTTATAGTCATATTATTTATGAACACTTTAAGTTAATTTAACATTAATTTTAACAACACTATGAAGCGAAATGCTAAAGAAAAATTAGATAACATTTGCAAATTTACTTACAAAGATCCTTTGATAGCGGACACTACGACACATAGATTTCTTTCACTTTATCATTTTTTCCAAAACACAGAACAATGGTAAATTACAAATATTATCATTTAATTGATTGACACCGATTTAGAGAATAAATATTTAACTATTGATTACGCTTCCTTAATGTATGCTGTTAGATTTCTGAAACCGTAGCCGCCGCGATTTTGCTTCAAAATTCAGTACTGCTTGGTGTGCGCCTGAAAAATATATATTGATTAGACACTGAAACTACTATATTTCCACATAGATAAATATTTATTTTGAACACTTCTCAATTAGTTAAATAAAAGTAATTACGTACCACCAGATGTATCTAAGCTAGAACAACGTTTCTTTTCCGCAGGTGACGCCGTATTACCGCTATCACGGCGATATCCAGGCAAAATTCTTGATTCCCATCGTTTACTGCTGTCAGTTTTTATAGAACTTGTCCGTCTTTCTAGAGTTTCTAAATCTATATCCTCGAGCCTCTCTATCGCGTCTTTTAAATCTTTTCCACTGTCCTGATATATAATTGAAATTAAATTAAAAAATATATATTTCGTCATTTACATATAGAAAATATTTATTTATATAATCACATAAAAAATATAATTACTTACCGACATATTACAACATCCAAAACACGGCATTATTAATATTTATTTAATTACTATAAAAGTTTTTATCAATAACGCGGGAACAATATTTCACCGCGCAAACGAGCTTCTTTAGTGAAGGACTCGCATGCAGTGTAACGGAGCGGTCGCTGGAGTCAACTGAATAATATGTATTAAAACGCACAGGCGAAATATAGAGGGACCTATATACAAATTATTGCAAGTAGTTTTTTTTTTTTCTTAATATATTTATTAATATCAGGATTCTAAAAATGTATATTTAATATACTATTATTACTTTTTTATAAAGTTTTTAACAATTTTCTCAAAATTATTTCGACAAATATAGCACTGTGAAATAGCTCTTTCACCGTTACGCTAGAGCTCACTTCACCAACTGCCTGGCGTAGGGACGTTGTAATCTTTTCAGCATCGTACCTTCACTAACGCACACCGAGTACTGCGGTACTTTATTGGATGTTCCTATGTATACGAAGGATACATTTCTAGGAAATATTTATAAAAATAGTTGAGTAGCTTGCTTCTTTTATGCACTATGGAGTGAACAGAGTCGTATTGTTGATATTGAAATTAATTTTACACATATGGGTATCAATGTATAAAATTATTATTAAATATTTCTATTATAAAAAGAATCAAAAATATAACCAACTTTTCAAAATATTCTAAAATGACACTCAATTTAGAAATCTCTTTGAGCATGCGCTCATGCTACGAGTAGTCAGGAGCTGCGACAACGGATTTCCACTTATTAGTGGGAGGTCGCAGCTCGCTGGCCAGTTTCGTTGTCATGGCAGCATTATTCAAATGAAGTTCAACAGGTCAGAAAATGTATAGAGCCATACAAATATAAAACACTATAAATATAGTACAGTATGGTGAAAGGTTTTCATATATAACTTAAACTATATACACATATACTACAAGTATATTCGGTGCGAAAGTCACAGTTTAGTTCAATATGTTTAGGGAGGCGTGGCCAGTGTTACAGTAATCAGCGGAACGTCTATTTCACACATAATGCCTATGCCGACAATGCAATGGCAGTTCTACATATATGATGTGCTATAAAATAATATTTAATACATATTGTATATTAATTTGAATATTGTTGATATTACTTATATTTTTGTATATTAAGTTATCTAGTGTTTAAGACCATAAATCAGTTATTATAATAAATAATTACACACAACGCATTTATATACCGAAGAATATAGAGTGCTTAAAGTTAGTAGAATAATTTATCTATGGCAATTTAAAAATTAAAAATAAATACAAAGCGTTGACAGATCAGTATTGCAACGCAAACAAAAAATGTACAACTAAAAGTTTATTTCATTAGTTGCGCTTTAATCTGACTAAAAGCTTAGTGATCATTGAACGTTTATTCAATATTTTAGACAAAAATATATGCTCTTTTAATAGAAACATACTTATCAAATATATATCATCTCTAGTAACCGAACCACGAAATCTGTCAAGACACTGCTAACGACTCAGCTTAAGTCAATTCAACACTACTATTGTCTAGCCAAAACGGAGAAATAAAAACAAGTTAATATTGTGATTTGGGGATCAAACCAACACAAACCTCTTTCATCATTCTTACTGGGTCATGGCGGATTCACAATAACATATAAGAAGACATTAAAATACAAAAACCATGTAACCACGGTTAAGAAAATGTCATCAATTATATTAGCCAAGAGATGCGAGTCTTATGAAAAGTGGGCGGTCTTAAACGTTTTGCACAGTCGTTTTTATTTACTCTTGCTCTTGTTCCGGTTAACTTGTAAATGCAAGTTCTACGACTTTGAGTGAATTTAATATTTAATTGTTTATACATTTTCCGTGCCACTTAGAAAAGTGGTTGTGAGTTTTGGAACAATATTTAAAAAGCAAGAACTGTTATTCCAATGCTATATATAGTAGCGGAGTAAATTAAAGGATCATAAAAACAAATCATTAAAAAAATCGTTCTTTTGTTTCATTTGATCAAATTATTGAAGAAAATTAAATGATCGCTATTTCGACTTTGAAAAATCACCTTTAACAAAATAAAAAACGAAATGTTTTTGTAGATTTTTCCTTCCTTTTTTATTAACAATAGTGTTTTTATTTTACACTGTTATCTTTTGCTGATATATTAGAGTTCGATATCTCAGCTCGAAGTAGATGTATCAATCTTTTAACACCAGAAAGTTGAAGCTAGATAAGCAAGTCGTCCGATCCATATAGTGGTTAAGTTGAAAAAAAAGTCCAACTTTTTAGACCAAAAAAAAGAATTGAAAAATTTAGATTTTTTTTCTCTTGGTATTCATTCGAATGGAGCGGGGCACGTCGCTTGAAAATTTTCTTCGTCTCAAGATCTCAAAACTAGAAACTTGAAGCTTTAAAATGCTTGTTATTTCATTTCGATGCGACCATTTTTGAGGAAAATACAGCCACTTAAAAACGTCAAAAAATTTGGAAATTTTTTATGATCCTTTAGTATATTAAAATAAGTAAGTTTCCGCTAGTATATTAAAATAAGCTAAGTTATACATATGACTAAAATTTAATATTCTTTAAAAACTAAGATGTTAAAATGCATTCCATCCCATTGTTAAGGTCGTTTGTAAATTTCACTTTGGTCTGAGTGAACTAATATATAATATACTGTAAAAAGTTTGCCTGCAATTTCGATTTTCTTTCTTTTATATTTTAATAGTTGCAAAAATACTAAAATGAAAATATCGCACAGTTATTACTTTTTTGGTCAAAAATCTTAAATAGCAACAAAGAAAACAAGGCATAATATTTGATATAAATATAATAATTTTACAGCTTCAGATATAGAGCCTATTGTCAAAATAGTCCGTTCTCCATTTTCTGCCAAAATTTAGATATTGCGTATTGAGAGGTGGCGCTTAATACCTCGCTTAGTCTTATACATATACCAAACTGGAGAAATGAAAATAATATATAATTATTCATCCTTGGCGTTTGCAGCGTTCGCCACGACGGCTTCAAATAAAATAAAAATAATAATATTTATAGACAAAAACTTAACAAAAAAAAAACAAGATTTTAGAAAATTATTATAAATTCATCTTCGCCATTTATCCACAAAAATATTTTTTAATGTTTAAAAATATTTTTGTAATTTAAATTATTTCCCACACATTACTATACAAGTAACATGTAAATATAATATAATAAAATTTATTAATTAAAAATAATACTCATTAATCATTTGAAATTATGTAAGAAAATATTTTAAAATTAAATATTTAGATAACGTATAAATCCTATATTGCATTATAGGTAAAAACGCTAACCCTAACCCTGTGTCCAGTCGTGGCCCAGTGGCACAAGAGTGTGACTGTAAACGACTGGTTGTAGGTTCGATTCCCACTCGAGGATTGGAAATTATATTTCCATTTTCTTCGCTCTGGTGTCGAGGTAAAGCGCGGCGTTAAGTTCCGTCACTTAACATGCAAAGCCTCCGAATTCGGCGAAAAGTGGGGAACGGAGTGTCTTAACACTAGGTTCCCTCTGCCTACCCTGCTGTGTGCGGGATATAGCGTGAAGCTATACAAACCCTAAAAACGTAATAGATGGATCTCGTACTTTCATCATCGTAAGGCAGTCTGTCTGTACCATTGATTCTCAACATTTTTGTTCCCAAGTTGATTTATAATCATAATGTTTAATCCATGCTTATATTATAAATGCGAATGTCTGTTGAATGACCTGTTTGTCTGTCACGTTTTCACGTCTAATCTACCGGTCCGTTTATTGAATATGTTTCCTACTTGTATTCAAAGGTAGAGCTAGCAATAACATGCCCGTAATTACAGTCCAAAGGAATCAATTTCGTCCCCCCGTGTCACGCTATAACCATATATGTAATTATATGTATAAGCCGTCGCGTATCTCCATTTCATAGGGGACACTTTGCAAATATATCGCTGTTTCCAGACACACGTGCTGTCTGGATTGTAAATTCGGCACCGTTGCAGAGAGAGGGCTGCGAAAAATCAATCACGCATATCTGTACATAAATTTATGATGGACCAGCAAAAAATCACTAATGTTATGTTGTGCAACAAAGAATAGATACAACTTGAAGATAAATAGTAATTAACGAAGCGCGGATATTGGCGGAAACATATTTTAGCCATTTCCTTTGTCACTAATATTTCCTCAGGTAAGTACTCAAAAATAAATATTAAGTATTGCTTGTATACCTTGAATTTCTGTATGATATCACACACACGCAATTAAAAATAAATAAAAAAAACTCAGTATTTTTTTATAAAATCTATGCTAATAAAATATTAATTAGGAGCAGATTCTAGTCAGGTGTACAATTATATAGCAAACTTTGATAACATTTTCAGAGAATAAATAGTATTAAATCTTCTTATGTTTTCCTTTCAACTATTATTATTGTTATTTTATTTCAAAATATTTGTATCATGGTGTCATCATTAAATGCCGAATTCGGAGGCTTGGGTGTTAAGTGGCGGAACTTAACGCCGCGCTTTACCTCGACACCAGAGCGAAGAAAATGGAAATATAATTTCCACTCCTCGAGTGGGAATCGAACCCACAACCATTCGATTATAGTCACACGCTTGTGTCACTGGGCCACGACTGGCCGCAATAATTTATGATTATTAAATTATATCATTTACGATTAATTTAATACAAAAACATGAAATACATCTCAGGCATAATTTATTGAAGTAAGGCTTTGTTGATTTAAATATAGAGTGTAATATACATTTTATATATACAGTTGAATCCGTTTACAGGGTCAAGGGACTGTGGAATTGCGTAGTGAGAAAATTTCAATTTTATAGGTACAGAAGTTTCCGTACTAAAGGGGAAAATGGATGGAGCGTTTATTTTATTTATCTATTTATTAATACCATAACAAAACCAGAGGCTCTCACGCAGGATAGCGTCTGCCTATAATCACGATCGTTGTGGATTCGATTCCCACGTGGGTAAATTATTATATTTAAACTATTTTCGTTTTTCTCGCGTGTTGAATGGCGGAACTCCGTTGTTGAGTTTTGCCGCTCAACACGCAATGTCTCGAATGTAAGCAGAAAATGGAGAACGGAGTAACTTGATTCTAGAATTTTTCTGCCTACCCTACTTTACGGAAAAAGTGTCACACTGAAAAAAAAACACATGCTCAAAGATATATTTAAGCCTTTTAAGCCATACATTGCAGTAGAGTGGAATTTAAAATGTACCCTAAACTCCGGCAAAACTGTTTCTGCATTCAAAGACGTTTAATAAAGTTTAATTACTACTATTTCTTGATTTTATATTAATTAACTATGCTAGTGGCAAAAAGATTAAGAAATTATGGCTTTTAATATTGTTTTACTTGTAGGGGTAAATACTGAAAAATAGATGATTTTCCAACAAATTCAAATTTTTATATACACGCACATAAGAAATGCAACCTAAAGTATATAGTATTAGCCGAAAATATATAGTTATTCTATAACAATGTCTTGAGTGAAATACGAAGGAAAAAGTTTATTGACATTGGGTTTCCTGGTTCAGTGTTTACTAACTACCTACATTATCAACATTACATTACTTATAACTATTTACTATAAGCAAAACAGCATGAAATGCATTTTTGTTTTGTTTCGCTAAATAAATTTTGTTTAGTTAAGAAAGATAACTTTCATCTTTTATTATTTTACTTAAGGGTAAAAGAAACGATTCAAGTTCTAAAAAAACATATACATTATGATGAAATTTCAGTCACGAAGAAAAAGCTCTGCTCTAACTTATTATGTATCTATTATTATTTATTATGTTTTATCGAAGTACAATACGTGCAAAAAATTCTAAAAACACAAAGCAAGTAAAGTTTTCCCGGATTTTTAAATTGTAGTTTAGCAAGGCAAAGTAAAGCCTATTACTACGTCGCACGCACAGTAAATACTATATAAAATCACTAAAGTAAAAAGTTTCTTACCATCAATTCTGGGATCACCCTGCCAATCTTCTTCTGAAACAATTAAAATATAATAAATACCAATTATAAAAATCTTAAATTCATATTTTTAATAAATTATTTATAATAATAGTAATAGAGGGTAAATAGAAAAATATAAGACTATAAAGAAGTAGAAGTATTTACTTCTATTTTATGGATGGATATATATGTGCATGTATTTGTATTATCTTTTATTTATTGTACTCTGTTCATATTATAATATTTCTAGATATCAGTGCTATTATTATTTACCTTATTTAACATTGATCTCACGGATATGAAAGGAATTATTAAAACTTTCAATTTAAAAGCAAATCCTTAAATTGAAGAAGTATAAATAGAATAGCTTTAGTCGCACATTGATAAAATGAATGTACAAAATTGAAAATTAACTTATTAATAAAATTAATTAATCACAAAGTTATGAATTTTGTCTAGTGACATTAGATAAAAAGTCAATGAAAGAATCTGAGTCCGATTTCCAATTCTCTTAAATCCAATTTACATTGTTTTCGTTATGAACTCATTACTGTTAATATATCAATTATTCATACACATGTTATATGCAAATTTAAATAGCTTTATTAAGAATTACGCATTTATTATGTTAATATATCATGAGATTTACCAAATGCGTTTTCCAATTTTGATTTTATAATTTCCAAAATAACTAATTGATTTTTTAAAAAAATATATGCTACAAACTACTCTAAAATACTAAAGAATCTGTTAAATATATAAATAAAGTTTAACCTAACCTAACCTATATTGATTCGTTTTATATATCTTCACACAAAATAAATCTCATTATGTAAGAAAGTCTTTTTTCGGTTAAGTGAGGTTTTTTTTAATTAATTGATTCTCTAGTGAATAAAAGTGTTTTAAGCTAAAACATCACGTCAACGATATCACGAAATCGTCAATTCTACAACATGATCACCGACATATACATAGTACATTAATTTATATTATTTGAAGTTTTTATATTGGTGTTCCTTTGTTTATACAAAATATTTTAAATTGCACTGTTACAAACTAGGAAGCTAAAAAAAGAATACAAAAAACAAATGTTTGTTGTTGTTACAAGTTATAACTATAATACAATAAGAGGCTAGAAACTTTGCAATAAAATGTGAGAGATTAATCAGTACAAATGGGCATGCAAAATTCAGTAGCTTTGCGGGAATATCGTTTATGTTACGTTTAGTCTAATCTGTCTTGGATCAATTACATTATTGTGTTCACGTCCATATACGTGTATATACTGTGGAAAACATTTAGACACAAATTAATATTGCATCCTGTAGATATTGCCGGGGCCGACTAGAGTTCTGTATCTGTCGCTAAGCGTAGAATGTATATGCCGGCGGCCGATCGTTACATTTTCCTGATCACGATGTGGCTAGGCGTGTCATAAAACTTCTATATGATATCTGATATCTTTTGTGTATGGTACCTCAATTTTTGATAAATTGAAATAAGAGTTTCAAATTAATTATGCACAAATATGATATGAAAACGGATGTGGGGAACGGAGTGTCTTAACACTAGGTTCCCTCTGCCTACCCTGCTGTGTGCGGGATACAGCGCGAAGATAAATAAATAATAAATAATAATAAATGATATGAAAAAGCAAACATGATATCAAAATGATTAATCATCACCTTTCGCCGCAGCCGTCTTGTAATTTCAAGGTGTCAATTAGGTTTTTTTCTAAGACACAAAAATGTGGAATAGGTTAAAAACTGTTTGAACTTTTATTTTACATTAATATTCGTGAATTTAACTCCATCAATTTTCAGATTTTCCGTCATATGGGTTTTTACTGTAATTAAAAATGTTACTTTATACTTACAGAGAGAGGGAGAGTTCTTGAAATTTAATATGTAGGAGGGTAATTTAATATGTATGTTAGGTTTCGGTGGAGAAAATTTGGTGTAACAAGGATTTATTTTTAGAAAGAATTTTGTTCTTAGATTTTCAGGTAATAAACAAAAAACTCAAATATCATTACAATACAAACGTAGTGATAGCTTAGGAGAGAGAACATATACTTTTGTTATGTAGAAGTCACGGTTCGATCCTGACATGCAGTTATTTTATTTTTGTTTTAAATTTATTGTGTTTGTTTTGTTTTAATATTTTATATTATACTTTTTTATTACAATGTTTATTTGTTATATTATTTTTAAGCGACCAAAAGGAGGAGGTTACCAATTTGGCTGCATTTTTTTAAGCGACTTCCAAAAGGAGGACGTTATCAATTCGGCTGTATTTTTTTATATGTGTTTATATCAATTCCCATTCCCCCATTTTTTTCGGACAGATTTTACTAAGTACCAGATTTTACTAAGTAGTAGTTTTAAACCAAATTGTAACTGATCTCTCCCCTGAAATATTTGAAAATATATTAATATATTTAGAAATATTAATAAAATATTACTGTGGCTCGTGATATGTCTCGCCGTTAGACCTCTATTATTGTATTCTTAAGTAACTCAAGATCTTTAAGAGATTCAGAGGTAACAGTGTTAAGAAATTTTCAAGTATATATTTCAAGTAAGCTATAAGCTTACTGAGAAACCCGCGACAATCGTGTGTCACAAATTACGAGATAACGTCGACGACGACTACGACTTCGCTTACAGAACGCAAGACAGTGACAGACATGATACAACAATCTAACACTGCTATAGCGATTGACGATAGCCTCAGTACTGCCATAGAACATTAGATCATATCATCGATATTGGTTATCCGTACACTACCAGCTCACCGAACCCTGACAGTCGTACAACATTATAAGACGTAGCGTGCTATACATTTAATTGTATTCTTTTAAATTAAAACCCTATTAAATACCATTTTACTATAAAACCTTTATTTTTTAAACGCATCTGATATATAAATATCTTATTAGTAGTATCTAACCTTTCAATATACCAATACTTTATCTATTTCGTATATTCACAATAGTATAAACTAAAATGACCATACAACACTATTTAAAGATGGCGGAGCATCGCGGCAAACACTTTTACTTATAAATGTTGTAAATTTGGCAAATCTCATACAAATAACATTCTTAACATCTAATATTATTATTCAATACTATTGTTTACCTTTTAATACTTATTATTCTATATTAGGTTTATACCTATATTATTATCACCTTGTTTTATGCAATTTTCTTTTTAATTTAGGAATATGCCTCTTACCTGTCTTAAATACCATAAAACAATTATATTTCGATCCCATTGCACTTTATATGTAAACTCTATTAATTAAATATCCACTTTCTTGTATTAAATTCATATTAATTGCAATTTAATATCGATAATTTCCTAAGTGTGCTTTTATTGCGTCATTCTACCGCCAAGCTTCCTTTCTTTTTTTTTCTTTTTTTAAATTTCATAAACTATAACCTGCCAGTATGGCATACAGCCTACATAAAATTTATAAAAAATATTAATAACTTCTTGTTCATTTAAAAATATTAAATAAAATATCATTAAAATATATAATTCAGTAAAAATATTTTATACATATTTCTACGTATATTTATGTATATTATGGATCGTTACAAACTTCATAAAAAGTGGAAAGTTCACAACTCGACTGCATATTTATTTTACGTACCATGCCGCATAACTTTTTACTGAGTGAATCAATTTCCATAATTCTTTTTCTATATAGAAGGTAGTAGGTACTTGCCATGTAGTCGTATTTAAAATTTAGTAAATATCCGAGTAGTACTTTTAACCAACATCATAAAAAGTACAAGATTTTCAGTTAAATTGTACTTTGTAAATACTTTACCACATATCTTTTTACTTAGTGAACTAATTTAGATGGTTATTTTTGACATGATAGCATATACTTTGTGTATGATCCCATTTAAATTTAGTTAAGATCTGACCAATTGTTTTTGAGTTACTCTTAATTATTACTAATATTATAAATGCGAAAGTAACTATGTCTGTTTGTGTTATACTTAATTACGCCTAAATTACTGTACTGTTTTAAATGAAATTACGTAAAAATATAGTCTAAAGACTAAAAAACGTCATAGATTAATTTAGAAATATGCCTCTTACCTGTCTTAAATACCATAAAACAATTATATTTCGATCCCATTGCACTTTATATGTAAAATCTACTAATTAAATATCCACTTTCTTGTATTAAATTCATATTAATTGCAATTTAATATCAATAATTTCCTAAGTGTGTTTTTATTGCGTCATTCTACCGCCAAACTTCCTTTCTTTTTTTTTCTTTTTTTAAATTTCATAAACTATAACCTGCCAGGATGGCATACAGCCTACATAAAATTTATAAAACATATTAATAACTTCTTGTTTATTTAAAAATATTAAATAAAATATCATTAAAATATATAATCAGTATAAATATTTTATACATATTTCTACGTATATTTATGTATAGTATGGATTGTTACAAACTTCATAAAAAGTGGAAAGTTCACAACTCGACTGCATATTTATTTTACGTACCATGCCGCATAACTTTTTACTGAGTGAATCAATTTCCATAATTCTTTTTCTATATGAAAGGTAGTAGGTACTTGCCATGTAGTCGTATTTAAAATTTAGTAAATATCCGAGTAGTACTTTTAACCAACATCATAAAAAGTACAAGATTTTCAGTTAAATTGTACTTTGTAAATACTTTACCACATATCTTTTTACTTAGTGAACTAATTTAGATGGTTATTTTTGACATGATAGCATATACTTTGTGTATGATCCCATTTAAATTTAGTTAAGATCTGACCAATTGTTTTTGAGTTACTCTTAATTATTACTAATATTATAAATGCGAAAGTAACTATGTCTGTTTGTGTTATACTTAATTACGCCTAAATTACTGTACTGTTTTAAATGAAATTACGTAAAAATATAGTCTAAAGACTAAAAAACGTCATAGATTAATTTTGAATTTGAAAATCGGGCTATAAGAAGTGAAAAAGAGTATGAAAGTTTGTATGGAAATTATGCATTTTTATAGCTAGAAGAGATTTGCGTGTATTTAACTACAAAACTACTAAATCAGTTCAAACATTCTATAATTATTTTCAGAAACAATTAGTAATCATTACCGAAACTTGGAAAATGTAACATAAGGTGTAAAAAAGTGGTCATAAAATGTCTTTCATCGCATGCGATGCAAAAACCACACATGATAGAACAAAACAATGTATTACAATATTATAGAAAATATCAGTATCTACAAAAAGATCAAAGGTAGTATATACCTATCTCCGATCTACTTCTTATAATAAATAATTTTATTGTTAAAATCTTAGATAACGAAGAATGAATTACTAATATTACTACGTGGCTAATTTAATCCATATATAGTATTAATCTACGCTTATAAAAATATGCTTATTAGACACCAGTAAAATTGTTTGGGATCCGACGCCTTGAGATAAACCAGTTGCCAAGCTGGTCCAAGTTGGTAAACAAGTTGGTCAACCCGTTCACAAACAACTAATACAATCTAGTATAAGTTTATTCAAAACTGATTCACAAAGAGCTCACAGCGACCTATGGCAAACGAAAACATACTTATATTATAAATGCGAATGTCTGTGTTTTTTTGTCTGTCACACTTTCAAGGCTAATCTAATGGTCCGATTTGGTTGAAATTTAGAATGAAAGTAGTAAAAATGACTGGGTCTAACACAGGCTACGTAGTTTTTCAAAAATCAACCTCTAAAAAGTTTAAAATAGTAGATGGAAGTTTATATTAAAAATCTACACCGCTTGACCGATTGTAATGAATTTTTGCATCCAAATAATCCAAGGTTAAACATAGGCTACTTTTTTTTTTTTAAATTCAGCACCGAGGGTTGCTATATACCGAAATAACCACGTAGATTACGTGGCGAAACCGCGAGCGGGCCACTAGTAATAAATAAATTTGAGGTCATTTCCGCGCAATCTGAGAGTGTGTAACTAAAAACGCGACTGACTCATTTTGTCAGTCACTTTTCTTTTTCTTGTCAAAATTAAATTTTATTATTTTATATTATTACAAAAAATAAACGCCGAACGGAGCTCGGCCATCTAATATTATTTTATTATGACACAAAACCCTACTTTTCCGTCGTAACAATCGTAACGTCGCCATATTCCATTGACGTAAACACTGCGGACTATGCACTACAGGTCTACTATCAGCACAAAATGTATAGACTACACGATGCTGGCTGGATATCGACAAATACATTGTTCTCCTCGATCCACCTGACTATTTACTGGGCACATCAGGAAAATTATGAATTTGTATTACATAATTTTACATAAAAAAATGAAGCATATCTTTTTATTACAACACATAATTTAAAGATAATAAAAGAAAACAATAATAATTACTAGAAACTATAATGAAATAATATAAAATTAAATACAACAATATTTAAATCGTATACATACCATTGTCACGACCTTTCCTCTTTTTCTTGGCACTATTACTCGAAGATTTGTTGGATTTCTCCGATTTATCTTTGCTTTTCCACCGACTCAACATTTTGAATACACACACTAAATCAATTTCACAGGAACATTGTAAAACATCTAGTCTTATCTTTTTTCATTGCCACAACACATTTTTATAGCACACAACACACTGCTTGTTAGAGGATCAAATGTTCATATCACACTTACTTTTGTTCACCATAATAAAGCACTAAGTGACTCAACTATTGCACTTTGATATTTTATATACATCTTTAGTTACGATATGCTCTAAAATAATCTAATTTTTTGTTACTTTAGATAAAATTGTCGATGTCGATGTGAATGGAAATTTTGGCAGGGAGGTAATTTATAGATGAGAAGTGTCAATCAAGAACCGATCTTACAATTCAAATGAGTTTTAAGGTGGGACTAAAATTTGCCTAAAAATGAATTTAAATTTATGCCGACGTTTCAAACTTAAATTTTTTTAGCATTAAATACTAAATTTACTAACAAACTAGAGTCGATATTAGGTTGAAATATTTCGTAAATTCCAATCTCAAAATAAAATTCAATTTCAATTTGCTTACAATTCTTGAACTTGTAATTTAGTCTATCATTAATCAATTTAAGCAATTGAGTTTGCATTAAATATTTGAACAAGGATTTGAATACATAATATTGTTCATATTATTACTACATGTTCATTATAGAATAACTGTTTCCTAGATTACCATCTTTCAGAATCCGAGAGGAGCTACGTAGTGCCTTAGTCTTGTCGTGTTAGTTCCACAAATATCCGTTAGAGGCCATAAAATGTGAAGTTTTGATCTAAGTCTAGATTTGAAAATTGCATAGGATTCTGCGCAGAACGATGCGTAATTTCCCTTCACTTTAGTAATAGCAGCCTCCGCGATGCCGTCGGCAAGTGGTTTTTTGTTTCCGGGTCTTTTAATTATATTTTCAGTAGAAATAATGATTGCATTTGGGCAATTATTGAAGTAAGTCGATAAATAGTGTTTACAAGTAATTGTGTGATAGTGTAAAGTGAGATTTGATCCAGTCTGCTACTAATAAGTGATAGATAGAAGCTAAAAATATAGGCCAGATTGTCAATTCATATAGTAAAGAAAAATGTCTAAAATCGATAAACTATTTTGGATAATAAGCAATTGTAATTGTTTCTTATCCGTATAACCGTCAATATCCAACATTCTTTAAAACATAAATCTCTATAAATATAAACACAGACCCGTGAAGTGTTCCTCAAATTGTTAAACTATAGAGCCGAGTGGATCAATACCTGGATTTTTCGTTCTACGTTAACAGTGTGTTATTGAATTTTACAGGTCCGCGCAAGAAGCCGTCGCGTCAAAGATAAAATGCCGTTTAATAATAGGTAAGCAATTGTATTGTAATTATATTAGCAGTTATCTTTGTTTTTTGTGCAAATAAAAAAATCGAGTAGTGCTATTGATTACAAAATTAAATAACTAAATTGTTAAAAAATCCCGAGATGCTACCTACGCTTCAATAGACTTTATTTTTACTTTTAGGTCATAATAAACTAAATTCATCAGTTGTCTACCTGATATTCTTTATTAAAACAGTTTTTCAAAAAGACACGCCGATTGATCGCTTCTAAAATATGTATTATTTTGTTTTAAGTCGTGAAAATTTCAATTCTTATACTGATTTTTAAAACGTACAAAATATGATTTTTGTTTGAACATTTTTAATTTAAAATTTCAGATACGAGGGACGCTGAGTTAAGCAGTCACCTGTAAGGAGCAAGGCCCAATTACAAGCAGCATACAATAGTGTAAAGTATTATATAATGAATATTTGTGCTCGATTCTTACTTAATAACTATCAAGCTCGTTTAGTCGATAAGTTAATATAAAATTTAAGGTGTAGACTGTATAAAATTAAGCAAAGCATTCACTCAACTATTGTTTCAAATACGCTATCATCCAAAGTAATATTCTGTAAGGGCATTTAATAAAGGACAAAGTGCACCGCGCGCTCCCGGGCCGCCGCTGTATTGATTATTCTCAAGCCTTTGAATTCGTAGTGCATTTATGTGTATATGATGTTTGTATACATATGTTTGTGAACAGCATTCGTTTTCGTTCGTCATTTAATGCTACGAAATATCTAATTAAATTATGAAGATATTAGACTCATAGAAATATTAAAAAGCAACTATAGTATTTTTGAGTTATTGAAAAAAATATAAAATTTAGAATAGGCAGTCGTATAAAATTAGTAAAATTTATATGGTTGTATGTTATACTGTTATATTTTTAAATGCTTGCGACTATTTGTATTTTTTATACATCTCAAATATTATTTTTAGACTGTTTCATGGGCAATTATAATAATTAAAATAATCATAATATTATTATAAATAAGCAATAGATTAAATTAATTTAATATTAAATATAAAAAAATATTATTGACGTCATTGTTCAGAAAACAAAATACAGAAGGAAAACATTTAATTCTATATGAGTTCTAATTCGGCATTTTAATTCTAGTTTATCTCTGCTTATCCCTCTTTGCAGGAGAGAGAATATAGCTTTTAGAACAATCTATATTATTATATGAATATTCAAACTCTATAGCTAGTTTTTTTTGATGGCAGAAGGTGTATCGTAAGACAAAAACTAATAAATATCAAACATGCTATGCTCTACCCAATATTGTTGTATAGCTGCCTTGCTCATAAAGAACAAATATATAATAACGATCTCAATTAGCAAATCAAATAAAATGTTACATAAATATGTGTATATATTTTTTTCTATTTTATTACACTAATTACTACAGCTAGATTGAAGTGATCTATTTTAGCAAAAACTTTCTAAATATAGCCTTTATTCTTTTTGCTTGGAAAGTAGGTACTGTTAGTTTTGACCGATATCGGATACGATAGAAAACATTAACATTCATACTCTTAACGATAATTGAGAACTTCTAGTCTTAAGTCTGTCTTTAACTTAATTTAAGTAAATATATAGAGAACGATAAATACTTCATAAAATCTTAGTTAATATTCAAAAAATGTTTATACAATTTTATTTAAAAATACATTACGAGAAAAAGCTCATATCTATATGAAATAAAATTTTAACTTTAAAGAATTTAACAACTTTAAAAGTAATCAATTAATTTTATGTGTGATAATTCAAACCTTTGCCACACGGGTTACTCGTTACGTGTTTTACTTTAAGTATTCGCTTGTTTCTTATTAATCGATTGAAATAATACATTTTATACATTCGGTTCAAAAAATTGCAAATACTGAAAATAATAGCGAAATCGAAATATGAAACGAATTAAAATGTTCGTAAAAGATATTATTTGGAGATTTTTAAGCTTTTAATACGTAATATGTTTTTTTTTTCTATATAACACTTAATATAAAATTTAAAAATTCTGGTCTCTAATCGTGTTACTTTTATGGCGAAATATATATATATATATATATATATATATATATATATATATATATATATATATATATATATATATATATATATATATATATATATATATATATATATATATATATATATATATATATATCATGTATATGAGCTTGTATTTAAGAAATTTAAAAAAAATATTTAAAATTTATATACACATCGGCAAATAAAGCTAATAATTTTAGCATAAAATACTATTTATTTAAAATACATCTTCGCATTATGCTCTTTCTAATTACAAACTGTCGCAGTATTTATTAGTTTTAAAATAATTGTAAGACGCATGAACGATTAAATGTTGTGAGATCTGCAAAAGATATTTTAAGTTATTGTTAAGCTGCATTGTAGATATATATTGAAAAATAAATGTGTAGTTAGATATGTGTGTTTCATTGTTAATAAGTGTGTAAATACGTATAAAGTACTGCCAATTGTATAACGCTTCTCGAAGAATGCTCTTAAGTATTTCACTATTATATTATTAGTTAATCTTCTTTTTTTCCCCGTAGTCAAAACTGTTTACAGAAATTTTCTGATCGTTCTTATACATTTGGTGTCTTCTACATTCTTTCAAATTTGTTATTTGGAAATCAGAAAATTTATGTAATAGCACTTATAATTATTTTGCAAATCTATGTATTTATATATGTGGCTTTTTAATATATTTTGATCAATGTTTAGTTAGTATCATGAACCTGAATGTACGAGTATGTACATATGTGCTAATATGTAAGAGAGTAAATATATTTTTCTTCCATTTCATTCTTTAAGACTTCATCTTAAGTTTAAAGAGTAAACGTTTTGCTAGGATTGTAATTAAAGTTAAGTTTACATAATAATTTATAAAGGTTTGAAAAATATGCGAAATTTCTACTTTTGATAAAGAATGCTTTTGAAGATAATTTTCTCTTTTAATTTTAATGCCAATGTTTTTAATAAATAAATTCAAATTTGAGGTAAATAAATTTATATTTTGAGTGGGAGACGTATACGGAATAGTAAATTTAAATTTAAAGACTACACTGCCTTTATCATATAGCTTGTCACCACGTGGCTTGAATTTTAGATATTTGATTGTCTTTTTTGTTATCAATTTTTTTAATTAGTATTTTTTTCTAAGCACGTCTTTTTAAAAATGCTTCTTTGCAAGTTTATTATTTGACAACCAATTACGAAAGCTGAAGACCCTGGTTCGAATCTAGATACCTAATCTGATTTCTCCAATCATCCGGGTTGGTATCCGTAACGGATTGCATTACGAAAAAAAAATAATATATATGGCTAAACTGAGTATTTTACACCTTACACATTCAGCCCATTTTAGAAAAAAATGTCATGTTGTAAATGTTGCCAATATTTTTTTATCGCTTTTTAAAAATTATACGTGATTATGTATGTACATTAGGGTGCTCCATAGCCATATGGTAACAAATTAAATAGACCCTTTGCCACCCTCAATTAGTTTTTTTATATACCTATTATACTCATTTTAATAAATAAAACTTGTGGGTGCTCAAAGTCTATCCAAATATTAAAATTTCTAAAAGGGCAAAACGTTTTTAGGCTCAAAATAAATTTATTTAATACAAGTGGATTTATTCATGACAAATATTTTCTATATTCAAGTTGAGTCCTATTTTTGCTTTTTATTTATTTTCCGTTAAATCGTGCAACAGACAGTGTATGTATAATTATGTATAAAAACTTTATTGCCTAATCTATAGGACTCAAATAACTGTATTTTTAATACTAATAGTTTATTTTAACAAACGGAATTGGTGTGTATAGCTAAACAAAGGTTAGAACGTAAAATTTTAACGTAAAATTGTGCAATATTATGACTACATGTGTGGCAAACTAAAAATTACGACCACCCATAATATTAATTTGTATATATACCTACATTTGGTATTAAATTTGTGAGTAATGGAGTTTTTCACTATTCTCTTTTATCTAACATTTTCCAAGTAATATGTATATTTTTTTGTATTTTTTCTAATTAGTTGCCTTTATATTATAGAAGATAGACATAAAGCTATGTTAACTACTATTTCGATAGGCGTATCATTGTTATTTTGTGTTACAAAATCTTTCTGTAGATTTTAATATATATTAATTTTTATAATCGAATTTATTTAGAAAAAATAGGTAACAATAACAGAGAGGAAAAGTTTATAATTTTTAATGAAGTTTCCTTTTTATAGATCCGTAGATCCCTACGGTACGTGAGCATACAATAATTGGGCTTCCGGCAAGATTTATCTTAGAATTTCTTTACCACTTTACTAATATCAGGTGTCTATACTTATATTATAAATGTGAAAGTCTGTCTGTTTGTCTGCCACGCTTTCATAGCCATTCTACCGGATTTTGATGGGTCAAACATGGGCTATTTATTTTTTCAAAAATAATTTCTAAAGGGTTGAAATAGGGGATGAAGATTTAAGAAAAATCTAAACCGCTTGACCAATTGTTATGGTTTTTGGCATAAATATAGTTGCTAATCTAAGTTTAATCATAAGCTACATTATTTTTCAAAACTCCACTCCCGAGGGTCGCAATATAACGAAAGAGTGGATAATAAGCTAGGCTTCATTATTAAATTATTTTTGTAAATTTAATTTTCCTGGAAACATGATATACAAGTATCTTTTATGGTATGTTAATAAGATATTTATCTGTAAATTGTGCTAATTCTCACATATTACAACATGCCTTTAAAATTCACTTATCCTTAATGAAATTGGGAAATTTTAAATTTTATATTCCAATACATACGTTTTTATAAGGAAACGATACTTACATTTCAATAAAAAATAGTCAATGTAAGAATTATAACGTTGATTGAGTTATTTGGACGTACCTGTTATAAGGCAAAATACGTATTTGTGACCAATACAAATTGGAAGAATGGTTACGTTAGTCAATAAAAAGTCTTAGCCTCGAGTCAAGCTTTCATAGACATTAATATATACTTTAAAATTAAGTTACTTTAATCGGATATTATGAAGCTATTAGGAAATATATGAAGCTATCATATATTTTGGTATGGGAAAAATACTCTACAGTCTACCTGTGATCACGGACTACTTTAAAATATTCAAACATACTACTAATACTAAAATACTATAAAATGTAATTTTTAATATGTGATATCTTAGCGGTCAACAGTATTTAATTGTTCATTGTAACATTTTTTTCTTAATATATTTTATGTAATACTTTCCATTGATAATTTAGAAAAATATTCACTTCGCGCTGCATTGCATCTTGGGCACAATTCAAAGCGTAAGCACACGGAGACCCAATGATTATAAATAATCACAGCGATATATTAATTACACCAAAACAAGCTCAACAGAGTTAATTTGAGTGAGATCATCAGATGACGCTCTTGTAAAAAATATTGCAAAGATCTTCTAGATCTAGATTCTTTTCTATATCTTTACTTTTTTTGTATTAATATATAATAAAAATTCAAAAGGAAAAAGGTTGGACTTAACTCGTTAATTTTCTATATTTATTTATTTCTTTATACAATATAATAAATTCAATTTAAATAATACACATTTAATTAAGTGTTTTTAATACAAATTCGTTTCCTATAAAAAAATATTATAATCATGTAGTATTTTATTTACACTTTTAATACATATAGTGTATTTATTAGTGACGATATAACCGGGGAAAAAGCTCATAGACAAAATTATAAATTATGGAGCAGGTAAATAAATAGTTTAGTATCAGCTTTAATTATATTGCTTCGAACGTGACGTGGGTAAATAAACTTCAAACCAAAAATATTTTTTATTGGCGGTTAAATTTGTATGATTTTATATTATTTATGTATTTCAATAATATTTACAAACATTCCCATTTTAAACGATGTTTTTTGACCTGTATAGACTTAACCTGAATTACGTTTACAAATATAAAGATGAAAAAACATAAAAGTATATTATTTTCGAAAAAAGTGTTTTGTATAAAGGCATATTAATAGAGTATAATTTTTTTTCAATTTGAAACATAAAATGCTTCTTTTTAATTATATGTTACATCCAATTTGTTTTTTTTTGTATAAAACAAGTATGCTGTTATTTTGACCTAAATGTTCTTACAGCAAATATTTTATTTACACAAAAAATATTCTGAAAATGTACTTAAAACGCATTTAAATTCATTTATATTTACTCTGTTACAATTTACAAGCTGTTTATAAATATTTCGCTGCACGCTATAAATATACAAATTTATCTAAATGCAATCCGAAATGAACGTTTTAATAAGCGGAAATTGCAATATTAATTTAAATAGCGTAATATGGAGCAAAGCGATGTTGTTATTGCATATGGAAAAGCATTAAAATACGCATTTCCTTACACGTTATGTTTGTATGATATATATTATCTCAAAACATGCTGTGGTTAGTGTTTTTTAAAAAATATATGGATATTTGTTTATCTAAGCTTAACCTACACTGCTGTGGTAGCTTCTATTTTCACTAAGCTATTTATGATGAATGAAACAACGTATATGTTTTAAGGAATATGTTAATACAACTCCCAATCACAACGGTAAATTCATTTAATAATAGCTACCTTAAAATTAGCAGATAAACAAAAACTTCCGTCGTGGATTGGCTTCGGAAGGCTTAAGATGAAAACACGATCGATTTTTGCGGACACGCGACACTCAGCACCGTAATAGAATCTACTAAACGAGTAAAATGATGTAGCATTTGTGACCGGCTTTGATCACATTATTTAGGTTAACGTTGTGTTTTTACATTTACCAGCACAGTTTTTCTGAATACCACTGTATCAGGAAGCATGTACTAGAAGAAACCATAAGCTTTGAGAACAAATTAACTAATACTGCGTCTATTTATACAGATAATCGAGCCAAGCCGGCATGCGGAGCCCGCGGAGTACCTCTAGCTGCCATTCCAATACAAAGCTTCCACAATGCAGCAATAGGTGGCGCTACGCCACCCACACGGATAAGCCAGTCACGGCGTCCAGAATTTCGTGAAACTCGAAGGTAAGAAAATTGTTATTCCACAACTCAAACTATTACGTTCTGAGAACATGAAACATACAAATTATTGAACTTGAAAGAACGCGTAAACTCTTCTTCATTCGTTTTAAATAAATTCTACACCTCTAGCCTATGGACTTTAGCCTACTACAGACAACAAATATTTTCTATATTCTATTTTTACTACGAAATTTTCGGCATTCCACATTTCTGTATCCATAATCTTTCGTAATTTACAGTCAATATACAAAAATTGTAACAACAACATACCTGCCTAAGATGCAAAAATAGAGGAAATTAAAAATTCATGCACAAAAGTGTTAAAATATGTGACAATAACGGCATCATTATTGACGGAGCAGTTCAATGTACTGCAATGCGCATGTCCAACAACGCTTTGATGTTTATACTGAGCTCCACACACTATAACCACATGGTCAGTGCGAGGGGGATTATAAGTAATCCCCCTCGCACTGACTGACTGACTCGCACTGATGTGGTTATAGTGTGTGGAGTATAAAAAAGACCATTCGTTCCATTTACAATTTACGTTACTCTATATAAAGTAAATTATCAATTTTGCTTGTATTTGTTTCATTCAATAGTTTGTATAAATCAAAGCTGTAGGTGTAAGTACCTAAATTGTAAATGGAACGAATGGTATTTTTTATATTCTGAGTAAAGTCAATAGCAATTTTTTTTTATCATTCATTTAAAAAATTGAAAAAAGTTAAGTTTTAACGTATTTAAATGTTATATGTATATGTATTAATTTGTTAATTTATATGTATATTATGTTTATTGAACCCGTGCGAAACGTAAATATGAAAATGAGAGCAAAGATGAATATTCACGATGAGGTGGCGCCGATTTTACCGACAAAACTCACGAGATCGAAATGGGTGATAGGTTCTGTAATTTAGCTTTAGCTAAAAAAATATAGCTCATACTTTATATTTCGCTACCGGTTGGCCGTTTTAAGCACTTGGCTTACTAAGAATCTGGTGGCGCCGCTGGACAGCGCCTGATTGCAAGCGCAATGGTCGTGTGCTCGATTCACACTCGGGAGAATGAATATATATTATTTTCCTCTTTCGGTTCAGGGCTTTGCATAAGATAAAATGCCGCTTGATTTTACTGCATTTAATACGCAATGTTTTGATTACGGGCGAAAAGTGGAGAACAGAGTGTCTTGACACTAGGTTCTTTTTGACTATCCTACTAAATGGGAAAAAGCATGAAGCAGCTTACCAAAAAAAACTATCAAAGTCAAATATTGAACTTATACTTCAATTCAATTTCAGGGTTATGTACAGAACATTTTTTATAAAAAAAAATATTATCAACCTTAAGTCCAGTTTTCACATTAATGTTTTTATAAAACATCATGTTTACAACATTATTAATTTATATCACTTCTACTTCATCAAACGATATTTCTTTGACAGTTATTTTTAGACGATAATGTAAGTATATAATATTACTTTTATGCCGTATGCTATTCTTCCGATTTTTCTAAGATTCCATTATCATAACCTAATTCGACTTAGAAATAATTAAAAAATATATATTACGATTTTACCTATAATTTACAGTTTAAAAAATATAAATATACGTAAAAAATTGACTATTTTTTGTTTTTTTAAATACATATAATCACTGGAAGTTAAATGAAATGTTTTTTTAGGTCATTTAGAAGTGGATTAGGTCTTTGATATATAGTATATCAAAAATACAAATATTTTTTGCCAATATTTAGTAGATTTGTCTATATTTATGAAATTATGGTAATCATGCAGAAAATTTCTGAAAATTTACGGATTATTTTACCCCCTAGGGCTGTTTATTGGAATATACAAATACAAAGGATATTCCATAGGGGAAGTTGACATTTGCCATAATTTCCCATAAATTATGGGATTCTTACTTTTCGCAATACTTCAGATAATCTCGAATATTTTCACACTTGCCTTCGGACACACAAACTTACTAACACGCGAACGAAAACAAAACGCTCATATACACCCAGACAAACAAACAAAGGTTGGTTATATTCGGTGTTTTTTTTATATTTTTGATTTGTATGAAACAAATGTTTGGATGGGTGTGTCTGTCAGTGTAAGAAGTGAAATGTGTAATGCAGAGAAGAATACGAGTAAACAAACGTGAGGAGGGGTACGCCTGTCCTTTGAAAACTGGAGACGTCCTGTATTCATGTTTGTTCGTGAGTTTTCATTACTAATTTCAAAATATTTTGTAACACCATAGCTTAAAATTTATGGGAAATGTCAGCTTCTCCACATGGAATATCCTTCTTTGTGCTCCAATGAACAAAGTAAAAAGAAACTTTCCCGACATTTTTTGGAAAATCCCTCAAACTGCATAGTTTCCCTTAATAAATTATAGTTTCCATCTAGATTGTCAGCCAGTTTAATTTCTATTAAGCGCGTTACTTTCAAAGCCTCCCTTGTATACAGTATACATGTGGATAGGCATGTTGTCATGTGTAACCAACTCTATGCACATCAACTTTACACTTTCATCACATATGGGTACAACTGCGTTACGTGAACATCCCAGTATATTACGTAAAGCTCGATTTTTTAACAAAAAATCCAATCAAATTGGCCATATAGCCATAAATTTTCGTTTGTATAGTTTCGTGTAAATTTCTGGGGTGAATATTTCCTTTCTTTATCTACATCCAATTTGAAGTAGACTATTAAAAATATTAAGGACTTAACAGCTTCTTTCAATCAAAAAAAGGTTCTTCAAAAAGTCTAAAATTTACAATTTTTTAGAAGAGAAGTTTTTTTTTGTATTCTGTGTAAAATATATTGTATGCACTGCGTACTTATAAAATATTCAGGTGTAAATGTGAAAAAGTTCAAAAAAAATTAAAAGTTTCGAGGCCAAACTATATCCACTTACGAGTTAAACTTGAAAAGCTCATATTTCCTACATAGGTATAATTGAATCATATTTCAACGCAAACTACCTTAATTATGAAGTTACTGTTATATGTGTATGTAATTAATTAAAAAGTTTATAAACTGCTGCATGGTAACGTATACTTTAGGAAAGTATTAATTGAACATTTTATAACCGATCCGTAGCAACGCGTGGATGAATACCCTCCTTATGCAAATATACAGGAATAACGTCAGCTCTATCGTAAAATAAAATAAACTTTTATTGGTGGAAGTGTGGTGCAAGGACTCATAAACGTAAATGATTACGTAGGAATTATACTTAATAATTACAAATATAACAACCTAAAAATGTTGTAAACTAGCTATTTGTTAAGATTTTACATTATATTTTGCTTAAGTAGCAAACTTAATACACAGTATTCATATTTTTGTTTAGTACACAAAAAACACACATTGTACACTAAATATTTTGCTAAAAAAATAAGAAAAAATATTTGAAGTGCATTATGAAAATTTCACTGATGCTACGCTAGCGTTGGAGGGAAGTTATTTTATAAACGTAAGATAGAGAAAATAAGATTAAATAAAAATAAATCGAACTTCTCAGTCTTTAGACTTTATTTTTTAAAGTGAGCATTACTTTTTTTGGTTGTCTAAATATATAAACTTGAAAACAGTGTCATCTGACAATGAAATCATGAAACTCAGCCTCAACTTTAACATTATGCATTTCACTAACTACACCCTAGATGGCGCTCTTAGTTACGGGCTTTAAAGATAATAAATAGAAGAAAAAAGCATCATCACGTGTTTTACTGCATAGCGATGTCGAAACTCTTCGTTTCCCACTCTTCTCACTCACGAAATCAGAGCTTAACGCCGTGCTTCGTCTTAAGTACCAAAGCGGAGATATGAAAATGACGTATATCTCAACACATTTTACATAATTATAGGACAAAGATGTCCCAATCATACTTGTTTATCGAAATGAAATTTTAAAGGCAGGTTAACTGGAAAATGGGGAACGGAGTGTCTTAACACTAGGTTCCCTCTGCCTACCCTACTGTGTGCGGGATACAGCGTGAAGCTAAAAAAAAACTGGCGTTTGTTTCTGTTTCACGCAAATACAACTGAAAGAATTTAAAGAAAACTATAGAGAAATAAAACATATTCATTAAAATAACGTAAAAGCTAAAACTTACAAACACTTCATTTACTATAATATAACAATAATTGCCTAATTTTCTGTAAAAAATATTAAGTACTATCTAAGAGCTATCTTGATTTTCCCTCTCTAAGCAGTTGATGTTAACTAATGAAATAAAATAATGGTTAAATTAAATAATGGTTTCCGTGTAAAATGTACCTACATAATGTATGCTATCTACATTGTATCTTTCTTTCATTTCATTTTTTCAATTTGGTACCTAAGACAAAGCGTAAATTATAAATACAAATATATTATAATCTATATTCTATATTTCTATATCTCTTCTCTATATATAATAAAAGAGTAGAAAAGTCAATTCTGTACATGAAAAATTTTAGAAAAATTTTAATTGGGTGCGTTAATATATCGATAACAGAGGCCAAAAATCCACTCAGTAAAATTTTTGTCTGTCTGTCTGTCTGTCTGTCTGTCTGTCTGTCTGTTAATTTGTTCGTTAATCACGCAAAAACTACTGGATAGAAATGAATGAATTTTGGTATGGTGATAGCTTATAGTCCAAAGGTACATATAGGATAGTTTTTATCCCGGTATCCTATGTAGTTTTTTTTGGAAAAAATAAAAAACCGATATAAGTAAATCATTTGTATATCGGTATCTACCGGTTAGAAATTAATGATTTTTTGTATGGAGTTAGCTTAGAGGTTAGAGCAACATATGGGATAGTTTTCATCCCGGTATTCAACATAACTCCCGCAGAAAAATAAAATTAAAAAAAACATTCAAATTATGTCGATAGTTCACGAGTGAAGCTAAATTTGTTTCAATATCACTAATTAAAATAATTACAAAATAAAATATGCATAACATTTATTAAATATACATTTGACCGGTCTATAAAACTTTATATAATCTATATATTTATATAATCTATATGACAACAGATGTCACTACGTTTTCTGCAACGGGTAGCGCCATTTGTTATTATATAGTTGACATTGTATTAGACATATCCGCACTCATTAAAATTATTATTATAAAAATGCAAAAAATCTGTATCTCTTCTATTTGTTATGTTTTGACGGGAATTCGTAAAGAAGATTGTTGAAGATGCAGGGTCATATAGGCTACTTTATAAAAAATCAAACCCTAGGAGGTTGAAATAGTGGATGAAACTTATGTATGTTTAGTATATAGTGAGAATGAAAGATCTAAACTCCTTGACTGAAATGAATGAATTTTCTCAGGAAAATAGTTAATGAGGCAAGGTCCAACATAGGCTATCTCTCTTTTTTTAAAAATTACCCTGGTATTCAAAACAGTTCCCGCAGAAAAGTAAAAAACTGGCAAAGTCAAATTGCATTGATTATTTGCAAGTAAAGCTATTTTTTAATATCAATAAGTAACACAATTGTAAAATAAAAAGCTTAAAGTTTATTTAAGATATTATGACCGGTTTATAATACTATATACCAGATGGTATATATGTACGAAATCTACTATCATATGATAGCAGATTTCGTACGTTTTCTTACTAGAACAGTTATCGCTATATGTTATCAAATAATATAGATATTGCACTAAATGTATCGATGATTTTCTCATGAACATAATTAGTCAAATATAGACTACCCTCCTTTTATAAAAAAAAAGCAATCCCAAATAGGCAATAGAGGATTAAAGTGGTAGTTCACGTGGAGAAACCGCGAGCGGGTCGCTAATGCAAAATAAAATTCACAAAATTCTTATCAATAATTGATTTTTTGTGGCTCAATATGCAACTCAGAGAAAGTATTTCTTTATATAGTATAAACTTTTAAAGTGTGTTTATGTCTTTTAAAGTGAGTGCTTATAAACTTTATACGATAAATTGGTCTCGAATGGAGCGCGAATATAAGTGTAATCGTCTACAATTTTTATGTTAGGCAATGATATACCTAATGTTACCATAACAAAAGTGGCTGATAGATAACATAGCCAGATAGGTCTAGGATAGGTAAGTGAAATCCATATGAGCTAGCCTTCAGCCTGACGAACGACCTACCATAGATTTTATCAACTCACCACGAGCGAAACCGCGGGCAGATACTAGCAAATTTTAAATATTACTTCCAACAGTTAAACAAATAATGAATATGACAAAGGATTTTAAATACTATTTAACCACAATATAAATTTGTAGTAACAAGCGGACTTAAAAAATATGAGAACAATAAATGCTACGCCGTTACAAATGTTCTTTTTTCCTAAGTTAGAAATTTGATAGATATGAAAGATATTGTGTCAACAATTTTTGTTAGGGTCCGTAACGAAAAAACAACACAATAAAGTAATTTAATTTTTTGAAACGCCTGTAGCCTTACTCTTTTTAAAGATATTTTGTCCAGGAAATGTCCTATTTTATAATGTGATAATTAAGAAATGATATGAAAGCCAGTCGTGGCCCAGTGGCACAAGAGTGTGACTGTAAACGACTGGTTGTGGGTTCGATTCCCACTCGAGGAGTGGAAATTATATTTCCAACCCTGCTGTGTGCGGGATATAGCGTGAAGCTATTTAATTTAATTTAATTTAATATGAAAGCCTTACTCTCAAAGTAGTTTGAGAAAGAACATCAGGAGCGCAAATTCAACATATAGCCTTTGCTCACTCTAGCACGTGTTTACAGCAATACAAACGACAAACAGGAATGGTAAAGTCGATTTCGATTCTACCTGACAGTGGCAGAGTGTGATATTTTTATAGGGGTAAGCCGGCCGGTAAAAATATATATATATTACAAATGTAGTATTCCTGGACGAAAAATTTACAAAATATAAGCCGATAACAACCACGTTATATCGGGCACTTCGCCACTGCTGTCCGGAAAGATTTTTATGGTAAATAAATGATTGTTTAGACTCGAGTCCTAGTTATCAGAATCGATTATTACGATCACGAATAATTTCTTTCTCTTGTATTTCTACCTCAAAATTAATAAGAAATTTAATTTCAAGAAATAGTTTGGTACTCACAATAGATTTCATTTAAAAGAATTCGACTCTTAATGTTCTTTAATTCACTTTGAGAATAGAAATTAATAAAACTCATAATGAAATCGGAAATCTCTGCTTTATATTATGCTTCTATCCCTAAAAAATAAGATACAGACTATGGACGCCACGTTGGCGCGATGGGCGTGTGCCAATGTATCAATAATCGATCCTATTCCAAAAACTGCAACCTTAGATTGATCTAGCAATCATTTTATTGAGTAAATCAATTTTTAACAAAATTATAATATTATATGTACGTATTGGTCGTCCAAAAGACAAAAGACGTATTTAAAACGTTATTTTTTATTTGATGTTTTTTTAATAATTTTCTCACAAAGTTATTATACAATATATTCATAGTAAAATCGTTCAAGAATTTCGACACTTTCTGATAAGAATCGCGATTGGTTTCTAAAAGGCACAGGTTCAATTCGAGCTGCGGTCAAATCTTTATACAAATTCTAGTTTTTATACGTTTTCCCCTAAAAGGTCTTTTTCAACTTCCTGTGTGTGAATAACACTTTTAAATAGGAAAAGTATTTAATTGATATAATTGCCAAAAGATTGTTCGTAAGATAATCCTTGGGTAACAGAAATGTGCAAAAATCACTACAGGGATGCTCACAACAAAAATAAGTTAAAATAAAACGTATAATATTTTCGACGCAGCATGTCGCATCGCATGGATAAGCGGCCCGGGCACTTTGGCGGTAAAGAAAAAATATATAAAACAAAATTAAAAATTTTGAAAAACCCACGACGGTTTAATTGTAATTGAAAAAGGATAAAATAACTAGAAATCCCCCGCCTAAAAGAATATATGTAACGAGATGATGGCGACGACTTCGTCGGAGCTGCCATTACTTTAAGTTTGCTAAGTTCTCCTAGATTTTCATGCTGTTAAAACAGGTTTGGGGAAAAAATAAAATATTAATATGAATTTACAGTTTTGATAACTGATATTCCTTTTAAAAACTTTAAGAACGAAATCTATACTTTTAGCTACTATATTTAAAACAGAGGTTGCAACTGGCAGCCCCCGACGAAGTTGTCCCCATCATCTCGTTACATATATTCTTTTAGGCGGGGGATTTCTAGTTATTTTATCCTTTTTCAATTACAATTAAACCGTCGTGGGTTTTTCAAAATTTTTAATTTTGTTTTTTATTTTAAACTTTTTAAAGTGAATAGATACACATTATGTATTATTACATAATTTCGAAATACTTTATAATTAATCTTCATGCAAATCCAAAAGAAATTATAAGCCCAATGCTTTCTGGTTATCAAATACTTATTGCAGCGCCTGGCAGATTGTCACCGTAACATTTTCAGGAAATTAAGTCTAACCAAATCAGTGAAAATCACAAAACCCACTAGTAGTTTTGATTTTGAACAAACTAATTTATACTGGAGCTCCCCGTGGTAGTTCGTGATATGGCATATAAAAACACGCAACAATTAAACCTAAACCTATCACAGAAAACCGCATCTAAATAGGTTTCACACAAAAAATACAAGTAAATGCTCACTGCAGCGCCCCTGAGGTGAGGTGTCACCACGACACATATACAAGAACACGCACTAATTAAGCCTGATCCTATTTTTGATAACTGCATCCAAATCGGACTTATAGTGTTAACTTTGCATAATTAAATGTTTAATGCAGCGCCCCCTGGTGAGTTCTTAAAGTAAAAAAGAACCTAAAAACTTACACCAAGTAAAGGTAAATCTAATACTAAAAACTCTGCCCAATCGGACTAGTAGTTGTGGTTTTGTTTTAAATATTACAAACAAATTTTTATTGCAGCCCCCCCTGGTGAGTTAACACGATTAAGCATATCCAAGAACATTGACTAATTAAACTTGAGCTTATCATTGAAACTGCATCCAAATCGAATTCGTCATTTTAGCTTTGCACAAACAATATTTTACTGCAGCGCCCCCTGGTGACTTGTCGCCGTAATATAAATTTAAAAACATGCTCTAAGCAAAGCGGAATTTAATACTGAAAACTCTTTACAATCGTACTAGTCGTTTTGGTTTTACACAAAAAAATAGAAGCAGCTACTTACTGCAGCGCCCCCTAGAGAGTTGACACATACATGAAAATATGCACTAAGTAAACATACATGACATATATATGAAAATATGCACTAAGTAAATTTGAATCTATCATTGAAAACTGCATTCAAATCGGACTCGTAGTTTTAGTTTTGCACAAACAAATGTACTTACTGCAGCGCCCCCTGGTGAGTGGTCACCGTAACGCATATATGAAAAGAAGCACCAATTAAACCTGAATCTATCGTTGAAAGTTTCATCTAAATCGGACTAGTAGTTTTTGCTCTGCATAAACAAATGTTTACTGCAGCGCCCCCTGGTGACTTGTCACCGTAATATAAATTTAAAAACATGCTCTAAGCAAAGCGGAATTTAATACTGAAAACTCTTTACAATCGTACTAGTCGTTTTGGTTTTACACAAAAAAATAGAAGCAGCTACTTACTGCAGCGCCCCCTAGAGAGTTGACACATACATGAAAATATGCACTAAGTAAACATACATGACATATATATGAAAATATGCACTAAGTAAATTTGAATCTATCATTGAAAACTGCATTCAAATCGGACTCGTAGTTTTAGTTTTGCACAAACAAATGTACTTACTGCAGCGCCCCCTGGTGAGTGGTCACCGTAACGCATATATGAAAAGAAGCACCAATTAAACCTGAATCTATCGTTGAAAGTTTCATGTAAATCGGACTAGTAGTTTTTGCTCTGCATAAACAAATGTTTACTGCAGCGCCCCCTGGTGAATTTTCATCGTAACAAAAGAACAAAAATCCTAAAATATGCATCAAGCGAAGCTGAATCTAATTATGAAAACTGTAGCCAATCGGATGAGTAATTTCGGTTTTAGACAAATAAATACAAGAAAAATTTTGGTTTTACACAAAAAAACTCAAACCAATGCTTACTACAGCGCCCCCTGATGAGTGGTCACCATAACGCATATATGAAAAAATGCACCAATTAAGCCTGAACCTATTTTTGAAAGTTTCATCTAAATTGGACTAGTAGTTTTTGATTTGCATAAACAAATGTTTACTGCAGCGCCCCCTGGTAAGCTGTCCCCGTAACAAAAAAACATAAATCATAAAATATGCACCAAGCAAAGCTGAATCTTTTTCCGAAAACTCTTTTCAATCGGAGCAGTAGTTTTGGTTTTAGACAAATAAATACAAAAAAAGTACAAACAAATGCTTACTGCAGCGCCCCCTGGTGGTTTGACACGATAAAACATATTTAATAACATCCGCCAATTAAACCTAAACCTATCACTGAAAACCGTATCGAAATCAGACTATTATTTTTTGAGATAATTGAAAACATTCGTTTTCACGTAAAATGCTTACTGCAGCGCCCCCTGGTGAGTTAAGGCAATAAGACATATCTAAGAATATACGCCAATTGAACCTTAACCTATCATAGAAAACTGTATCAAAATCGGACTTATAGTTTTGGAAATAATTAACATAGTAATTTGCACAAACACACAAACAAACAAACAAACAACCTCTCACCCCAAACACATATACAGTCGCCGTTCCGTCGCGGGTAAAAAGTGTCAGTTACAAATTTTGCAATTGAAAGTGAATTCCGTTGCAATCTCATAAGATAACGTAGTTTGCAAAGATAAATCTAATGCAAAAATAATGTAACTTACAAAAACATATAATACATTTAACGTACTCTATTTAACCGATACACGCGGTTCTAGTATACTAAAATAATATAATCGTCCCTGAATATATGTTTATTCATCGAGAAAATCTCTTGCTGCTGTAAAAAGAAATATACTTTTATTTAGAGTCTTACCTTTTATTTAGATCTCTTAACATCTTCAAAAATTCAAATTATTCTACCGAAGCGCACTGAATTACTAAGGGTATAGTATGTTGATCTACGCTTATTACATTGCACATCTTTTGAAAAGCACTTGATACGATTGCCATAAAGTACATCAAAGAGAACCGTTAATACTATGCATCTATAGGAGCAAAAAAATTCAATAGACTTACGAACCTGTATTCTATTCGAAATACTTTTCGAGCATCCCGTAATCCATTTGAGTAGTATCAAAAAGCAATTAATAAATGAAAACAGTTAAGCTTCACATCACATAACATTCAAATGAAAAAGAAGACTAAAATTAAGCGCACAACCTTCCTGTTAAAGAAAAGCAACATAATAATTTATATTTAATTTGTACCAATAAGAATAAACATTCCTCAAATTTTAGAGGATAGTTTAGAGGATGATAGTGGCACAGTGCGACAGCGTCTGTATGTCATCGGAGCGGAGAAATGGTTATATATAAAATGTTCCAATTCTTCACAAAGCTGATTAGACAAAGCACGAGATTAAGTTAATTAAAACAGAAAGTGAAAGACGGAGTGTATCGACACGAGGTTATCTTTGAATAGTATGCAATGCGAGAAAAAGTAGAGTCTCCTTTGCGAGTGTGAAATTGCAAAATAGACGATTTTGAATTAGATTTTGGATATTTAATTAGGATGTCAGGATGTTTAACAGAATCTAATCTGGCTTAGAAGTTAGAGTTACTCGTAAAAAATAAATAAGGTGGTAGAAGGTCAAGAAACAAAACTTATTTTCAACGCGCAAGGACTCGAGGGTACTGCTAAGACTTGAATTTTACAAATATGTGACAATATTCGTTATGCCATAATATAACATAAGTAGTAATGAGTTGGAAAAATACAATAAATATCAAATAAGTCGGAGAAAAACTTAGTTTCTATTTCATAAAGTAATTTGTACGAATAGTTCAAAAACATAATGATTATGTCATAAATCGTTTGCCAATATTTTGCGTTATTTTTTCTTTTATTTACAGTTTCAATATATTTTCAAATTGGGAAAGGAAATCGCTCGAATGCTCAGCGCCTATAAGTAAATATAACCGTCTATTACAAGTGAAGCCCTTATGTTATATACAAGTAATTCTATAAATATTTACTTCTTTTCGTTATCTGTGTAACATTGTTACATTATCTATGTAATCTATGTATATTTATATAAATAGTCTGAAATCTAGGGAAGAATATAGGCTAATTTTTATCAGCATACCAGGCGGGTGAAATCGTTTGAAGACGCTAGTTTTATATATAAATAGGTAAACAAATGTCATAATTAATAAAAACTTACGATGCAGAAATATGACATGCAGATTCTTGGGGAAGTGTACAGAACATTAACAGGGGCCACGGGATTTCATGAAATCATGAGAACAAGAGAAAAAGACTAAGTTTCGCAGTTTCAGCAAATGAAATTGCGGACTATAATTATTAATGATAATGAAACCAGCATTTGTAGTTATATAAAATACACACATGACATTGTCAACAAGCACAACTCAAAATATTGCACGGATACCACTTAAACGTAGTTAAAACCTTTCGGAGCACACTGGCAGTACGAGCTATCTAATTATTTACAACAATGGAACTTATGTTTCAAGTTATCTCTTGTTAATTATGGGACTCGGGGAGTTGCATCGAACTTTCTCATAACATAATCTAAACATTTATAGTTGTAAGTACATTTATATTTATCTTAATATTTTAAAAACGTTATTCACATACTTAGGACATGAAAAATATTTGTAGAAAACGTTGTATATTACTTAGACTACGTCGAAATGAGTAGACGTTCATTACAACTTATTTTTGTTGTTACTATGTGGATTTTTTTTTTTACAAATTTGCGATACCAAAAAATTATTGTTTTCAATTTTGTGCTACATATTTTGATTTTGGACGGTATTTGGTATCTTTTAGAATCACATCCGTTTGTTTTCTAGAAAAAGCTTATTAAGCTTTTTGTTGTACGATACATAAATATACATAAATATTTCCTCGACTACTTAAAGCATAGTTAATTTATATAATATTAACAGTATGTCAATTGAAATAGGTAAATAACTATATAGTCCATTGTGAAGCGTTTCAATGTTTTAAAATTGTATTTACGGTTGACGAGGTCGGGAAGCCGCTAGTACGATATTATTCTCGTTCAACTAACGCCCCGTTGTTTAAAGCCCTGTGCATTTAAATTATTGACGTTTTTAAAAATGTTTTCATAACATAAATGTAAAAATGTCCTATAAATAGCATTCCCTCTTACCTAAAGATTGTTCATTGAATCTACAACAAAAATAAATTGTAATAAGCGTATAAGATATATGTATGTATATATATATACAAAAATAAGTTTTATATCTTTGACGTAACCGGATAGAGCGCATCGTCAGAGAGTTTTCCAAGAAGCCAGGAATTATGTCCCGCTGCATCCAACTTCGATACTTTTACTTAACTAACGCTTCTGGATTTTCCTAAATTCTCTTTTGAGATTTAACCTGTCATATCCGTTTTTCATACCTACATTTTTGATTACTGTACCTACATAAATTTTTGATATCCATACTTATATTATAAATGCAAAACTCTGTCTGTCTTGTTCACAGCTAATCTACCGGTCGTTTTTCCATTTGGATCAAATAGACTACTATTTTTTCTTTTTCAACCAGTAAAGGGTTGAAAAAGGATGAATATATATATTAGGGTGGGCCAAAAAAAAAATTTATTCCTTTTTCATTTGATACCATGAAAATATCTTCCAAAATGACTATAACATTATTCTGGTAAAGTGTGAGCTCTTAATATAAATATTAAGAGGTGGCGCTTTGTAATTTTTGATTTCCCATACAAATTATATGGGAATATCTTTTTATTTTCTTTGGATTTTTTTTATTGCGTGTGAATGGATAACTGTAGAGTAAAAACAAAAAATTATTCTTGTAGAGAATTTGACGATCTACAAAAAAGGTCGGATATGATTTTTTGCTAAGTTGATTCCTTTAAAAGTTATTCGAAGTTCAATTCCAACTCATAATTGTAAAAGATAGTATTAACAATTTTTGAACTTTTTTATTAAATAATGTAATTAAACTTTAATAAAATATAATCAGACTTAATAGAAAAGTGAGAGAAAAAGGGACAAAAATAGCCATAGCATGTTTCAGGAGATATATAAGATTTTTTATATATAAAAATATGTATTTTCCCCTATGACTTACGCGTAAGCCTCAGACTTAATTTGATTATCTTCTGAATGTTACCCAGTCACTTCACGTCACTACCGTTATTAACATAATAAATTATAATCTTTAGCAAAGTTGTTATACAAAGTTTATGATAAAGTGTAGATATAAAAGCGCTACATCGTATAAAGCGCTGCTACATTTGTACCCGGCGACGTGAGCAGCAGAACTGCTGAAAATGTGCCTCGTTTTTACCCTCCTCGCCGCCCCTCTTGTGATTTATCTCCCTCGTTTTCCGAATTCCCATGATATTTCTAATTTATAAATTCAACATACTTCTACATATTTCATTGATTATGTTAAAGGAGTAAGTGGTTACTGGCAGAAATAATAAATTTGAAATGACTTTTAATTTTAATAAGAAGTTCCTATTATGTGTAACAGAGTTAAAATAAATTAATATTATTATAACAAAACAATTTTTTTAGTGTCGAATATTTTCATACCTACTTACATATCTTAAAAATCATTACACGAGTCTAATATAATATTTAAAGGGCGAGCGGGCTTTAAGCATAGTTTGTTATGTCAATTTGTAGTTAATTGACATAAGGTACTTCAGAATTCATAGTCCAAATGCAAGATTTAGCAGGTATACCTATGTGTTGCCTGTTGCGATGAGGCGAATTGTTAATAAGTGTCTTACACCTGTGATTTCCCCTAGTAACATAAATTTCAAAGCTAAATATGTGACGGTCGGAATAGCAGACAACGTGTGATGTCATATGAATAATGTATTGAGCATTAAATTATCCTTAGCTATACACTGTGATCGATTTTATGACGATTATGAGACATTTTAATTATTAATTAAATATCCTCACCGATATACGGTCGACTTTCAAGAGCGGCGAGGCGAAAGCCCTCTCCTCGACAACCCACCAACTCACTTATTCAATCAATAGTTCAACAATGTCGCGCTATCGATATTTTCATGAATATTATATTACTTTGCTTTCAAAAAAATTACTGACCACCAATGTATCTAACATAGACTAATCTCTATGATATAAACATCAAAATTATTTTATTCATTATTAATTGTCACCACTATCTATGGTTTTAGATGAGTCGATAAAATTAAATGGGGCCAGTCGAGGCGCAGTGGCATAAGCGTGTGACTGTAAACCACTTGTTGTGTGTTCGATTCCCACTCGAAGGGTGGAAATATTTAGTATTTTCATTTTCTTCGCTCTGGTGTCGAGGCAAAGCGCGGCGTTAAGTTCTGTCACTTAACACGCAATGCCTCCGAATTTGGCGGAAAGTGAGGAACGGAGTGTCTTAACACTGGGTTCTCTCTACCTATCCTGCTGTGTGCGGGATATAGCGTGAAGACTAAAAAAAGATAAGATGAAATTAAAAAAATCAAGTCTAACCTGACCTAACCAAACCAACTAACCAACCAACCACTCTGCAAGAACTGCTCATCCATGTCATTTTAAATTTATGAATTAAAAATATATATTCAGACATAATACAAAGAAGGAAATTAATCGGACAAATAAATAAATAACATATAAATTTATTATTAGTAACATTTCACATTCGTATTAAATTATAGTATACTAGCAACTGCCCGCAACTTCGTTTGCGTGGACTTTATGACAAAAATATACCTACTATTACTACTTCTATTGCTACATTACATAGAATTTTGGAGTCAAAATTTTAATCGGTTGGCGAGTTCCTTTAAGACCAAATTCGAGACACTTGAATTCCCATTCAACGCCCCATTTAGTCTTACTGGGCAGAAAATAAATATTCAAATATAATCGTACCATCGAAGAAACACCCAATAATCAAAACATTTAGTTCAGACGCTATCTGAAAAAATAAAAATTAAAATACAATTATTGCCCAGAATGGAAACTGAACTTATAACCATTGTGTTTCAGTCAGACACAATTCTCGTGCGCCACGGCGGCCTCAAGTAAGTATTTCTCAAAATATAAACAATCCTTAGAATAAAACTTATAACCTTTTTATAGAATCAGATACTTCACAACTGCGCCACTGAGACTAATTTTAACTTTTTAAGCTTTTTTTTTAAGTATCCATTCTTATACATATTGACTTAAAAGACGTTTGTTGAAACTCTGTTTGCGTGGACCTCATGACTTTATGTATCACACTACTTCTATATACTACGTTGACATTGAACCTTGAGTCTAAAGTTATAACAGCTACACTTAGTAAAGACATATTTTTTTACTATTTTATTGTAGGAGAGTAGAATGATTGTTCTTTTATCTCGGAGCGAAGAAATGAAAATTTAAATAAAATCATTCCCCGAGTGGGAATCGCTCCCACAACCATCGTGCTAACAATCAGACGCTGTTCCTCCAACGACCATATCCATGACCATTGTCACACAGTTTGAAAAATAATATTACAATTACTTGAACTTCGTTAGCGTGGGCCTTATGATTTGTATATACTATATTCACATTGAAACTTAAGCCCAAAATATAATTAAAGTGATAATTTTCTTGTCTCTAAGACTTTATCAGATATAACTCACTATACTACTACTCTGCCGGCAGAAGAAAAGAACCCAGGGACACTCCATCCTCCGTTTTTTACCCTAATTCGAAGGAACGTATATTGTATGCGGATACTAAACGCACCGATTTGTCTTTCCAAAGCAAAAATATAATAATAATTTAAATACCATTCTTTCATTTCGTGGAATCGAATCCACAATAGACTGTCCCATCTTGCCCTGTCTTATTTATCTATCTATGAAAACTGCTTATGTTTGATATTTGGCAATTTTACTAATGCGGCATTTACTCATTTTTTATAGCTCAGCTGGTCAACCGTGGTTGTTCATTAAATTTTCCAGATCTTCAATTGTTATATATGTCAATGGTAAATGCCTATCACGTTCTAGAATCTCTGGTCTTCTCTCTCAAATCCCCCATGGGGAGAGGGGAAACGGCTTCACGGCTGCGCCCTGAGGTCGTTGCAGTCTTCGCCACCCACAAACATGGATGGGTCACGAGGTCTATTATGATTCTATGTCATGTTTTGTGTCAGTGTTCCATTCCTCGGAATCAATTATAGCCTAAAGCCTGCTCAAGATTAATAGCTTTACAACAAAAAAAAAACATTCAAATCTGTTTAGATCAAAAGTTGTGCGCATTCAAACAGACATACAGACAAACGGACAAACAGACAGACACAAATTTTAAAAATTATAGATTTGTATTCAATTAGTATTACTACATCCCCCTGAGTTGTTTTTAGTAAAAATATTCAATGTACAGACACAACCTTTTTACAGATTTATTATAATACAGATTATATTCATTATTAAGGTAAAAAAACTATGCTAGATTGTTCTCAAGGAATTGGAATTGTAATGTCTAATATTGTCACATTTGTTTGTCTAAAAGTAGATAGAGAGATCGTAACGAGAAACGCTTTACACTTAAACACTCTGTTAGTTTTTAGTTGTACTGCGCGCAGAAACCATTGTTGCCAACCAGATCGACATTATGACGATAATAATAAACATTCCTCCAAGTGGATATCAAATTGAATGAACATTAAACCACGTCCTGCCTACTCTACGAAAACATTAAACCATATTTATCACATAAAAATTATTTCTATTCAAAATGTATCTAAACAAAAACATATTCTTTGTTTTTGTACATATGAACGAGAAAAGCAATACACGCATAGGAAAGCCGAGCAACAATCCTTTGACAGAAAACGTATTAAATGTCAATTGTGTGTACATACCTGTACAATTTTAATATCAACTTTAATATTAAGTTATATGAAACATCGTGTACACAATATCAATATTATTTCAAAATGAACATTTATTTTATATATTTATTGTATCTGTAGACATTTATACAGCTTTATTAAAGCGGATATATTTTTTTTATTGTTAAAATACAAATTCAATAGATTTATAATCTAGTCTACGTTAATTTTATTTTTCCTGAAAGACGAAATATGAAAATGTAATTAATCTAAAGCGTGTTTATTCATATTCATTTTCCAATTCGTAATTTACAATCAACGAGAAAAGTTTAAAGAAAATAATATCTTTAAACTTTTCTCTCAAATATATCTATATCTGCATAGCTCAAAACTATATTAATTACTATATATTATAGTAGCTTACTGATAATGAAAAAATTGAAGAGAAATTAATGCACTTTGTAGATAAAATGAATGTGAACATTCGTAATTATATGGAAAAAACAGCTTCACGTTTTTTCTCGCTTCCATTACTTGTGAACGTCGACTGCCTCATCCATTGTGACGGACACATAACATGTGGACGGGCAGTTGAGATGGCCAGTGAGCCATGGTTTGTGGTTTGGCACAGTAACCTTGCTACCATCCACTTTACAAGAAATTATTAACAGCGGCCAATTTAGTTCAGCAATAGTTAAGTAGAATATTTTATATTATTGGACATATTAAGTTAGAGGCTTCGCCCACGTAAATTACACTACAATAGTTATTTTGTAATCTCGATTCAATTCAATTATTTTACTTTTACGAAGTCGTCGTAAGTAAATTAGAATTTTAGTAACACATTACTGTTCTTATACTCTCGTACTTTGAATATCTCTGATATTTTCTAAGACATTAATTTTGATGACATTCTATTATAACATTATTGATCTCGAGGAACCTCACCTTAGATTTTTTAAGTACATAAAATACTATAGTACATTAAATAAAACTCGAAAGGTTTAATCAGTGTTTGCAATAGAAACTCACGCAAATAGGTTTGTTAAGGCAAACCCATGAAATTATTAACTTTACTCTATTTGCCTGTAGTATAAAATTTTAATAAAACTAGATTAAGTTATCAAATATAAACTGTAGTTACAATAAAAATCTACTTCAAGGCAAATTACCCCTAAAATAACTTTCTACCACCCGTTGAACTCTCGAAACTCGATTTTCTATGAAATACGAAACACATCTTTTATCAATAACGTTTATGTAAAATTTGAAGTAGATCGGACCAAGGAATCATGTTGTACAAACTTTGCTACCGTTTTATACCCCCCCTTAGGGATTCAAGTTCATTCCTTACATTTGGTAAATCATTAGATATAAGATATACATTATACAAAGAACACACTCTTCAAGCTTCAGATTTTTACAATCAGCAGTGTAGGCTGGGTATCAAACCATCTGTCAGTCGTACAGGACAAAGCATGTTATATTATGTATTATACATATTTTTACATATTTTTTTATATATGTATTATATACATAATATTTTATCAACCAAAAATATTTTAACGAATTCGACAATGAAATTTCAATTTACTGTTTTAATGTTATTTTACTGCTGTGGACAATGTTATTTTACTCCATATTTCTCGTTAGTACGCATGATGTCTGCCTTCAACTGTGCTAGAGTTAATTATTCTATTATTGAAATAGGATAGAACAGTGGAGGGTGGTGTACGATGGGGGCACCTGGCAATTAATTTATGCAATTGCGCTATAGTTCAACGAAGACATGGTTTGTACTCGACACGTCGATGATCAATACTCGAAGTTAATATCAATATCGGATTATATTAGCTTGTAGAATCACAATCAATCAAATATTTTTTTGATAAATTTTGCAAATCGCGAAGAATTTTGCATTTTAGCTCAATTTTATATCAAATATCCGGTGACTATATACTGTGACTTATATATGTGACATGTGTTTCTTTCTATAAGTCGTTGTTTTGAAAAAATGATTAAATTAAAACATGATAAAATTAATAAAAATTATAATAATAAGTCTAATAAATTACAACAAAAAAATACAAAAGAATAGTCTGGATGTCGGGACTGAACCATGGACTTCAGGGTTGTAAATTGCTGAAAGCTGAACTAAAAGAACAGCGCTATTACAACATTGTCAAATATTGCGAAATTGACAGTTGGATACTAACAATATTTTAGCTGTTTTTTTTTCATTCTCTAAAAATATGGAGATAAAGACATTCTTTGAAAATTAAATCTAGCTAAATCGATTTTTCTACCCTGAAACCCCCTACATACCAAGTTTCATGAAAAGCCGAGAGCCGGGATATATATATATATAAAATAAGATTTCTGTATATATATATATCTATATATATATATATATATATATATATATATATATATATATATATATATATATATATATATATATATATATATATATGATAAGATTTCTATAAACGTTCTATAAACTTATTTCAGTATAATTAAGACATTTAAAGATCAATATCAAATTATTCCATAGCTAATATGGTTGTGAAGTCCAAAAAGGGGTGAGGCGTCACCATATTTACACTGCCGGGCCCATGCGACACAGGATGTAGGGCAGACCCTTCCTTATACAAACGTAGAGTTTGGTACACGGCAATGAAACTTTTAACATTAACCTTACAAGAATAATATTTACTGAACGTTTAGTGCAATACAGGCGGTTAATTTCATGCTTACTTTTCTAAAAACTCCGGTTAAAATTGTTGAAGATATAATAACTACTTTCTAAGTAAAAGTGTAAAGTATGTCTTAGGTAAAAGTCCTTATTACATCAGCTATCTATCTACCAGCGAAAGTCCGGTTAAAATTGGTCTAGCCGTCCTCGTCGTTCCAGAGATTATCTGGAACATTAAGACAGACACAGAAACCATCTTAAAGATTATACTTTAGTAAAATTAACCTGTATCCATGCATTTAAGAAAAGGCGGTTATTGTATTGTAACCAACAGACACTCCAATTTTATTTATTTGTATACATAGTATAGTCTGTTATGGTACCACATTCTGGTGTTCTACTTTTCAAAATCAATTATAGTAATTTCTTAAACTTAAAAATTGATAGTTATAAAATAAAAAAAAAGGTTTCATTTCAATTCATTTAGCAGTGTATAAATATTCTGTTTTTACTGTTTAATTATTGTACAGATAACTTCAGTAGGAGGGTAAAATTTAAGAATCGAAAGAATCGCATAAATTAAACCTATAATATTCGGATACGTTTCTTTTATTTTACCTTTATTTATACAGGTTGTGAAATGACTACACTATTGAGACAAACTGTTCTTGCGCGAAGCACGTAACGTTTTGTAGACTTTCCGTGGTTCTTTTTAACAAGAAGTATATATAATACATCCATGCTTAAGGAAAAAGAAATATTTTTATAAACGTTGCACTTATAAAACCAGGAATAATTTTAATATCATATTCCAACAATTTTATATTTGTCTAATACGATTTAATACGATTACGGTAAATCTAATACGATTTACCTTTAGAGATTTAGATTTACATAGCTTTTTTTTTACGTTAAGAACTCACCAGAGAATACCAGTACCATACGTCAAGAATACCAGTTCTCAAAACTGTAAATTCATGTTAATATCTTATTTCTTTGCCAAGTCTGTTTTAACAACATGAAGACCTATGAGAAGGCTTGTGCAAACTTAAAGTGACTGAAAATTACAGCTCCCGACGAAGTCGTCCCCATCATCTCGTTATATATATATATATTTTTAAGCGGAGGATTTCTGGTTATTTTATCCTTTCTCAATTACAATTAAACCTTCGTGGGATTTTTCAAAATGTTTAATTTTGCTTTTTTTTTACTTCACGCTGTATCCCGCACACAGCAGGGTAGGCAGAGGGAACCTAGTGTTAAGACACTCCGTTCCCCACTTTCCGCTGAATTTTGCTTTTTATCTCATGTAAATGTATTTACTTCATATTACGTCCTCTGATTTTTGTTTAAGTTTACTAGTATAGGGTTAATGTTAACAGTTCCTTTATATTCTTTTATTTAATTATTCAAAATCGTTAATATGAAATTATTAAATGAGCACTTTATTAACTTACTCTAGTGCGTAAAAAAATATAGATATCAACATATCTTTAAAAAATTGACATGACATGTTTCGGTTTCGGCCGACACAGAGACCAAAGCCTTGTTTCTCTTGGACACTACAAATATATCAAACATTAAAAATCAAATCAAACATAGTATAAATATTGTGAAATTCATTCAATAGTTGCTTTTAATCTTTTTTGTTGTACCCACGGCCTATACCGTGAACTACAGAAAATAAAATACGCTAAAATAAACTTCATACCGTTGATAGCATCGCCGTTAAGAGACTGAATAACTACAACTGTACAAGTGTGCATGCAACTATTGTAGACTTGCCCTGCAGCATATTTATTTTTAAAAAACTTTTTGTTTTTTCACTCTCGTGTATAGTCGCTTGAATGCCTATACGATGACTGGCAATTTCATATTTTAACTATTCTTTTATAATTTACTATTCAATTCCCTGTAAAAAGCTAAGAGCAAGCAAATGAAATTGAATTTATAAGAAAATGAATATAAGAAATGATAAGTAGATGCCAAGTATCTCTACATAATGCTCATTTCTATTTCACTTGTTTTGATAAGGAAGTAACATTGTATTAAAATAACATTATTAGTATAAAAAAGTATAATCTATATTGTATTATATTTTTAAACCGACTTGTATAAGCTATAACTTAAGAAAGATTTGTTCAATTTAATAATTACGACATAAAGTAAGCAAAGTAATTTAAAAAATTGCGACTTATCTTTTATAAAAATTAAACGCGGAAAATTTTTTAGATTACATCATGTTTGCCCCCATTTTTTGCTAAGATGTCATTTGATGCATATGTCTTGTATCTGTATAATGGACGGTCCGCCATACTGTATTTAGAATTCCATAACTTGGTTAACCATGCATTGTAAACCAACCAAACTGTGTGTCCCCAATTTATAAGTTAATAGCATATAAAGAATTATTTTAAAGTCTACTTCCATATTTTGAAAAATAACCAACTTAAATAAATGACAAAGTTTTAAGATAAATAAAAGATACAAGGTTTACTTATAGTTGAGTGAGGCAGTTTATTCAGTTAGTTAGTTAATTTCAGTGTTAAATGGTATCTATTCAATGTGCTTCAAAACAGACAAAATTATGCAACGCAACAATAAAACGCGGTGTGTTTTGTCTTCCTTCACTGCAAATGTTTATGAATAGTATAGTAGTGGACTTTTACTTGTTGTTAACCACGGTAGCGGTCACATTTATTTCATAGTTCACCTCTATTATTATAAAATTCATACAACGGTGAATTGTTCTAAAGGTAGTTTAAATTATCAGTTTCATTTTCCAACTTTATAACAGTTTACTAAAAATGGAATTAAGAACTTATTTGAAATTATAAGAACCTATACTTACTTAATTAATAGAGATAGAATAACTTTCCCTCTTTAGCTAATTTTATGCAGACGGAGAAGTATCATTTGCCATAGCAAATGGGATGGGGACACGTTCGGAAAGCTAATATTTTTCAACTAAACTTACATAAAATTAATAAAATAAAAATTGTACGTAACGTGTATGTAATTTCGTGTTTGATAAGTAATCAGTAGTCACTTTGGTATAATAAAGTAACAAACTCGGTGTAAACATGAGCAATGTTGTACTCATCACTCAGTAATGATTATTTAGCAACATTTATTTAACAGCTTCACGTTTTTTGCCGCATAACGAGATAGTCAGAGAGAACCTAGCGTCAAAACACTCCGCCCTCGCCCTTTCGGCCAAAAATCGACATTAACATTTTTACAATTAGCTAATACAAAAAAAATATTAATTTTATATAGTGTTGACATAAAATAATACATACTCTCGTTCTTTTGGTGCACGTTTTTTCTTACAGTTTCTTTAATCCGGAGATGATGTTTAAGCAATGATTATATTAAAGCTTAAGACTGCTCCGTCGGGAATGTAAATAGACGATATTGATTCGGTGCTAAAATAGCGCGCGCACCCAAATACGCCTATCACGCCCCATGTTCACTACCACGGTTTTAGGCAACGTTTTTCAGAAGGCGTGTTTACAGAAAATAAAATTTGTTATTAGAGAAATATACATTACAAAATATAAAGACTATTTCCTGGTAAATTTCATGTACACTTATTAACATTTATTTCCATCGAAAACATCGAATTTTACATATTTCTATTATTTGAAGATAGCTTAGATCTTTAAATAAAATAAGTTCATACTTTATAAATATGCAGATACGTCGGCACGAGTTATTTTTTATTGCATAAGCACACTTGGCCTAGAAATGAGGATACTATTGTGGGCCACTTGAAGTGTCATTATGTGGTTTAAAATGTTACGTTACATATTTATATAGCAACGTTGAACTTTTAATAAAGAACCGTTATGTGGTAAAATAAATTCATTTAAAAAATGTTTAATACAGATATCGTAGCTTTAGGTTTATAGATTTCACAGAAACATAGAGTAGGTACGTACTGCATTAGGCTCCATCAACATAATATGGCTAATGGACGTACAGTGCATGTGTCGTGGTCATATCGTTAAATTGACGACTTCATGAAATCGTTGACTATATCATGAAACGGTCGCAGTTCATGAAAAGACCAATTATCGTTTGGCCAGATCATGATGTCGTATAA